>OX463231.1:91746667-92962167 GCA_949820135.1 Sylvilagus floridanus
TCTCTGAATGTAAATCTCCCCTGCATATCAGGGATTTGATTCAGTCTGCTCCTGTCTCTGCTGGGTCCAGGAAATGTTACAAACTAAGTAGTGTCAATAATTGATGTGTTCCAAGAGAAAATGAGGGAGTGGCTGATCTACAAAATGCCTTTTTTTCCCTCAGAAATTTGAACTGTATTAACACCTCAGCATGGTGTCTGTGGTCACACAATTGGCCAAGATTGCCTTTTAAATAAAGGATAAATATCCATGCATAGCTTAATGGGGAAATAGTTGGGAGAAGTTAAACATTATTTTTAACTGCAAAATAACAAAGATGTTAGGATCACAGAAATGAAAAGTGACAGTGTCAACCTTTATCAAATCTAAATTGTACTCCATAGTTCAGTACTTTCTGTCAAAATCAGCATCCTTTTTTTAACAACTGATTTTCAAATTAAGTTCCTACCTTCAAAAAGAGAAAAGCAGGCAATGAACAACTGAACAATAGACAAGGGATCTTCAAAAAGTTCATGGAAAATGCATACTATGAAAAAATTACATACGGATTTCAAAATCTTTTGCCAGAAAATAAAACTCAACCTTTAATTCCATTTTTACATGAATATTGTGAAGTATTCTCATAATATATAGTATTTTGTTAAACATATTAATGTAATACATGGTGATAAGGGCAGTTGGAAAAAAATAAAGCAGGTAAGGGAGTCAGTCTACTGGGATTAAGAATTTTTTTATAGGATGATTAGGGAAGGCCTTACTGATAAGGTGACATCAAAGTACAGGCCAGAAGGAGGTGTAAATCAGGCAGTCATATGGAAAAGTAGGAGTCCCAGCAGAGGGAACTGCATTGTAAAGGTTCCCAGAAGCTCTATGCTTGGTTTGGAGAAGCCTGGCAGGAATATTGTGGAGTCCTGTAGGACACTGTATGTGTTCTGGTTTTTATTCTGAGACAGGAGCCTTTGGAGGGCTTAGAGATATGCTATAGTAATCTGCAATGGATTTTACATATATATATATATATATATATATATATATATATATATAAGAATTTACATGCATATATATAAAACATAAGGGTTTTTATATATACTATATATACATACATATGTGTATGTATGAATATATATGTATATTATGTATATATAATCCAGATAGCCAGGATGAATAAAAGGACACAATTTAGGGGTTACTACAATCATCTAGGGAAGAAATGACAGTGCCTTACATCTGTAAACTTGCAATGGAAGTGGTGAGAAGTATTCAGTCCCTGGATATATTTTAAAGCCAATAGATTTCTCACTGGCTTTAAGATGTGAGAAAAACAGAAAAGTAAAGGGTAACTAAAATCCAGGGTTTGAGAACACAGGATAAGCAGGTTTGGAGCAGGTCAGGGAAATCAAAACATCATTTTGGTTGCGTAAATTATGAGACATCATTTAGAAATCTAAATGGAGATATTCATCCAGGAGATAGATACACATGTTGGCAATTTAGAGGAGAGAGACAGGCTATAGACATAACCTTAAGAGCTGGCAGTGAGTGAATGATATTTAACACCAGGACACTAGATGAGATACCTTAGAGAGAGTACAGATAAGAGAAGTCTGTTAGTGTCATCAGCTTGACCTCTCTATGATCTGCTCTGACCAAGTATTGAAAAATGTCTGCAAGTCTACATCTGTATTTGCATTTACAATCAATTTGCACCAAGGAGCATTGTTTTAGAGGAACAAACAGAGAGAGAAACTGAGTATATAAATGCTGCATTCACACCAAGGCCTAAAGCCCATTGTGTAAACAAAGTTTCACAGCAATTTCAATAGAAAACAAAAAGTAGTAAAAGAATTTTTCACGATAGGTACATGGTAGTTCTGCCAAGCAGAGTCTAAAGATCCTGTGATAAATTATCTATATAAATATACATTATATATTTTTATAAATTTATATAATGATTTATGAAAATCTTATTATAATGATTTTCAAGTGGCAATTTTATTTCAGAGAACACTATTATCATATGAATTTTGTGTTATTAATTTAATTTCACTGCTTTTATAACTTATAAGTTTATTTGTTTTAAAATAATTTTAAGTTGGTAGATATTTAGCCTAGCAGTTAAGATATTTGCATTCCACATCAAATAGCTTGGGTTTGATACCCACCTCTGGCTCTTAACTGCAGCTTGCAGTAAAAACCTCGGAGACAACAGAGATGGCTTAAGTAATTGGGTTCCTTGCACATATGTAGAAGACCTGGATTGAGTTCCTGGCTCCCAGTTTTGACCCTCCCAGCCTTTTCCCTTGAGGGCCTTTTGGGATTGAACCAGCAGATGGGAATGCATTCTCTTTCTCTCAATATCTCTCCCCTCTCCTTTACTTGTTCCCTTGCTTACATAAATAATTTAAAAGAGTAATAAACTAATTTTAATACCAAAGCGTAAGAGATTTCCACTGGATTATGTTAGTATACTTAATACTAACATTAAAATTAAAAAATATTCATTACAATACTAAGGGTTCATGAGAATTTATTTAAAAGTGTTCATATAGGGCTTAAGATGCCACCTGTGATGCTGCTATCCCATACGGGCACTGGTTCATGTTCTAATGGCTCCACTTTGGATCCAGCTCCCTTAAGGTACCTGGGAAAGCAGCAGAAGATGGCCCAAGTCTTTGGGTTCCTGCACCCTGTGAGAGACCTGGATGAAGCTCCTGAATCCTGGCTTTGGCATGGTTCAGCCCTGGCCATTGTGGCCATTTTAGGGGTGAGCCACAGGATAGACGATCTGTGTGTGTGTGTGTGTGTGTGTGTGTGTGTCTCCCTCTGTCTCTTTAACTCTTTCAAATAAATAAATACTTTTTTTAAAAAAAAAGGTATCCATAATCTTTTCACATTTCAGTGACATACATCATTTGTGAAACCAAAGTAAACATGAGCATATTTCAAATATAACTAAAAAACACAGCCTACACTAATATGAATTGAGTAAGAAAATGTTTAAGACATTTTGAAAATTTATATATATTATATTAAATACATTTTTTATGTTTATGTGCATAAATACTGTCAGTATATATACAGATTTAGAAAGATAGTTGTGGTAAAACATCACAGCTCCTGAAGTTGAATTATTTGGGTCCCAATATCAGCTCAGACCATTAATAGCTTTAGTTTCCTCATTTATAAAATTCATATAATAATAGTATACTTCTCGGAAGTTTTCTGGAAATATTAAAGACATATGTGCCTGGTAAACAATAAGCATTCAAGAAACAGAAATAATTAGCATTATTAGCATTGTCATCAATATTATATAATGATTACTGTGTATATGCTAGAGTGTTTTTTCTAATACAATATCCTACCTTATCCCTGTTTCTTTCTACAATTTTAGTTACTTGTAGTCAATCAGGGTCCAAAATATTAAATGGAAAATCCCAGAAATCAACAGTTAATATGTTTTAAATAACTTTGAAATAGCATATAGCTATAATTCCTATATACTTATTTACTTTTGTAAATCTCTTATCGTGCTTAATATATAAATTAAACTTTATCATACATATGTATGGATAGGAAAAAAAGATAGTAAACTTGTAAAAGGATTCAGAACTATCCATGGTTTCAGACATCCACTGAGGTCTTGGAATATGCCCCTACAGATCAGTGGAGACTGTTATATTCCAAATATTATTATTTTTATTTTATTATTTTTCCTTCTTCTTGAATTATTTCCTTCCCATACCTAAGAACCCCCTCAAGATCTGTCTAGTAAAACTTAGGCTATATGTGCCATTAAAATCTACTGAGTTTCTTGGTATTATTTGTTATTGCTTGAAACTTTGTGATACTACAATATATTGTAAAGACTAAATTATCTGGTTAGCTCTGAGATATTGTACAGTGCACAACATATACTTTGTATACTGAGTGTTTATAAGTTTGTGTATAGCAGCCAAATTGCCTAAGTTCCTACCTGGTCTGCCAATTATTAATCTCTGAGACCTGGGTGTATAATTATTTGTTTTAGTGGTTAATGTCTACAACACTGAGGCAAACAATTTAGGACCATGATAAAGTCAACAGAGTTACTAATGTAAAAAAATGTGACAATTGACCATGCCCAGTGCCTTATATTTATTAGACCACTTAATTTTCATTGAGTTTCTGTTCCTCCAAGTTTTGAAGACAATGAAGAAAATTATACATTAATTTAATTTATACCTGAAACACAAAGTGCCAGACTATGGCTAAGTAAATAGTGACGAAAAGCAAAACCAAAAAAAAACAAAAAACAAAAAACCCAGAAAGGCAGAAAGGTCTCCTAAAGCAGATGTTCACACACAGCATTTTCATTACAAGTTCATGCTTTCAAAGGACATGAACGTGCCAAATAAGGCACTATTAAAAGAATATTAAAGATGAAATAAAAGAGAGAGAAAGCCAGGAGTACAAAACGGGAATACATTCTTGGATTCATGAAATAGGGAAATGGGTACAAAGACCAGGTAGATAAAAGAATAACTTAGCCTTCTAGATGAGTAAATGTTTTCCGAGTTACTTCAAATGTTACTTTTTACTTGGAAAATAAATGGTTCTAAATATGATCTTAACCATATAAGTTGAGGAATATCTGTTGCTTTACTGTATTTAGATGATACAGTATGGCTGAAGCAGGCCTAACTGTCCTCCTACCCAAGGTACTTACAATAGACTATGAGTGCATTTCTGTTAGTGTCACATCATACAGGATCCCAATCTCTGCCACTGGTTCAAGTTTCCTGGAAGCCCCATAAGAAGATGCTCCCATAGTCTCTGCTAATTGCAATTTGGGATCACTGTTCGTCCAAAAGGGATGTACTACACATACTCACTTAGGATCTTTGAGTTCTTCTTCATGGAGTGTTTCACTGCTGGCTAAGATTCAAGTTATGTAGGGAAGGATACAATACTGTCCCACACCTCTCAGAGACACAGAATTAGAGACTCAATGGCAACAGATTTTATTTTTAACAAACTATTACATTTAGAACCTGTGTTAGAACTCTGTAAACATTGGCATGTTTAATATTTGTAATACCCTTTGATATAGTAATTATCATCCTCACTTTATACATGTAAGGACTGAAAAATTAAATTGCCCAAAGATCCCAGAGCAGGAGGCTGTATTTAGGTTCCTAAATACATCTCTGCCTTGGCTCTTACTTCCTTGTTTCCACCTCCCAGTATTATCAATATGCATATAGACTATAGATTCTGAAAATAAAACTTTTCACCTGAGATCTGTAACTGCTCTAGTGGTTAAGAATGGCTTAGATTTCAAATTTTTCTGTGGCTTTTGTGACTCATTGGCAAAGAAATCAGCCTACTTGGGATGATGAGACTCCACTATGGCTAACATGACATCATCAATTGATACAGCTTTTCTAAGCCTGCCTTGGAAGTGGGGTAACATCAAGATAAAGCTGGCTCCAGAAGGATCTGCAGGGAACTGGAATTCCCTGAGAGCCAAGGATCACAGCTGAGACAAAGGTTCTCACAGTGCTATGTTTGACTAAGGCCTAGATAGAACCTTTGTTATCCACTGGGCTAAACAGATGGATCAAGCATAGAAGTTGCACTTTTAGAAACTGGATATAATTTGAGCTCGGAAGGAACACATAATTCATCACAGAAAGAAGACTGCTCTTCTTTTTAGGGAAAAATCAGTAAGACAGTCAGTTGGTTATGTTAAGGTAGGATCCTGGGGGTATGTCAGCAAAACATAGATTGAAAGAAAATGAAGTTTAATTGTTGTGCATAATAAACTAACAGCAGATCTCAACTTCCCCTAGCATTGTGGAAGTGAGTTCTTAGTGTTTTGGAGTTGAAAGAAAGTAGAGCTGCCAAGTTGCACAAACTCAAAATTATGTCATTGCCATTACAGTCTACGTGATTTGTGGCCCCTAGAGTTGCACAGTCCACAGCCTGTGCTGCCATACAGGGAGATTCTGATGAAGAGAGGCTTGAACTTTGAAGACAAATAAAATGATTACAGAAAATAAACTGAATCCTAGGAGCCAATAAGAGTAGTCACTAGTATGAGTATGGGAGGTCTGGCAACAGAAATGGATGCCAAACCTTAGTAACTCTGATACTGATCCTCAGAAGTAGATAGTGGTAATGACTCTTAGTGACTTAGTATCCTAATAATGCTGAATTTTAAATGTTCTCTAAGTATTCTCCATCCTTTAAACTTAGACCTTCAGGAAAAAGATAACACACCAATAGCACTATCAGAACAGTGCTATGGGGAGTAAAGCAGAAAATTATGTTTAAATTTGAGGTTAATGAGAACCAAAAAGAACTTCAGTAGCTGCTAGAGAAGAAATCAGAAAGACACTTCAGTTTGAGGCAAGATTAAGAGGCACAGCCTTCAGAAGACTAACTACTCCCTAATCTTTGTCCCTCAGGATACTCCAAATGTGCTGAATTTCTTAGGATTGGGAACTTGAGTTTCCTTGTTTTCCACCCTTGAGGTAAAATATTAACACAGAATACTTGGGATTCTTGGTTCATATCAAAGTTAGAGGCCCTAACGTTTCTAGAACAGGACAACAGTATCTTTCTCTCAAATAAGGGTACTGGCAATTCCCCAAGGGAGAGATGCCAGCTATGTCCTCATCTGCAAACACTTTAAGATCAATACAGGCAAAGTTCTGGCTACCTCAACCTTCACTACCTCATGCTTAGTGATACTTTCCTGGAACAGATTCACGAGGGTGACCTAATGTAAACCAAAGTCCTGTGCTGGGGACAGTTCCACTGGGTTTTGAGGAGTTTTCCATTCTAGTATAGTCATCAGCTTTCCATTCTGGTGTAGTCATCTGCTTACATTGTTCCCTACCAGAAGATAATGAGACAGCAGAATAGTGCAAGTAATTTATTTGGATGCTGGTGCTGAGAAACATGGGATCCAGACTGGGGAAGTTAGAAAAGAAATAGGAGGTGGGATTGTGGTACACCGGGTCAAACTGCCATCTATAATGCTGACATTCCATATCTGAGTGCTGATTCAGCTCAGCTATCAATACAGCTCCCTGCTAATGCACCTGGGAAAGCAGCAGAAGATATTCCAAGTATTTGGGCTCCTGCCACCCATGTGGGAGACTCAGATGGAGTTCTGGATCCCTGGCTTCAACCTGGCCCAGTCCCAGTCATCATAGCTACTTGAAAATGAACCAGCAGATTGAAGATCTCTCTCTCTCTCTCATATATATATATATATATATATATATATATATATAAAATAAATTTTTAAAAAAGAAAAATAGGATGGTGTTGTGGCATAGCAGGTAAAGCCACCGCCTGCACTGCTGACATCACATAATGGACACTGGTTCAAGTCCCAGCTGCTCCTTGCTCCTCTTCCAATCCAGCTCTCTGCTATGGCTTGAGAAATCAGTAGAAGACAGCCCAAGTGCTTGGGCCCCTGCACCCACGTGGGAGACCTGGAAGAAGATCCTGGCTCCTGGCTTCAGGAGCAGCTCCGGCCATTGCAGCCAACTGGGGAGTGAACCAGCGGAGAGAAGACCTCTCTGCCTCTCCTCTCTCTGTTTAACTGTGACTTTCAAAAGAATAAATAAATCTTTTTTTAAAAAAAAGAAAAACAGAAGCTGGTAGTGAGTTATTTATCATTGAACAGGTCATATTTATGGAAAACTATAGCTCAATGCTGATAGGAAATCTGACACACAGTGTATTGCATATCTTATGTTTTTCTCAAATGGGAGGCAAGCAACAAAAGGCCTTACTACTCAGTGTGGTTTATGGGTTGGTTTCCTCTGAGAATTCTAGGCTTCATCTCTGACCTGCTCATCAATTAATCAACTCTCTAAGATTGTCATACACACCAAAGATTGAGAGAAACTAATCTAGGATATTTATCCAGAACTCTTGTCAGTCATTGATTGATGGTTCCCAGATATTAACCATCCAACTCTCTGGTTTGCTCTTTTGCTCCTTTCAAGCTGAGCTTGGCTTCAGTGGCCAGAGAAAGCCCTGAGACAGAAAGTAGTCAGTCCTTGCAACTGGAAATGTTGGTGTTCACCTACAAAAGAATGGTGAATGATCTGGGAATATGGTAAAGGCTGAAGCTCCGCTACACTTTCATGGCTCTTCTAAAAATACTGTCAAGTCTAATCTAGCTCAGCAGTTGGAATTCCCATCCCACAAGTGCTGGTTTAGTCTTGAGAATTCCTATATCTATATGCCCTTCCCAAGGCAAGCAGTGTTTAAGAACATTAACTTCCAGTTTGTGGTCATAAGAGCAACAGAACTTAGACATTATGCCAAACATGGACAAAGGAGGGGCTGGCGCTGTGGTGCAGCAGGTTAAAGCCCTGGCCTGAAGTGCTGGCATCCAATATGGGCAACGGTTCTAGTCCAGGCTGCTTCACTTCTGATCCAACTCTCTGCTAAGCAGTGGAAGATGGCCCAAGTCCTTGGGTCCCTGCACCCACGTGGGAGACATGGAAGAAGCTCCTGGCTCCTGGCTTCAGATTGGCAAAGCTCCAGCCGTTGTGGCCATCTTGGGAGTGACCCAGCAGATGGAAGACCTCTCTCTGTCTCTACCTCTATTTGTAACTGTGACTTTCAAATAAATAAATAAATCTCAAAAAAAAATTGACAAAGGAGTCACATACAGTAGGGACTTGGCTAAACTAGATGAAATGCAGATTCAGCAGGATAGCCAATCCCTAATACCATCCTCACTTCCAACTGGTATAGAATACAAAGTAACAGTGGTCTCTGGATCTGCAGTAAGGTAGATCTAGACTTGAATGTCATTTCCAACAACTACTTGACATGGATAACTACAGGTAAACTATGCATTCTCTACATCTCAGATGCCTCACTTGTAAAATGGGGGTAAGAGTAAATGTATCTATATAACTTAGGGTTTTATGGATATAAGTGATAAAGCATAATGTTTGGCACTTAGTAAGGGTTAATTGAGCATTGAGAAGTATAGTTGAGGGCATACCATCATAACGGTTTAAGCCAAATGGACAGTCATGGCAAATTACACAGGTTTCCATTACCAAGAGGCTCAACAATTATGTTCTACACACACTTATGTGCCTGGCATGGTACTAAAGGCTTAGGAAACAAAAAACAAGACAAAATAAAGCAAACAAAAAAATCCAGACCCTATAAAGCTGAAGCAAGCCCAGGCAAGGAAAGCATACGGCAAAGTAAGCATGGTCAGAAGGAAAAAGAAGGTTTTCAAATTCAAATAGGTATCAGTTAGACTAAGCTATAGGCACGCATGATATAGGCAGGAATTACAACAGGGATGAAAGCTCTGTATCTGGTGGTTTAGGCAAAACAGAGTAGTAGGATAGGCAGGGTTATTTTGACTGACCAAAGACCTAGGTTTGAGGCATAAACTACAAACATCTCTAAAATTAATTTATTGCTAGAGCTAGAATATAAGGCAAATAAAGATTTTTTTTTTCCTTTGGATGAATCAATCCAGTTTCTCTTCACAGAAAACCTCACTTGATCTGAAATATCCAGTGTTTGTTAAACAAGTCCATACAGAGATTAATACCTGCTTCAACTAATAGCTCTCTAATGTTGTGTCTGATTACTTAGCAAGATCTACTAACCTGGCTTTAGTTTGGGTCCTTCCAGGTACTACATCACTCTAAAACAGTAACTGAGACCCTGGGAATTAAATCTTAACAACAATGGCCCAGCTAAATGGCTGTCCAGGTAAGCAAAACACTATCACTAAGTTTAAATGTGGAATACTTTACTTTCAAGACTTCTTCAAAGAAGAACTGGTAGGAGAGGAACACTCTTGAGAGTCGGCTCAAGTAACTACAGAGAGCCTGCCCACTACAAATATTTTCTTATCCTTAAAAACAAAGACAGCTCTTGTAGTGGTTAGCAATTTCACTGTATTACCCCATGTGCACAAATATAGTGTCCCAGATAAACCGATGGGTAAACTAACAGGGTAGTAGCCAGTGGTTCTACTTCTGTATCCTTTCCACAGGTAGGCCTGGGGAAAGCCTTAAATAAATGTTGGGCATTAATAACTACAAAAAGTTAGCAAGACAGCATTATAAAGAAAAAATAATATTTGCTGTAATTTAAATATAAGCTACCTATGCTACAAAGTGTACACATTTTTAAAAGTGTATTAACTCTCATCCAGCAATCCTAAAAAGAAGGCACTACTATTAGCCCTATGTCATAGAGAAAAAGAATGAGGTACAGAAAAATTAAATAACACTAAAAGTTATACAAATAGTGGATGTCAGAGGTGAGATTAGAATCCAACACAATCTGGCTTGAGAGCCTTTTCTATTCACCACAGTATCATATGAGAGGTCTTTAAAATGTTCACAGAAAATGTGTATTGTGAAAAAAATCTATGTACTTTTTTAGATTTATTTATTTATTTTTGAAAGTCAGATTTACAGAGAGAAAGGGAGAGACAGACAGAAATATCTTCTATCTACTGGTTTACCCCTAAGACTGCATCAAGCAGTGCTGGTCCAGGCCAAAGCAAGAAGCTAGGAGTTTCTTCTGGTCTCCCACATAGGTGGCAGAGGCCCAAGTTCTAAGCCATCTTCTGCTTCTTCTGCTGCTTCTCCCAGCCATTAGTAGGGAGCTGGATCAGACATGGAACAGTGAGGACAGGAACCGGTGCCAATATCGGATGCCAGCATCATAGGTGGAAGCTTTACCTGCTACCTCAGCCCCTTTGCATGTATTTCAGAAAATGTTTCATCAAAATACACTTATCGTTTAATTCCATTTTCCATGAACATTTTGAAGTACCCTCATATAGACAATAGTGATACCACATATGTAGCCTGAAATGGAACATCCACAAGTCTCGGCCCAGCCTTGAATTTGGTTAGGGATAGAAATGTGAAGAAAGAGCAATCATTTTTCACAATCAAAAATAAGAAAAAAATCCTACCACCTGCCTAAATGAATAAACTCATAAAGTTTAATTATTAAGAGTTATTATATTTTGCTTAAACACAAGCAAGCAAGTTTTAAATTGCATTTCCAGAATATAAAACCCAGCTAAGACATTGGCAGTTTCAGTAAATGAAGTCACCTGATGCCTTCCCGGTGAAATCTCCAAAACATTACAAATTTACTTCATTTTGAGAGCATCTTTGACAATGATTCCCAGAGGAATTCGATTTTACTGAGAACAGCTTTTTAGTCTATTAAAATGACAAGTGGAAACCTAATCGTGAACAATAGGACAAAGTTGTTGAATGCTGAGAATCAATGTTAGCAGTCAGACCACATTGACAAGCTGTAATCAAAGACAGCTAATTTCAGAAAAAAGAAAAGAAAGGAAAGGCATAAACCTGCCTATGAAGCCAGGAAAGAGAGTCACCATCAACTGGAGGAAAGACACAAGTAAGAACAGCTTCCAAGAAGACAGGAGGGAGATGGGCATGGAAGATGATACCTGCCACATAAATGAATGCAGGCCCTAAGAGAAAACAAGAAAGCAGCCAAATAGAGGAGGGCAAAAAAGAATTTAAAGAAAAACTAAATGCATATCTAAAAGAAATAGTGCTATACTTTCTTACTTTTTTCTTACTTTTTTTTTCACTGCTAACAAATATAGTATTAGTAGATCCTGATTAGAGAGTTAGTGAAAAATAAGGTGGCAAGCCACTGAGAAATTGTAAAACTATTTGCAAAGCTGCATTACAGTTTCTTTCTATGACAGAATCCACATTTACATTCAGCAGCTTCACAGGAAAGCCTCACTGGGAAAGGCCCTTTCTTAGGTGATAGGGAACACAAAATTGAGGAAGGGTGGAGCCCAGCCTGCAAGGTACCAAAATGTAATTTAGGGATACAGCCATCGAAACTCTTAGCTTCTGAAATGTCAATGATTAATATGTGACACACTCAGTATTTACAGAGTGACTACTGAGATGACAGCAGAGGGCAGAGGTGGTGGGTTTGAGGGAGTTCCTTCCCAAATATTTACTAGGGTTTTACTATATGCAAAGCAAAGGGCTAGCAAGGATGAGAGTATGAGATAGCCAAAGACAATGTCTTCTTATCTTTGAGAATGTAGCATCTATTTAGTTGGAAAGATAAGAGCAAGACAGCTAAACCCACAAAGTTAAGAAGGGAAAGGTACAGGAATTCCAAAGAAGCAGCATAAATAACCACGAACAGTTTCAGTGATAGGGACACAATCTAGTATTGTTCTGGTTCTAAAAATCATTTACTATTCTGACATAGTTCTTTCTGCTGAGTTCCCTTATTCTCAACCCAACTCTCCCTTTTAACTTATTAAGAACATAAACCAGAATGTTTCTAAGCCAGGACCTAAACCATTTATGTTTTCCATATGTAAAAGGAAATATTTAAATAATCATAAAGAGACCTATAGAACTTTTACTGCTATCTTCATTGCAAATAAAAGATTATCTCAAATGAAGAACAAATAATACTCATCCATTGTTAGGATTCTTCCCATTAGACATGTCAGGGATGGGGAAGTTTTTATGAAACAAGTCCTCAGGATTCTATGAAACAAAAGTTCCTCTGAGATGTTTTTCTATTTTAACATAAATATTACCATTTTATATCAGTCAAAATTATCCAATTAAAATTCATAATAATAATACAACTTATTGTTGCTTTGACACACACTCTTTTTTTAATTAGATAACAGCTGTCAGTAAAATTCAACATTAAAGACTCAAGTAACTTTGGATTTGGATATTCAGTCAATGAGTTGGAACCATGATGCTGTGAGCTACCTATATGTATTAGATCATTCACAATTATTTCTGATTTTTTGTGGTAAATGTCTGAAGCTTATAATCACATCTCCACTCTAATAAAACTATAACTGTACATGGTATGTTACTGATAGGAGCTGTAAGAGTGAAGTTAACCATTGGCATAAATATGAATTTGAAAAGTAACACAAAACCAGTTACAAAGGCTGTTCTGTGAGATCAGTGAAGTCCAGCTTTCTGCCCATTTAGGAATTCTGACAAGAATCATACATAACATATTCAACTGAAGCAGTTTCAACATCAAACTAAGAGCAGATTCAGCTACCATTTAATGAATTCAAGTAACAGGCTGCCCTGAAAATGGTTGAACACATAAGAAGACAATATTCTCCAACAGTCTATGGGACTCCATAGACTCTTAAATCCTCTTCATTCCACAGTAAAAATACTTGTATAATATAACATTTATAATCAACCTGCATATTTTGAATCTGTTTCACTAAAGAAAAAGATTATTTCTAACATCCCTTAACAAACCCTTCCATGACCATCACGCATAAAGCTTTATAGTAGCTGAGAAAGAGCATCAGATAAAGTCTTCCTACTAAATAACCTCCTCTGTACTACCAACAAGTTACCCCAAATGCTATCTGACCACCCTGGTGATCTTTCGAAACTTTTACATTCATATGGAATTATTTTTAGCTTGGTATATAAATAACTTTTAGTATGTTTAAAAAATCTCAATATGTTCTTGGATTTGTGAAATTTTTGCTTCTCTATATTTAAACTTGATATTATATGCATACAAGTTTAGAATTCTTTATAGTAATATGCGTGCTCTAAAATCTATTTTTATGAAGTAATTTCAGCTATGCCACCTTTCTTTGGTTGATATTTGCCTAATATATTTTTACTACCCATTTCTTAATTCTCAGTTTCTTATACATTTTCAAAGGTGCATCTACTCTGATGGTCTTTTTAAATTAATGAGTTTAACCCATGAGTCATTGTGATTACAGTTAAATATTTTGAATATTTTCTAGTGTCACATTTTTAAAATATTACCCTAGTTTTCCTTGCTGATTTTTTTTATCTTCTTTTCTCATTTCATTCGGTTTCTTTTTACTGGTTTGAAATGTATATCCTCTATCATCTCAGTGGTTAATCTAAAAACTATAACCTGAAAATTAAAATATCTGAAATTACATAAATTGTTTACCTTCATTTCAAACAATAGTAGGACATTTCTTTGTTTGACCACAAAATTTAGGTATATTTAAAATATAGTCAAATATTTCACAAGTGTTTTTGCTCAACATTTCAATTCTGATTTTAGATTTTTTTCCAATCTATAAACATTTTCTTCCTTCCTAATGTCCTCTTTTTAGAAGTTTCTTTAGTTTTTTCTTCCTCTGGAGACCACCTTAACTAATCTTCATTCTCATTATACACTTTATTTTGTTTATAATTCTAAAAGTAATATTCACTTTAAAGATAACAATAATACTGGCTTCTTTTCTGTCATGGCTGTGTGAAGCTGGGTCACTCTTGTTCAGTAATCTGTCTCTCCTTTGGTTATTCTAGAAATCTTCTCTGTAATTTCTTCACATCTGTATTTCCCTAATTTATTCATTAGATGTGTTCATTCCACAATATAATTTGCCATTTCAATGGTTATATTTTTAATTTATAGTAGTTCTATTTGATTTTGTCTTATCGAATTTAACTGGTCATTCTAATCAACTTGCTTTTATTTTCAATTCCTCTAATTTTTGTATCATATGACGCATGTTTTATTCTGTATCTGATTATTTCAACATCTGTAGTTTTTTGGGGGGTGTCTCATATTCTGTGTGCTTTATTTTATTTTATTTTTTAAAAGATTTATTTATTTTATTTGATAGAGTTACATAGAGAGAGGAGAGACAGAAAGATAGAGAGAGAGGTCTTCCATCCTATGTTTCATTCCCCAATTGGCCGCAAAGGCCGAAGCTGCACCGTTCCAAAGTCAGGAGCTAGGAGCTTCTTCCAGGTCTCCCACGTGACTGCGGGGGCCCAAGGACTTGGGCCATCTTCTACTGCTTTCCCAGGCTATAGCAGAGAGCTGGATTGCAAGTGGGTCTTGAACCACAGCCCAAATGGGATGCTGGGGCTTCAGGCTAGGGCGTTAACCAGCTGCACCACAGCACCAGCCCCCTGTGTGCTCTTCATCTGATAGTATCTTCCTCTTAATAGACTTTTGTTTCTCAGTCTACTGGAAAGTGCTGCCCACCTACACTTGCTGTAAACTAAATTCTCATTTTGCAGCATTCTGGCCATACAGGTATTTGAATATAGAGGATTAATATCCTACAAAATGTATGCCTTTTTCTTCCTCGTAAAGATGTCATAATGCTTTTATAGGCAACAAAATTCACCAATTCTAGTTTCTCTTTGTAGAATTAAAATATCATTTCTGATACTGAAAATGTATTTTAATCTTTATAGCTGGTTATTTGAAACGGTTCAATCTAAATTGGATATTAAGTTTGATCATTTGTTGGAGATTCATACTTATATTTTTGAGTCACTATAGAAGAAACAATACTGTTTTTTAATTGCTATTTCAAATAAAGCAACTGGCCGGCACCACGGCTCCATAGGCTAATCCTCCGCCTGTGGTGTTGATACATCGGGTTCTAGTCCCGGTTGGGGCGCCGGATTCTGTCCTGGTTGCCCCTCTTCCAGGCCAGCTCTCTGCTGTGGCCTGGGAGTGCAGTGGAGGATGGCCCAAGTGCTTGGGCCCTGCAAATGCATGGGAGACCAGGAGAAGCACCTGGCTCCCGGCTCAGATCAGCGTGATGCGCTGGCCAAAGCACACCGGCCGCAGCAGCCATTGGAGGGAGAACCAAAGGTAAAGGAAGACCTTTCTCTCTCTCTCTCTCTCAGTGTCCACTCTGCCTGTCAAAAACAAAAAATAGAATAAAATAAATCAACAAACAATTTTGGGGGATATGGAGAATCCTTTGCTTGTATTAAAAATACTAAGATAGTGTATAAACTAACAATCTTGTAAATAAGCTAAAAATTATTTTTCCTTTATTACTAAAAATCATCCAGTGACATAATAATGCCATTTGTGTGTGTATATATGGGGAGGGAGTGGTGTAGAATAAATCAACAACTAAATAAGAATTATTTATAAATTCCTCATTAAGTGGTCATTTTGATTTCCAGATATATTTAAATAAATGCATAATTCTACATTTTCTCATCTGGGAAATTTCAATGTAAAATAATTTTCTTAATATTTGATACAAAATATCCCTTAATATTTCCTTAATAATGTGTCTTTTAAAGAGATTTATACATTTCTTTGACACTCAAGAGATACAGAGAGAGGGAAAGACAGAGGTCTTCCATCTGCTGGTTCACTCCCCAAATGGCTGCAGCTGCAAGGGCTGAACCAGGCCAAAGCCAGGAGCCAGATGCCTCATCTGGGTCTCTCACTTGGGTGGCAGGGGACCAAGCTCTTGAACCATCTTCCCTTGCTTTTCCAAGGCCATTAGCAGGGACCTGTATCAGAAGTGGTCTAGCCAGGACTCAAATCAGCCCCATATAGGATGCTTGTGTTGCAGGCAACATCAGACCCCATCTGTCATTTTTAAACCAGAAAAAAAAAAAAAAAAACATTTTTTTGACAGGCAGAGTTAGACAGTGAGCGAGAGAGACAGAGAGAAAGGTCTTCCTTTTTCCATTGGTTCACCCCCCCAAGTGGCGGCTATGGCCAGCGCATTGCAGCTGGCGCGCTGCGCCAATCTGAAGCCAGAAGCCAGGTGCCTCTCCTGGTCTCCCATGCGGGTGCAGGGCCCAAGCACTTGGGCCATCCTCCACTGCACTCCCAGGCCACAGCAGAGAGCTGGACTGGAAGAGGGGCAACCGGGACAGAATCCGGCGCCCCAACCGGGACTAGAACCCGATGTGCCGGCGCCGCAAGGCGGAGGATTAGCCTGCTGAGCCGCGGCGCCGGCCTCTGTAAACATTTTCTATAAAAAATCAGTTAACAGCAAAGTTCCATTTTCTTTATAGTACAAATAAAATCATCTGTCTGAAATACTGTCTGAAAATTCTATAATATGTTCTTCAACTGGGCCTGAGCTGCCACCACCCGCGGGTCCATGGCTTCGACCAGTTCTTTGGGCTCCCGGTCACCAACCTGCGGGACTGCAAGCCGGGGGCTGGCACGGTGTTCGAGGGCGCTGTGCGCTGGATCGTGGTGGTCCCCGCGCAGGTCCTGGGCGCCGCTGCCCTGACCCTGGCCGCCCTGCGCTGCCTCGGCCGGGCCCGAGCGCCGCCTGCCGCCTTCCTGGGCCTCCTGCTGCCCGTGCCCATCTTGCTGGGTGGCCACTTCCTGTTCCGGCACTACTTCCGGCCACTCCACTGCTTCCCCATGCGCGACTTGGAAGTGGCCCAGCAGCCTCTGGACCATGGGAACCTCACGCAGAGGCTCACGGAGGAGGCCACGGGGTTCGTACGGCGGAACTCCCAGAGGCCCTTTCTGCTGCTGCTGTCCTATATCCACGTGCACACAGCCCTGTTCGCCTCCCCAGAGTTCGCCCACAGGAGCTGGCATGGGGCTTACGGGGAAGCCGTGGAGGAGTTGGGCTGGAGCGTGGGCCAGATCCTGCAGGTCCTGGACGAGCTGGGCCTGGCCGGCCGCACCATCGTCTACTTCTCGTCTGACCAGGGCGCCCACGTGGAGGAGGTGACGGCCACGGGCGAGGTCCACGGGGGCAGCAACGGCATCTAAGGGGCGGCAAAGCCAACAGCTGGGAGGGTGGCATCTGGTGCCGGGTATCCTGCGCTGGTCTGGGGTCGTCCCTGCCGGACGCGAGGTGGACGCGGCCACCAGCAACATGGACATCTTCCCCACCGTGGCCAGGCTCACAGGGGCGCCGCTGCCCCACGACAGGGTGATTGATGGGCAGGACCTGATGCCCCTCCTCCGGGGGCAGAGCCAGCGGTCGGCCCACGAGTTCCTGTTCCACTACTGCAACGCCTACCTGCAGGCTGTGCGCTGGCTGCCACGCAACAGCTCAGCCGTGTCCAAGGCCTTTTTCTTCACGCCCAAGTTCCGCCCGGCCGGTGCCAACGGCTGCTTCACCACCCACGTGTGCCTGTCCCAGGGTCCCACCCACGTGACGAGCCACGACCCACCCCTGCTCTTCAACCTGGCCCACGACCCCGATGAGGCTGTGCCCCTCACGCCGCACACTGAGCCACGCCACGGGGAAATCCTGGAGGCCATCCTGGAGGCGGCGGCAGAGCACCGGGGCTCTGTGCCTCCCAATGTCCCCAACCAGCTGGCCCCGGGCCACGTGGTCTGGAAGCCATGGCTGCAGCTCTGGGCGGCTGAGGCCTCAGGGCCGTAACCATGCACCTGCTGGGCAGCTGGGGCCATGCGTGGCTCCCAACGTGGCTGTTGGCCATGTTTATCTTGGACACGGACCTGGGGCCACGTGTCGCTTAGTCAGCCATCTTTATCCTGGACACAAACCTGTGGTCCATCCATGGATCAGTTGGCCATGTTTGACACAGACAGGAACCTGGGTTCACGGTCCACAATGAATCCCATGAAGTGTTCACTGCAAAGGAAGCAGCAGGTGTTCCTTATAGATGCATATGAACCGACTGGGAACCCGTCCATCTGCCTCAGAGTCTGCCCCTGACTGGACCAGGAAACTGTCAATCAGGCTCTGGTTGTGCAGAATGGAGTGGGGATCAGGGGTGGCCACCCAGAGGGTCCCGGGTCTCTTGGAGCAGCTGTCAGTCACGGAGAAGCCATACTGTCAGTCATTGCACAGCAGAGTTGGTCCCTGGCACCGAGCACTTTCTGCTGTCACCACAAGAGCCTACAGCTGCATGACTCGGCATGTATAGAAAGATGGCTCAGCAGGTATATGACTCAGCATGTATGGAAGCATGACAGTTGGTATAGAAATCATGACTTGGCAGGTATGGAAGCATGACTTGGCAGGTATAGAAATATGATTTGGCAGGTATAGAACCATGACTCGGCAAGTATGGAACAGCAGCTCGGAACCAGGAACTCTGGTTCAGGGGCCCCAGGGTGAACTCCAGGGACCTGAGGGTTCCACCCATCCCCGGATTTGATGGACGGGGCTGCCGGACCCTCAGGACAACATGGCCACCCCACAGAGACCCCTGACTACGTTTATTGCAGTCAATAAATAACCAGGCGACAGGAAGCCATCTTGCAATTTTCCACATGGCCCAATCGGGAGGGATGAGAATTAAATAAAAAAAAAAGTCACATGGTAAAAAAAAAAAATTTGAGTTAACAGCAAAGTTTCATTTTTCTTTATAGTACAAATAAAATCATCTGTCTGAAATACTGTCTGAAAATTCTATAATATGTTCTTCAACTGATAGCTGTAATATTACATATCAATAAGTTTCATGATTAATTCAATCATCTATTAACAGCACGTTTATCATTTGGCTCATAAAATGCTTATTCTAAGAAACCCAAGCAAGAACATTTAGACCAGTATGTTTACAAAGATCATAATAAGTCAACAACTAAGTACAAAAACAAACTAATACGATAAACACAATTCTCTTGGGTATATTTTATTCCAAAAAACATTTTTTTTCATCTTTTCAGAGCTACTAAAAATTGAAGAGATTATAACCAAACTTATCCATTGTAGAAAACAACACTAATAAGAGGATCATTCTCCATCAGAGTTCATAATTTTTAATGCTAGGCAACAAATAAATGCCAGAAGACATTGAGCATGAGAAACACACAGACACACACACACACACACACACACACACACACTTTTAATGTAGCTGTTTGGTGCATGGAAAAAAGCTAATGCATACTCTGTAATATGAAAATATTTCTACAACTAAGCATATTAAAAAAGCTGACAGGACTGGCAATACATCAGGAAATCTTTGGCTAGTTGGCATGCTGCCCTTTCAAGAAGGTAACAGCTGGTGAATGGCACTTCAATCTTTGAATCAAAAGCAGGAAGCAACAGTGTTGACATACCCTCTCCCATACATGATCAGTATCATAGTCTAGCAGAAGGGGAAACAAACCTGAAAACAGTATCATAATCTAGATTACAACAAAGATGGAACTAAAAGTACATGGTACAGATTCCAGTTTTTATTGGGGGAAAGAAAAGACAAATAGATTTGTGAACTAACAAAACAATTGTGAGATAATTTTTTTTATAATGACACCCATCAATGCTGACACGTGGGGACTCAGAAAGATTAAAACAAATAACATGCTGGGTGTTTTACTAGGATTGAATCAATCCAGATAACACACTGATTGGATAAAGAGTTGTCTAAAGAAATACACGTGACTTATTTGTATTTATATTTGGGTTGATTGAAATGAAAAAAGGCTTTTTAGTGTGATTATATTTATTAAAAAGTTATGAATGTATAACAAGAGTATTTTTTAAAGTTTTTGGAAATGGAATGAAAATATGCTTATATTGATGCAAAAATTTTGGACTCTTGTGAATTGTTTTTTCATAGTAGATATTTTCCATGTGGTTTTTGAAGATTTCTCATATGTACAGATTTCAAATACATTTGTACTTAAATTAATTATTCCATTAATTCCATTTTCTGTGACTTATTTGAAGCACTCTCATTTTTTTAAGAGAGTATAACAGGAGGGTAGAGATGGAATCAATCCAAGAACACTTTTTAGAAGTAACACACTTCTTAACTGATTTTTTATGGGCCACTGGAGTTAAACAGATATATAGCTAAAAGAATATGTTGGAGTGGGGTGGTGAGGAACTGGAGCTAAAAGCACCGATAAGAATCATAAAGTTAAGAAAGCAAAAAGAATTGAGCAACTTCTTTGCTTCAGAAACAGCAATTCTTTGCTAGAATATAGCCTATATGTACAGACTACCATAAAAGATTTTAAAAGGCATTGATCATAATATTATGTGTGCTTTAAAATAATATAGAGTGGCCCACATATCCATGAGTAACATTACAGCTATTTGAAATATCAAACCATAGTTCTACATTTATTTGTAGGAAAATTACCATAATATTCTGCTCGGTATAAAAGCAAACTGAAGAAGACTGTGTAATGTGATTATATATAAGCAGTGTGTACCCACTTTTAGAAATATTACTTGTTTTTTTAGGCGCTTTTGCATCAACCAGAGTCATGTTATTCTCTGAGTTTATTTTCTATTAGCATAGAAATACGTAGTTACCAGCATTCCTATCCCATGGCTGAAATAAAAGAGGCAGAATATGCTTACACTCAAGAATCTGCTCAAGGGACTGGTGCTGTGGCTCAGTGGGTTAAAGCCCTGGCCTGAAGCGCTGGCATCCCACATGGACGCCAGTTCTAGTCCCAGCTGCTTTTCTTCTGATCCAGCTCTCTGCTATGGCTGGGGATAGCAGTAGAAGAATGGCCCTTACACTAGTCTGGAAGACCGGAAGAAGCTCCTGCCTCCTGGCTTTGGATGGGTGCAGCTCCAGCCATTGTGGCCATCTGGGGAGTGAACCAGAAGATGGAAGATTTCTCTCTGTCTCTACCTCTCACTGTAACTCTGTCTTTCAAATAAATAAAATAAATCTTTTTTTTAAAAAAGAATCTGCTCAAAGTGTAAACTTAAAAAAATGCCTAATTGAGTTGAAGAACATGAAATAACTTTTTGGTGGTATTGAGTAAGGGTTTAAGTCGACAATCAATCTATATAATCCAATCTAAATACAGCATGCACCTTTGAAATGATGATCTTCGATAACCAATTCTATGTTATTAGCACACCAAAAGGCACTGACCATCAACATTACAAGTAATAATAGATATTATTATAGATTACTCATTGCATACTTTTTGTGTAGTAAACATATCTCTGCTAATGGACATGAAAGACTAACAGAAAAAAAGATATATTCTCAAGTCTGACACATCTAAAAATATTGGACAAAATACATGACAAAATAATTATCAGAAATAGGCATTAAATACAGAACAGTGATCCCTGAGAGAAGAGAAATAAATGAAAAGAACCCTAGTATTGTGCCAACTTACTGTCTGGAAAGTTTTTCTGCATTGTGATGTAGGGATGAGGAAATGAGATCCAGGTCATCTCCTTTAACTGAGGACATAAAATTCAAAAATCCCTTGTACTGAAGTGAAATGATTTTGAGATTTGATGACTGTTTACAGCCCTTGTCTCTACTATTGAGAAACAGTGTTTTTTTCCTTTGTACTATTTATTGAACCCTTTATTTAGTGTAGGGTTAACCTTATGAGTATAAAGTTTACTGAAATTATATATTTGTAAAAATTAAGAGTAAGAATAGCAGAGAGAGGAGGAAGAAGGGTTGGAATATGGGCAGGAAGGAGTAAGGGTGGGAACTATCACTATGTTCCTAAATTCTGTATATATGAAATACATGAAATGTGTATACCTTAACCAAAATTTAAAAAAAAAAATTAAATGTCAATATAACCATAGATCACCAGCAGAATATTGAAAGGAGAGA
This sequence comes from Sylvilagus floridanus, assembly GCA_949820135.1. NCBI lineage: Eukaryota > Metazoa > Chordata > Mammalia > Lagomorpha > Leporidae > Sylvilagus > Sylvilagus floridanus. The sequence goes on from OX463231.1 coordinate 91,769,020, forward strand.
GCCATAAGCAGAGTTGCAAGATATATAGAGAGTATTCCTTGTGATAATTTGCATGGATTTTAAATTTTTTGTTTTGGATAGAGCTGTGGTTTATAATTACAAATCTGTGCTAAATGAAAATATATAAAGCAATGGTGACCTGCGTTTAAGCCACACAAAGAAAGAGCTGGGTGATTCCTTTAACCTTTGTGTCGATATCCTTTCCATTGCCTTGAATATGACTGTTTCCATTTTGAACAATTTGCGCAGCACTTGTCAAAGTATTTTCCATTGTCTCAGTTTACCCTGACAACAATCCTGTGAGGCAGGTAGGGCAATTAACACTATTCCCATTTTGCAGATGAGAATACTGAGGTAGAGTGGTTAAGATCTCAAGGACAGTTAGTCGAAGCACAGGGAATAGAAACCAGGTCTCAGTTGCTTTCTCCCCAATTCATGTCTTCCTTTTTAGACTATGTTGCTATGCATGAACAGGGAGCTGAATGAAGTAAGGATTGGGCCTTGATTTTGGTTCAGGCTGTGCCTGTGAACAAGGAGAATAAAGTTAAGAAAGTTTGGCTAAAGTGTTGGCAAAACTCAGACAAATAACTGCTATGAAGAGCTCAGAAACAAGCTTCCTGAGGAAACTAAGGCTTTATTAGCTTTGACTGTAGCTGGTTTCTGGTTTCCTATCTATTGCTAATGTTTATACATGAGCTTCAGCTGAATTTTGACCAACTCTCAGGAATTGAAAGGTCAAGTCAGACATGCTTTCTTTGGCTACTGAAGCTGGAGCTATCGCCTACAAAGAGCTAATTATTACAGAGATATTCAAACAGTGGTCCATGGACTAGAGCCTGGACACTCTTAATTCTCCTGAGCTCAGTATCTCACCCAGCAGCTAGCAGTTGTCCATAGCCATGAATGAACAGCAGACATAGAGCAGGAGGCTGACTTTGGTAAAATGAAGAAGAGTCACCTTTAGGTGATAACACTATTCCCACCTGTAGGTGATGTGACCAAGGTGCTACTCAGGCCCATCTCCTTACAGGCCTGTACTTGGTTAGCAGCATAGCTTCAAAACACAGTTTAAGATAACAAAAACATTAAACACATCATTTTTATCTTGACTGGAATAAATTACTAGGCATTCCACAGTCCCAAAGATCCAAATATAAAATAAAAAAGTAAATACTTATATAAAAAGCTGAATACTAAAAAGGTAGGATAATAATGGGCTTTAAAAAAACATTTTACACCCAAAAATGGAGAATCTTCACCGTTCATGGATTGGAAGAATTAATATCATCAAAATGTACATATTAACTAAAGCAATTTAAATTCAATATGATCCCAATCAACATACGAAGGACATTCTCAGATCTAGAAAACATGATGCTAAAATTCATGTGGAAAAATAAAAGACCCCAACAACAAAAATAAAGCTGGAAGCATAATATCAGATTTCCAGACATAAGATAGGGCAGTTATAATCAAAACAATCTAGTACTGGCACAAATATAGACATGTAAACCAATGTAACAGAATAGAAAGCCCAGAAATTAATGCATGCATCTGCAATCAACTAATCTTTACAAACAAGCTAGAATTACTGGAGAAAAGACAGTCTCTTTTACAAATGGTGTTGAGAAAATTGGATCTCTGCTGAAAGAAGTATCAAACAAGATCCCTGGACCTTACACCTTATACAAAAATCAACTTACAATGGATCAGGGATCTAAATCTAGGCCCTGATCCTATCAAATTACTAGAGAAAAACATCTGGGAAACTGCAAGACATTGACAAGGGCAAAGACTTTTTGGATAAGATCCCAGAAGCATAGGCAATAACAACAAAAATAACAAATCATATTAGCTCAAGCTAAGAAGCTTCTCTACAGCAAAGGAAACACTCAACAAAGTGAAGAGGCAACTGACAGAATAAGAGAAAATACTTGCAAACTATGCAACTGGTAAAGGATTAATATACAGGATCTATAAAGAGCTCAAGAAATTCAACAACAAAACAAACAATTCAGTTAAGAAATGAAAAATGACATGAACAGGAATTTTTCAAAAGATGAAATAAAAACAGTAAATAGACACATGAAAAAATGCTCAGGATCACTAGCCATCAGGGAAATGCAAATAAAAAACACAATGAGGTTTCATCTCACTCCAGTTAGAATGGCTATCATCCAAATATCAAAAAATAATAAATACTTGTAAGCATGTGGAGAAAAAGGTACCCTGGTACACTGCTGATGAGAATATAATCTATTACAACCATTATGGAATACAGTATGGATATTCCTTAGAAATCTGAAATTAGATCTACCATATGACCTAGCCAACCCAGTTGTAGGAATTTACCCAAAGGAAATGAAATCAGCATATGAAAGAGATATTTGTACCCCATGTTTATAGAGCTCAATTTCCAATAGCTAAGATTTGGAATTAACCCATATGTCTATCAGCTGACTACTGGATAGAGAAAATATGGCATTTTTTTGAATATTAGGGCAGTTGTTGGTTTTCAATAGGTAGAAGGATACCTACATTTTGACACTATATGATATGGGAAAAGGACTTTAAAACCAGTGTTTGTGTGTGACATGCATTGTATGTTCTAACTTTTTATCTACAGGTTAACTGAACTACTTCAGTAATTGGACTTATGCAGTTCAGAGGTCTTAGAAGGGAAGCTAGGACCCAATGTTTGGAGGGAACTCTGCTGTTACATTATATATACCTGTTTTGGTCCATAATTCAGTTTTAACTTGGACAGATTTATTCTAGTTAAGCCATAAGTGTCAATGTGTAAACTTGTTTTGATTAAAGAATTTTTCTATCAAAAAAAATGAAATTCTGTCTTTTGCAATAGAATGGATGCAACTGGAGACCATTATGAATAGTGAATTAAGCCAGTTCCAAAAAGACAAACATCATACATTTTCTCAGATATGTGGTAGTTAATATAAAATACAAAAAATGTATAAGGATGAAACTGGCCGGCGTCATGGCTCAATAGGCTAATCCTCCACCTTGCGGTGCCAGCACACCGGGTTCTAGCCCCAGTCGGGGCACCGGATTCTGTCCCGGTTGCCCGTCTTCCAGGCCAGCTCTCTGCTGTGGCCTGGGAGTGCAGTGGAGGATGGCCCAAGTGCTTGGGCCCTTCACCCCATGGGAGACCAAGATAAGCACCTGGCTCCTGCCATCCGATCAGGGCGGTGGCCATTGGAGGGTGAATCAACAGCAAAAGGAAGACCTTTCTCTCTGTCTCTCTCTCTCTCACTGTCCACTCTGCCTGTAAAAACAAACAAACAAACAAAAAAAGGATGAAACTGACATCTCATGATTTGGTTATTGTTTGTAGCCCTTGTCTGTGTTCCTTCAGAACAATGATCTTTCTACTTCTTAATTGTTGAACGTTATAGTTAGTGGTGAATTAAGCCTGAAATTTTAAAGTACATTGAAATTTTGTTATTGCAAAAATCAAAGGAAAAAATTAAAAAAGAACAGGAGGAGGGGGAATTGAGAGAGGAGTGGTGAAAATCTTGGTTATCTTCTTAGAATTCTATCTATGAGATACATGAAATCTGTTCTCTTTATATTAATAAAAATAAACCCAGAATTCCACTCAAAAATTTTGCACCAAAATAAACTTATATTTTTATTTTATATGAATTTCATTTATTTATTAAGAGGCAGAAAGAAAACAACAGAACATGCCTCTCCCAATTCTCCCCCTAAATGACCACAATGTTCAAGTCTGATCTGGGGCCAAAGCTGGGAGCTAGAACTCAATGCAGGTCTCATGTGATTTGAAGTTAAGGCAGTACTTACAGAGATGTTTACAGCCATAAATACCAAAAGAAAATATCAAATAATGAATTCAGATTTCATTTTGAAAAATCAGTGAAAAAAGAAGAGTAAATGAAACAAAGTAACAGAAAATAAATAATAACTATGAGAGTACAAATTAATTAAATAAAAACCAAGACAGCCAATGAAATTTATTTTTTATTTTATTTATTTATTTATTTAACAGAGTTAGACAGTGAGAGAGAGAGAAACAGAGAGAAAGGTCTTCCTTCCATTGGTTCACCCCCCAAATGGCCGCCACGACTGGAGCTATGCCGATCTGAAGCCAGGAGCCAGGTGCTTCCTCCTGGTCTCCCATGTGCGTGCAGGCGCCCAAGCACCTGGGCCATCCTCCACTGCCCTCCTGGGCCACAGCAGAAAGCTGGACTGGAAAAGGGGTAGTCGGGTCTAGAACCTGGCACCCATTCGGGATGCCGGCACTGCAAGCGGAGGATTAGCCAAGTGAGCCATGGCACCGGCCCCACCAATTAATTTTAAAAGTGGTTTTTACATGAGGGATCTGTCCTTAATGTGTTATCCAATGTGAAATAATGCTATTACTAGTACTGAAACAGTATTTTTACACTTTGTGTTTCTGTGTGGGTGCAAACTGATGAAATCTTTACATAGTATATACTGAATCGATCTTCTGTATATAAAGATAATTGCAAATGATTAAAAAATCTTGCTGTTAAATTGGAAATTGCATAGATAATTAATCAATTCTTTAAAAAAAATCATGTAGGATCTCTGTCCTTAATGTGCTGTACATTGTGAATTAATACTATAACTAGTACTCCAACAGTATTTTCACTTTGTGTCTCTATGTGAGGGCAAACTGTTGAAATCTTTACGTAATATGTACTAAACTGATCTTCTGTGTATAAAGAGAATTGAAAATGAATCTTGATGTGAATGGAAGGGGAGAGGGAGCGGGAAAGGGGAGGGTAGCGGGAGGGAGGGAAGTTGTGTGGGGGGGAGCCATTGTAATCCATAAGCTGTATTTTGGAAATTTATATTCTTTAAATAAAAGCTTTATATATTTTAAAAAAAGTGGTTTTTGAGAAGATTGATAAATAGTGAACTAGATAATCAGAAAAAAAAGGAAGAAAGATTCAAATTATCATAATAAGACTGAGAGAAATGACATTATTATAGGACACATATATATTAAAAGAACAATAAATAAATATAAATATAATCATGTCAATAAATTCGACGATAGACAAATTAATTGAAAAACTCAAACTACCAATCCTTGCTAAAAATCTAAACTGAATAGCTCTAAATCTATCACAGAAATTAAATTTGTAATTTAAAAATTCCCACAAAATGGCAAACAGCAATCACTCCATGAACAAAAATCTTCACTGGTGAATTCCAATGAGCATTTAAAGAGAAAATAACACTAATTCTACATAAACCCTTGCAGAATGTTGAACATAAAGGAACATTTTATAGTATCCTCTATGTGACTAACACTGCTCTAATCAAAACAATAAAAAGATATTACAAGAAAAGAAACTTCAGTCCAACATCCCTAATCAAAATGGATAGAGGCCGGCGCCGTGGCTCAACAGGCTAATCCTCCGCCTTGCGGCGCCGGCACACCGGGTTCTAGTCCAGGTCGGGGCACCGGATTCTGTCCCGGTTGCCCCTCTTCCAGGCCAGCCCTCTGCTGTGGCCCAGGAGTGCAGTGGAGGATGGCCCAGGTGCTTGGGCCCTGCACCCCATGGGGAGACTAGGAAAAGCACCTGGCTCCTGGCTCCTGCCATCGGACGAGCGCGGTGTGCCGGCCGCAGCGCGCAGACCGCGGCGGCCATTGGAGGGTGAACCAACGGCAAAAGGAAGACCTTTCTCTCTGTCTCTCTCTCTCTCACTGTCCACTCTGCCTGTCAAAAAAAAAAAAAAAGGATAGAAAAATCCTAAACAAAATTTTAGTCACTCATATCCAATAATATTTGAAAGCGGTAATATATGATGACCAAGAGAAGCTTATTCCAGGAATGGCTTAACACTCAAAAACCAATTGATATATTGTTGCATATCAATAGGCTAAAGAAGGAAAGACATAATAATCTCAACAGATGCACAAAAACCATTTGACAAAATCCTACATCAATATCCGATTAAAGGAAATAAAAGACTTCTCAGGAAAACAGGGGTAAATGGCACCCCTTTTATATATATATATATATATATATCACTAACATTATTCCTAAAGGTGAAGAACTAAAAGTTTTCTCCCTTAGATCAGAACAAGGTGAGAATGTCTGCTCATGTCACTTCTGTTTCACATTATAGTGGAAGTTCTATCCATTATAATAAGACAAGATAAAATTTTTAAGACAGGAAAGGAAAAGGCATTCATTCATGGAAAGGAAGAAATAAAAGAAAAAATGCATTATTGTACAGAAAATTCTACATATTCTAAAAAAAAAGTATTTGGAGCAAGTAAATAAGTTTAGCAAGGTTGCAAGACACAGAGTAACATTTTTTTTTCAATATACTAACAATAAGTCATTCAAACTGAATTTTAAAAATTTCTGTTTATCGGAACAAAAATATGTAAATAAATTTGATAAAATATAAGGCATCCATGCACTGAAAACTATAAAGCAATGCAGAGAGAAATTATAGGCCTAAATAAATGGGTAGACACACCAACTTCATGAGTTAGAAAACTTGATATTGTAAAGATGCTGATTCTTGTCAAATTGATTTACAAACTAAACACAATTTCAATTGAAAGCTGAAACCATATGGGGATCTTTGAAAAAGTTTGTGGAAATGGATATCATAAAATAATACTGCTTGGATTTCAGAATTTTCTTGCTCCCAAATAAACTTACATTTTTAAAAAAAAAATTATTTCTTTATTTGAAAGGCAGAGTTACAGATAGGCAGAGGCAGAGAAAGAGAGAAGTCTTCCATTTGCTGGTTGGTTCCCCAAAGGCCGCAACTGCCAGAGCTGGGCCAATCCAAAGTCAGGAGCTTGGAGCTTCTTCCAGGTCTTCCAAGTGAGAGCAGGGACCAAGAGCTTGGGCCATCCTCTGCTGCTTTCCCAGGCACATAACAAGGAGCTGGATCAAAAGTGGAGCAGTCAAGACTCGAACAGGTGCCCATATGGGATGCCGGCACTGCAGGTAGCAGCTTTACCAGCTACAAAAAATGCCAGCCTCAAAACTTACCTTTTAATTCCATTTTCCATACCCGTTTTTTGAGAGACAGACAGAAGTCCCATCCCCTAGTTCCTTCCCCAAACACCCACAAAAGTGAGAGCTGTGCCAGCCCAAAGCCAGGAGCCTAGAGTTCAATTTTGGTCTCCCAAATGGGTGGCAGGGACCAAAGTAGCTCAGTCATCTCCTGAAGCCTCCCAGGTGCACAATGCAGGAATCTGGATCAAAAGGAGAGAAGCCAGGGCTCAAATCAGGCACTCTGTGACAAGCTGTGTCCTTAACACTGTACCAAATGCCCACCTCTTCTCTTGGTTTTGATAGACTGCTCATTAGGACAACTTGATGCTCCTACAAGCTGTAATGATAGCTTTTGCTTTCTCTCTCTCCACTTTCTCTGCTGTAAAAACTTGCTGTTTGTAGGATAAATGCACGCTAAGATCTCAATTTGATTTTCTTTAAATCTACAGTAAGTATCAAAGCAACATGTCAGTGAAGTCATTTTTTTTTCTTTAGTATCCTAGAAATCCTGGGGTCCCAGAGATATTTTGGATAGCCCTGGCCTGAGACAAATACAATGCAAGGATTAGAGTCAGGTAGGGACCATAGCAAGAGGTATGCAACAAATTGTCATTAAAATAAGAAAACTAATGCAAGACTCTATCAGGACCCAGAGAATAGAATGAAGAGAATAGAGAGCTGGAAATTATGAAAGCTAGGAATGGACATTCCAACAGGTGACCAGTAAAGCTATCTGGGTGAACACTGATGCTCACAAGAAGATTTCTGTATTCCCTGTAGTCTGATGGTATTTGGGAGGATATGCTGATACAATTAGTATATTTAGGACAAAGCTATAGCTCCACTTCAAATACTTTACATTTATAGAGAGCTTCAGAGGTACACACATATTATATAATATCATTTTATGATTACTATTCTAAGTAGTTGTAAGGCTAGAAACTGAAACTTAAAAGATAGGAAGTGAATATCCCAGATGTTGTTGGTGGTGGTGATAGAGTATAAAGAGCTATAATTTCAGGTTTCTGGTGCATTTAAGTTTAAAAGTTTTATTTTTATTTATTTTTTCAGTTTTATTTGAAAGGCAAAGATACAGAAAGATAAACAGACAGATGTTCCATCCACTGGTTCACTCCTCAAACACCCACAACAGCCATGACCAGAAGCCTGGAATTCAACACAGGTCTCCCAAGCAGGTGGCAGGGAGCCAAGTTAGTTGATCCATCATCTACTGTCTTCCTGGGTACAAAATAGCATGAGGTTGGATTTTTTTTTTTTTTTTTTTTTGACAGGCAGAGAGGACAGTGAAAGAGAGACAGAGAGAAAGGTCTTCTTTTTGCCGTTGGTTCACCCTCCAATGGCCGCGGGCTGGCACACCGCGCTGATCAGAAGCCAGGAGCCAGGTGCCCCTCCTGGTTTCCCATGAGAGTGCAGGGCCCAAGACCTTGGGCCATCCTCCACTGCACTCCCGGGCCATAGCAGAGGGCTGGCCTGGAAGAAGGGCAACCAGGACAGAATCCGGCACCCTGACCAGGACTAGAACCCCGTGTGCCGGTGCCGCAAGGCTAAGGATTAGCCTATTGAGCAGCGGAGCCGGCCAGGAAGTTGGATTTGCAGTGGAATAGACAGAACTCAAAAAGTAGGTGCTCCAATATGTTACAAGGTGGCAATAACTGTGCCAAACTTCTGTCCCAATATTTAATTTTTTAAAATTTGTTTTATTTATTTTGAAATGCAGATGAGGGAGAGGGGAATGAAGGGGGAGAGGGACCATCTTCCATTGCTTTCTCAAGCACATTAATAGGGAGCTGAATTGGAGGCAGGACAGTCAGGACTTAAATCATTACACCACTATGGAATGCCAGCTTTGCAGGCAGCAGCTTAAAACAACTGTGCCACAACACCACCCCTCCCCCATTCATTTTTTAATCACCTATGCATCAAGAAGCAAAAATCCTTGACATGAAATTCACTAATTCCTAAGAACGTATGTGCTTTATACATCATACTAACTCCTAATATATTAGTAAACTGTTAACATGTTGTGAAATTTTTATACTAGTAGAATATTTCTCATATCTATCTCAAAAAATTAAGGATATGACCCAGTCCTATCACTCACTGAACTATTACTTCATGACTTCTATTAAGTAGTTTATGTTAAATATTTTAAAATTTGCTGAGGATAAACTAAAAGCACAAAGGCACATTAATTCAAAATCCCATTATCATAGTTTCTGGGTATGCCAGGAAAAATGAGTAATGGCAATAAAATGAGTCCCTGAGGGTTCAACAGATACATTTACTTTAAGGCCAGAACACTTGATATTAAGTATCTCAAAGATTATTTGAAATCCATTAAGTAAAAATTAGTTTATCTATGTCAGCATATGCCAAATAGGAGTGACTGATACTCTAGCTACCGAATCTTCCAAAAACTTTGGCAAAGCACCATGCTGATGTTCCATATTGCAGGTATCTTTCAAGGTAAAGCATAGTTGGAGGAAATATAAATATTTCCAGAACAGAAGTAAGAATCTAACTAAATCATAGACAGGAAATGAAATTTCAAAGCTGGAAAAGGCATTAAAGTTCATTTTAGTCTAATTTCCTCAATGTCACAGTGAGAAAACTGCAACCTAACAATTAAGGAATCAGCTAAGGCAATGCTGCCCAAAAGAAACAATGCAAGCCACAAATGTGAGTCACATACAGAATTTTATATTTTCTAATAGACACATTTAAAAAAAGAAGCAGGTAAAATTAATTTAATTTCATATTTAAACCAATATACCCAAAATATCATCATTTCACTTCAATATTATTTTTGAGATATTGTCCATTTTTTTTCTTACTTAGTCTTCAAAATCTGGCGTGTAATTTGCATTTAAGTAACATTTGACCCAAGCATACAAGGGATCTTTAAAAAGTCCATGGAAGTTACATATTATGAAAAAGTTGTGCATGGTTTTCAAATAATTTTTGCATTAAAATAAAAATATCTTTTTTTTCCCACAAGCTTTCTGAAGTCCCCTCATATGCCAATGCTCAATTGCCACTTGTGGCCTAGTCACTTTCATAGTGGACAACACAAGTATTTGGTCCTATAATCAAGTATTGCAAAGGAACTAAGATAAGTAACTCTGAAATTCTGATTCTTGAGACAGAATTTATTCTGAAAAGCCATATGGTGTGCCTTCCCTAGTAATATGAGTTTATGTAAACTCAATTGTTTCCCAAATTGAGTTCATTGTAAAGGGCTTAAAATGAAAAAACATGCTCCTCATACAGTTTTTGTAGTATCTGATAAATAATTATTGAAAATCTGAGGATGAGTCTTCCAGTAGAGATATTCCTTTTAAGAAATAATTAAGAGGGCCTGTGTTGTGGCTTAGTGGATAAAGCCGCTGCCTGCAGTGCCAACATTCCATATGAGAGCCAGTTCGAGTCTATTGCTCCACTTCTGATCAAGCTCCCTGCTTATGTGCCTGGGAAAGCAGCAGAAGATGGACCCATACTTGGTCCTTGCACCCACATGGAAGACATGGAAAAAGCTCCATGCTCCTGGCTTCAGATCAGCACAGCTCCGGCCGTTGAGGCCACCTGGGGAGTGAATCAGTGGATGGAAGACTTTTCTCTCTCTGCCTCTGCCTCTCTACAACTCTTCCTTTCAATTAAATAAATCAATCTTTTAAAAAATAATTAAGAAGCCTATTATTTATATTATCCATAGCAATAAATAATGGAAAACATGAAATCTACTCTAATTTTTAATATTATTGTGACAAAAATCTATTTTTATTAATTTTTACAAAAAATCATCTTTTTATCATTTCTTTCAAATCTAGATATGAAATTTTACTGAGCACTAAACTTTTTTAAGCTGATGCATTTTACAATTACATAACTAGCTACCCACACTCTTGTCTAACATTAATGTATGCCTATTTTTAATAAAAAAAAATGTGCTACACTTTCACCTGAACCATTATTATAGTGTATGTACAAAATAATCATTCTCATGAGATTTGTTTGTATGTTGGATAAATATGGTACATTATTTCTCTGTTTTTAATTCCATAAGGTGTTTCCTTTCTATTAAGTGTAAAGCAGTATCTAAAATTGTTCCACTCATAAATTCTAACAAAGCTTTAATTCTTGATCAGCAGAGAAAAACTGTGTAGCTAAGAATGAAATACTTTATTATTTTGTATTTACCAAAAATACGTTTTCAAAGATCAGAATTCTGATTTGCTGGAATTTCAATGTGACTCCTTTTTAAAAAGCTTAAAGTATAGTACATGAAGCAAGAATTGTCAAAAAGAAGGGATAATATTTTTAAAGGTGATCATGATTTGCTAATGTTCTCAAATCATAAATATGTTGCTGAAGTGGCTGCATCACAATCCCCATCACTATCACTACTGTCATTACTATCACCACCACTGTTACCACCACCATGGACATTCCACTTCAGGGAACGTCAAGACTGCAGTTTCACAAAAACCTCTTTGAAACATTTTTCTTAAAAGTGACTGGATGAAGTGTACCAATAAAGAGATTTTTTTCTTATCAGGAGTCAAGACTTTATTATAGCTTTATGGCAAAACATCTTGGGCTAATACTCAACTGAGTGAAAAAAACAAAAAAAAAATCTGATGGCTAGAAATTTATTATATTTTAAATAATATATTCATAAAATTCCTTAAATAATTTTCCACTTTATATATTTTGAAATCCAGTATGAATTATCATATTTTACAAAGTAAATGAAGTCCAGCTTCTGCATACTAACTAGTTCCATCAATATAATATTAAAAACTCTCCCAAAAGAATTCAGTTTATAATGGAAATAATATAAGGTTACAGAAAATAGCCTAATTGCATGTGTTTTTGCATGTAACTCCCATTATGTTATACTTTTTTTAAAAGGACAGGAAAGAAGGAAAGAAGGAAAAAGTATTTGTTACTTGTGCAATTTCCAATTTACTATTACAAGCCCAATTATCCAGTTGAGGTATCCAGATTTCCATTTGATATTTCATTCAAATGTACAATTTTTGGTTTTGTGTGAAGTTGATGAAATATGAAAATATTTCTTATGTAAATAAGTTGAAAGAAGAGAAGTATCATGATTTACTATGGAAGAAAAGTCACATTTCTAAAGCAAAGAAAGATCTTAACTTGAAAATGGGTTCTGATTTGAAAATTACAGATTTCAATCAGATTTTAACATCATAGTTCCAGCTTTTTTCACAATTGACTTTCCAAACAAAAGTTTTCATGACTTTGGTACCCAAAATAATCACTTAATTGTTCTACAATCATCATACTGTAGTTCATATAAAGAAGCTATGTCATTGTGTCCTGTACTAAGATGGTCACTATGAAGTTCAAGCCCTTGGTGAACTAGACTGCAGCAAAAGCTGCAAAGGCCACTTTAACACCCCCTCACATGTGCAGAAGAAGATCAGGATGTTCCCCCTCTCCAGTGAGCTGCAGCAGAAATACAACTTCTGTTCCAGGCCCATCTGCAAGGATGATGAGGTCCAGGTGGTTAGAAGAGACTACAAAGGTCAGCAGATCAGCAAGGTAGCCCAGGTGCACAGAATGAAATATGTCATCTACATCGAGCAGGTGCAGCATGAGATGCCTAATGGCATAACTGTCCATGTGGGCATTCACCCAAGAAAGAAAGTTATCACCTAGGCTTAAACTTGACAAACATTGGAAAAAATTACTTAGCACAAAGTCAAGTCTGGTCAAGTTGGGAAACAGAAAGGTAAATATAAGGAAAAACTTACTGAGAAATTGCAGGTGTGAACATAGCCTGTGCAACCAAAATTTAACTGCAGATTTCTCACCTAGTGTACATCTCCTTGGAACTTTTCAGAATATCTCTGAATGTCTCTTTTCCCTCCAGATCTATGGCTCTGTGAATCTACTTTTACAATTTTGGTCAACAATTTTATAAATAATTATAGGAAATGTTTCCTAACAGAAATATTGTCTCATAAGTATGAGGATTCCCAATGTGTCTTAATTTATAATATTAGTGACAAATAGATGTCAATTCATGGAAAGAAAAATCATAAAAGTCAATATTTCACCATATTGCAAATGATGTAAACTACTTGTGAAAATTCATCCACAGGAAAAAATACTAAAATGAAATTAAAAACTGGACCAAAGATAAAAAGGAGAAGAGAGTGTATCACAGGTGATGGCAGAGTAAGAAGTTCCAAGAATTGACATCTCAGTGGAAACCACTATTCAGGCAACAAGAATTGTGAGAATAAACTATTTCAGAACCTTAAAGTGTGATGAAATACTTGCAACAATAGGGGAGGTGATGAATGAAAATGGTGCTTAGCCAATTTCAGTGAATTTTAGCATTTTATTTAGCAGCTACAATCCTTTAGTCCCCATTCCTCAGCTCCAGTTGGCATCCAAAGGAGGACAGACTGTATTCTTGTTGTGTCTTGCTGTTACAAGAGTGGGCAATAAGTATACTGTCCTGCCAAAATTGAGACCATATGCTTTAATATGTTTAGCTGTTCACTGAAGAACTGGCAAACAGGCTGGTGACTGTTATAACCCTATTGGGGTAAAGTGGAGCCCCAGGCACCATCTGTCAAAATTTTAAAAGGCACAACTCTTTTTATTCCTTTTTCTTATTGGATACAGGTCTTCAAAAATATGCTGTAATATTACTGACAGACCATGGGAAAAAGGAATAGAGATTTTAGTGACCACACATGACAATGGATATTGCTTACAAAAATATGGGGAGAAATTCACTAAACAAATGGGTAACTGCAACATTCATCAAGTAACAACAATCTCTGGGAGGGGGAAGAATCTAATGAATACATATATCACATTATATAATATTTAAAATATCAGGTTTTCAACAAAAATTGCAAGGTATAAGAAACCAGAAAATATGGCCAACTCATAGGTTTTTTAACAGACAAGAAAGAAGCCACTCATGAGGAAGTCCAGCCCTTGAACTTACTATAAAAACACTTTGTTTATTCACTGTCTTAGGCTCAAGAAGAGGAAGGACACCATGAGGAAAGAATAAAGAGAAATCAGGAGTAAGATATAAGGATTAGGAGAGAACATAAAAAAGAACAAAAATTATAAAAAGAAACCAAATAAAAATATTAGAACTAAAAAGTACAATAACTAAAGCAAAAAAATTCATTTATTTTTAAAGATTTATTGGGGCCGGCGCCATGGCTCTCGGTTAATCCTCTGCCTGCGGCGCCGGCATCTCATACGGGTGCCAGGTTCTAGTCCTGGTTGCTCCTCTTCCAGTCCAGCTCTCTGCTGTGGCCCAGGAGGGCAGTGGAGGATGGCCCAGGTACTTGGGCCCCTGCACCCATATGGGAGACCAGAAAGAAGCACCTGGCTCCTGGCTTCAGATCGGCGCAGTGCTAGCAGTAGTGGCCATTTGGGGAGTGAACCAAAGGAAGGAAGACCTTTCTCTCTGTTTCTCTCTCTCATTGTCTGTAACTCTACCTGTCAAATAAATTTTTTAAAAAATAAAGTTTTATCTATTTATTAGAAATTCAGTTACAGAGAAAGAGGGAGAGTCAGAGATCTTCCATCTGCGGGTTCACTCTCCAGATGGCTGCAACATCTAGGGCTGGGCCAGGCTGAAGCCAGGAGCCAGGAGTTTCATTCAGATCTTCCACATGGGCATAGCGGCCCAAGTACTTGGGCCATCCTCTGCTGCCCAGGCCATAAGCAGCTAGATCAGAGTGGAGCAGCTGGGACTTGAATCGGCACCCATATGGGATGCCGGTGTCACAGGTGGCAGCGTTACCCACTATGCCACAATGCCATCCTCAAAAAAGTTTATTAGAAGACTTCAAAAGCAAATTTAGGAAGTTAGAAGAAAAAACTAGTGAACTTGATAATAGGGTGGTTATATTTTTCCAGTTTGAATGACAGAAAGAAAGAAGAGCAAAGAAAAATGGAGAGTCTAAGGAACCTAAGGGACAACATCAAGCAGAGTAACATACACATTATAAAAGTTCCACAAGGAGAAAAGAGAAAGAAAGGGGCAAAAAATGTTTGAAGAAATACAGTCAATTCTTTTTATTCACAGATTCTATAACTGCAGGATAATATTTGAATCACTCAATATGCATATTCCTACTCAAAACACGACAAACTAAAATTGCCTTCTTCCTCAATTTTCATATTCACTATCAGTTTTTACAGCTTGTTTTATGTGTTCTTCACATTTTTATGTTTTTTGTAGTGATCTCACTGCTTGAAATGATCACCAAGCATAATGTTGATAAGGTCAAAAAGTCTGAGCTATGTCTTTAGTGAAAAAACACATGTTAGATAAGCTTCATTCAAGTATGAATTATAGTGATGTTGGCTGGAATTCAGTGTTAATGAATTAATATGATACATCTAAGAAAAGGAAAAGGCAACTTGTCCATCTGTATGAGATCTCTACAGAAAGTAATAACATCTATAGTGTATGATAAAGCTATGGAAAGATATTGCAGGAGTAGTGGAGAGGAGTGCTGTGAGGGTGAAAGCCAAGGAAATTTACAATTATATTAGCTAGGGTCAGGAAAATGCTAAATCATATTCCCTAATGTTTTACTATAAATAAATAGTACATAAAATTAATTATTTATACTAATATATGTACATGTGTGTATTATCTTGAGGAGAGAGAGTGGTAACCTCTGATTAAGATGACTCTGAGACACTGTGTACCAGAAAGTTTCCAAGACACCTATAGAATTTTGGGAGTGATGATCTCACAATGATATTCACATGGCTGGGATTGGCCTATGGTTAAGTTTGTGATTATAAAATAAACTCAAAGTATGTCATTGAAAAAAGAAAAGCAAATCCACAAGAAAAACAATTGACATTAACTCAAAGATCAAACAAAATTAAACTCAATTTCCAAAGTGAAAAGTTGAATTCAAATTCCATGACATTAAAATACATACAGTCTAAGAACTAGCCCTAGAATGTGCTTGGATACTATGAACATAACATTTGCTTGGGCATTTCCAGAATCTACACAGATGATACTTTAACAACAATCAGGCAAGGCAAGGTAGTCTGAAGTTTCATGTGCTAGAATTGGCATGAATTAGATTATTTTCCATGTACTCAGATGGTGGTCTGTGCCCAGACCACATTTCTGGGCAACTTTAATAAATAAAATAAGATTTCTTTAAAAAGAAGCCTAAATAAAACAAAGTTATGTATTGACCAGTTGACAAAAATGTTAAGGCCAGAAGCCCACAGGAACCTAACCCTATAGTTCCCCTAGGAGCAGTGGCTCAATATTTGCTAATTCACTCTTAATGGAGATTTTATAGAGCATATCTATTGTGAATAAAAAAACTCAACTGTAAAGAGGTTGAACAAGTAATGAGAAACCTCCAAACAAAGAAAATTCCAGATTAGATGACTTCACTGAATAAATTCAATAAACATTTACATGGCGGATACCGTTTCTTTTCTAACTCTTTCAAAACATGGAACAGGAGGGGACTTCTCCTAACACATTCTAGAAGACCAGCTTTACCTGGATACCAAAGCCTGATCATCAAAAAATTAAACACAGAATCATATCATGACTCAGAAATTCTATCCAAGATATATATTCAAAAAAATTGAAGCATATGTTTACTAAGAACTGTAAATACTAACTTAGACACAAATGATGAGAACAGTTTCATAATGGCTAAAGGGGAAAAATTACCTAAATTTCCATCAAAAAATAAGTGAACAGATTGTATATTATTCAATCATAGAAAAATGAAATGCCAATACATGATTCAACTTGAAAGAACCTCAAAAACATTATCCCAGTTGAAAAAAGCCAAACAACAAAGGTCACATATTACATGATTCATTTACATGATATATCCAGAATAGGTAAATTTCTAGACTTAGAAATCAAATTAATTATTACCAGATGGAGAGAGGGGATGGGAAAGAATAGAAATGGGTATGGGGTTCTTTAGGGAGTGATGAAAACATGCTAAAACAGGAGGTGGTGGTTGTACAACATTGTGCTTACACTAAATGTCACTGATTTTTATACTTTAAAGTGGTAGGTTGTATGTTATTCAACTTTCATCTCAATTAAAAGGAGAGAAAAATGACAACAAAACCAATCCATAGTTTCCTGAGAAAAGGCTACCATCAGTTAATCCTCCAAAATGAATTTTTCTGTCTCCTGCTTCTCATCATTTTAAATGAGAAAACTATAAGCCCACTTGTGGCTGAACAGAGTGGTCTGACAGTCTCAACATATTTCTGACCTCCTACTTTCACACCCAGAGAAGCTGCTGGTCTAGTTTAAATGTCACTGGCATCTTGTCAAATACACTAAATGTTCCCCAAAGCACACTGTAATATTGATGATTTAGAATTCCCCCTACTTGTCTTAAGGTACTGGCATGTCCTAATGCCTTCTAAACCCTGAGAGTGAGGTTGAATGGTTCAGTGGCACCTCGTTCACACTCAGACCACATTTCTGGGCAACTTCAACTCTCCATGACCAAGCTGACAAACCAAAAGATTGTCAGAACATCCCATGCACAGTGCTTATATTTACTAAAGCTCATACATTATCTGGCAATCATGAAAGAGTAACTCAGGGTCTCCCATATTCATGAGACTATTTACTCCAGCTAAAGCTGTACCTGTACCATGATATTTGGTTCCCAGAGTTACACTGATTAGGGACAGCAAATTATAAGGGAGATAGGAACTGCCAAGAACAGCACAAAGACTACTAGCTGTTTCATATCAACAAAAGAGGCTTTCCAATTATAAAAAGCAGATGTAAGAACTCAGACAACAATAATAATCTGATCACCATCATATTAACATGCAAAACAGCCAATTTGATCTGCCATTGTGCAGCAAATGGTCTTCATGTTATCCCAAAGTCATAAGAAAATAGTCAACCTGGGGTCGGCCTTGCAGTATAACAGGAAAAGCGGCCTCCTGCAATGCCAGCATCCCATATGGGCACTGGTTCATGTCCCAGCTGTTCTACTTCCCATCCAGGTCCAGGTTAACGGCTTGGGAAAAGCAGCAGAAGGTATCTAAGTGTGTGGGCCCCTGCCAGCCATGTGGGAAACATGGATGAAGCTCCTGGTTCTTGGCTTTAGCCTAGCCCAATGCTGACCATTGTGGCCATCTGGGGTCTGAACCAGCATATGGAAGATCTCTCTCTCTCTCTCTCTCTCTCTCTCTCTCTCTGTCTCTCTCTCATCTCTCTCTGTAACTCTGACTTTCAAATAAATAAATCTTTTTATAAAAAAAATTCATTAACCTGTGTTCATTGTTGCATGTGACAACAAAATACACTTTTGTAAGAGTCGCATCTAAAATACTTAAAGTATCTGAGAGAGAAAGTGACTATTTTTAAAAATCATATTAGTCCAATACTGTTTCAGTGAATAACCTTAAGGTAATTTAGAAATTGATCGTATTGAGCAGTAAGTAGTCATCAATATCTTTGATACTTCAAAATATCTTCCATTGAGAAAAACAAACTTTAATAACATTATTACAGGCAACTATGATTTTGTAGAAAGTCCTGGGCTTATGCACACTTTATTACATATCTTGTTCCTGCCATTTCTTTCCAGCTATGTTACTTTGCAAGCATTAGACTAATTTTACCACATATTCTGTAAAACAGACATAATATCTACTTCACAGGAAGTTCTATTTTATATAATGGCTAACAAACTTAGAGAACTCACAACTTAAAAGGTAGTCCTGAATAGCAATAACAAAAATATTCCAACAAAACAATTGTGATGAATGATAAACCATAAACAAAAAGCAAAGGTAAGAATTCATGGGAGAATTGCCATGACTTTTCATGACTTATCTTCTCAAGCCACTACTGGCAAAAATCCCAAGTTAGTTTAGTAATTAATTATTTTGTTTTTTCCTCCAGAGTTCATCTGATGTCAGATTTATTTCCTTAAAGCATAACTTTGATCACATTGCTGGTGTTTTCCTGGTTTCTATCTTAACTCCATTTTTACCCCAGACATTTTTGGTGACCCCATCTAGTGTGAGTTCCTCACACTACATCTATCGCTGGTCTTGGCCTCTTCCACATTTGAAACAAAGGAGACTACAGAAAAACCATCAGAGAAGATAAAAGAATGTGTTAGAGTGGGAAGGAGGTTAAGAGGGAGAGGACTATGGCAAAATTAATAAAGACAAACTATCATCACTGCCATAGTATTTTTAGGAAGCTAAAAATTCTATAAGATTTTATATACCATAGCTCTACATGAAGTCAGACAGATAAGAGTTTTCAATCACTAAACCTCACCACTTTTTAGGTAAACATCTTATAAGTCTCCCTATTATCTTCATATATTCACTTAGGAAACAGTGATTTAATATGTACTCCTAACTCAGGGTCATGGTGAGGACTAAATAACAAATGGCACTGAATGCCTTTAGCAAAGGGGCTAGCACATATTAGATACCTAACAAAAATAAGTAATCTCTGCAACATAGAGCAGGCCTTCAATAAATATGCATACATGAATTAATATGTGTCCTTTAATACTCATTATATGCAGGTAATAATAATTAGTGTAAGATTTACACACCTTTACCCATCCTTTAGTATATGCATTGTATATCTGAACAGAGTTGTGTATGTCTATCTTTAAACCATTTCAAATTTTTAAAGGGCAGAATTTCTTTTTTTCTTTCTCTCTCTCTCCTTTTTTTTTTTTTTTTGAGAGAGGCAGAGTTAGACAGAGAGAGAGAGACAGAGAGAAAGGAGAAAGGTCTTAATTCTCTGTTGGTTCATCCCCCAATGGCTACTGCGGCCTGTGCGCTGCGCCTATCCAAAGCCAGGAGCCAGGTGCTTCTTCCTGGTCTCCCATGCGGGTGCAGGGCCCAAGCACTTGGGCCATCCTCCACTGCCTTCTTGGGCCACAGCAGAGAGCTGGACTGGAAGAGGAGCAACTGGGACAGAATCTGGAGCCCCGACTGGGACTAGAACCCAGGGTGCTGGCGCCTCAGGCGGAGGATTAGCCTAGTGAGCCATGGCACCAGCCAAAGGGCAGAATTTCATATCAACCTCTGAAAAGGAACACACCTTGATATAGCATTTCAAAAGGGAAGTTACAAAATATAATTTTAAAAGAGAGCAAATACAACCCAGGTAAGAGGTCAACATGAAAAACAAACATATGCATTTAAATAGTGTCTTTAACAAGAGGCCACCCACCACCCTTGATTGTTTTGGAAGTCCATTAAAATCACTAAGGAAGCAGATACTAAAAACCTTAAAGTTCTTTTATGTTTACTTTCTTCAAGTAAAAATGCTGTCTTTGACATGTAGACTTTAAAGAGTTACATTACTTGGGATTAAACTGGTCCATTAAAGGAATGGGATAGCTCAATGTTGATACTCATTTTAAAATTGTGAAATGATGAAAGTAATTTTTCTGGTCCATTTTAAAAGATGAATCAAAACAGAGTTAATGGAAGTTAATATAAACAGCAATGAAATAATAAAACTTTAATTTGATAAAGGTATAACATCCACATTTCAATAAAAATGTATATAACATGTATACCTAAAATGATAGTATGTATCATTTTACTCCTAAAGCTTTGTTAAATGATTATCTACATTTCCATCACAAAAAAGAATCATTCTAAAGTATACTTTACTTTGCCTGAAAGAACTTTTTCTCCACTGATTACTAAGATGAGATGTCATACTGTTAGCTGAGAGCATTTACAATGAAAAGTTTTCATTGTAACTTGTCACCAATTTGATGACTTCTATAAATCCCTGTTTGAGTTTTAACAATCCTTGATTTCTTTCTGACACCTTTGAATGGTGCAGAGGGGTGGGATTACATAAAGCGCCCTTTTATGTTTCTTCCTTCCTCTTACCTGCATTCCTGATTTATAATTACTGTGAAAACAGGTTTCTTGGCTAGGAAAGAACTCCTAAGGATTATCAAAAACTCCTAAAGAATTCCAGATACTCTAAAGTATATCATATGAAAACTGCAGAAAGAATAAGATGCTGTCTAAATTCACTTAGCAGAAATTATCACAGTTGTGACAAGAGTTACAATAAATCCAATTTCACAAGAATGATGAGTGTGTAAAATAAATGCTACATACTGGGCTTGTGGCTTCTTGAGTTTAAAATCTTTCAGACTGTATTGCAACGTGTTATCCTCGTTTTGTGCAAATGACATCCACTCACTCAGATTCCATTTACACTTGACAGATGGTCATATCACTCATGACATTTCCTGTTTAGTTCCATACTCAGAAATCAACTGAGTGGAATGTAGACTTTCAACAGACTTTTCTCCAAGAAATATCCACACCAGGGGACAAAACTTCTTCTTTCAGATGGAAGCAAAACATTTATGTTTATATTAACACTGCTTTACTTCAATCCCTTTCCTGGTGTCAATTATAAAATGTAAAAACGTCTTGATTTTCCACACAGTTTTCTCAAAACCAACTTGTTTTTTCTATTCATAGTCCAACAAAAGAAAACTCTAGATTAATTTCAAATGATACAATGTTTTTGTTCCTGAACAATCAAAAACATATCTCTTCAATGTCTTTTTTTGATAAAATGTCACTGACCTAAAATAATTTTAAAGAATCTGAATTCTAAAAGAATCACCTCAATCATATTCATTAAGGTTTGATATTGTGAACAATGTAAAAAATATTGTTATAAGATCCTGGAAAAAAAATTAATGGCTATTACTACTTAAATTCTTCTGTTAAGTACAAATATAAGAAAAACTGAAGGCCATAATTTTGGATTATTACTTATAATCGATAAATGCTGAGCTTAATGGAAATTTGGTTTGTGGGGCCAGTGCTGTGGCATAGCAGGTAAAGCCGTCACCTGCAGTGCCAGCAGCCCATATGGGTGCTGATTCAAGTCCCAGCTACTCCCCTTCCAATCCAGCTCTCTGCTGTGGCCTGGGAAAGCAGTAGAAGATGGTCCAACTCCTTGGGCCCCTGCACTTCACATTGGCACAGCTCTGGTCACTCAACCTTCTGGGGAGTGAACAGTGGATATTAGACCTCTCTTTCTTTCCGCCTCTGCCACTCTGTAACTCTGTCTTTCAAATAAATAAATAATTTTTTTTTAAAGTCGGTTTTTATTTCTAACAATAGCTATATTTTTGGAGCTTAAAACAGCCAGCTTAATTGAAGATCTATCCCTATAGAAATACATAAACTTTCTGAAGTGTTTAAGAAAATCACTAGAATTTTTCTAACCAATATTAATTTCCTAACTGTAAACTATAATGTTTGATGAACCATTGTATTTAAATTCACTCTTATAGTAAATTAGGAAAACTGATATTTGTAGCCAATCTCATGTCACTCCAGGGTTTTATAAATATAAAGTCTTTCCATCCCTTTGGGATACATGGCTAGCCTCAGAAGTCCTCTCATTTTACAAATGGCTAATATATGAATTTGAGTCCATGTGCTTAGGGCAATTTAATAGCATAGCAAAAACAGAAATAAAAAGTCAAATATTTCCAAACTATGTGTTTGCATTCTATACACAATGTCCAAAATGAACAAAATGCATAGTTTTGTTATTGTTTGCTTGTTCCTTTACCATTCACCTGCCACTGTGCTGGTCATGGGGTTACAAAAACAGTTAATACAAGTTCCTGTTCTAGAAAATTTCAGTTTGAGGGTAGTTACATGGAAAAAGATTGCTTAAATCCAACGAGGAGTTCAGCAAATTTATATAGACTTTTGTGATCGTTCCTTATTTGAGACTCAAACATTCTTTAACTGAGAAAACACTAATATATTCTTATTCCCAGATTTAGAAACATGTCAGTGAGTTTTTCACCCCAAGTTCTTCCTCTTTTGGAATCCTGAAGGATGCTTCAAATCCCTGTTTGCAACTTAAGCACCAATGTCTCTCAGAGGTTGGATTAGTTGTTTCCAATGGTTGTTAGGTGATCTTTAGGTAGAACACAATTACATTTTTAAATTTAGTAATTAAACATATATTTTAAAAATGTTGATTTACTTTTATGGTGGTTACACAAATTTTCCTCTTACAATTTCATTTGTAAGACAAGGTAATGAAAATTGCAGCAAATGAATAATATAGAATTACTCAGTTATGGCAAAAACTCTGAAGTTAGTTAAAGAGTGACTGAAGTTTGATAAATCCTCAGCATGGAAAATATGGAAAACTTGGCAAATTTGTAGGTCACCTCTAAACAGGAAACCATATTAACCTCTTTGGGATCTTTCTCATTATAATACATGTGGTGCTGAAACCAAGCATCATCTTTTTTATCACTAAAGTTTCGTTTCTTGAAAACTGAAGATTTTTTTTTTAGAGCCATGACTTTAAAAACCTATTAAATTCATGGAACTACATGGTTCAGACAAGTGACACTCTGTATGTATGTTTCTTTATCATGTGAGTGTGAATTAAACGACTGGACCTGATGCTAGTCAAGGCAGCAAATGCTATCATAGAATATGAGTAGAAGAGCTAAATGTTGATTTTTTTTTTCTTTTTAATGGGAGAAAATGTTGGTGTTATGTTTTGGTATAAACATAATAATGACAGAGGACCTATCTGCTTTTAAAGGAAGGAATGAACACACACATTTCTTAAGCAACAGATTTAAACAATCCCCATTGTACTATTCTTTGCTACCACCAGTGTCTTCAGTATTATAATATGCATTGTTCACTGTCAGTGATAAATACTATGAAAAAGTGTGCCCAATGGATTTGGCTGCACTCCACATAAGTTTTTTTTTTTAATTTTGTCAACTATTCTTTCATAAAAATTGAAGAAAAGATCATATTAGGGGTCAGCATTGCAACCCAGTGGGTTAAACCATTGCCTATGACATCGGCATCCCAAATGAGAGCTTGTTCAAGCACCAGCTGCTCCACCTTCTCTCCAGCTCCCTACTAAGGTGCCTGAGAAAGCATCAAAAGACTGCTCAGTACTTGGACTCCTGCCATTCGCATAGGAGACCTAAATGGAGTTTCAGGCTCTTGGCTTCAGCTTGGTCCAGCCTTGGCTACTACAGCTGTTTGGAGAACAAATCAGTGGATATAAAATCTCTCTTTCTCTCCCCCTTCCTCTGTCTCTGCCTTTCTGTCTTTGAAATAAATAAAGCAAATCTTTTTAAAAAATCATATTAATCACTAAATTATGAAAGAACTACTTTAACTACTTCATTTTCATTGAAGATCTTTATTTAAAAAATAAAAATTCAGGGCAAAAATCACCTATTTGAAAGCCTTGGGAAAAAAATTGTTAGGATTCAGATTTGCTTCGATTTTACAAGGAAATACAGTTTACACACAGTGTATAACTTAACATGCCCTGTGAAATCTCAGCTAACACATCTAATCAAACATGTAAAGAGTTCTATAGGGGGCCAACACTGTAGTGCAGCAGGTTAAAGCCATGGCCTGAAGCACCGGCGTCCCTACGGGTACTGGTTCTAGTTCCGGCTGCTCCTCTTCAAATCCAGCTTGCTGATATGGCCTGGGAAAGCAGTAAAAGACGGCCCAAGTCCTAGGGTCCCTGCACCCGTGTGGGAGACCAGGAAGAAGCTCCTGGCCCCTGGCTTCAATCGGCACAACTCCGGCTGCTGCGGCCATCTGGGGAATGAACCAGTGGATGGAAGACCTCTCTCTCTCTCTCTACCTCTCTCTGTAACTCTGTCTTTCAAATAAATAAAATAAATCTTTTTTTAAAAAAAGAATAAAGTTGTACCACCACCTCACATCTTACACAAACACTTGTTCAAAGTGAATCAACAATTCAAACATTTTAAACTACATAAAATTCTTAGAAGGAAATATAGGAGTAAATATTCCTCTGGTCCAAATACTATCCAGGCCTGACCCTGCTTAACTTCTGAGATCAGGAACATTCAGGGTGCTTTTTCGCTAGACAAGGATTAATATTCCTGACCCCAGATTTGCCAGCATAGTCTTAGATACGATACTAAAACAAAAGTAGTGAAATAAAAACAGATAAGCTGGGCATCATCCAAATCAAAAACTTTTGCAGATTAAAGAACACTACTAAGAATATAAAAAAGTTAACAATATAATGGGAAAGGTGTTTGTAAATCATATATCAAATAACTGCTAAATATCTATTACTTCATCAATTAAAAAAAAGGGCAAAGGACATGAATAGACTTTTTCCCAAAGCAGATATATAGTCAATAAGCAAATGAAAAGGTACTCATCATCAATAGTCATTAGGGAAACACCAATCAGAACCAAAATGAGATGCTACTTCACCTCTAGGATTTCTGAAATAAAAAACAGAAAATAACAAGTACTGACAAAGATGGGGAGAATTTGGAATCTTTATACATTACTGGTGGGGATGTGACAGGTGCAGCCTTGTTCGACAGTCCCTCCAAAAGCTAAGCACAGAATTACCTAACATAACCCAGAATCTTACTCCTAGGTATAAATCCAAAGTAATTGAAAGTAGAGACTTAAACAGTTTTATGCCAATGTTCATTGGTGCATTAATTCATAATAGCCAAAGGGTGGAAAATATCAAAATGTCTATCAGCACTTGATAAAAAAAAATGTAGTGTAAGGGCAGGCATTTGGTGCAGCGGGTAAGACACCTCTTGGGACACCTGCATCATATCAGAGTACCTGGATTGGAGTCCTGGTTCTGGTTCTGATTCCAACTCCCTGATATTATGCACCTGCTAAGGTAGCCCATGATGGCTCAAACTGGATCCCTGACATCCATATGGGAGACCTGGGTTAAGTTCTCAGCTCCTGGCTTCAGCTTGGCCTTGCCCAGGCTATTGCAGACATTTGGAGAACTAACCGTCAGATTTCTCTCTCTATCTTTCTCTCTCCCTCCCTTCCTGCCTCCCTCCATTTCAAATAAATAAAAATTGAAGACAAAAATGTAATATATGCACACAACAGAATATTACTCAACATTAAGAAGGAATAAAATTCAGATACAAATTATAATATGGATAAAGCTTAAAATTTTGCTAAGTGAATTAAGACAAATACAAAAAGACATTATATGAGTTTACTTATGAGGTAGTTACAATTGGCAGATTCATAGACATAAAAAGTAGATATGGTTTACCAAAGGCTCTGAGTGAGAGAGAAATAGAGAATTATTATTTAACAGCTACAAGTTACTACTGTTCATGGTAATTAAAAAGTTTAGGACACAGGCAGTAGGGATGGTTATACAACACTGTAAATGTACTTTATGTCACTGAATTGTATGCTTCTTATTATTAAAAGGGCTAAGATTATGTTACAATGTTAAATTTTTTAAAAAAGTAATGATATACAGAAAATATTGAACCGTATATTTTAAATGAGTGAAAATTATGATATGTGAATCATATCTCAATAAAGCTGTTAAAATTATTTTAATGAAAGAAATCATAATCACCAACTGATAGCATAAGGAATGTGAAAATGTGCAGCATGCTGTACAAGTGAAAAATACAGATTCTACAGCCCATCATCCTGGATCTGAATTGCGATTTCACTTCTTGAATATAGGTCCTAATAAGCTATTTACCCCTCTATGTTTTAGTTTCTTTTTTTCTAATAATGAATAACAGTACCTTCTTCACAGAGTTGCTATGAGCGTTAAAAGAGTTAATATTTCTAAAATGCTCAAATGCATGGCATATATGAAGCACCAGTGCTAGTCTTTATTCTTACTGGTAAAAGTGCCTGAAGCACATCTGAAATTTTAGGTAGAGCAGATTTGGAGGAAGTCATCCTAATCCATTTTTTTAAAATTAAATTTTAATTTCTAATTACTTTTTAACAGATTCAATGTGATTTGAAGATGCAATCCTAAGAACATAACGATATTCCCTCACTCGTTCCTACCCTTCCCCTCTCTCCATCCCACCCTCCTTCCTTCTCCTTTTCTTTTTTTTATTTTTAGTTTTTGAAATAACATATTTTAAATTTACATTACAGTAAAAAGGCTTATTACTTCACCATATAAGAAGTTTAACAGTGAGGCCAATGCTGTGGCCTATAACACCTACAGTGTTGGCATCCCATATGAGCCCTGGTTCAAGTCCCAGCTGCTTCACTTCCAATCCAACTCTCTGCTATGGACTGGGAAAGCAGTAGAAGATGGCTCAAGTCCTTGGGCCCCTGCAACTGTGTGGGAGACCCAGAAAAACCTCCTGGATCCTGGCTTCAGATTGGCGTAGCTCCAGCCATTGCAGCCATCTGGGGAATGAAACAGTGGGATGAAAGATCTCTCTCTCTCTCTCTCTGTCTCTCTCTGTCTCTGCCTCTCTGTAACTCTTTCAAATAAAATAAATAAATCTCTTTTTTTTTTTTAAAAAAAAAAGGAAGTTTAACAGTACAAAGCAAAAAGACCCAAGTTTAGCAGAAGTATAGACAATGATTATAAAAAATAATTGAATGGAAAAATGACCATATCACCCATATACAGTAAATTTTAAACTATAGTAGTATAACAATTTAACCACTGGTTTGACAAAGTATAAAACAAAATTTCACAAAGCTGTACTTGACACAATACTCATACACACAGACATTTCTTTTTTTCTTTTTCGTTTGTTTTTAAAATTCTAGCTCCTCATATAAGACAGAACATGTAGTATTATCCTAGTTCTATCCCACTAAAGAACAACAAC
This sequence comes from Sylvilagus floridanus, assembly GCA_949820135.1. Lineage (NCBI taxonomy): Eukaryota > Metazoa > Chordata > Mammalia > Lagomorpha > Leporidae > Sylvilagus > Sylvilagus floridanus. The sequence continues at coordinate 91,796,816 of OX463231.1, forward strand.
CTGCTTCATGAAGACAGAATTTGTCTTGCAAAACATTTGTTGCAGATGAAATGAAGCAAATGTGCGGTCTAAAAATGGCAATTGTGGGGAAGACTTTGCAACTAGAACACAGATGAACAGAAAGGAAGACACTGACCAAATTTGCCTAGAAAAGAATGAAGGACATACTGAGACATAGGGGACAAAGTACTATACGGATAAAGTAAAAGCTCTCAGTCAGAGAACCAGGAAGGTAGGTACTGCCCTCCTAGACCATTCTGGTAGTGAATTAGATGGTTGTCTCACAATTTACCAAGTAACCCACAGCAAACCTCCTCATGCTCCTGCACAAAAGGGAGTTGGTACTTTTGATGACTATCAGATACACACTTAACAAACATAACATTATTTGATTGTTGAAGGCAAAATTAATCTGGAAACAGACTTTGAGATGAAGGTTAATCAAAGGGTATGCATGAGAGCAAGGAAAGTGAGATTAAGCAGAGAGAAAAGCGATGTAATTGCAACAGGTACCTCTGGAGTTGGGACATACCCTCTACTTATCCAGAACTGAAGCAAGATGGATGGGCCTTATTACTGCCTGCAACAACCTATCATTTTATGTGCGCTAAACTAGGAAAGACCGTGCTGTTTTCAAACAGCTCCTATAAACCGAGGGCAAATTCCAGATGGGCTGGGAACCACCACAACTAGTACTCATTGCAGTTAGGGAGTGAGTGCCCTATTCCTGAAGGGGATCTATGCAGGGCACATCAGCACTCACATGTTACAGTCTCCAGATCAGCAACTGCAGCAGCTTGGCTCAGAAACTTTTCCAAAATGCAAATATTTGGGTTCCATGCCAGAGCTACTGAAACAGAAACTCTGTAGGTAAGGCCTAAAAATCTGTGTTTCAATAACACCTCCAGGTAATTTTGATGCATACTAAGTTTGAGAACCACTACTAAATATACTATGTAAAAATATAAAAGGCATATAAAATTATTTCACTGTAGGAACAGTTATCATAGAGCCTGCAATTTTGGGAATGCATATCATGGAATGATTTTCAATACTCTGGGAAAGTAAGGAAATTCAATCTCTCAAAGCACTGCCTGTGGGGCAGTCACAGAGTTGTTAGTTCATAGACTAAAAGGTAATTATTAAGCTGTAGCAATATTTGATATGTCACTTTATATGTATGCAGATCAATAGAAAATGAATTGACAAAACAAAAATATACCCATTGCAGAAAAAAGTCTATAAACATAAAAGAACATGCTAAGGGCAAAATAACTGTGAATTGAATAAAACAAAGTGGTTAGAATAACTTGAGCCAAATCCAACTTTGTGTTTGACTCTCTCCTTGGGCTTCTACATTTGATCTTAGCCAAAAGGCCAATAAGCGACCTCCTTGCTCTTCTAAAAAGATCTGCAGGTAAAGAAAGACCAAGATGAGCTCAGAAAGGAGGCAAGGGGTGCCCTAAAGGCAATTTATCTCTCCTAAATAATTGTTATTTGTAGCCAACAGGGATGTACAGAGTTGAAAAAAGCCAAGGAAAATTCTCAAGTCTGTATTAACTCTATGTGACAGAGACAAACTTCAAAGAGTGACTGGACAAGGTGGTGAAAATCTTCATGGATATCATCACTCCAAGTATTCAGTAACAGAGGAACAACACTGTGGTCTGCAACTCATTAGAGCATTCAAGGGAACCTTCTGAAAAAAAAAATGATAAATGAAGTATTGAATGCTCCCACACAAACAGTTTCGAATTTTATGGTGTTTTCTTTAAGCCTGGTTCCAGCAACCTTGGCATAGAGTATATGGGTAAACTATGTCTTACATGTGTGTATCACTCTCCACTCTTCAAAACCTTTTCATACTACCTATGCTTTGATGCTCATAAGTACTCTTTGAGACTGACTAATGTTAAAACTGCATTTGGGGCCGGCACCGCGGCTCAATAGGCTAATCCTCCGCCTGATGCGCCAGCACTCAGGGTTCTAGTCCTGGTCGGGGCGCTGGTTCTGTCCCGGTTGCTCCTTTTCCAGTCCAGTTCTCTGCTATGGCCCGGGAGTGCAGTGGAGGATGGCCCGAGTGCTTGGGCCCTGAACCTGCATGGGAGACAAGGAGGAAGCACCTGGCTCCTGACTTCAGATTGGCGCAGCACGCCGGCCGTAGCAGCAAATTTGGGGGGTGAACCAATGGAAGAAAGACCTTTCTCTCTGTCTCTCTCTCTCACGAACTCTGCCTGTCAAAAAAATTTTAAAAAATAAAAAAATACCTTCACAAAATAATTCAAGTTAAGCATTAATTATTCCTTTTGATAGAAAAGGAAAGAAACATAGGAGTTTAGGTAACAGCTATTAAGTGGCGACAAGAATACGAATCTGGACGTGAATGAAAGGGTGGAGGGAGCGGGCAAGGGGGGAGGGTTGCGGGGGGAAAGGGAAAATATGGGGGGAAACCCATTGTAATCCATAAATCATACCTTGGAAATTTATATCCTAAATAAAAGAAAAAAAAAAAAAAGAATATGGTACCAGAGGGTGAATTTTTTCCACTGTGCTACTTCAATTTCTCTTGAGTGGATCTGGATATTTATGCCAAGGTGATTTTAATGTATACCCAGGTGAGAAAACTGCTGCTAATCCACTGTGCAGTTCTGTCCAGGATACCAGCCACAATGTAAGCAAACAAATTAACAAAATAAAAACAAGACAAAGAAAGTGGAGCAAAAAAAAATTTTAAGGAACACAAGTAAATAAAAGGTATTACACCCAATTCCACATGTTTTTGATAAATAAGTATTAAATATTGGTTGGCTTACCTAATAATATGAGTATAAGGAAGAAGCAATCTAAAAGCAAAAGGACATATTACCTTTTACAGAAACAGAATGGAAAATTTCAGTTTGTGAAAGTTAGAACTCAATTCGATTACTTATTCGACTTCAGAATAAATTATTTTTCTCACATTTCAGTACACTTGGCATGTATAAATAAACAGTTTTGTACAAAAACAGTATTTCAATGGTGTGGCTTCATCTAAAGTTAGTTAAATATTGATTTGCCATTCTCCCAGCATAATGATCAAACAGAATACTCCATCAGTTTGTTGAACCAATGTCCCTAAGTGCTGCCAAACAGGTCAGCAATTAATGTCTTTGCTGAGTAGTTGGTTTCCACTGATATCTACAAGGCCATGATTTTCATTGAATTGAAAGCAAAACCGGAGACAATCCATTCACTCAGATGAAAGCTAAGGTTGTCATTTGAAACACACAGGCAACTGAACTACCAAGCTCTTCTCAGACTCCAGAACTTCTTTCCTCCTCCCAGCTGCCAATCTCTGTTTCACCTAGAAAAGCCCAAACCCCTTCTTCTTTACTACTAAATTCCATATTAACACCTCCCAGCTGCCAACCCTCAGAGCTTTCTTCTTTGTCTACCTTTATAGGATGCATTCAAGAGCAAATGCTCCAGCAAGCTTAAAATCTTACAGCTGCACAAAATACACATGGGAAACAAAACCTTCAGAAACAGGGCATCCTTTAATGTTTAATTTAACCTAAGCCTGCAGCTTAAACTTATGTCTGTCTACTGGCTGTAAAATTCCATATTGCTAGGACTCTGACATAAGTATTCTCTACTTCATGTCTGAGAGTCACATTCTGTTTATTTTTTTATACATTTGAATAATAGTTTTAAAAATATTTGGTTTCAGCATTTTTAAGTACATTTCTGTTATTTTTTAATGAAAATAAAATATAATAACTAATAAAGTATTTCTGATTCACAAGAAAGACTTGCAATTGACTTTTTCTAGTAATAGTGTTTGCCTTAATATAAATTTTTTTTCTTCTTCCATTTTCATTCACAATGGAGAAAACAATTTCTTTTCAAGCCTAAACAGTTTGCATATAGAACCTCAAGATCTGTAAATAGTGTGAGCCATGAAAACAAAAGTGTTAGATGTAAAATGTAGATAGAACCCACCTGATCTCTAATGTGAGAAAGCTTTCACAAACATAGTTTCCTAAATAAATCTATCTTAAATGCATGTTTCCCAAATTAGGAAAAAAGAAACCACATGTTATTCATATAAAAAGGCAATATACTCCCTAATCAGAAAGCCTGTGTTTTCTATCCACTGTCATATTTAACCACCAATGAATAGGGGAGTGACAACATCTACTTTTATAAACAGATAGATGATCAATTAGACTGATGACAGATAGACAAACAAAACACTTGAACATGTGCAAAAAACTGTAATTTGAACTATTTAACATACTTATTGATCTGCATCTAACCATATAAATGTAATAGCCAGCTATTACTGTCGACTCTGTGGCCCATATTGCAAGTTCTTATAGAAAAATCATTTTTATTAAATGTCTCCAAAGATTGTCTTCTTAACAACACTGAAGAATACTTTTGTCATATCAAATATGCTCAGCTGTTTACTGCATGGTGAAGTGGTGTTAGAACCATTTAAAGATGTGTCTGACATCATTAATCTATTTGGCCTCTGACCTGCAGATCTAAACTGTAACTATGGTGACCAAAGCTTGACCTTACAATGCTGAGAAACTTTAAAGCTTGGCAGTATTTTGGGTCACATTGTTAAGTTAAACAAAGGGGTAAAGAAGTAATGTGACAGTTTCCTGGGAATTAAGGTCAGCAGGTCAATTGTACTGAAGCTTTTTGTGTATCAAGAAAACAAGTTAAATTTTTTGATCTGTAAGGATTTTTCAGAATATTGCTCTGTTATAAAAACTGCAATTAATTAAACAATAAAGAAATTGGAGATAAAAGTACACTTATGAACATTCAATAATATCAATGGTTCTTACAACAATTTATAGATAAAATACAATATGTGCCATTTGAGAATCTAAATCCAATTGCAAGTAAAGTATTTCCTCTGCAGATTCCCATTTTAACTACAGGGTTAAAGGACCAAAATTATAAAATGACTATTTTTTTTTTACACAGAACATTCCTAGTCATTTATTCTGATAGCTATTAAATAAAAAATGCTTGCATGTACATATTTATTTGTAATTGTAACATTCTCTAAGGAAAGCCTACAATGAGACAATGAGCATGTTGTAAAAATACAGCCAGTGGAACATTATGTAAGGGTGGCTACTAATACTAAATGTGAGCACCTCCTGTATTTAGGTGTGTTCTCACGGCATAATTAAAGCAGCATTTCACATAGAAACTGTGGATCTCTAGTTTCAAGATTTTCTAATTACTCCAATAATAGGCTAGATTAACCTATTCCACAAAAAAGCATGACTGCCTCATACTTTAAGGACATTTATCCTGAAGTTTGATTGTTTCTGTGGAAGCCGATTATTTAATGTTTATGTTAATGAGGGTGGGGATGGGACTCTGCAGAAAAACAGTAAGCAGTGGTATGTACCCCAAAAACAAAGAAGATTCAAACGGTCCTCTCCAACTACCTCAGTTTTAACACAGGTATTTGAAATAAAATACTATAGATAATTCAGAACATTAACCATTATTTCTATAAATTATAAAATCTGTGAAAGAAGAGATCATAATTCAAATGTATTTTATTACATATTTTAAAAGAGAAAGTAAATTAAACATGTGTTTTATATTTTACCAGATATACAATCACATGATAAAGCAAGAACATTAAAAATTTCTGTTTGATCCTGCTAGCTTTGAGTCTCAGCAACCAGGCCTAGCGAAAGAGCAGCCACCACGTACTGCTTTATTTTCTTATCTTTCACCTCCAGTCTGTCAAGAAGGTTATGCCAATGGTTTTTCTTCCACATGCTCCTTAGGGAATTTAGTAGTAGTTAGTAGGTTTAAGGGAGCCTCTTGAATGACAACAGATTTGAAGACTTGAAAAAGAAAATCCAAGTGTGGGTCATTATAAATGAATTTGACAGTATGCCCCAGGAAGAAGAATGCTTTAAAACAAACCTCTCTGGGACACATAGTTGGTCATAAAGCCCTGGTAGAATCAGGCCTGACCGGGGAGAACACACAGCCAACAGAACCAGTGAAATCTTTTCATCACATCTTTTTCTGTCTGGATATGGACCAGACGAAAATAAATCTTTGGCTAAAAACTTCTTAAAGTCAAAATAGACAACCATGTGGAGAAATACCTCAAAGATCCCTCCATAAAACAGGAACATGTTATCTGGAGACTGGAAGTCTTACGGAAAAAAAAAAAAAGAAACAAAGAGCAAGACAGGAAAGGGGGGCTGGGAATTGGGTGTCATATTCAGAAGGACAGAATCAGAAAAGCAAAGAAACAACCAAATACATTTATGTTCTTTAATACACTTAAAATCTGATCAGTTTTTAACCAAGAATGGCTAAACAGGTAACACTAAAAAATACACATGACAGAGATGATTTTCTACATAAATTTTCTATCAAATCTCCAAACTATATTTCATTTTTATGTTCCAGTCACTATTTTAGTTACTTGTCTTAAAACATACTTAGTCATACTGATTGTTATTTTAACATAGTCACTACTAGATATATGCTATCTGTACTAACCTTCCTATTCAAGAGTGATCAATAATTTTCACTTACATGTATACTAGTTTCATTTCATTTCAGCTTGTGCTAAATTTGAAAAGCTAGTATATACTGAATTTAGTGATACTAGAAGTAGAAATAAAATGTATTAAGCCAGTAAACTAAGAGGAAACATTGAGGAAACAGACATCCCCCCAAAAATTGGTAAGAACATTTGCACTATTGAAATCCTAAGTGTAAGCTGACCCAAGATTCTGTTAGGAGACCCATCTTCTGCAGTAGGGAATTCCACTTAGACTCCACTATGGAGCACACACAGACACTACTGGATCCACTCCTAAATTACTAGTATCATCCTGCAAAGAGACTCATGCAAATGAAATATATAATTTTAAGAAGTTAGAATCTTCTTATGTCAGAGATTAACGGAAATTGAATGAAAACAAGAAGTAGACAGCTTTAATTGCCAAAGAAAAAGAACACACTGAATTTTCAACTCTAAAATATAAGAACAGATTTTCCCTTACACTGTCTTGAGTAATAAGTACCCACCAAAGATGGAAGAAGATAGATAAAAGACACAAACGACTAGTTCTTCAGTTTCTTCTGTAGTTATTGATCTAGTTGAGTTTCTACATCTCTTAAATCAAATTTTGCAATTTGTTTCTTAGAAAATTATACATTTCATCCCAAATCTCAAATTCATGATTACAATAGAATTCTTTCAATATTTTCTTAATCTCTGAAACTATATTCATATTTTCTTTCTCAATCTAATTTATGTTTTGTTTCCATAATCAGGTTTGCTGAAATTTATAGGTTTTCTTAGTTTCTGACCAATCCTAATTTGTTTTAGCTGAAACATTTGTTTAGTTACTTTCCTTTATTTTCTTTACGTAGTTTTGCTTCCTAATTTCATTATTTTTCTAATATTGCTTTCTCATGATAATTTTGAAATTATACCTTTTCTTCTGCATAATACTTAGGCTGTGTTACATTGGTTTTGGTATGCAATCATCAACATTTTTCTCATTCTCAATAGTTTGTGATTTCCATTTTAATTTTCTCCTTCAAAAAGTGGTTTATGAGGATATTTTATATATCTTAATTGTTTAAGTAGATAGTAGATTTCCATTTTAATTTCCTACTTCAAAAAGTTTATTGTTTAAGTAGGTAGAAATAGTTAACCATCCTTTTATTATATTTTAAATTAATACATTGCCATTAAGAATGAAGCTATATGAAATTTCCTTTGCTGCTTGTTTACAAAAGCATACTATATTTGAAAAGAATGTATTTTCTGTATTAACTATAGCATTCTTTCCCTGCACACTCTCTCAGAATCACACAAATAAATAATAAATTGGGGCTCAGAGAGACAGCAAATGCTGATAATAAGGTTTGAGTATGTCCTCCAAAGGTATAAGTGCTGAAAGCTTGGTCCCCGATGTGGTGGAACCTTTAAGAGGTTAGAGCTACTAGAAGGTGGTTAGGTCATATGGACATCACCTTCAAACAGGATTAATGCTGGGACCTTAGTATAAGTTAGTTCATGTGAGACTGGGTTGTTACAAAGTAAGAACGTTCCATGTACTTGCCTGCTTTTGCATATGGCCAGTTCCCCTTTTGTTCCTCAGCTATGTTGTGATGTCCTTACCAGGATGCCAGCATCATTCTCTTGGAACTCCAGAACTGGGAGCTAAATAAACTTCTTTTCCTTATAAATTATCCAGCCTCATGTGTTTTGTTATAGCAATAGAAAATGAATTAATACTAACCTCAAGTACGTAAGTAGCGAGACAAAAGTCAAGCTCAGGTTTGCCCCAAGACCACGTTCTTAATAACTATGATATAATTTGCTTCCATAATTATTGATCCCTTTATCTATCTCTCCCCACCGTACTATGATGTCATTGACAGCATCTCTTATTTCATTGTCACAAAAGCAGTTGTAAACTGTTCTTTGGTTGACTCCAATGAACCACTTCCCTGATATTTACCTTTTTTAGTATCTTCCCTTTAAATTGGGCTGGTATGGGGCTCAAATAGAACATGGTTTGGTGATTTCATTTTTGCCCTCCTAGAAGCCCTGAAATGACATGTGAAAATATATTACTCTGCTTGAATGACCATGTGGAGCAACTAAATGGACAGAGAGGTCCTGAAACTACTTGGAAGAGAATGAGAAATCCAGCTGACAAGGCAAAGCAAGTAAGGACTGAGTCAAACATCCTTAGACAAGCTCTTCCACCCATCCTAGCTGAGAGACAGACAGATAAATGAAAAAAAAAAAATTTAAGAGGTTTCAGCTCTGTTAGAAATCAAATGGATCAAATGGAAACTGTTCATCTCTGCCTTATCATACAAATTCTGATTCACAATCTAGATAATAAAATGGTCATTGTATTAAGTTATCGAGTTTGGGGATAATTTGTTAAGCAACCAAAACAGCTGCCAGTAAGCTTATAGTAAATGCTGTTGAATGAAGGAAGGGCGAGTGAATGAACAACTTGACATCATCCAAAGTAGCTTTACTTTGCAGACATGTAATAAAGAACTTGTCTTTTCTAGTGAAATTATTTTAAGTATACATGGCAGTATATTGTGGTACTTTGGAGTAAAGTGTTCTGTGTTTCTCCACAGCTGCACTCCCTACAGGCTATCTCTGAATCAGGCCTTAAGCAGGGATCAATGCTTATGAAGACACTGTGGAGCTTCCTACGTGGTCATGGAGGTGGACATTATTCTAATGATCACAAAGAAGTCAAACTGGAAATCACTATGAAGGCTACAGAGAAGAGGGTCATATTATGATAATATGTATGCATGACAAGTAGTTAATGTGTTCAGGAGGTCAGGGAAGGCACTCAAGAGTGATAGATGCCTAAGCAGAACTCTGAAGAATGGAAAGGATTTAACTAGATGAAGAAAGAAAGGAAGAAGAATCCTAGAAGGCAGAACTTAACGTGTAAAATGCTTGTAAAGGAAAGCATTCCGGTCTCTTCATTATAAATATGATGTATTCAGACAGAAGCACACAAAATACAATCAAAGTTTTTATTTATATGACTTGACAAAATTTGGATGAGCCTAAACAGTGTATATATTGAATATAAAGTTCACTGTAACTTCTAGAAATCACAAAATATGAAAGTAGATATTTTATTTAATACAAGGCAGGAAAGGGAAAATGGACTTTTGGTATTTTTGTAAGAGAAAGAATTCAAGATTTTTATATATAACTCTAGTATCCTAAATAAGTATCTATTACAATTAGTAACTCCCCATTGAGTTCAAATTATATATAAATCAATATGTTGCTTAATATCTAATAATTGTATAATTTTAGGATCTTCATTGCATATTTACCTTCTAATATTTGATATGCTATCACTTAGATTGCATTTCTCTACTTAAGATACAAGTATTTATTTAATAAATCACAAGGAGATTCTTTGGTAGTTTCCTGGAAAAGAAACTGTGGTTTTTAAGTCTCCTTTGAAAGGAAATTAAACAGAAAATCCTGCATTTAAATAACACTAAAGTAGTGACACCAGTGGATTGAAGCCAGGAAATTCAAAGTTAAAGCTGGCACTATATCCTTAAAATAGGCTATTGTAGTTCTCCCCACCGCCAGCCCAGCAAATTTAATTAAATCTAAGTTCTGACCAGTTGATATAAGTGGTTCAGAGAAGCCTTACAGGAATTTCACTCTTTAGATGGCCTTTTGTGTTTCACTTCCTCTCACTGTGACACAAAGACGCTATGTATACTTTCTCTTAAAAAAAAAAGAAAAGAAAGGTAAAGAATTTGCAGTAAAGGAAATATTCTATCTCAAATACTCACTGTCACATCAAACAAACAAAATTTTGCCCTAAAAGTCCTTTCAGTATCACCTCTTAGATAAGAGTTTCAAGTTTCAACAAAAGCTAGCTTTTTACTTTATTTAAATGTTCTTCTTAAAAGTATTCCTTAACATGAATATGCTTGTTCTTCAATTAGTTTTAGTTTTTAATTATTAAAACAGACCATATAACATGAGAATTCAATTAAAATGGCATATATTAATATTTGCCATAAATTATTCTTAACCTCTTTAGTTTAGTCTATAAACTAGCTTTAAATGACATTTTCAAATGAATAGAAAAATAATTTGTATTTATCCCTAATAATAAAGTCTTGAAGACTCTATGAGAAATTATTTCTCATAAAAAAACTGACCAATAAAGCATTTTGTGTTAACTTCACAAGAGTTTAAATTTCATTGTTTAAAAATTTTGCCTTTACCAGCAATTAAAATTGAATTTAGGAGACAGGATATTTTCAAACTTACACAAAATTATTTCTAAAATGATCTGCTATTTTTTTTTTGCTTTATTTAATCTATACTGTATGGGAGAAAAAATATAATGTATTTTGAAAATCAGTATCAAATCTGATTAGGATACATCTTTAAACGTAAAGAGAAGACCTAGGCCTGTGCTGTGGCATAGCAGGTAAAGCTGTCACCTGCAGTGCCAGCATCCCATATGGGCACTGGTTCGAGTCTGGCTGCCCACTTCCAATCCAGCTCTCTGCTAAGGCCTGGGAAAGCAGTAGAAGATGGCCCAAGTCCTTGGGGCCCTGCACCTGCATGGGAGACCCAGAAGAAGCTCCTAGCTCCTGGTTTCAGATCAGCATAGTTCCAGCCATTGAGGCCAACTGGGGAGTGAACCAGTGGATGGAAGACCTCTCTCTCACTCTCTGCCTGCCTCTCCTCTCTCTGTGTAACTCTAACTTTCAAATAAATAAATAAATCTTTAAAAAAGAGAGAAAGAGAGAGAAGACCTACAGACTGTATATTCTAATACAAATATACATAGATAGTTAAATACAAAGAAAAGAGGTAAATAGTAAATATAAATGTCACATTGTATTCAAGGGACACCATATATCATGTCATGTGATATCCAAGGCCCCAAAAATAAACTGCTGTTGACATCAGCGAACATGACAGAGCAGGCAGCTCCAAGAGCCTGTGCCTCCAAAGAAATACCAAGAAATCGAGCACTGGCAGGCAGTGTGGCACAGCAGGTTAACCTGCTGATTGGATACCCACATCCCGTATCAAAGTGCCTGGGTTTGAGTCTTCCCTCTACTTCCTGATCCAGCTTCCTGCTAATGCATACCCCGGGAGGCAGTACCTGGATTCCTGCCATCCATGTGGGAAAACTGAATGGAGTTCCTGGTTGCTATTTTCACCCTGGTCCAGCCCTGGCTATTGTGGGTCTCTCTGTACCTGCCCTCATAACTCTGCCTTTCAAGTAAATGACAACAAACAAAGTTTAAAAAAATTAAGATGAGATTAATATCAATAGACTTTTTAAAAAAGAAATTTTAAAAAGAAATTAAGCAAAACAGAATCATTTTCAGAACTCTGGAAAATAATCAGAGATTTACAATAACCAAGCAAATCCTGAAGCAGTAAAAAGGAAATATTTTAAAATGGTAGAAACAGTGTGTGCTGTTTGTATTGACTCTTACTCCAACTCTTTCCTTGGCTTGACAGCAGTCTTGAAAACTGCAGCAAACTTTGCTGGGTGTCAAACCCTGGTCCTTGGTTCTAGATGAAGAAAAGAAGGCCTGGGGGACCTTGGTGGGACAAAGTAAAGTATCTTACTTTGTCTTCATTATAGAAAACTCATTCTGGGCAACAAATCAGAAATTCCTTGAAAATATTTTAAGATAAACAAACATCCCACAGGTACCTGGTACAAAAATCTAGTTCAAAAAGATACTATACAAAAAACTATAGCCTAGAGAAAGAAACAAAATAAAACATGAAGAGGTAGACGAATCTGATTTCCAGTCACTATATTATACTATTAAAATATGCAGTGTTAAACAAAAAAAAATATGAAGCATGTAAGGAACAACAAACTATAGTCCACTAACATGAGAAGTTAACAGAAACTTTACTTGAGGGAGTATAGATACTGGACATACTGGAAAAACACATTAAATCAACTATCTTAATAAATCAAAAAACTAGGCCGGCGCCGTGGCTCAACAGGCTAATCCTCCGCCTTGCGGCACCGGCACACCGGGTTCTAGTCCCGGTCGGGGCACCGGATTCTGTCCCGGTTGCCCCTCTTCCAGGCCAGCCCTCTGCTGTGGCCCAGGAGTGCAGTGGAGAATGGCCCAGGTGCTTGGGCCCTGCACCCCATGGGGAGACCAGGAAAAGCACCTGGCTCCTGGCTCCTGCCATCGGACGAGCGCGGTGCGCCGGCCGCAGCGCGCCGACCGCGGCGGCCATTGGAGGGTGAACCAACGGCAAAAGGAAGACCTTTCTCTCTGTCTCTCTCTCTCACTGTCCACTCTGCCTGTAAAAAAAAAAAAAAAAAAAAAAAAAAAAGAAAGACCTTTCTCTCTATTTCTCTCTGTAACTCTATCAAATAAATAAAATAAAATTTAAAAAAAAATAAAATAAATCAAAAAACTAAGGAAAATCTATAATGCACAGAGAATATCAATAAAGAGAAAAAAATAAAATGGAACCAAATACAAATTCTGAAAATAAAAAGTACAATAACTAAAAGGAAAAACCGACTAGAGGATTTCATAAGCAGACACAGGAAAGAATCAAAGAATTTGAATACAAATGAGCAGAGTCTAAGAGATCTATGGGAAAAAAAATAGAAGTATACAAATACAGATGTAATGGAAAATCCATATGGAGAGGAGAGAAAAAAGAGTATTTAGAGAGATAATGAGATTTACATATGCAAAATCTACACATGCAAAAGCTCAGCAAACCCCAAAAAGGATAAAAGCAAAGAGATACACACCAAAACATACTCTAATCAAAGTATTGAAAACTCAGGCCAAAGAAAGAATCTAGAAAACAGTGAATAAAAAGCAGCTCATTGGGGCCTGCGCTGTGGCGCAGTGGGTCAATGCCTTGGCCTGATTTGCCAGTATCCCAAATGGGCGTCAGTTCGAGACCTCGCTGCTCCACTTCCAATCCAGCGCTCTGCTATGGCCTGGGAAAGCAGTATAAGGTGGCCCAAGTCCATGGGGCCCTGCACCCATGTGGGAGACCTGGAAGAAGTTCCTGGCTCCTGATCGACACAGCTCCAGCCATTGAGGCCATCTGGGGAGTGAACCAGTGGATGGAAGACCTTTCTCTCTCTCTCTCTCTCTCTCTCTCTCTCTCTTTCTGCCTCTCTGTAACTGTGCCTTTCAAATAAATAAATAAATCTTAAAAAAAAAAAAAGCAACTCATCACAGATACCAGGGATCCTTGATAAGATTAACAGTTGATTTCTTATTAGTAACCAGAATATAAGGGATTGAAATGACATTTTGAAAGTGCTGAAAGGAATTGTCAAAAAAAAATTTTATGTCTGGCATCACACTGTTCTATCCCATTTGAGATATCAATTGTCCCTTTCTCCAATGTATCCAAATATGTATAATGCACTACCATGCTTAGTAAACACCTTGATTATCAGATCAACTGTCCTGATATCACAGTGACTGAGTTCTAGAAACCCTTATTTTGCATAATAATGACTCCAAATCACAATAGTAGTGATACTAGCAATTTGGGGATGCCAAAGGGAAGCTCTAAAGTGCTTCCTTTGAGTGGAAAGGTGGATGTTCTTCATTGAAAGAAGAAAGAAAAAATTCCCTACGTGTGAAACTATGAAGAAGGGATAAAAATCTCACTCATTTTGCTCTTGCATCTCAAACTGAAAGAATTATGGTCACAGTGCTAAGATAGAAAAGGCATTAAATTGGTGGGTGGAAGACATGAATAGAAAATGTGTTCCAATTGGCATCATGTTGTACCAGAAAGCACTGAGAACAAATAAAGGCTTCAGCAAGGGATCCCCTGAAATGAATGACAAAAACAGAGTGGTTGCACAAATTTAGGATTAGGCATGTATTGAAAATTATATATGTGTGTACATGTGTATGTGTGTTTATATTTACACACACACATACATATATAGAGTTTGGCACAATCCATGGCGTCAGGATTCACTGGGAATCTTGAGATGTATCATTCACAAATAAGAGGGACAATGGTACAACATACTGAAAAATTTCTAGAAACACACAAACTACCATATCTAACTAAAGAAAAAATAGAAAATCTCAAAATCTCTATCACAAAAGATAAAATTAGTAATCTAAAACCTTCCAACAAAGAAAAGCTCAACAGGAATGGCTTCACTGGTGAACTATATCAAATATTTAAAGAATAATTAAACCAAGTCTTACCAACTGCTTGTAAGAAAGAAAATTGGAAGAAAGACTTCATACCACATTCTATGAAACCAGCATTACTTCTTAAACAAAGCCATCAGGACACTGTGCAAAATGAAAACTATAGAGCAACACTGTTTATGAATATATGCAAAGATGCCAAAAGTTCCCAACAAAATAGCAAACCAAATCACGAATATACTAAGAGAATTATACTTCATGACAAAGTAGGATTTATTCCATGAATTCAAATGTGGTTCAACATATTGAAATTCATGAATGTAATAGAGTATATTAATACAATGAAGAAAAATGCATGATCATCTCAATTAATGCAAAGAAATCATTTGTGCAAATCCAACATTCTTTCTTGACAAAAACACTTAGAAAAATAGGAATAGAAAGGAACTTCCACAAAATGATAAAGGGCATTTATGCAAAACCAATAGCCCATGTCACAACTGCTATTCAAGGTTGTACTGGAAGTCTGACACGCAGCACAAGGCAAAGAAGAAAAGAGAAGGGGTGGGGGAGGGAGGAAGAGGACAAGAAGGAGAAGAAGAAGGAGCTGATATAAAAGTCACATGAATTATAAAGGACAACTATCAGATGATATAATCATGTATACATATAAATGATGCAAAAATATGCAAAACATTTACTAAAGCTAACAACTAAACAAGCAAAGTGACAGAGTATTAGATGAACATAAAAATCACTTGTGTTTCTACACACTTCCTATGAACAATCCAAGAAGATATAAGAAATCAATTCCATACAAAGCATCCAAAAGCATAATTAACCCAAGAGGTGAAAGGTTCGTACATTGAAAACTATGTAACACTGCTGAAATTCCAGAAAATCAAAATAGATAGAAAAATATCCTGTGTTCACAGACTGGAAGATTTAATATTATTACATGGCAACATGACCTTGAACAACCTATAAGAATCTCTATCAAAATTTCTAACAAATTCTAATGGCCACTTTTTTGTCAGAACAAAAAGAGCCAATGCTCAAAATCACATGGAATTACAGATGATCCTGAAGAGTTAAAACAATATTGAAAAATGAAAACAAAATCAGAAGACCCATATACGAGTAATTTCAAAAGTTAGCTACAATAAGCAAAACAATGTGGTACTGGCATATGATAAACATATAGAGCAATTGAACCAAAATGTGATTACAGAATGGAAACCAAGTATCCATGGCCATTTGAATCTTAACAAGAGTATAAAGATCATTCAATAGGAAAAGCTTAGTTTCT
The DNA here is from genome assembly GCA_949820135.1 of Sylvilagus floridanus. Lineage (NCBI taxonomy): Eukaryota > Metazoa > Chordata > Mammalia > Lagomorpha > Leporidae > Sylvilagus > Sylvilagus floridanus. The sequence goes on from OX463231.1 coordinate 91,812,864, forward strand.
TCAACAAATGGTAAAGAGCAAACAGATATCTACATTCATAAAAAGGAAGTTGGCTCCTATCTCACTCCATACAGAAACTTTAACTGCAAATATATAAAAGCTTAACTAGGCCCACGCCATTAAACTTTTAGAAGAAACATGGGAATAAATCTCCACCGCCTTGGCTTTGGAAATGGATTCTTAGCTATGATACCAAAAGCATGGGCAACAGCAACAACAAAAACAGATAAATTTGGATTTCCTCAAAATTAAAAACTCTTGTGCATCAACAAAGGACACAAGACAGTGAGACAATCACCCACAGAATCACCCACTTAAAGCATTTGCTAATCTGGGAGTGGGTATTTAGCCTAGTGCTGAAGATGCCCACATCCCACATTGGAATGTTTGGGTTCAATTCCTGGACTCAGCTTCAGTGACCACTGAAGTAATTAGGTTCCTGCCTCCTATGTGGGAGATATAGATTGCATTCCTGATCCTGCCTCTAATTTCAACTTAGTCCAAGCTATTGAATGTATTTGGGGAATGAACCAGAGATGAAGAGTTAGCTCTCTCTCTTTCTCCATCTCTCCCTTTTTGTCTTTGATTCTCAAATAAATTTTAAAAAAAATAAATTTTGTCAAATCACATATTTCATAAAGTTTTGACATTCAAATTATATAAAGAACTCATAACCACAAGAAGAAGATAAACAATACAATTGAGACATGGGCATAAAACTTGATCATACATTTCTATAGTTTCTCAAACACAGGATTAAACAAGATTACCAAGACCCAGCAGTTTCATTCCTAGGTATATACCCAATGTACAAACTTTGTACATAGAAACTAATGTGGTTTTAAATATCTATTTATTTGAAAGGCAGAGTTACAGAGAGAGAGAGAGGGAAAGGGACAGAGATCTTTCATCCTGTAGTTCACTCCCTAAATGGCACAACAAACAGGACTGGGCCAGGTTAGAGCCAGGAGCCAGGAACTCCATCTGGGTTTTTCACATGGGTAGCAGAGACCCAAGTGCTTGAGACATCATCTACTGCTTCCCCAGCCACATCAGCATGGAGCTGGATCTGAACTGGATCAGCTAGGACTGGAACCATTGCTTATATGGAATGCCAACATCGCAGACAGCAGCTTAACCCTCTCTGCCGCCACTCTGGCCCCAGAATAACCAACAGGTAGAAACTACACAAATGTGCATCAATAATTGAATGAACAAGCAAATTTAGGTATATGTATATACAATAGAATATTATTCAGACATAAGAAAGAAAGTATTGACATATGCTTTGATGTGGAAAAACCCTAAAAACATCATACTAACTAGAAGAAGCCAGACACAAAAGATCACATACCGTATGATTCCACTTATGTGAAATATACAGACTTTCAAATCCTTAGAAATAAAGAACAGATGGGTGGAGCTGGAGGGACAGGAAAGGAGGCCAAGGGAACACAGGGAATAAAGGCCTAATGGGCATGGGATTTCCTTTTGAGATGCTGAAAATGCTTTGGAACTAGATAAAGGTGGTGATTGCACAACATTGTGGATATTCCAAATGCTATTAAATTACTCGCCTTAAATGATTAATGTTATGATATGCAGATTTCACCACAATAATTTTTCACAATTAAATATAGGGACAAAGTACATATCAACACAAATAGATAAGATTAGCCATTCAAAAGAATTTTCCCTGAAATAAGGCATCCTAGGTGATAAGAGAGCTCACTTTGGATTGGTGTTTGCTAATTCTGTATCAACAGGAAACTGTTTTTATAAAATGGAACTTGCACTAATAAACCTGTAATCTTTGCCTTAATTTCTTAATGAAATCCAAGTCTGTCTTTCTGTTTGGACTAAGGTGGTTTCCAAAGCTGACCTCCTCTCTGTATGTAATCCTCCTTGTGTTTATGAGAAAAAGGAGAAAGTTCAGCAAACAGAAGTATGAGAGAAAATCATTAGCAAAAACTTTCCACAGATAGAAAATGTGTTTTAATCACTTAGAAAGCTTTTTAAAAGCCACTTAATATCCATGCCCTGATCCCTTGAGTTCTAATTTAATTAGTATGGGGTGTGGCCTGGACATTTAAGTTTTCAAAAGTTCTACAGGGGATTTTTCTGAAGAGACCATTGCTAGATCATCTAATTCCCTTTTTCTGACACTTGGATTCCCAACATTTATGATTATAATCTAATTTTCCAAATAGGTAAAAAGGAAGGAGAATTGGAGCAAAAACATTAAGCCAGACATTCTAAGTAAGCTGTCAGTTTATCTTCATAACTACTAAGGTAGGGAGTATAATGAGATAGTTAAGAAGGCTGATTTTAGGACCAAATTGCCCTTGTTCATATAACAGTTGTTTCATGTGCTAACAGAGCAAGCTACTTACCCTTTCTGCTCCTCTACTTCCAGAGCTTTAAACAATTATCTCCTGTTGTGAAGATTCATTGAGTTACAACCTTGGTTACCTCTTGATAAAGGTTCAGAACTATTATTTTATTTGCTGGTAACCAAAATATGGAGACTCAGAAAGGGAAACTTGCCTCGTGTCATAGTTTTAATACAATATAGTGAGAGCTAGAAGCCAAGTATCTGCTTCTAAGCCAAAAGTGAGAAAGTGGAGTTTACTGACATGTATTTAGTGCCAGTGTTAACTGAATTTCTCTGTGTTTGCAAATAAACCGATGTCAGATAGTTCTAACTACTTCTCAAAAGCCAACTGTTAAATTTTTTAGGAATTTTGTGAGCTGGCTGTTAAATGATCATTATTAATAATTAAATTATACATGCTTACATTAAAAACTATCCAAAATAAAAATAAATATTCAAAAGTCTCCACTTCCTAATTATCTTACTATACTTTTATCTATGCTCTTGAGGTCATATTCCTTTCACATTCAGTGTTGTTTATTATTTTTTGGAGATATATAATCTATTACAACATTGTTTCTCATTCCCAGGTGTCAATTCATTGCTTTAAGAAGACATAATCTACTGTAACCTCTCTTCACCTTGCCAAATTTTTTTTCCTTTAGCTCAAGACATCAGAAGTTCTTAGAAATGCAAATTTTATTTTTCTTTTTTTTTTGCAAATTTTATTTTTCAACAGGTCTGGATGCACCTAGGTAAGGTAGTTAAACCAGATTATGAAATATTTAACTTGAGGCTGTAAAATTTCTAGAGAAATGCTTCATTTAGAAGCTGTCTACGTTAAGTCATGAACAGTAGGAATGAGGGCTGAGAGTGCACTGAGGGAACTCAAACAATTATAAAGAGGGTAGACACTGTCTGTGGTGCTCACCACAATGTCCACTGGCAATCTTACATACTACATAGACCACACATGGGAAGTACCGCAGCACACTGAATCCAGCAATTACTAGGTGACTTAGGACCAGCTTCTTGACTTCTATACTTCTGTTTCCTCTTCTGTAAAAATAGGACAATAAAAGTACCTAGTTCTTGATGTAAAGATTTAAAAAGTACTAAAAACAATGACCAGCATATAGTAAGACATTATTATGTACCTGTTATAGATTTCTGCAGACCAAAAGTCAATACTTAGACTTATGAGAACTCTGACATTCCAGAGTGGAATTTTAGGAATTTGTCCTAAGGGAGAAAATCTTATTGGGCATTACAGATGCTGACACCTGGCTGACTGGGCAAACTAGCAGTATTAAAGCTATAAGCATGACCTTTATTAAACAGCTAGAAAAGGATGTGAAATGTACAGGTAAACCAGGAATGTCAATAAGTGGGATCTAGAAAATAAACTTGTGCTAGGCATGCACAAAGAAAATAAAAGGTTAAGGTGAACTGTGGTCAAAGTAGAAGACACCTAAATGTCAGAAAGATGCAGTGGGAAAGAACAAGAATTCAAGAATTTCTATCTATCTCTTGAGTTTTTTTTTTTTTTTTCCTATTCTCTTTGGTCACAGGATTAGCTATTGACCTTTTTTTTTTTCTTTCTGGCATCCTGCTCATGAGCATTGTGGTTTCTAGGCAGCTGGCTAGTCCACTAACCATTCTAACAAAAATGACCTGAGAACAATAGCAGGCAGTTAAATCTCCCTGTGCATCCTTTCCACCTACCGGAGTGACATAGTTTACAGAAACTGAAATATCTGGGATTTAAGAAAAATGAGGGAAGTGTCAGCAGCTGCATTTTGGAGGTCTGGTGGTTTATCTTTTAAGAATCAATCCCTCCAGGAAGGAAATTTTAATTCACTACAATTTAATTCTGAAAAAATGTAAGTGGGTCATCTATTATGTGTCCAGCTCCATGCTAGATTTCATGACAAAGATTGAAATTTGAGAACAGATGTGTAAAATCATAGCAGCCTGCTCCAGGGAGAAAAATCAAGCAGAAGAGAAAGGGTTACAGCCTTAGTTTCCCCATGTCACAGTCAAACACTATATACCCCAACAAATATAGAGGGCGCAGTGAGGGTTTTGATTAAGAAATGGAAGCACCTCAAAAACTTTATAGGGAAATCCAGGGAGGGCAAATACTCCTCATTTCTGGAGGCAGTGATCGTAACACTGCTTCTCATCAAACCTCAATGTGAGTCCTCAGAGAGCCGCCAGGAATTGAATTGATAAGTCTTGGCACATGAGCACATTAATAGGTACTACAAATGAAAGAGATTATTATCACTGAGGACTAAAATTAGAAAACTAAAGCAAAAATTAGACATGGTATCACAATGTCCCCTGAAAACAAGGATAAGATAGAAAGCTGTATTTTTCAGCTCTTAGTTTGTCGATTTCTATTCTCTATGAATATTTTCCTCTCATTGTGTCCTCAAATCCAAAACCTCTGCTAGTAAATAATAATTACTAGAACATATTTAGTGTAACCATATGCCAGACACCATCTTAAACATTTGACATACCTGGTATTGCTTAATGAAACATGGTAATATGTGCGTGTGTGTGTGTGTATATATATATATATGGACAAACTGCAGAAAGTGATTTTTCTAAAAGAAGGCACTGGAAAATAAAAGATGCCTGACTACAGCAATAACTAACAGTAAATGAGGACTTTATAGCTTGTAACAGGATTTGGTAACCATGATAATTCATTTGTTCTTTGCAACAACCCCTTGAGGCTGGAATGGCAGCTGTTAATATCCCCAGGGAAATGAAGTGACTCACCCAGGTTCTTGTTACAAATAGTAATGTGGGTCATCTCCCAGAACACAAACTCTAATGACTCAAACTTCCAGATGTAAAGAAAGTTGAGCAATAAGCTTGAAATTTAATAATTTACTGGCTAATCTCCATGAGACTTGTCTTGCTCTTTTTATGAAATTTGGTTTTTAATTGACAAATAAAAATTTTATACATTTATCATGTATACATGTTTTAAAAATGGCTAAACTGAGCTAATTAACATATGTATTTCCTTACATAATTATGTTTATTTTTGTGGTTCCTACCTGTGGTTCCTCCTAATGATTTTCAAGTATGAAACACATTGTCATTAACTATAGTCACTAGGTACAATAGGTCTCTTGAATTTATTCCTTATGTCTAACTATGATTTTGTATCCTTTGACAAACATTTTCTTAAAGACCTTGCACCCCACACCAGCCCCTGAAATCTGCCATTCTACTCTCTGCATCTGTGATACAACTTTTTATATTTTACATATAATTTAAATCATGTGCTTTTTGTCTATACTTAATTTATTTAACATACTGTCAGTTCAAATCATCTCTCTCTCTCTCTCGTGAGTGTGTTTTTATATGTACCATTTTCTTTATATTCTTTATCCATTCATCAGCTGGTGGCTACTTAGGTTGATTCTTTATCCTGGCTGTTGTGAATAGTGCTGTAATGAGCATGGGAGTACAAATACTCAACATACTGATTTAATTTACTTTGGATGGATACGCGGTAGTGAGCTTGCTAGATGACATGATAGTTCCACTTTTAATTCTCTGAGGACCACCATACTGTTTTCTATAATGGCTATACTAATTTGCATTCCCACCAACAATACACAAGGGTTCTCTTTTCTCCACATCCTTGTCAAGATTCATGTTTTATATTTTGGATAATAACCTTCCTTGGTTTTTATATGTGAATTCTGGAAGAATTCCCTATAGATATCTACTTACATTATCTTGATCTAAGTATTTTTAAATAATATAATACAAAATTTCCAAGTACTGCAACTTTAAAAGAAGCTCATCTGCAAAACACTAAAGGGCACTGAGTGAAAAGCATTCAGCCCTGGTATGAGGCCTGATGGCAAAGAAGTGTGACCTTGGGCAAATTTTTAAAACATATTGTTGTTGCCCTTAAAGGTGTGTTTGGTTGCGGGTGGGTGGGGAGGGCATTATTAGTTATCTCACAGGGATGCTAAGAGAATTGAATCAGATAATTTAAGTGCTTAGGATAGAGTCTGAAGCAGAGTATTTGCCCAGTAAATGAAAATTATATTTAGCCAAAGAGCTACTATTTTGCAAACTGTCCCCAGAAGTAAATTACTCTACTTGAGAAGTTGTATTTATTCCTTCAGGTCACTGGAGTGACACTCAGTCCACTATTTACGCCTGAGTACTTTATTCTGCCCTATATATACATAATAACAACTGTCACTTAAAAGTAAACTAAATTACTATAAAGCATTGTTTCTCTTTGAAACTGATCCTTCACTTCCATATTTCATTCTGTTTTTGCCTCAAATCTGAAATGGTCTTTGCTTCTTAAAATGAACAATTTTCCCATTTGAAGGGAAGAATGGGAAGAAATAAATTACAGCTGCAAAGATAAGTTGACTGTTTCAAACGACCAAGTCTGGCATCTTTCAGAATAAGACATGTTTAATTCAAAGACATGCCTTTTGTGAGGATAGGGCAGCTCCAAAGTCTTTTGGGGAGTGGGGAGGACAAACGGCTACTTTTACCATTTCCCAAAATCTTGAGAGTATTGCCTTATTTGTAAGGTTTTCTTTTTTTGGAGGGGGGAGACATGAATCTTATCAAATGTACTCACATATTTACTCTGTTCCTGCCTGTTTTGACAGATGAATAGAAATTTCTTGCTGTCCAAGTTCACTAGCAATAAGAGCCAGCAGCAGCTCATCAGTTGTTTGCAACCAGTAACTCTAAAGATAAGGCAGTGAGAACAGCATTTTATGGTGTTACAAGGCTGGATTTGGCAACTGTGATTTTCCCTGAGGAACTCCTACATTTAACTTAGAAATATTTGTGAATAGAATCATTTTATTTTATTTTACTTTACTCTAGAGGTCATTGCTATTACAGATACGACCAAATTGAGAAAAGAGTATAATAGAATCTTAACTCTCTTCTATATAGAAATCCTATATTCACAGAAAGTAGTATAACCAGATATGTCATAAAAATTATTAACATTTCATTTAAAACTTCCTATTCAGCTAATAAGTGTTAAACATGGAAAAAAGCAAAATAAATGAAAAGCCACCCATAGTTTACATGTTGAAAAAAATAAGATGGTTCTAATGCAGAGTTGAACTTTCTGCTATTTGTAGATAAATATGCCAAGAATAGTACATCATTTAATAGGTCACTAAACTATTATGGTAGACTGTATTTCTCAAACATGGTTATAACAATATTTCCTAACTCATGCTCTTTTTACAATCGGCAACCTCAACACCCCTAGCATGAAGAGATAGGTGTCTACGCTACCTCTTCTTAAATATGGATGGATTTGGTAATGATTGACTTAATAATAAGTCATTACTGAAGACAGATAATAAAATATGATGTACTTCTGTCAGTTTCTCTTGAGTTGCTCACTCTTGGAACACAGCCATCATGCCATAAGGAAGCCTGAGAAGTTCATGAATAAGTCCATGTGGCAAAAGAAAAAGGGCCCCAGCACACATCCCGGGCTAAGCTCCCAGTAGAAGCTAGACATGTGATTGAGGCATCTTGAAAACAGATCATCCAGCCCCAGGTGAGCCACCTCTCTGGATGCCCTGTGGAGTACAGATGAACTATAACTACTGAAATTCATGAGCACATTAAGTTATCACTTTTAGGTTAGGCACTAATTTGAAGATGGTTTATTATGAGGAGATGGATAGCTTTTGGAACTATAATAGTAAGAATTACAGTAAATTAAATAGTAAGAGGCTATTAGGTACAACTCTGTGATAACAGTTTTAAGTGTAATAACTCGGCTTATTCTCACAATAACCCCATGTCACAAAGACCATTATTCCCAGTTTACATATAGGGACCCTCAACATACAAATTAAGTTACTCATCCACAAACTAACTCAACTAGCAAGAGGCAGAAGCTATGAACCAGGAGGAATGCCTGCAAAATCAATATCTTAAACCATGACACTGAGCACTCCAGGGCACATTCCACTTAATCAGGATCCAACAGTTATTCTAAAAGTCCACTGAATGGGTGTCTGCTTGACCCTGCCCTTACTGAACCTCATATCACTCTTCCTAGTGAGAAAAACAAACAACTCAACTCCTCAACTCCTCCACAACACTGATCAGAGACTTTTTTTTTAATATTTTTTTTCTTTGTTTTCTTTCTTTCTTTTTTTTAATCTGTGATGCAGCACGTTAAGCTGCCGTCTGCAGTGCTGGCATCCTAAGGAGCGCTGGTTCAAGTCCTAGCTGCTCCACTTCTTTTTAAAAGATTTTTATTTATTTCTTTATTTATTTGAGAGGTAGAGTTACAGAAAGAGAGAGAGAGGGAGAGAGAGAGAGAGAGGTCTTCCTTCCGTTGGTTCGCTCCCAAACTGGCCACAATGGCCAGAGCTACACCAATCCAAAGCCAGGAGCCAGGTGCTTCTTCCTGGCCTCCCATTCAGGTGCAGGGGCCCAAGGACTTGGGCCATCTTCTACTGCTTTCCCAGGCCACAGCAGAGAGCTGGATTGGAAGAGGAGCAGCCAGGACTAAAATGGGCACCCATATGGGATGCCGGCGCCACAGGCAGAGGATTAACCATTGGGAGGTGAACCAATGGAAAAGGAAGACCATTCTCTCTGCCTCTCTCTATCACTGTCCATTCTGCCTGTCAATATATATATATATATATATACATAAATAAATAAAATGTAAAAAATTATTGTGTATGTATAATGCCAGTTATTTTTGTGGTTTCAGATTTTTTTAATTTTATTTTTCTACAGAGAGGCAGAGGAAGAGAGAGAAGAGAGAGAGAGGTTTTCCATCTGCTAGTTCACATTCACTCTTTTTTTTTTTTGGACAGGCAGAGTGGACAGTGAGAGAGAGAGAGAGAGGCAGAAAGAAAGGTCTTCCTTTTCCATTGGTTCACCCTCCAATGGCCGCTGCGGCCAGCGCGCTGCGGACAGCACACCACGCTGATCCGAAGCCAGGAGCCAGGTGCTTCTCCTGGTCTCCCATGCGGGTGCAGGGCCCAAGACCTTGGGCCATCCTCCACTGCACTTCTGGGCCACAACAGAGAGCTGGCCTGGAAGAGGGGCAACCGGGACAGAATCTAGCACCCTGACTGGGACTAGAACCCGGTGTGCCAACGCATCAGGCAGAAGATTAGCCTATTGAGCCATTGCGCCAGCCTGAAACTCTTATTTATGTGAAATACATTTTATTTCTGTGAAATACATTTTTCAATGTCTATCATGTTAGAAATTAAAATTGAGAAAATAAAAATATTTATACGTTCATTTAAAGATAAAAGTAAACATCATGCAGGTTTATATTTTTAGAAAAAAACTATGTTTCAAAGCAAATGAAATATGTATTCAGAAGAGTGGCAATGTATTACAATTTTGCAAATCACTTTAATGTTTGACTTAATCCAAGACAACTGGATTTCCATCTCTGCTTCAGAATTCAATTTGCTCTGATAACTCACATCAAATAGCATCTTTAAAATTCTACATATGTGAAAGAATGAAAATGAGAATGAAAATCACATCTTAATATCGTTATAAAATATGTTTGATCTTTGCCATCTTACAGACTCTATGAAAGGGTTACTTTAGCATTTTTAAAACTATTGGTATACAGTATACAAAGGTTGATAACCATTTAAAATTCAAAAAGGAAGGGAATACTTTAGGAATATCTGTCTAACCTTGGCACAGAAAATGATTGAATAAAGCATAAGAATCAAAATCTTTAATTTATAAAAACATTTTTTCTATCAAAACCAAAGTAAAAGCAGAAGCCACATACTTGTGTAGGAGAAGATACTCCTACACAAATATACAAATAATTATTACCCAGAATACATAAAGAACTGATACAAATCAATGAATATTTGAATTTAAGATAAAAAAAATAACTAAGACATTTCAATGAAGAGAAAAATCCAAAGGGCCTAAGTATCTGAAAAGGTAAGCAACTTTGTAGGAGCAGGGAAATTCCAAGGAATGCAGCAAAACATACCATTTCATGTTTATTGGATCAGCAACAGTAATCAAAAACTCTGATAACTGAGAACTCAAAGACCACTAAAGGTAATGTGGCAATAATTTTACGGATACAACATACACTCCTGTCTACTTGCCATCTGCCTCTCCTTTGTTCCTTTCTAAAAACATTTTATTCAAGTATATCCTTTCTCCCAGAGATGACATTCTTCAGGAGAAACTTTTGCATTGTCTTATATTTTTCCATGATCTTTTTGAAATATCTTCTTTTTATTTATTTATTTTTTTGACAGGCAGAGTGGACAGTGAGAGAGAGAGATAGAGAGAAAGGTCTTCCTTTTGCCGTTGGTTCACCCCCCAATGGCCACTGTGGCCATCGCACCACACTGATCCGAAGCCAGGAGCCAGGTGCTTCTCCTAGTCTCCCATGTGGGTGCAGGGCCCAAGGACCTGGGCCATCCTCCACTGCACTCCCGGGCCACAACAGAGAGCTGGCCTGGAAGAGGGGCACCCAGGACAGAATCCGGCGCCCTGACCGGGACTAGAACCCGGGATGCCAGCGCCGCAGGCTGAGGATTAGCCTATTGAGCTGTGCCGCCGGCCGAAATATCTTCTTATACCACATTTTCTTTACACTTTCATTCATCAATAGATACCAAAGTTGATCCCATGTCTTGGCCATTGTGAATAGTGCTGAGAAAACATTGAAGTGATTTCATTTCTTTTGGTTATATATCCCATTAGTGAGATAGCCGGATGATATTACAGTTCCATTTTTAGTTTTTTAGGAACCTATGTTTTTCCATAATGGCTGTCCTAACACTCCCACCAATGGTGTATTGAAATTCCCCTTTCTCCACACCCTTGGTTGCATTTGTTATTTTTTTTTCTTTTTTGATAATAAAAATTCTAACTAGGGTGATATGATTTGCATTTACTTGGTTATTAATGATGTTAAACATTTTTTTTTCATAAACTTGTCGGCCATTTGTAAATATTTCGAGAAAATGTCACCTCATATGCTTTACCCATTATTTAACCCAAGTATTTGATATTTTTAAGTTCCTTGTATGTTCTGGATGTTAATCCTTTGTTGGCTAAGTAGTCCACATGTATTTTCTCACAATCGTCCACAAATATTTTCTCACAATCTGCAGGTTGTCTGTGTAGCCTGTTGATTGTTTCCTTTGCTTTGCAGAAGTTTCTTAGATTGACATAGTCCCATTTGTCTTTTTGCTCTTTGTCCCCTGTGTTTCTGAAGTCTTTTCCGAAATATCATTGTTCATCCCAGTGTCTTAAAAAGCATCCCTGTGTTTTCTTCTGGTAGTTTCACCCTTTCAAGTATTACAGCTGGATCTTACATCCCTAACTATTGTTTTCTGAAACCTCTCTTTCCCTTGGCTTCTTTGCTCCTTTATCATCTTTTTCAGTTTTAGTAAGAACCTCTGTGAAATAGCAGATATTACTATATCCATTCTAATATAGCTGTCATACAATTATTGCACAGTAGATGCCAAAGAACTTGGTTTGGGCATTCTAAAGGTGTCATTCAGTCACTCTTTGTGGGAAGTATCCACAGTTCTAATAGAAACAAATCTTATTAAGGGTCAAACAATTTAAATTTTTAAAGTATTTTACTGAAGTCACTAGCATGCTCTTTGTATAAATTGATTTTACTGCCACCTAAATCTGAATTACCTGTGAAGGGATGATGATACTGTTTAATCTCTTGCTTTAAAGTTGTTAAATATAACTCAGAACAAAAGGACAAAAAAGAGAAGGTAGAACAGGCACTCTAGGAAAGTCTTTCAAGTTCAATGCCTAGTTCATATTGTGTCTTGCTTAGCCAGCTTTTCAACAAATATTATTGGACAGCAAGTTATAGGTCATAAGTTGGATCACTTTGACTACATTCTCTGTTCTCCAAAGACTTTAACTTCTAAAATTGTTCTATCCACTTTTACATAGATTATATGTAAGCCAAAAATACCTTATAACAACTAGATATGTAGGCTCTTGAGAAATAACAAATGAAAAGACACAGAAACCAGTTCTTGGTCTGTGTGAGAAGCTCAACAACAATTTAACCAATGCATTTTGGTCTACAAAAGCATATTTGAAATGAGACTGAAAGCTGCTACAGAAGGAAAGCCTTGAAGAGACAGGAGGAGAAAATCTATGAGGAATGCTAAGAGGGAAACAGCAAGTTAATCTGAGGTAAAAAAAAAAAAAAAAAAAACTCTCATAGGTAGATTTGGGGCTATTTACCAGTTACTATGGAGGTATATTCAAGCAAAAAAGACATGGGAAACTCTCTAACAACATTCACAGCACATGATCCCCTTATCTATCTCTGCAGTGAATGTAGAAGAAGGATCAAAGAGCTTGCTAAATTACAGAGAGTAATGAAGAAGAAGAAATAAGTTCACAGTTTTGGGCAAATTAATAACATCAATACAATGAGACTAGTATTATAATAATGATGATAGTATAAAAACAGTAGTAAAGGGGCCGGTGTTGTGCCACAATGGGTTAAGGCACAGCTTGTGAGAACCACATTCCATATCAGAGTGCCAGTTGCTCTGCTTCCAATCCAGCCTGGTAATGTACTTGGGAAAGCAGCACGTGATGACCCAAGTACTTAGGCCTCTGACATCACCTGGGAGACCCAGATGGAGTTCCTTTCCTATTCCTCCTTCCTCAGCCCGGCCCAGCTCTGGCTGTTTGTAACCATGTTGGGACAGAACCAGCACATGGAAGAACTTTCTGTCTGCCTCTCTCTGTCACTTTACCTTTAAAATAAAGAAATTAATAAATCTTTTTTTAAAAAAAACAAAGTGATAGAAATCTAAATGTAGACCTAAATAGAAAAGTCTCACTATAAATGAGATAAAAGGTAGGAAAATACAGTGTGTTACCAGTTTGAAGTCTTATGGAAAATGACTTAACTCTGCTTTTTCCTCCTGGACCTTTGAAGGAGGAGGTGACATTTTTCAAAAGTTGCTAGCTTTAAGTTTATGGAAGTCCATGGGACTCCTAAGTATTCTGTTCTGCATTTAGAAATTTATCCCTTGACTGTGAAAGGGTCTCCTCTAATAAGGCAAGGGGAACTATCTGCCGTAGGAGGATGAAAGCTGACACTTGCCAAGAGAGCCAAGATTAAGTCTTGGCTATTAAATGGGAGTGGTGTGTTTGAGCCACACATCACAGACAAGTCACCTGCACATCCATTAGGAGTGTGAGGCAGCTTTCAGAGCCTTCTGCTTTATATCCAGATTAACATTAAGTCTGATGTTGCAGTGTCAGTGGAGCCAACAGAATCATCCAAAATATGAAATCAGAATAAATGCATAGGTGATAACACATGAAATAAAATGCTACAACATTCAGAGTTCATAGCAATTTCTATCAGAGAGTACATGAAAGAAAATATTAAGAAGGAAGCTATATCGATCAGCACGGTGCGCTGGCCGCAGCGCGCTGGCCGCAGCGTCCTTTGGAGGGTGAACCAACAGCAAAGGAAGACCTTTCTCTCTGTCTTTCTCTCTCACTGTCCACTCTGCCTGTCAAAAAAAAAAAAAAAAAAAAAAAAAAAGAAAGAATAAAGCAAAAAAAAAAAAAAAAGAAGCTATAACAATTCAGGATGTTTCGTCTACTAAATAATACACCAAAATTTTAATGTGCATTTCTAATTACATTTGGTTCTTCTTAACCACACTACTTACTTTGACTAATTCTTTGTTAACAATCTCCCTCATTAACGGACAAATGAATTTGCTTGCTCATCAATTATGGAAAAAACACTAATTGCCTCAGCAGTACCAAGGATTGACTTTAATGACAACATACCCTATTTGAACTTTTTTTTCCTCAATATCTCTAACACAGGACGCTTACAATTTCATTTACAAGTGAATGTATGTTTACATAGGAGTTAAGATGCCATGTGTGATGCCCATGTCCCCTATCAGAGTTCCTGCGTTCAAGTACCAGTTCTGCTTCTGATTCCAGCTTCCTGCTAACGTGCATCTTTAAAGGCAGCAGTGACAGCTCTAATAGTTCAGTCACTGCCACTGACATGAGAGACCTGGACTGAGTTTCCAGCTCTTTGCTTTTGCCTGGCCCTGTACTGTCTGGTATGAGTATCTGAGAAGAGAACAAGCAGTTGGGAGATCACCACCTACTTTTGTCTGCTTTTGTCTCTTTCAAATAAAGAAATAATGACTATTGTTTTAAGAGAGGAAGCGGAATAACTTAGGAAATTAATTATGCTATTAGAAACTATATATGAGGCCAGTGTTGGGCACAGTGGATTGAGCTGCCACTTGCTACACTGGTATCCCATATCAGATTGCCAGTTCAAGTACCAGCCATTCCACTTCCAAGGTAGCTTTCAGCTAATGTGCCTGGGAAGGCAGCCAATCACAGCCCAAGTACTTGGGCCCCTGCTACCTATGTGGAAGAAAATGATTGATTTCCTGGCCCCTGGCTTCAGTATGGCCTAGTCCTGTTCAGCCATTTGGGGACTGAACCAGCAGAAGGAAGATTCTCATTCTCTCTCTCCTCTACTCCCATCCCATCTCTGTCTCATTCTATTTTTAAAATAAATAATTTTTAACAAATAAGCCATAAATGCATTATTTTACTAGAAGAAATACATTGATTACGAATATCTATTTCCATCAGACTTGCTGCAACCAAGTGGGGATTCACTTGTCAGGTTACCTATAGCCATTCCATGACACTATTGCCTAAAAATCCATGTTTGATGCAAAAACTACATAATGACCATAAAAAGTAGAAAATGAACATTTTAATTTCCATATCTGTTATCAGTACCAAGGAGTATAAGGCCTTTCAGACATTTCCAATTTATAGCCATATACAAATATTTTCATTACAAATTATGAAAATATTACACTTGTTCATAACTTTTTTCACTTAATAAAATTTTGACCTTGTCTCCACATTAAAAGTATATGATTGCACAGACAGTGACCTAAATAACCAGCTTTTCTAGCTGGGCATTTCTGGGCTTCTCAATTTTTCAATATTGTGAACAAAATTAGGATAAAAATGCTTCTAGCTAAATCGTGTTTAATCCAGTATATCTTTGAAGATAACATCTTTGAGGTAAAGTTGGTGCTTCATAGAACTGACACTCAATATATTTGCTGCAGTTATAAGATCTTCAGAGCAGGGTTTTGTTGGCAGTTGCCTGTATCTCATAATAGAGTGACTGGTCTGAAGTCCCATCTCCATTACCCATCCAGCTTCCTGCTAATGTACACCTCCGGAGGCAACAGGTGATTTCTCAAGTGGTTGAAAATAAATATAAAATGTGAAAAATTACAAATTGTTCTCCAGATACCATGTACCTTTCAGATACCTGCACCCTCCTTCCTTTCATACTTTCTCCCCCTATCCCGCACATATAAAGGGTCTTCAAAATTCTCATTAAAAATATATATTATGAAAAACTATGCATGGATATACAAACATTTTTATAACCCCAATAAACATGTTTTAATTACATTTCTCCACGAACTTCTTGAAGTGCCCTCATACATACACATCAATAAAAAAGAATGAAAATCTACCATTTGGGGAAACATGCATGGGACTGAAGGCCATTATGTTAAATGAAATAAGCAAAACACAAAAAGACAAATATAGTTTCACACTGATAAGTGGAAGCAACAAAAATTGGTTTCATAGAAATAGACAGTAGAATAGTGATCACCTGGGGTTCCAAAGGACAGAGGATAAACTATGGATGGAGGCTAGATAACAAGTAGCAAAATACAGTTAGAATAGAGGAATGAGCTCTGGTGCTCTACAGCACAGTACAGTAAGTATGGTTATGATTATTCTATATACTTGCAAGTAACTAGATAGAGGAGTCTGAAGATTCTCAACACAAAGAAATGCTAAATATTTAAAGAAATGGAAATTGCAATTACTGTAATTTGGCTTTTACATACTGCATATATTCAATACCCAATAAATATGTACAATATTTATATAAATATAATATAAATAAATATGTACAATTATTATGTGTCAATCTAAAAATAGAAAAAAAAAACAACTGGCAAAATGTGAGTTCTGAGAGGAAGTCTATAAGAAGGAAAAAAAAAAACAAGTACTCAGATATCTTGCAATGTTTACATGTTTGTTGTTAATATGAAACTGATTGACTTTGAAATTGCAACTGTCTTTTTTTATGTGCAGGTTTTCTAGATCTGTAACTTTTAATTTCAATATACTTTTAAATTTATAGAACAAAAATTGTGAAGTATATAAAGATGTCCTGTATACTCGTCATTCAGTTTCCCCTATTATTAACACCTCATATTGGTAAATTTGTGAAAATTAATGAACTATACTCGGTTTCCCCTATTTTTTAATACAAATGCCCCCTATCTTTTCCATGCCTCCCAGCCTCTAGAAATAAACATGCTTTCATATTGAATTTTCCCACAAATGAGAGAGAACATGTAGTGTTTGTATCTGACTTATTTCATTTAACATGATGTCCTCTAGTTTCATCCATTGTGCTGCACATGACAAGAATTCATTTTGTTTGGCTGACTGATATTCCATTGTGTATACAGACCACATTTTCTGTATCCATTCACCTGATAATGAACACCCTGACTGATTCTATATCTTGGCTAATGAGAAGAGTGCTGCAATAAACATGGTGTAGCAGTTCTCTCTCTGACACAATCATTTCATGTCTTTTGGATATATATCTAGTAGTGGGATTGCTGGATTAGTTCTAGTTGGTTTGTGTTTTTTTTTTTTAATTTATTCACTCAAAATACAGAGCAAGAGAGAGGTATCTTCCATCCACTGGTTCATTCCTCAAATGGCCAAACTAGAAGTAGGAACTTCATTGAGGTCTCCTATATGGATGGCAGGGGTCCAAGCACTTGGTTTATCATCTACTGCCTTCCTAGGTGCATTAGCAGGGAACTGAATTGAAAGCAGAGCAGCCAGAACTCGAACCAGTGCTCCAGTATGGGAAGTATTACAATTGGCAGCTCAAGCCAC
Source organism: Sylvilagus floridanus (assembly GCA_949820135.1). Classification (NCBI taxonomy): domain Eukaryota; kingdom Metazoa; phylum Chordata; class Mammalia; order Lagomorpha; family Leporidae; genus Sylvilagus; species Sylvilagus floridanus. The sequence goes on from OX463231.1 coordinate 91,830,319, forward strand.
TGCACCACAAGGCTGGCCCTGACTTCCAATTTAAGAAATCTCTATACTTTTTTCCCTACTGGCTATACTAATTCACATTCCAACTGACACTTTAAGAATACCCAAGAGTATCCCTTTCTATACCCTTGCCAACATTGGTTACTTTCAGTGTTTTTAAGAACAGCCATTTTGACAGGGATGAAGTGGTATCTGTGTTTTGCTTTGCATTTTCCTGACACCTAGTGATACTGAGAATTTGTCATAGATCTGGTGGCCATTTGTATTTCTTCTTTTGAGAACTCTCTCTTCAGGTCCTTTGCCATTTCTTAACTGAACTGAGTGTGTATGTGTGTGTGCGTGTGTGTGTATATGAACTGGCAAGCTTTTTGAGTTTCTGATATTTCTGGATATTAACCCATTGTCATATAACAATCTGGCAAATATTATCTTCCATTCTGTTGGAGGTCTCTTTATTCTATTAATTGTTTCCTTTGCTATGCAGAAGCTTCTGAATTTGATATAATCCAATTTTTCCAATTCTGCTTTTGTTGCCTGAGCTTGTAGGGTTTTATCCAAGAAATTATTGCCTACACTAATGTCTTGAAGTGTGTTCCATATGTTTTACCTTTTATGATAAAGCTGGATTGTTTTAAAATTCAAATTTCATGAACTGAGGAGAAAGCCTGACTTACATAGGGGAATCATTCTCTTAACTTTCTGAAGTTATTTCCTTTCTACTATTGCAGCTGTAAATAATGAACAATCTGTTGCCCTTAAGGAAAAAATACACACTCAAATAAGAATAGCCAAGAAGACAGCATATAAACAATTTAAAATTCCTTACAATAAGTTAACATTTAAAATAATTTACTTTCGATTAGAAAGCTACTGCTATTTTCCATGAGAATCTTATTTGTCCTTTTTCTTAGAAAACTCTTTAATAGTGGTTGGCATTGTGGTATAGCAAGTAAAGCTGCCACCTACAACACTGGTTTCTCATATGGATGCTGGTTCAAGTCGCGGCTGCTCCACTTCCCTGCTAAAGGGCCTGGGAAAGCAGTGGAAAATGCCCAAATATTTGGGCCCCTGCAACGCCTCAGAGACCCAGAGGAAGCCCCTGGATGGTGGCTTCAGCATAGCTTAGCCCTGGATGTTGCAGCCAAGTGGGGAACGAACCAGCAGATGGAAGGTCTCTCCCTCTGTTTCCGTCTCTGTCTCTTCCTCTCTATCTCTAACTCGGACACTCAAATAAATAAATCTTTTTTAAAAAGAAAGAAAAATCTGAATAAACCACATATGATACAATGTAGTTCTCTCTTTTTCCAAATATGAAAGATTTGCTTATAAGAAATAAATTATAACAACAATAATGATAACAATAATGACTTAAGTACAGTGTATAAAATATTAAAACCATTAGGATTTTACTGCAGCTGAGTAAAACTCAGGCAAATGTATTAAAAATATGTAAAAGCTACTTTCAAAAAAGTTCAATTAACTTTAAAAATCACCATTAACCTAAGATTTTTGGCATCAAATTCTGACATTTATATTTTACTTGTCCTTTCCTCTTCTTTGGTCAGCTAACAAGCTTTGCTCTTTGTCAGTAAGATACGATCTGATAAGCTTGCTTCTGACTTGCCCCGGGGAAGAAGAGGAGTGACAAGTCTGTTCCTGAGCCACAGAAGAAAACAAAGAGGGGTTGCATGGGAAGCAACATAAATAGTTTTGTGGCTTCTATGTAAACAAGAGAATTTAAAAATTACCAAAAGCTCCTTAGATTTCTCCTAAATCAAAATGAATATTTCACAAAGTGAAAATCTTATCATTACTTTTCAAATATACTCTTGTTTTTTACAACAATGTTTTAAGAATAAAAGTTCATTAACATTTAAGTGAATTTTTTACAATATTTGTACACTTTTAATAAAACATGTTCTATTTTGACACACACGAAACACTTCAAAGTATTTGTGGCATTGTAGTGGTAGTACAGTTTCAATGGCGTATAAAAGGAGAGAGAACTTGAATATTGAAAATTATAAATTTTTTTGAAAGATTTATTTCATTTATTTGAAATACACAGTTACAGAGAGAGAACACACACACACACACACACACAACACACATACACAACACACGCAGAGTGCTATTCTATCCACTGGTTCACTCTCCAAATGGTCATAAAGGCCAGGGCTGAGCTGATCTAAAGCCAAAAGCCAGGAGTTTTAGGCTGGCACTGCAGCTCAATAGGCTAATTCTCCGCCTTGCGGCGCCGGCACACCGGGTTCTAGTCCTGGTCGGGGCACCGGATTCTGTCCTGGTTGCCCCTCTTCCACGCCAGCTCTCTGCTGTGACCCGGGAGTGCAGTGGAGGATGGCCCAAGTGCTTGGGCCCTGCACCCCATGGGAGACCAGGAGAAGCACCTGGCTCCTGCCATCGGATTAGCGCAGTACGCTGGCCTCAGCTGCCATTGGAGGGTGAACCAACGGCAAAGGAAGACCTTTCTCTCTGTCCCTCTCTCACTGTCCACTCTGCCTGTCAAAAAAAAAAAAAAAAAAAAGCCAGGAGTTTTTCCAGGTTTCACATGCAGGTGCAGGGAGACCAGCACTTGGGCCATCTTCCACTGCTTTCCCAGGCATGTAAGCAGGGAGCTAGATTGAAAGTGGAGCAGCTAAGACTCTAACCAATGCCCATACAGGATGCAGGCACTACAGGCCAGGGCTTTAACCCGCTGTACCACAGCATCAGCCCGCATAAATTGTCTTAAACTCCAAAAATAATATTAACCACTTAGATAATGAACTAAATAAGTCTAATCAATGTATAACATATTTGTCATTATCATGCTCACAAAAGTTAATTAAATTTATATTTTACCAAAAATTTCTAATGTTAAACATGACTTAATTTTTAAATTATTTTTATTTGGAATAGATAACATAGTAAAATATTTACTAAGTATAAACAACTGATATTACCTTAAAATCTTGCAAATAATCAATACATAGCAATTCCCAAGGGAAAAGAAAGGTTAATTGTAATAAATCCACTTCTGGTAGACAGGAGAAGAAAACGCAGCCTCCATAGTCATCTATAAACATACATAGTAGAAAATAGTCTCTTGTTCTGCTTTAACTACATTTCTTTCAATATTTAACACTTATGTCCTTAAGTAATCTAGGCTGCAAGGAAATAGCAATCTCTAAAAGAGAGCATCTCAAACACAAGGAGAACTAGAGTCAGTTTCCAGAACAAAGAAAACTATGACAACAGTTTCCAGAAATCTTTCTCTCAGAACACCTATTTATGTTCCTAAAAATTAGCACCAACACTTCCAAAATAGTGAAGTAATAAGAGAAAGTTTTGCAAGCGATGACTACTTTGGTCCAGATTAAGGCAGTGGTTTGCTATGTTGAGATAATCAAAGGACTTCAGGGCAGACCACTGTGTATCTAAAAAGTACACATCTCAATAATCATTCACATATTGATCTGTTCTGACTAGCCATTAGACATTCCTCTAAGGCTATGTTTCATACTAATCATAGCCAAAGATAAGAAATCTCTCCTTTGATTCGTAATTCAGTCTCCGAACTAGCCTTAGATGCCATTATCTCAAGGTCTGAGCATCCAAAACAGTTAGCAGAAGCATAATTGTTTCATTTCCAGAGATAAACTGTTAAAACACATAGCTCCATTTAAAATTAGTAGATTACTTGTTTTGAACTGATCCTGGCCCCACTCATCACTATGAAGATAAAAAGCAACTATACACAGATTTTTAGCTCTTTCTTAGTATGTGCTTCTTGGATTTAGTAGTAAATACGTACAGGTGCTACGTAATTTAAAATCCAAAATATAAAAATTAGTTGGGTCCTGGATCTTTGTTTTCACAGATGAGGGAGCTGAGGCTCAAAGAGCTAAAGCTCTTTTCCTGCAGAAATGTCACAGGGAGGATTAACTCGTTCTGCTTGCTCCAAGTCTCTTTTTTTCAAGGTACACTTTAAAAAGTCTTTCTTTTACATTTTTTTTTTTTTTTCATTTTTAAACACAGTACGAAAGGATGGCAGGGCGCTGGAGAGTACAAAGAGTTCAAGGTCATGGCCTACATCAGTTGGAGTTGACATTGCTCAGTCTTCACATACATGGAGGCCCTGCGCAGGGATGGAAGCAAGGATGCAGAGGTTTCTAGTTTTTCACTATCTAGTTGCCTTACGCCACCACTTTTGGCTAAGGATATGAATCATAACTCCTCCTTTCTTTCCTAGAAAGCCAAAGGGATTCTTTCTTCAGTTTTTTTATTTTGCTTTTTGTTTAAATCATCTTCTTCCCAATCCCCAAAGTGAAACAGTCTAACTTGAGTGCTGAGGGTGGGCAGGCAGACAGGCAAGCAGGCAGGGAAATAACACTCTGATTTTGCTTTGATTTCTGTTTCAAGTCTTACAATGACAGATCTCATTCCAGTGAAGAATGTTTTGGAAATACAGTTAAAGGAATATGTGATTGTTTGGAGGGCACATTTTAAGTGTCGACTAATAAAAGGCAAATATCAGAAGAACAGTTTAATTTAGCATTCTTAAAACCTTCTTAGTATTTTAAGGCTTCTGCAACTTGCTAAAATCTAATTATTTCTCCAATACCCTTTGGAATTGTTCAGAACGATGTGGTACAATTTCTAACTGGTGCATTAAGCATCTGGCCTGACTTCACAGAATTCCAGATAGCTGAGTGTGCACTCTACATTTTATTAACATCCCATAGGCTCATGCTAAGATGTAGTACTGATGTGCTCTGACATGCATCACTACCTGTTGACAGAAAAAAACGGGGCTAGACTTGAGAGGGTCTATGAATAGAAAATCTTTTAAAGATGTTTTGGCAATTTTCACAGAAATTCTGGCTTTAAAAAAGGGAGAAGAAGAAAAAATAGAAGAGAAAAAGTACAGCTTCCCGTTTATTAATTTATTAAACATGCCCAAGTTTCAGCATACCAAATACTCTGAAAATGAGCTAATCCTCAGCATCTGTTCCTTCCTTCTCAGACTAACAGTACCCCATTTTGCTTTGGGTCATGCCCTCTCTTCCATTTTCAGCCACATGTTTGAGTGGTGTTGACCTTATCTTCAGCTCCTACCCTGGGCTTAATTAAGTTCAGTAGCCAATCTCCCCATCTTCACATAACCAGATTCTGGAATGAGCATGTGATCAACTTTAAACAAACGAGAAAACATGAATTACCAGACTGCATATAGCAGCTTCTGGAGGAGATTTCTCCACCTTTGAACACTGTGCTATGGGAATATGGTATGAGGAACTACTCCTGGAAAGTCGGAAGCTGCCAAGGGTCCATTGCACATAGCCCAAGTAGGCTGCCAAGACTGAAAAAAGGCTGAATAGAAAGCCAGAAAGAAATTGTATTCTTGTTGACATATGTTAAACTTTGTCATTTAAACGTGTTGATGTATATCATACTTTGCCTGGAACTAGGTCATGCATCCAAACTTTTCAACTACATGAACCACTGGATTCCAATTTCTAACTAGGCAATAAGGTTTGAACTTTGAATCACTTGAAACTAAAATATTCTCAACTGATAATAGTCCAAGATATTTAATATAGCAAAAGCCTACCTGTTTTTTCCCCACAAAACTTTGAAAACTATTTTCATGAAGAATGAAAAAAGAAAGAAAATTCATCAAGATTGCTTATAAAACTTAAGAGAATTTTAACACAGTCTAAAATTAAATTTCAAAACATTGCAGTTGAGGTGGTTTGGTGATCATCTAGACCTACTAGTTGCTTTTACAGGAGAAGTAGTCAATAAATATGTGTATACTGAATGAACAAATGAGTGAGTGAATGAAGTCGTCAAATCTAGACATATTGGAAGACCTGAATTAACTGTTCCATGAAATAACTATGTGTTGTGGTCATTTTCAGCTGGGAGTTAGGCACTGAAAGTCATTTTGGGGTTTTTGTTGTTTGTTGTTATTGTTTACATTTTGCCTGGATAAACAAGTAAATCACGGAGCCTGGGAAATCTGACATCAAGTCTAGTCTCCCCTGCTCTCCATCAAGGAACATCACACACCTTCTCACAAAAAGAAAAACACAAACTTCTTTGATATGGCAAGTGTAGATAACATTAGGGTTTTTTTTTTTTTGACAGGTACCCCCCAAATGGCCGCTATGGCTGGCGCACTGCGCTGATCCAAAGCCAGGAGCCAGGTGCTTCCTCCTAGTATCCCATGTGAGTGCAGGGCCCAAGCACCTGGGCCATCCTCCACTGCCTTCCGGGGCCACAGCAGAGAACTGGACTGGAAGAGGAGCAACGGGGACAGAACCAGTGCCCCAACCAGGACTAGAACCTGGGGTGCCAGTGCCGCAGGCAGAGGATTAGACAAGTGAGCCACGGTGCCGGCCAACATTAGGGTTTTAAAATTGGTATATGGAATTCATTTCAGAGTTACTTAGTTTCAATCTGAAATGCATTTCTCATGTACCATGTTTGATTCACAGGATAGCCTACAAAGCAAAAGAAATGCAAAACAACAACAAACAACTTTTCATCCCAAAATGTCTACTAGAACTCAACCATGTGTTAAGTCCTGGGAACATGGAACTGACAAGCATGAGGACAACAGTAAAATAAATCCATAAAAAAGTCTGCGCTCTCCTCTTCCATCACTATTTCACAGCTACAGAGCTACTTCAAAAAGAAATTGAAAAGTGTGAAAATTCTGTTAGTTGGTCCTCTCTTTCATCCTCTTGTGCATTCTTCTCCCACTTCTTTTTTTTTTAAATTTATTTATTTATTTGACAGAGTAAGACAGTGAGAGAGAGAGAGAGAGAGACAGAGAGAAAGGTCTTCCTTCCATTGGTTCACCCACCAAATGGCCACCAAGGCCGGAGCTACGCAGATCTGAAGCCAGGAGCCTGGTGCTTCCTCCTGGTCTCCCATGCGGGTACAGGGACTTAGGGAACTGGGCCCTCCTCCATTGCCCTCCTGGGCCACAGCAGAGAGTTGGACTGGTAGAGGAGCAACCTGGACTAGAACCCAGTGCCCAAGTGAGTCATGGTGCCGGCCCCCCTTCTCCCACTTCTTATCACCCCTCTTATTCCAGTTGTTCAGATGCACCCATCTTAATGTCAGCTACCACTTACTTTACTGAGTGGTTTGAGTCAGGCACTGAGGTAATAAACACAAGAAATTTAGTAATTTGGCTGCAGTCATGTGGCAAAGCCAAGATGGATACCAGGTATGCTAGACTCCAAAGCCCGTGCTCTTCCACATTAGACTACACTGTTCCTGCACACTGAGCTGTCCTTCCTGCAGTGGCCTCTCCCTTCCTATCACAGCCTAAAAAGCTCCATGCCAAATATTACCAGCATCCATTCCCTTGCAAACAAGACTGATATTCCTTTATGGTAGCCAGTCTCCCAAAAAACAAAAGAGAGAGAGAGAGAGAGAGAGAGAAAGAGAGAGAGAGAGAGAGAGAGAGAGAGAGAGAGAGAGAGAAAGAAAGAGAAAGAAAGAAAGAAAGAAAGAAAGAAAGAAAGAAAGAAAGAAAGAAAGAAAGAAAGAAAGAAAGAAAGAAAGAAAGAAAGAAAGAAAGGAAGGAAGGAAGGAAGGAAGGAAGCAATCTATTTGAAATAGCTCATGATAACTCTTAACCTTTCCAGGCGTGGTGCATACTATTTGAAAAGGGGCACCTATTGTTATAAGTTCACCTATAACTGGCTAGCATTTCAGGCCACTGACAAGGGGAAGAGGTGGAAAAATGGAGGCAGCAAAAGAGCATGTATTTTTGGACAGGGTAAGACAATGGAGGTTTAATAAGAGTTTGCCTCCAGAGTCAGTAACTCTAAGTAGAAATTAGCTTTTCCAGAATTTCTTGTCTTCTATATTTTAACCCATAAGATAAAAGATAAAAAAAAGTAACAATACATAATTGTCATTCAATAAATTCTTGTTGCCATTATTTGCCACATGATGAAACCAAAGCCCATAGCAGGTAATATGAAGTCATGTAACAAATGGCAGCCTGGGGAATGAAAACCTCAGAATGCCTAACTCCTACGACAGTTTACTTTCTTTTAGATACCTATAAACCAAATTGTCCATTTATCTTTCTTTTCTGTTGAAGGACTGCCTGCATAGAGAAAAATTGATTAAATATGTATATAAACCCATAGGAATTTGGCTAGGCAAAAATTTTCCTTTTGAATGGAACCAACTCCCATATGAAAATGACTTCTAGAAAGAATTATTTCATAAAATAATTTAATCCATGTGTTTGTTTTGCAGTAACAGAAAAAAATCTACCCATTCTTAAGAGATTATCTACTAGTTCCGCCTCCCTAGTCTCCAAAAATTCAGCAGCTGCATTTGTTTAACCTATACTATCTCACAGCACTAAGAAGTTGGTTCTTCTGTAAATTTTTGAATTTTAAAACTGCCGTATTTAATGCTCTGTTTTCTGATGCCACAAAAGTGTCACCTTAGGACAATAGGGGTCACACACCTCTTATCAAGGGTTCACCTTCTGCTTTGATATGCTCCATTCTTGAAGGGGAACTCATAAAGTCAATCAGCTATCAAATAAGCATTTAAACAGATAAAATTCACTTCAAAGAATGAAGTGAATGAAGAGGCCATAATCAAACCCTCCTGGGAAAGACAATTAGTGGGCCTCCTTTAGAAACTAACATTCAGAGGAATTAAAAAAAAAAAAAAAAACACAGGAGAAAATCAAGAATCTAAGAATAAAGCAAATGAAGATATTAAGGAAAATCACTCTCCAGGTAAATCAACAACATTGAAATGTGACATATGCTTAATGGAAGGCTTACAGGCCCAAAGAAATTGTTGCCCAAACAGCAGAAACCACTCTATGGAAATCAAACCAAAAATGAAAGTCTACAATCCCGTTAACTAGTTGTAGAAATTTATAATCTCCATGTCTTGCAATTGTGTGGTGTTTATTAATTTATCTAAATTAAAATAACAGTTTTAATCTAGGCAAAAGTGCTCTGAAAGATATTTTTTCTTAAAATGTTTATATGTGAACCCATGCTCCAAGTTGCAAGAACTTACCAGAAAGAAAACATTCTATTAATATTTTATTTAATACTCTTTCATTTTAAAAAACCATTTATTGGGGTTCCTTTAGTATGAATAATATATCTACTAAGTTATAAAGAAGTGGACACATAGTATAAGTAAAGGAAACGTTCTTTCTTAATGTAGTTTTATTTTATATATTTGAAAGGTAGAGTGACAGAGAAAAGAGAGAAAGAGAGAGACAGATCTTCCACACACTGGTTCACTCTAAAACTGTTGCAGCTTCCAGGTCTGGTGCAGGCCAAAGCCAGGAGCCCAGAATTCCATCAGAGACTCCCTGATGGGTGACAAGGACCCAAGCACTTGAGCCATCATCTGCTGTCTCCCAGGCACATCAGGAGAGAACTGTATTGGAAATGGAACAGCCAGGACTCAGAACCAGTGCTCTGACTTGAGAGGCCACCTGGGGCTTAACCCTCTGCACCACAACACTGACTGCTGGGAAACAATAATTTCACTTTCTAAAACAGACATAGAACAATAACTTAATTCTTTACCTCTAAAAGTTATCTGTTGGTATTCCTGTTCTTCTTGCCTTAAATGATTTGCTTATTTATTTGAAATTGCTCTCTGCCAAATAAATATTCATGGTTGGGGTTACTGGCCTTCATCTTCCACGATTATCACATGATTGTAACTACCCAATAATAAAAAAAAAATAAGATATTAGTTAACTTCTTTTCGATACAGACAGCTTAAAAATAAAATGAAATGTTTTTCTACTGTAATCTAATAAAACTCCTTTTAACACGTTGCATTTTTTCTAATTATGCTACCACTACCTTGTTGTAGTAAACTTTAGAAAATGTTGAGATTCCAAAGGGCTGCCCACAAACCAAATGGCATCCTAGCTTTGGCAGGCTGAGCGCCTCATTCCGGCTTCTCTCACCCCCTCTAGCGTTTGCAAAGCTCATCTGTCTGATTATCCAGTTACCTCACTGAACAAGAGCTTGGCTAAGTCCTGCCCATCTATGACATCACCCCCTTCTTCAACCACTGCGAGGTGAAGCTTTAAACTTCAGACTTGGAGGTGGGCTGTGTGCAGTAAACTGGAATGCTCTCCCTCGCGCACTCCTCAGTGTAGGAGTGATGTGAAGCAGGACAAGCTCAGCCTGCAGCTGCCGCTGGCTTTGTGTGGACTGGACGCAGCGCTCCGGGGAAGGGGGAGGGTTGTTAAGCCAATTCACAGTCAATGGAATTACAGCTATAGCGGCAGTGTATGTACGACTGCCTTTTCTCATCTTCCTGGTAAGTGTTTTTCATGCTTTTTTTCTTTATTGTTGTCCCAGAAAGTTTGCATGGTTTTTACTCTCTGGAAAGAAATGCGGTGGTGCCGTGAGGAATTGGAATAGGAACGTTTGCTCTGTCACTAGCAGGAGCGATCCGTGTTCATGTAAGCCAGCAAGGAAAAATTTGACTATAAAACCAAATGCAAGAAGTTTCTTAAAACCTGCTTTGAATTAAAAACGGAATAAATAGTTGTTTTCTGTCTCGAGTAATTGCTGTTTGAAAATAGCCTTATGGAAAACAGCAAGTAGGAAAGTTAAATGTTAAATATTAAAGAATACAAGGCAGATTTTTCAGATAGGAAAACGAAAGATCTTGTTAACTTGGTGTGTACTGTATGTGTGGTATGATCACCAATTGCTGTTTTTACAACTGTGAGAGAAAATCAATAATCCCTCAGCCCATGAGTACGCAGTACATGAAAAGCATACATCTTGCTCACAGCCACCGGAGCTACTCCTGGAGACTTATGTGCCTCTGTAAAGGATTAACAGCTACACCTAGATTTTAAAGCTTGCACTGCCATCCAGCCTGAGCTGCATCAAGCATTTCAGGCTTGCAAATCGTAACTAGTAAATTCAACTCAGAAGAGAGAGAGAGACTACTCCAAACCTTATTCTCTCTCCAGTAGAATTTCAAATCCATTGCTTGGGCAAGTATAGTATGTGACTAGCATAGTAAATGGCTAAGTCTACTCAGATAAACTAACAAAGCTCACCCTAGAAGCAATCCCTGATGTATGCAGTGAGTTTGGGGCGGGAGAGAAAAATAAATAAATAAATGAGTTGGACCCTCAGCTAGTGGGAATATGCAGAGTAGCCATTCACTAGCAACTTAGAACAAGAAAATCTTATTTGGGAAGAAATGCATTTTTTTACACAAAGCTTTCAAAAAGTAGTTAAATGCATAATCTGGAAATTTTTTTCATGAATTAGGTCTGAAACAAGATGGTTGCATAGAGGTAAAGATGCAACAGGCCCCTATTTTCTCGACATGTTGAGTGGGGGTTGGTTTATATTAATTTACTTAGAATTTAAAAGAAAAGAAGAAGAACATTGATATTTTTCTATTATGGAACCAAATTCTCTAATGGTTTTAATAGCTATTTTAAATCTTCTTAATAAATTTGTCTGCTTTAAAATACATATGCATGTTTCTTTATTAGCCTGAAACAACATGAATAAAGATATTAGAAAAGTGCTTCAGTTGTATCAACAGCTTTCATTTCTCCCTAACTGCATCAGAATATCCTAACCAGCATAAACATAGGGAATAGATTTGTCTGTTTTCAGGTAGAATCATTTATGCCTGATCCAGAGTTACAGAGGATTAATACTTAAATCTCTTTAGAAATAAGTAAAAAAAAAAAAAGAATGAACTCTTTAAAAGTAGTACTACAATAACATTAAGATTACTAACACCACAAATATTAATCATAATATGCCAGGTTTCAATCATGAGAGGATCAATTAAGTATGCCACTTATTTTAAAATATATGTGTATGAACACACATATACACACACATATATATATATATATATACATAGGTACATAAATCTATTTATTAACCTGAAATAAAAAACAGGGTTACAAAAATATGATTGTATATATTTAACTAAGAAAATTATAGTTTAATTTTTTTTAATACAGCACTGCCAGAACATAGCAAGTCCAAGGGTCAGCAAAGATATTAGTGAATGAATAAACATAATTGATTCATTAATATTGTGCTCCAGTATTACTATCTATAAGTTATTAATTGGGATTTTCAATTCTCTGCTCTCCCCCCTTCTAAAACCAATTATGCCTAGGCTCAAAATGCCCTGTTAAACACTTCCTAAACATAATGTTTGTGAAATACATAATTGGGCAACATATAAAGTTTTTACAGAAAGAAGAAAAACGGAAAATTTATCGTAACTAAATGTGGCAGCAAAATATAAGGTATGTTTCTTTTGCTTTCAAGTGTTAATTAAGGAGCTTCCAATTCTATCAAAACTTTTTCAGAGCTAAATGAAGCGGCGTGAAATAAATTTGGTTGAAATCTTGTGGCTGTCAGACTTTGTTAGCAAGCTATTAATTATCTTTACCCCAGTTTCTTCTCTAGACTATGTTGCCCAATCAAATAGAAACTCCAATTATGCTCAGCATCTCCTGCCTAGGGACACAAGACCCTAATGAACACTCAGTCTCTCCAGATAAAAAATACAATTATCAGCTTTAAATATGCAAAAGAGATTTTTTCCATGCTTTTCTTGGCCACACATTCTATGGCTTTCTCCTTTTCCTGGATAATTTTGAAAATTTTAAGCCCTACAAAATTCAATAGCAGGGAATTTGCCTTGTGTCAATATTATATATGTTTCTTCTTTCTTTCATTTGGATATGCAAATGTTCATACTAATATTAATTCTGTTTATTTTAAAAAAAATTTTTGATTTAGAGTTGCTATTTTGGTCTATTCTCAACTTTTCCTCCCTTTCCTATGGTGGGTGGGCTATATTAACAAACAATGTGATTAATGGCAAGATCGAGAGCTAACTTAAAAATCCTGAGTTGACTTATATGTTCTTTTATTCAAACCAGTTTATTTAAAACGCATAATAAGTAATTATTTAAAATGAAGTGAAGACCACCATAAATGAAATCAACGGGGAAATAGGATTCAGTGGATTTTTCAAAAGCTGTAATTTCTCCTCTCCTTGGTCCCTCACTCCCCCTTTCCTTCACCCCCCACCTTTTGCCCCAGAGGCCTTCACTGTTCTTCTCAACGGGAGGCTTTGTTGTAATTAAAGCAGAGAAAAACTGGCCAGCAGCAGCCAACATCTGACTTGCGGCCTCTGAAAGCAGTGTTCTGGTAGAGTGTACCACCCCCCAGCGGGCAAAAACTCTACAGTAAATCTCTCAGCAATATTAATCCTCAAAACTGCAGTTTCTCTTCAGAGCATAAAAAGGAATATTTCTCAGCTCCTTCTAACATTCCAGGTTTTTAAAAATTTACTAAAAGCCGACAAACCAATTTCCAACAAAGATATGGTTTGTAAACGTCTTCAGAAACAGTTTTCTTCCCTTACCAATCAAATAGGTATATGCATTTCAGCAATCATTTTCCGGTTTCAAAATAAAATGCAGATGAACACCACTAAATCTGGTTAAACTTCCCACTAAAAGATAGTTTTGAAAGCCATGTTTATATTGTATAAGGGAGCAGATTTCAGGACTTTGATTTTTCCAGAGAAAACAGATTTTAAGTAAAAATAGATCAAATATAATTTAAACAACAGTTAAAGTTTCTCTTTTTCCCCCCTGCATATGCATCATCTCTTTCCTACTCCAAAATCAAATGTCAGAAATGTATAAAAGCTCTCTCCAGGTATGAGTATGTTTAAATGAGAGGAGGGAGAAATTGCTCTCACTTGATGAGACAATGACAGCTTTTGTTCTTTATTCTTTCACTTTACATGTGCACAAGTTACCCTGGCAACTTTGAAGAGAAAACCCACAGACCACTTTTGGTTAGACACCACTTTTAAACTGTGCCACTGAACTGTAGATTGATCAGTTATCTATTGCTGATTTTCTTCCTCTTTTTCTGCTTTAAATCAGTAATGCCCTACTCAGACATTTAAAAAAAAATGTGTTTTATGATTTTAGATGTTCTCACCAAGGAGCTCAAGTACTTACCACACAGTAGGCTCAAATATTTGTTGAATTAGTGTGTGGAGATTTAAATATTGGAAATTTAAAGTACATCAAACAAATTGTATTCACACATTGAAAAAGAAATTCATAATTTTCAATGACAAAATGTTTGACATTAAGTAAGCATACTTTTTAATTACAATTGCTCAAAAGTCAGCATGAACTTAAGCATGGCTCCTGCACCAAACTCTCTACCACTCACCTTCACCACCCTCCAAATTAATATCTTATTCATTCTAACAAGTCTTGCTTCACTATAATTCATTTAGCCTGGCTATAATATTAAAAAAGGGAGCCGCATTCCCTATGATGAAAGATAACATTCCAGTTTGTATTTGTGTTTTAAGGATGCTCAGTTTAACTTTACAAGCCAAAATAAACGAAGCAGAACTACATTCATTTATCAAAAATCTACTGGGGGAAAGAACCAGCAACATAAAAAGAGTAAAAATAATCCTTTACATTGAAACTTTTATCCCCGATTTTCCATAAATGAAACAAAAGCTTCCAGGCTGGAAAATGGTCTGGATAAAACCACATATGAAAAGGCACACTCGCTTCTCTGCCTCTCAGCAAACCCTTCAGACTTCAGGACTCTCGAGAGGAGACCTAGAGGTCCTTCTGCTCGCCTGGCATTAAACAAAAGAATTGGAACTTTCCTGAAATCTGATGATCGTGGAAAATTTAACTACCAGACAGGCTGCTTAGAAAGCATTTTGCTGTCACTATCAACTAACCTGATGTCCTCCAGTTTTTCAGTTTAACCATACATGCAGTTTATTTGAAATACTGCTTGTTGTTACAAAGACTTAGCATTCATTCACAGGTTGTTCATCTTGCTGAGTTTTTTAGTAGCAATTTAAGCCTCCATAAAGAAATTGCTTTTCTAATATTCTAAATTATTATTGTATAAATTCCAATTTACCTTGAAATATTCACAGACATTCGTACATTTTTTTTCTTCAACCACAAAGCTTTAATCAATAATGCAGCTAACGTGGATTAAAAATTCTACATTCCATTCTGTTTTCAGACTTTTAAGTTTTGCATTTTTTTACATTCACAGCCTTACATAATCATTCTGTGAGGCAAATCATTAAGAAGATACTCAAAATCACCTTATATTTAAGATTTTCTTTTAAAAAATGAGTAATGATCAAACAAGTCAAATCAAAATCAATTTAAATCAATGGCAGGAAAGAAAAGACTCAGGAAGGTGGCACTCTACCACCATAGAGCTTCAGCTGAATCCAAGTGATATTCCCAAAAGATGAGAAATACTTTTTCAACTCACAACATCATCACCTCAAAAATGTTGTAGTAGTAGAGAAGCAATCGCATAAATATGTAGATTGCCTCAAGTTCTTCATTTTACTTAAATACCAGCTTTCTATTTAGATACAAATTCTTAAGTGATAGTAGCCTTTCAAAAATATCTCAAAATGAGAGCATCCTTTTCTTTTTAGGCATTTTCTTAGGTCCATCATGGAAATAAACCAGATTATGATTACACTATAAATGCAAAAAAAAGTCTCCAAAAATTTTTATTTACATACAGAAACTGAATAAAAGGATCCCTATTAAAAATCTGACTCATAGTTTGGTGGATTTTTTTCTTATTTTTGTGAGTGTTAAGTGTTACATAAATGTAATGATTCTGTTAAAAATAATTTCAAGACATTCCATTAAGTAACCAAGTCTTCATTTATGGTTCCCTCCCCTCCAAGATGCCCCATTAATAATATTTTTTTCTAAAAGATCGATTGCTTTTTGTTCACAAGTAAAGGCCTCTTTCAAGCCTACGCTGACAGAAAGGCTCTGAAGTCGATGTTGTGGAAACCTGGCCACAGTGTCTATGCCAGTGGGGGTCATTTCTCTTTCCATCACAAGCACATTCAACCACAGTGTCTATGTGCGTTAATATGTAGATCAAGATCAGAATCAGAGAAGTCTGGGGTCACGCCTGCTCTCTCAGTTTTGATGGAGAGATCTTTACAGCCTTCAATATGCTAAAAACCAAAGCCAAAAAAACTGTTTGACATTAGGATTTAATAAATAAAGGGGAAGGAGAACTATAAAACACAAACATGAATTGAACTGTTTTGAGCTTAGGTACAGGGAGTAGGGCATGTGAGGGGAGCATTGAGTAGCATCTTTATTTCTGAAAGAGTATCCTTCTCTCCTAAGAAACTCCTTTTATGTTTTTGTCTTTTGTTTTAATGCAATTTGAGGAGAAGAGAATTGCATTTTCCAAGACCTTAATGAGATTTCAAGCTTTCTGTTAATCCCACATTATTACCCCTATTGTATGAATGACAAACCTAAGTTTGCATATCAAACAGCAGAGGAAGCAGTTTCACAAGCGTAAAGCAGGTAAAATAAACAAATTAATCTCTTTTTTTTCACACCAATGTAGATTTTTTTTCTTCTCTAGGTTAAAAATGTGAAAATCAATACATATTCTTAATGCCTGATTGAATAAAATATATGTAGCTCAGATTCAAGATACAAGATAAAAGACATTTATTTTATCTCTGGTTATCAATCCAATCCTCAGCTTAGACACACTGGGGTCTGACCTGACTCAGGCAACAATCAACAGTTCTTAAATCCTCATTCACTAGATTGATCAACTCCATTTTGGTATGTGCCTTGCCTCACCCACTGGTATTCCCAGAATATGAGAAATGCCTGACTATTGGTAACATTGTCACTAAGTTCTCACCTCATTATTTTTATAATAGTTAATTATTTTCTAATGCAATTCAACAAAAATAATTATTTTCTTAACATATTAATCACATTGTTTTCTATGTTGGATAATGTTCAAGCTTCGAAAACATTTACAACAGATTTTTAAAAAGTTAACTTTCAAATTATGTTTTCAATAGCTTGGCTTTTCATTTTCACACACTGAGAAAACAACAGTTTTCAAGAAAATACACTATTGAAATTTAACAATAATGAGCAAAACCCTAAAGACATCACAGTAAAACTTCACATTAAACAGTAAATCACTTAAACTTTCCTCTGTGGGTACTGTGCAAAAGTCCTCATAGGCTGTTTTATCCATCTGCTAACTGTTATTTTTATTTCAAGTTGCCTAAATAGTAATTACATGTCTTTGTAATTTTTTAAAAAATTTCTGTTAATACAGTTCATGGCAGCATTGGTATCTGGTGGCAACAAAACAGAAACAAAATATTTAGAAAACTGGAAACACAAATTTTGGCCTGTTTCAGTTGCATGTTTGAATTCTGGAACAGATGCTATCCTTGTTGGATGCTAGGTAATAACTAGAGGAGAAGCAAATTGCTTCTACTTTAGTCCTTAATTTCAGGGTCAAATATTTCCATGATACTCAAATGTTCCCTACAGGTATAGAGAGCACATGCATAAACCACCCTAATATTACTTACCTTCGTTAGCCCCTAAAGAACTTTCATGAACATTAGATAACGGACAAAGCAGACAGACAGCATTAAAATCCCTGGCCTCTTTTGTCAAACTAAAGTCTTCTTGTAGAAATGAAAAATATCCTTATTGGAAATTGGCATGCTCATGTTTTTACCCAGAGAGAAATAATTGCTGAGTGAAGTTTTGATATGCTTTCTTACTGAGCATTTAAAAGATGATAGCTTGAAATAAAGTTCTCTCCACTCCAAAAACAGATCTTTCAAGTTTATTCACATTGCTAAAAGAACATTATAATAGTATTCCACTTAAAAACTAATTACAATTTCAACTCTTAAGCCACCTTTGGGGCAAGAACACCGGAAGATCACCAAGTAGTCCTCAGACATAACCCTAAAGAGAAAGATGATGGTGCCCATATTTCACAATCAGAAGTGAGACCTGCAGGAAGAATTAGGGCACTGAACAAGTAAGAAAGGCTAATAAAGCAAGAACCTTTCACCTCCCTAAATTATAAGTGTTGTTACATGATCAGAAATGCCTAAAGAGTTACCATGACATTTATAGCAAAAATTCTTGTTGTATATTTGCTCACATTTTAGACATACTCTAAAACCTTTTTTTTCATTTTATGCCTAAATTTAAAAGTTAGCTTTTAAAGATTTACCTGATTTTGAAATAAAGGGCATACTGCCTTTTCAAGGAGGCTTTGTCTCTATGTTCATATCAATCAGTATGACAGCAAGAATCAGTTCATAATAGAAAATATCTGTTTGATGATAATCTCAACTTCAGTTCCTACTTTATATTAAAAAACTTGAAGCATAAAAACCAAGAGG
The DNA here is from genome assembly GCA_949820135.1 of Sylvilagus floridanus. Taxonomy (NCBI): domain Eukaryota; kingdom Metazoa; phylum Chordata; class Mammalia; order Lagomorpha; family Leporidae; genus Sylvilagus; species Sylvilagus floridanus. The sequence goes on from OX463231.1 coordinate 91,848,667, forward strand.
TCAGCCTTTCCCTTTTTACCAACTATGATGTAAGATTAGTTGCTTAAAGAAAGAATTGAAGTTAAATCTCTAGGAAATTTCTCTAGTATGTTAAAGTTCATTATTAATAGCTCATTAAAACCTTTTACTTTCACAGGAGATGCTCAGTCCCAGTATATTTTAAGGAAGAAAAAAATAAAAGAAATTTGATATGCTTCCTTCTCTTTCCATGAAGAATATTTGAATTGTTTCCATTGCCTCTCAAAAGAGAATACTTGCTCTTGTGTAACGTGACTGCACCAGAAACTCTGAGAAAGCAGCAAGAAGCAAAAGCTGGAAATAGCTATTTCACAGCAGGTAATCATACCTCAGGATGTAGCTACTGTACAAAGTTTATACTTGGATAATCCTGGATGGGAATAAAGGTAGGGGGTAGCTGACTGAAAAAAAACTCTTACTATATAGGCCTTAGCATCATGAATGGCTTTCTTCATGAGGATCTGAAGTTACTATCTCTGACCACATTGCACAGAAGAGCCAATAAGAATTTCAAAGAGGGCAATTTCCACTGAGGGAAATAAGAAACACTAAAAGAACCTTCACACAGAAACTATCAGAAAGGAAAAACAAAACAACATAGGAATCCATGTGTTCCACATGGTAACAGGAAGCTGAATTGTTTCTGGCCCCCACTTTAATGAGCTTGCCCACCACGCTGAACCGCAGCTGGAATGTACATTGACAACAGCAAGCCTGATCTGGAGGTGTGTGCGGCATAGGATTACTTGAATAAACAGTGAAGAACATTTCCAAGGACTAAACAAGAGTTTGTAAGTCCCAGCCCCTCAGCAGGAAAATAATATATGTGCATTGGACTTTCACCCACGCAAAATTTACTCACATCCTTCAATAAGGTAGGAAAAATATTAAAGTATTTTATTTTCTTGCCTAAAAGCCTAAAGGCTAACTAATACCTAAAGCTGCAGAAGAGACTATATTACACAGTACATCAGTATAAATCAATAATTCTCCAGCCATGGGGAAAGTTGAATCAGGTTCTAGGTTAGAAATTGAAGAAAAAGATACATGCACTGTGAAAATATATTATGAAATAGAAAATAATGAAAAATACGAATGATGTTATTAAATCATGTAGTATGAAACATTGACAAAATGGGAGCAGAAGAAAGTTTAACTGGAAATGAAATTTTCTATTTAGATTAGCTGGATGTATTAGCTATGTGCTTCTTTCCTTAAGGTAAAGGAAAGACTTCTTATTTTATTGCTAGAAGTACCTTCTAAACAATGTATGGTATTAATAATAAAATAAAATAGCTAGCGATACTTCTTCCAGAAAATGATTGGTTTTACTGAGATTATTATCAAGATATATGCAACTGTTCCTGCATAGTAAGAGTAGAGACATTTTAACCACACATTTCTATATCTGCATAGTTCTTTACCTTAAACAAAAGTAAACATAAGAATTTGTTTTTAAGAAAAGTAAAATTATATTTAAATATAAACAATCATATTCCTATGTGTCAATTACTATGAATATTATGAAAAGTTATAAGCTACCTTGGACAATGATTGTAAGATCAAATCAAGAATATATAAAATGCTTTAGATTATACAGTAAAACTTTTAACATTTCAAAATCCAATTGATATAGGGCATGGATTTTAAAAATTTCTGTACTAGAAACATTTAAAATAAAGAGATTTTATTATTGTGCTCATTGTTGGCTAGCTAGCAGTAAGCCAAAGTACGTCCCCATCAAAAAATTAAAATACTGAAAATGATAATAAATGTTGTAGTTTCCATACCTTTTTAATGACTTACAGTATGCTAGGCCTGAATATTTCTTGTTTTTCTTTTTTACTCCATCCATCTAGGGCTCTGAATTGACTGAAGCTACCTTGTGTAAAGACCTTAACACTGCTGACCATGATCAGCCCAGCCTGGAGCATCTTCCTCATTGGGACTAAAATTGGGCTATTCCTTCAAGTGGCACCTCTATCAGTTATGGCCAAATCCTGTCCATCTGTGTGTCGATGTGACGCAGGTTTCATTTACTGTAATGATCGTTTTCTGACATCCATTCCAACAGGAATACCAGAGGATGCTACAACTCTCTACCTTCAGAACAACCAAATAAACAATGCTGGGATTCCTTCAGATTTGAAAAACTTGCTGAAAGTAGAAAGAATATACCTATACCACAATAGTTTAGATGAATTTCCTACCAACCTCCCAAAGTATGTAAAAGAGTTACATTTGCAAGAAAATAACATAAGGACCATCACTTATGATTCACTTTCAAAAATTCCATATCTGGAGGAATTACATTTAGATGATAACTCCGTCTCTGCTGTTAGCATTGAAGAAGGAGCATTCCGAGACAGCAACTATCTCCGTCTGCTTTTCCTGTCTCGTAATCATCTCAGCACAATTCCCTGGGGCTTGCCCCGGACTATTGAAGAATTACGCTTGGATGATAATCGCATATCCACTATATCATCACCATCTCTTCAAGGTCTCACTAGCTTAAAACGCCTGGTTTTAGATGGAAACCTGTTGAACAACCACGGACTAGGTGACAAAGTTTTCTTCAACCTTGTTAACTTAACTGAACTATCGCTGGTACGGAATTCCCTGACTGCTGCACCAGTTAACCTTCCAGGCACAAACCTGAGGAAGCTTTACCTTCAAGATAACCACATCAATCGGGTGCCCCCAAATGCATTTTCCTATCTAAGGCAGCTCTATCGACTTGATATGTCAAATAATAACCTAAGTAATTTACCTCAGGGTATCTTTGATGACTTGGACAATATAACCCAACTGATTCTTCGCAACAATCCCTGGTATTGTGGGTGCAAGATGAAATGGGTACGTGACTGGTTACAGTCACTACCTGTGAAGGTCAATGTGCGTGGGCTCATGTGCCAAGCCCCAGAGAAAGTCCGTGGGATGGCTATTAAGGATCTCAATGCAGACCTGTTTGACTGTAAGGACAGTGGGATTGTAAGTACCATCCAGATAACCACTGCGATACCCAATACAGTGTATCCTGCTCAAGGACAGTGGCCAGCTCCAGTGACCAAACAACCAGATGTTAAGAATCCCAAGCTTATCAAGGATCAGCGAACCACTGGGAGTCCCTCAAGAAAAACAATTACAATTACTGTGAAGTCTGTCACCTCTGACACAATTCATATCTCTTGGAAACTTGCTCTACCTATGACTGCTTTAAGACTCAGCTGGCTTAAACTGGGCCATAGCCCAGCATTTGGATCTATAACTGAAACCATCGTAACAGGGGAACGCAGTGAATACTTGGTCACAGCCCTGGAACCTGATTCGCCATATAGAGTATGCATGGTTCCCATGGAAACCAGTAACCTCTACCTATTTGATGAAACTCCTGTTTGTATTGAGACAGAAACAGCACCCCTTCGAATGTACAACCCTACAACCACCCTCAATCGAGAGCAAGAGAAAGAACCTTACAAAAACCCCAATTTACCTTTGGCTGCCATCATTGGAGGGGCTGTGGCCCTAGTGACCATTGCCCTTCTTGCTTTAGTGTGTTGGTATGTTCATAGGAATGGATCACTGTTCTCCAGGAACTGTGCATACAGCAAGGGGAGGAGAAGAAAGGATGACTATGCAGAAGCTGGCACTAAGAAGGACAACTCTATCCTGGAAATCAGGGAGACTTCTTTTCAGATGCTACCAATAAGCAATGAACCCATCTCAAAGGAGGAGTTTGTAATACACACCATATTTCCTCCTAATGGAATGAATCTGTACAAAAACAATCACAGTGAAAGCAGTAGTAACCGAAGCTACAGAGACAGTGGTATCCCAGACTCAGATCACTCACACTCATGATGCTGAAGGATTCATAGCAGACTGCCTTTCAGGTTTTTTAAAACCTAAGGGAGGTGATGGTAGGGACCCTGTTCTACTGCAAAACACTGGAAAAAATAAAAGACTGAAAAAAGCAATGTACTGTACATTTGCCATATAATTTATATTTAAGAACTTTTTATTAAAAGTTTCAAATTTCAGGTTACTACTGCGATTGATGTAGTGGAGATGCCTGAAGACAATTCTATATTTTAGTATTTTTTAGTAATTTGTACTGTATTTTCCTTGCAAATATTGAAGTTATAAACCATTTACTTTGTGTTCTACTGAGTAAGATGACTTGTTGACTGTGAAAGTGAATTTCTTGCTGTGTTGAACAATCAGGACTGCGTTCACATGAGATCCTTGTAGTATAAGCACAGGCCATTTTTCACTTTGGTATTAATAAAATGTAAAAAACAAACAAAAAAAAACAAAAAATAAAAACCTGGCTGGATAGCTGAATGAGAAAAATTAAATCTCAAAAATAGCTATGAAATAATGTTTCAATTATTAAATTTGTATAATCCCAGTGATATTGAATAAATCAAAATGTGTGAAGTAATGGGCAATATCAAACTTGCTGCATATCTCAATTTTTGCTCCAGGCAAATTAGATATTCTTAGGAAAGTTAATCATGTCTTTGGAACTGAATTATCAGCAGGCATAAACGGAGTGTGAAGTCTGTCGTTAAAGTGATTGACAACAAAGCTTTGAGAATGGAGGACTTCACAAAAACAATAAGCTTGCTTCCAAGTAAGAGGGTGGGGGGAAATGTTTACTTTGGAAAATATGAAAACTTAGACTTGTATAGTGTAATGAATACAAATATTGGAACTGCATTTTGGTTTTGTCTGCACCATTCTGGTTTCTGGAAAGTGAATTCTACAAACGAAATTGTTAGTGTTCATTATTATAAGGGAAGTCAAAGTGAAATCTTATGCATAATAAAAAGGTAGCAGTGTAACTGAGTCCCCTCAACAATCCAGGAAAGTAGTATTTTAAATAAGTGAGAATTTGAAAGAAAAATACTAGAAAACAAATTTAGATCTGGTTTATGTGAAATGTTTTAACACTGTACATAAATGTTCAATTTACTTTCACAATGATCAAGAATACTGCCCATTACTGTCACAATTTTCCAGATATTACATGATGAACTTGTAATGTAACATTTCTTTCTAGCTTCCTACTGAATTTGTGAGCTATTACTTGGTTAAAAAACCATATCACCTTTTTGTTGCCATGATTTTTTTTTTTCAACAAAGAACCAAAGTGCATTGTACGCCCTTTGGCCAGTCTTGTATGTGCCTTGATCCAACGCTACATGTATTCAGCTTTTAAAACTCGACAATTTTTCATACTTCTTAAATATGAAAAATTATGGTCTTATTGCTGAATAAAACTTAAAAAAACAGTACAGAATAATTGTGCTTGCTTTTTCGGGCTTGTGTTACTATCAGTAAAGTAGCAAACTGCCCAGCACATTAGTCCTAAACACCCCATGTATTTTTCTAGGCATAAAATAAAAGCTAGTTACAAATAAAAGAAAAAGCAATATCTTGAAGTTGTGTATCATTTTACTTCAAATAATTCAGTGATTAAAGTATAAAATTAATTTCCTCGTATTTTACTTGTTCATTCTTTAGATGGAAAACCACAGTAATGGTTTCAGGGCCTTTCTCTCTTATGTGCACTGCTGACATTATCTTGAATGTTACTTTTTATCGTAATCTTAGAAAATTCTTTTTCTGGGTAGAGTGAGTTGGTATCAAGCTTTTGAAACCTAAGATCTACCACATAAAGGTACTGTTATAAAGTGAACAGGATTTAGCTCCCCAAACTCATGTAGCTGTTTAAACCCCAAAATCTTATGTTAATGGTTAGTGGAATTAATGATTGATGAATTAAAGTAGAGACTTGATCCAGTTGTGGTGTCTGAAGGGTTGGTGTTTGGGAAGTGGTTTGAGTTGATTAGGTTGCCAGGGAAGAGTCCCATGATCAAATTATAACTGGCATTCTAAAGAGAGATCCTATAGAGGGTAGATGAAGAGTGTTACTCCTGAGTCTGTCTCTGCTTCAGGATCATTCCTCCTCCCCAAGTGTTCCACCACTGCCAGCCTCCACCAGACACCAGCCTAACGGATCTTGGAATGTGAACCTCTAACTGTAAGCTGAAATGAATCTCCCCTCCTAAGTTGCTCTTAAGTATTTTAGTTCAGGTAATGAAAAGTTGACTTATACAGGTACACACTTAAAAACAAACTACTTGCCATTTCTCGACCAGTTTCCATAGTTGTAGAACAGGGTTATGAATGCCACTCACCTCACAGAGTTACTGTGAAGATTAAATAAGATGATGTGTATCTAAACTATACAATGTTCTACAAAATATATATTATTACCGCTGTGGTCGAGAAACATTCACTATCCTTCCCAAAGTCGTGCTATGTCTATGCTGCTGACTGACAAAGGTAAATTTCCAACCATGATCCTTTCCACAATTCATTTGCCATCTTTAATATACCTGAGCAATTTCTTCTTGTTATGAAGGGTGGTTGTTTTCTAGGAGCAACTAAACACAAGCAAATATTAACAATTACTAGGAGGAGTGTTTTTTGAAGGAAATTCAACTTTGTTTTTCTAGGTTCTGAGTAAATTAACAACAGTCCTGCAAAAAAGTCATGGTGCAAGCTGACTGATCCCAAAAACTCCCCATGAATTTGTTGCTTATAAAAAGCCAAACTGTTGCCCCATGCTGCCAGTTGTAAAGAGGAAGCAGTATTATAGTGATCTAGCATCACAAGAAGGGCTGGCATTGTGGCACAGCCTGCAATGCCAGTACCCCAGAATATGAAAACACAAGTCTTTATCTCAAATAGCACAAAATAAATTATACAATCATTTCCAAATTAAGTGTTTACATTTAATGTAAACATGTCCCAAATTAAATGTTTATTTCAAATCAGTTACTAAGTGAAAATTATGGAGAAAAACTTACAACTACATATATAGCTTAGAGATTCAACAGAAATACAACGGGGAAAGCAAGAAAAAAATGGGAAAAAAACCACTCCCTTGCGGAATGTTTGACAAAAATCAAAAATTGTGTTTAAATGCAGCCACCTGTAACAGTATTAAATCCTTGCACTTGCACTCTTGTTCCCTATTAAAAGCAGCATTGTGCTCTATCTTCCAGTGAAGCTGATTTATTAAAAGCATTCCCCTGTGCCAAAGGAACTAGCAAAAAAACCTGCTTTACTAACTAGAGTTTCTGACTGAAACACAGTTTATAGTTACTTGCCAACATGACAGTTCTCATCAGGAATCCAAAGAGACTCACAGGCTCTAAAGCACCTGAAGTGTGGGTGTTAAAGGAACCAATCCACCCCTGAAGTTTCTTTAATATGGGTTCATCTGCTGCTGAAAGCAGTAGTGGCATTTAAAATTTTAATTCCTTTCTGCTACTTAGCATGATTAGCAAACCTTAATTTAGCAGTCTTAGAATTACAACTACTGTACTTTTTGTTTAAGAAGTTTTGGTTAATTTGGAATAAAAAAAAATCCTCATGCTTATCAATTACTTTCTTAAGAATTTCTCTGTAAAGAATCTTAACAAGCCAATGAATTTTACTGAGTGGCTTCTATATTAGGAACAGCAGAAGCCTTGCCTTCAATAAGTATGCTATACAGAAGTTATAGGACATAAACAGACACATATTATCTAGTAAAAGTTTACTACTACTTCAAATAAGCAATTACATCTATTTGGATAGATCAAGAAAGATTTTATGAAGGAGGTAAAATTAGGGCCAGGTATTGAAGGGTAAAAATGAGTTTAAAGGGGAAGGAAGAAAATCAGACACTGGCCATGAAGAGAAAATGGTGAACAAAATCATGAAGATAGAAAAATGAGGAATGTTTCTTAGTCCTGGTGTTGGTTAGATTCACTAAAGGAGATTTTTATTGAGATAACCCAGTCTCAATACAGACTAAGTTAAAATCTTCCAGGTTAAGTTTGGACATTTATATGGTTTTTAATTGCAAAGAAGATGCTGATGTGGTTGATATCCACTGATTTAGAAGGTATTTGAAGAAAGGCCAACAGTCCAGTCGAAACAAAGGGTCCATCCAGGGGTTAAGACTGGAAGCTTTGTTTTTGTTTTTGTTTTTTATATCAAGCTTTATAGTGTGTTGAATTCCAAGTCTGCACTGATATTCTTCAGCAATGGTTATTATTGACAAATATATTAATAATCTGTGTATTCTAGGGACTTTGTTGTAGAAATAAAGAATATTGTATTAAGGACAAATGTGAAGACACTGGGAATAAGACGTGTTAGGAAGCTATGCAATATTCAAGACAAGAGGAAATGAGGTCCTGAAGAGTGGATTGCTAAAGGGAGGGAAGGGAGGGAGGGAGTGTAGAAAGGAGGGAGAGAGGAAAGGAAGGAAGGAAGGAAGGAAGGAAGGAAGGAAGGAAGGAAGGAAGGAAGGAAGGAAGGAAGGAAGGAAGGAAGAAAACACTGATGTTAAAAATGAAGATTTTCTTCATAAGTAACTAAAATATTGGTAAGGCAATCAATAAAGATGAATAACAATGTAGAAGATGCAGATTTCAGAGAAGTTTGCACACACTGATTGCACTATATAGATTCAGACCTGCTAATTAGTAATAGTGGTTTCTTTAACATTTCATAGTGGGTTGGTTTACATAATAAATTAAAATCATCTTATATTTTAAGTATTTTTATTTTGTTCCTTTGTAAATAACTTTAGGAGGTTAGAAAAGAGTTTCTGGGAACAGATCAAGGAAGTGGATCCATATATAAGAGGTTATTATCAAATTTGAGGGAGCAGGTGAGATAACCAACAGAAAGTGAGCAAAATGAGAAAACAAAAGAGCCAAAGAAAGGAACACCTTACACTTGCAGCGAAGAAGAAGAATCCAAAATGAATAAACTAACATAAAATAAAGGGTCACAGGGAAGAAAAAGTAATCATGGGAAAAATATTATAAGTTCAAGGCACTAGCAATATTTTTAAAGGGACGCTGTAATCAGAAAAATGGCATAGTGGAAAACACTGCTAACTTAGGAAAAAGTAGAGGCCCTCAAGTATATGAAAGCAGTGTGTGCACAGGAATGAAGCAAATGCCTCTAGAGTGTGGACAGGATAATGGAGATAAAGAAAACAGAGGCAATGAGGAAGATTAATATTCTTTTAGAAATTACATCTCAGTGGATCATGGGGAGGAATAACATAGATAAAAAAAGAAGTGAAAATCAGGAGGGAGACATTGATATCAAGAATAAGACACAATATGAAGACAGGAATTTACAATGAGAACAGGACACTTATTTATTAGGAGAAAAGATGACTATGACTCTCAGATAACTGAAATAAAAGCTCTAATGAAAAAGCTGTGGTTTTAGAAAAGTCATTAGCAAGGAAGACAAAGTCACTGAGAGAGATAAAAAGATTGGTGTGAAGTAAGCTTCCTAAGGTTGATGCTGAGGAAGAAGTAAAACATGTCCTGAAGATGAAGATGATGGGATTAAATGACGTGGATATAAAACATGGGTTTCAAAAGAAAGATTTCTGAATAAAAGCAACAAAACATAGTCAAGACTTTCAGTATTGGGGAAAAGGATTGTAGAGTCCTTTTCCAAATTCTCCATTCCACCTCTCCTCTAGTTTCATTAAATAGTGGCAATAGCAGTGGAAGCAGACACAGGGAAGGTGTCATCCCCAGGGAACAAATGCCAATTAACTGAAGACTGCTGTAAGAATATCATCACATGCAAAATTGGAACCCAAAAGAAAAAGATTGCAATGGGCCCAGTGGAACCAGTTAATGACGGCTATACCCCTCAGATGGAAAGTAGCAAACAGGAAAGCAGACCAGGGACTTTAACAGATGCTCACAGTTTAGAAAGATGTTGGGGTGTGCTGGCATTGTGGTGTAGCAGGTAAAGCCACTACCGGTGACACCAGCATCTCATCTGGGCACCAGTTCATGTGCCGGCTGGTTCATTTGCAATCCATTTCCCTAAAAATAGCCTGTGAAAGCAGAGGAGGATAACCCAAGTACCTGCCACCCACACAGGAGACCTGGATGAAGCTCCTGGCTTTAGCCTGGCCCAACACTGGTTCTGGGGATGAACCAGTGAGTGGAAGATCTCTCTCTCTCTCTCTCTCTCTCTCTCTCTCTGTCTCTGTATCTCTTCCTCTCTTTCAAAATAAATAAATAAATGCTTTTTTTTTAAAAAAAAAAGGATGTTGGCCTTGAGAGGTCAGTGAAATTTCCTATTCTAAACTGTGCACACATTCTGAACAGATGATAGAGAAGAACTAGAATAACCATGCTGCTCTATTCTGTGAACATCAAAACAGAATTAAATCCAATTTTATCTCAAAATACACAATGAAGAAGCATTTCTATCGATGCAAATTTCCACTGGGCTTTCCCAGAAGTACCACAGGATTCCAGGCAAAAGGTTAAGCGGATCACATTATGTACCCCTCCGATCCTTACCCTTTATCCCATTTTTGTATTATATGGGTAGGATGAGATTAGAAATGAACTTTAGGACTGCTTTGAAAGTTTTTTTTTTTTTCTTTTTTTAAGAGGCTTCCAAAGGTAGCATGCAACCACAGGGGTGTGGAAGTGGTGGATAATGGGATTTTACAGACTGATTGTGTGCTCACATAAAAGCAGTGCTACTTTTTCAATGCCAGCTGGCTGGAATGAAGGGAGGACAGTCTAGGCAATTAATGCCTGCAGTAATTACCCTGCTGAATTGTACATTGAGACTCTGATAATTGTGACATTACAAAGCTGAGACTAGTTTGGTTCAATGCTCCATCTGAAAGCATGAAGTCACTGAAAGAATTTCACATTTTAACTTCCTTGATATGGGAATCAGTGCTAATGTATCAACCCAATAATGTCTAGTGTTTTAAAAAAGTCCAAAGAAATTCTTCTTCTTGAAAAGAATGCTCTATAAATATTAGTGATGTCTTACACTTACAGTGGGCCTGAAAAGAGCCCAAGACTCATTGCTGCTGCTCCTATGGACACTACAATTTGTTGAGGAGTTTGTCAAGCACAGTGCTAAGTATCTTATATACTTTAATATTACTTAGTTCACACGAAATTTGACAGGTAGGAATTATGATCCTTTTTTCAATGAGCAAATTAAGTCTTTGAAAGTTCACACAGGTTTATTATTATTATTATTATTATTATTCATTCAACACTGATGATGTATTGAGTAGCTGTGCTTGGGGCTGGCAGCAGTTAAACAAAAAGACACAGAGATTATAATTGGGGAAGGTAGGAATTCAGATCTCAAAAACCAAAACTGGAAAGTGAAAAACTGTGACACATACCATGAAGAGGTAAACATGGCGCCATGAGTGAGCATCACAAGAGAACCCACTTAGATTGGGTGTTAAGAGAAAGCAAAGTAAGGTAGAGAGTGTTCTGAACACAGGAAACAGGACATACTAAAAATTTTCAAACAGGAAATCTGCATAGTATGTTTAAGGATTGAAATAATGTCAGAGTGGCTCATGTCCAGTGAGCAAAACACAGGAAAGATTGGCAAAGAACTGGCTAAAGGGTCTAGACTTCATTCCAATATAAAAGAAAAGCAGTGGAAGTATTTTTAACATGGCAAGGGGTACAAGGGAAGAGGATTATGGGGACCAGATAGCCACACTTCAGTTGTAATGTTTCTCCAACTACTGGATGAGGAAGATTTAGCAGTATAGAACAGGAAGGTGGTAGTGAGTAGAGAAAAGGGAAAAGATGCTCTTTATATTTTGAAGGTATAATGGAATTTTTCTGAAAGCTGCATGCTTAGTAAATAGTGGAACATGGATTGTGTCTGTTCCTGAAGCTTGAGCTTATAGCCATAATCTTAAATAAACAGTGCGCAGAAACACTTCTTCAGCAACTTTAAAAAGGGGTTTGAGTCTAGAGAAAAAATTATTTCCTTTTACTGACACAACAATTGGAAGATATTTTCTGGATTAACTTTGCAAAATGTTTAATTGGGTAAATGTGACTTTTTTCTCCTAAGGCTTACAGACTTCTGCTCCCTGATGCTGAATGATGATTTCTGGCCATCAATAGTCAATAGCTGTTATACTCTGTTAATAACACTTGTCTGTCTTGCAGCTTTCAATATTTAAACTCAGAGTTGGCAGACAAATCTTAATGTCCAGGTTCACTTCAGTACCTTTTCAGTATCCTTGTGCATTAACAGATTCTGCATTCCTAATTTCCCATACCTTGCACTGACTTACAGAAGCAAGTGCTAACAAAAACATACTTTTATCTCTTTCTCTAACACAGTAATGTGCTCACTATATTATTCTGCAACCTTCTGATAAAGGCAGAAGTGAGAATGTTAAATGCTAAAGAATGGAAAAAATAACAAGTTCTTTGAAAGATTCATTATCTTAACGCTGTCAAACTGATTTTAAAATTCTTCTTTATGTTTTCTGGAATACCAAGAACACATGTTGAAGAACACCTATCTAGACCTCTACTTGTTATAGTCACAGAGTGACTAAAATGTATTGGTGTTTAAGCACCAGGGACAGTGTTTCAAATTAGCCCTGCTGTTGGGAATCTTTTTTATTGAGAAAAGAGGGTTAACAGCTAGGTTCAAGTATGTCTCAGGCAACTAGGAAGTCTTCCATTTAAGCACAATAGAAAAGCAAAATACAGGCTATTCCCCTCTAGTTATGAATCCAAAATAGCAATATCCTTGATTTTGAGAAAGAAAGGACACACACACACACACACACACACACACACAGAGAGAGAGAGAGAGAGAGAGAGAGAGAGCAAGAGAGAGAGAGTTCTGTTAATGTGTTCTCTGATTTCATAAACATGTTTAAACAAGACACAATTATTTCACTGTTTATCAGTTGCTGATCTTTTCCAGCTACAGGAACTTAGCTAACATGTTTCTTTAGACAATTCCTCCAAGAATGGTAACTAACACTTAAAGGATTAGGGCTAAGAGTAGAAATTAGCCTTAGATATTTATTATAGTGCAACAGATTTACCTGGAAGTATACCGGTTCACAAGAACATTAATCTTTCTCACCTCCCTAGACAAATTTCACAGGTTTGCCTCCAATTCTTCACTTTTCCTTAGAAGTCCCAGACACAGAGGTAGCAGTAGGAGCCATTAAAACCAATTAACATTTCACCTTCATTTTAGGACAAATAATAAAGAAAAGAGAGGCAGTTTAAACTATTTCTTTAATAAATGTGTGAAGAAAATGTATAAATCATTTCAAAATTAAAGGGAAAATTTATGCATGATAAAATGAACCTGTGTGTAAAATAGAATGTTCACATGAAGGAAATTAAATGTAATTGCTTGCCAAATGTTTAGAAAATAAATAAACATTCACTAGCTATACGATCTTTTAATATTAAGAAATATAGAATTGAGAATCCATTAGAAGTATGTCACTCTAGTGCTCTCTTTTAGGTAGTTTATGACAGATAACAGAGTAAATGATTCATTTTCTTAAAAGTCTTTCTAGGATCAGAAATTTTGTACTATATTTCAGAATTTCATCTAAAATTAAATGTAGACACTGAAGTGCTTTAAGGTGGTTATTAAATGGGAACATTATTTAATATAGACATTAAAGTGTTAAACACAATTACCTTACAGAAACAACTTTCCCCCCTCCCCGCCCCAGTATCTGCAATTGTTTATACAAATTACTGAAGGGATGACAAGATATTAGTATAGTCAAATTTCCAACTTTGCAAATAGGGTGGTGGTTAACAGAGCAGAGTTCTGGGGTTGAACCAACCCAATTTCAAACCAAACTGGTTCTACTACTTACTAGCAATATAACTCTGGCCAAATTACTTAATCTCTCTAGTTTCTTAATCCTCCTCTATAAGATTGAAAAATGAATTAAAGGTATATGCATGGGGCCGGCACTGTGGTGTAGCAGGTAAAGTCACCCCCAGCAGTGCTGGCAACCTATATGGACGCCAGCTCAAGCCCCAGCTGCTTCACTTCCAATCCAACTCTCTGCTATGGCCTAGGAGAGCAGAGGAAGATGGCCCAAGTCTTTGGGCCCCTGCACTGGCAAAGGAGATCTAGAAGAAGCTCTTGGCTCCTGACTTCGGATTGGCACAGCTCTGGCCATTGTGGCCATCTGGGGAGTGAACCAGCAGATGGAAGACCTCTCTCTCTCTCTCTCTCTCTCTCTCTCTCTCTCTCCTTTCTCTCTGTGTAACTCTGACTTTCAAATAAATAAATAAATCTTTTTTAAAAAAAAGCATATGCAGTGGTTAGTATAGTCATGCCTGACATATTAGTAAGTATATAACATTTGGTGATAATAAGCAATAAAACATAGGGGTTAATTCTATCAATTATGAAATATGACTTCTTAGGTTCGAATTCAATCTCCCACTTATTATTTATTTGATCCTAGACTAATTATTCTACCTCTCTATATATTATTAGTGAATACATGAAAATAATTCGAAGAGTACTTTATTCATGGTAAGTGCTTAAAAATGATAATTTTGATATCACTTCAATTTAAATTTCATAGATGCTAAAATTTACAGAGAACATCAGAGTAATTTTTACTTCTAATATTTGAGTTAACTAGCATCAGAAATAAATACAGTTCAGAAATATTGCTATCAACTCAATCCACACCTATAAATCTTTCCTTACACCATCGGGCAATTATACACTGATTAAGCTCCTCATGCAGACTCACTAGTTGCAAGCTTCCCAGACTTGTCTGATGATACAAATCAACCACAGATTGTGACTGAGCAGGTCTGGGCTGGGGCCTTGGAATCTGCATGCATAATCAATCAGCTTCCTAGGTGAGTTATATGGCTGGGCAGGCTCAGAATACTGAATTAGTTGAAGAATTGCCCAACCACAGAACCTGAGAAATGAATCCAGCAGTCACACCCATCTTTGAGAATTATTGTTTTATAAGTATTACCTAATGGGAATTGGACTACTGAAAATCAATATTTTTACTCAACAAATATTTTATTGAGTATTTATTAGTACCAAACAGTTGGGCATACATTATATTATAGTTTGCAACGTAGTTTTTGAAGGTCGATTGGAAAATAAATCTACTTTTAAAAATTGAAATCATTTTAAAAGTGACACTGGCAAGCAGAAAGGAAGAACACTGTTGGCCAAGATACACATAATTAGTCTAACTCCTAAGGAGTTTACAAAGTATAAGGCAAAGGTCTTACTGGCCAAGAGGTCTGGTGCTTTAAGAAGTGTTTCACACTTATCAAACTACTGCCATTGCTGATCAGCTAAAAATGCTAATAGTTTAAGAACGTTCAAATAACAAAATCATTGCAAAAATAATTTAAAGTGTCTATTATTTTTCCTTGTTTCTTCTGAACATAAATCTTTAGAAACAAGTTATAGTTTGAGTGAAATTAGCACAAATGTGAATCTTAATGTTTTCTAGGAAAAGATAAAAGGAAATGAGTTTCCACTTCCCCAACCAACTATGTCCATCCGATACATATGCTCAAATTATGAGCAACTGCTAAAAATGAGGGATCTGGAATCTATATTCCAGTAGAAATACAAAAGAAAATGATATGGAAAGAAATCCCACTGCTAGGACACTGAAAATAGTGCTATATTATTAAACAGAATGAAGAACATATATAAGCTACAATGTAGTGGAAGCATATATTTTTCATTGTAGTTCATCATTAATTTCACTAGCCAGCATGGTAAAGAACTTTGTGTATCTATTTATGTTTTATAATTTTTGTATAGTTCTTATGGTTTAAGATCCAAAGTAATACCATCAAATCTGTAGATAAAACGGTGGAGTCATCAGGTAATTCTCTGCAATCCCTTGGTTACAGAATTACTAATGCTACTCATGAACTTGGAGTAAAATGGGCTAAATACAGTATTGTTGCTATTTAAATATTACTGGTCCATAGACGCATGAGTTAAAATAAAACACCTAGGGCCGGCGCCGTGACTCAACAGGCTAATCCTCCGCCTTGCGGCGCCGGCACACCAGGTTCAAGTCCCGGTTGGGGCGCCAGATTCTGTCCCGGTTGCCCCTCTTCCAGGCCAGCCCTCTGCTGTGGCCCAGGAGTGCAGTGGAGGATGGCCCAGGTGCTTGGGCACTGCACCCCATGGGAGACCAGGAAAAGCACCTGGCACCTGGCTCCTGCCATCGGATCAGCGCAGTGCGCCGGCTGCAGCGCGCTGGCCGCGGCGGCCATTGGAGGGTGAACCAATGGCAAAAGGAAGACCTTTCTCTCTGTCTCTCTCTCTCTCACTGTCCACTCTGCCTGTCAAAAAAATAAATAAATAAATAAAATAAAATAAAACACCTAATATATATCACTTAAAACATGATGCAAAAGAACAAGAAGACAACTTCAGGTTTTTTTCAGTTACCCATTGTCCCAGGGATTAGGAAAATAAAAGGCCACTTAACACTATTACAAGTACTCCTAATTATTGCTGAATAATGAGATGATAGGTACACATTTCCTTCTTTCTAGATTTATCAAAAATCCTAATAAGAAAGTACTTTATTCTTTTTATGACCAAGAGAACCAATTTCTTTATTTGAGGAAATTACAAAAAGGGTTCAGTTGTTTTAAAAAAATGCATTGCAGGAAAGTCATTTAAAAACTTTCTCCTTCTTTACTTAGTACATACTAAGTTGATCTTCCATATATAAAGATAATTGAAAAATGAATCATGATGAAGAATGGGAGTGGGAGATCGTATGGTTGTGGGTGGGATGGAGGTTATAGGGGGAAAACTGCTGTAATCCAGAAGTTGTACTTTGGAAATTTATGTTTATTAAATAAAAGTTGAAAAGAAAAAAATTTTAGAACTTTCTCCTTGAAGAAACTGAATTATGTTCTCTATCAAAAAAAAAAAAGTTGCTTTTGGTCTTCCTCATTTGTACAGTAAAAAAAATAACAAAGAAAAAACATAATGAAAGGGCTGAAGCTTCACTCTCTACTTCCAAATGTAAATATTCAAAAGGATGGTCCACACTAGCGATGTAAGTTGTGATGTTACCAGTTTAAGGGGTAGTGATGGAAGAACTCCTGTTTCTCTAGTTGTGATCCAGACTTACATGGAACTCAGTGAAAGCTGACAAGTGAAAAATGCTTACCTTTTCTGAGAAAGAGGAGAGCCAACTCTTTATTGGATTGTCATTAAGAATATAAGACATGGTACTTATGCACATCTATTATGCATCCTTTATTTTTTCCATCTCCAATTGCTCTCTCCATCCATCTTTATTTTATTATTTCCTTTTCTCTCTTTAGCTTTGGTCTATTCCACAAAAAGTTCCTTAGAAGGCACTCAAAAGGCATTGCTAATTTCAGTGATAACTATAAATTCAAAACAGGACAACTGTAGACAGACACTGGGAAATATGGAAGAGACCTCTATAATCTCTCAATGCAGATATGTTCACTTCCTAGAGCTAATCCACAATTGATTTGGCAAAGGATATTGCTTTTAGTCATTTTCCTGAGAACCTTTTTCAAATTTTCTTGAGCAACTTACTGATATGATAAGCCCAGGTTCTAAGATTTAATCCTTGTTTAGAAGGCAGTTAGGATCCAAAGGAAAGGAACTATGAGTCTTTAAAAATAATAACACCCTCACAGAAAGACATCTGTCAAAGTGAATTCAATACAATGATCTGGACAAAGTCAGACGATATAAGCTATTTTAACCAAGCACTTTTAGCTGCTGGAGATCTGGATTTCACTGCTCAATGCAAGCCCTCACCTGACACATACTTCAGAGAACTGACACAAGGTAACTCAGCAATGCCTCGTGACAGGGATTTTTGAGGTTCTCAAACTGAGACCGGTTTTCTTGGGGGTTATATAATGCAGAAACAACTTAGGAGGTAAGTAGCATAAATGCCATCACTATGTTCCAATCCAGAAGTTTTTATTACAAGTTTAGCTCTGGGCAAACTGCCACAATCAGCACATTCTGAGAGCAAATACACTGACTCTGTATTTTCTTTCTAAGCAGTATATAGTGCTTGGACTGTTCCTGAGAAAGATTCTCAAAACAGTTCTAATCAACACATTGTAGTTGGAATAGCTAGATGTAACACTCACAGTTTTTATGCCTTAATAGTCAAAATTGTTTGCTTTCCAGATGAACACAACTTTAACTTTCAGTAAAATCACCCAAATTAGTTCATCAATGACATGACAAATAATCCCTACTGTTACAACACCAATGATTTCCTCTGAGATCCTAACTCAATTGTTAGAAAAGAAAAACTAGAAATGGATATAAATGAAAAAATAATTTACCAAAATGAATTATCAAAAGTAAAATCAAATAAGAGAAAAATTTCTTTCCCCAAAAACCTTAAATGCCATTGTCTAAGGTTCTTTCTGAGTCTATGGCAACATATGACTTTGTAAATGGAGTGTTTTCTGAAAGTTGGAAAGTCTTGTTTTCTTACCAGCTTATTATTCTGTGGTTCTATGACACATTTACTTATGAACTTCAAATTTCATAGCTCTTAAAACAGGATCAACAATGGTTATTCTAGATTATGTCCTAAAGACATACTTTCTCAAATCAATGTAAATAATAACTACCAAAATATTATTTTAAAAAAACTGAAAAAAATCCATAGCTTCTTAAAAAAAATCCATGCATTCATATCAGGGAAAAAGTAATGAGTTATTTCTTTGTGGTAGATGGCAAATCTTGAGCAATATATAAGTTAAGAAAACACATACTATGTTTTCAAAAAAATTAGGACATAGTAAAATAAGTGAAAAAAGGAAACACTATGCTGCAATACGAAAAATACTGCAATGAGACAGGCATTTGGTGCTGTGGTTAAAGGGCTGCTTGGGACATCCACAGCCTATACTGGAATGACTAGGTTCAAGTCCCAGCCCTGCTCCCAAGTCCAGCTTCCTGCTAATGTGCACCCTGGAAGGCAGCAGGTGATAGCTCAAGCAATTGGGTTTCTGCCACCCATGTGGGAGACCTAGACTGAGTCCTGGATCCTGGTGTTGGTCTTGTCCACCTCTGGCTATGGCAGGTACGTGGGAAATAAATCAGCAGGTGACGGAGATTCAATCTCTTCCTATCTTTCAAATACATAAATATTTTTTAATAACGCTTTTATTTAAAGAATATAAATTTCCAAAATACAGCTTATAGATTGCAATGGCTTCCCCCCCATAACTTCCCTCCCACCCGCAACCCTCCCCTTTCCAACTCCTTCTCCCCTTCTGTTCTCATCAAGATTCATTTTCAATTCTCTTTATATACAGAAGGTCAGTTTAGTATATATTAAGTAAAGATTTCAACAATTTGCCCTCACATAGCAACACAAAGTGAAAAATACTGTTGGAGTACCAGTTATAGTATTAATTCACAATGTATAGCACGTTAAGGACAGAGATCCTACATGATATATATATTTTTAAATTGATTAATTTTCTATGCAATTTCCAATTTAACACCAAGATTTTTTAATCATTTGCAATTATCTTTATATACAGAAGATCGATTCAATATATACTATGTAAAGATTTCATCAGTTTGCACCCACACAGAAACACAAAGTGTAAAAATACTGTTTCAGTACTAGTAATAGCATTATTTCACATTGGATAACACATTAAGGACAGATCCCTCATGAGACGTAAGTACACAGTGACTCCTGATGTTGATTTAACAATTTGACACTCTTGTTTATGGCGTCAGTAATCTCCCTAGGCTCTAGTCATGAGTTGCCGAGGCTATGGAAGTCTTTAGGGTTCGCTGACTTCGATCTTATTCCGACAGGGTCATAGACAAAGTGGAAGTTCTCTCCTCCCTTCAGAGAAAGGTACCTCCTTCTTTGATGGCCCCATTCTTTCCACCGGGATCTCACTCGCAGAGATCTTTCATTTAGGTCTTCTTTTTTTTGTTTGTTTTTCAGAGTGTCTTAGCTTTCCTTGCCTGAAATATTCTCATGGGCTCTTGAGCCAGATCCGAATGCCTTAAGGGCTGATTCTGAGGCCAGAGTGCTATTTAGGACATCTGCCATTCTATGAGTCTGCTGTGTATCCCACTTCCCATGTTGGATCATTCTCTCCCTTTTTCATTCTATCAGTTAGTATTAGCAGACACTAGTCTTGTTTGTGTGATCCCTTTGACTCTTAGACCTATCAGTGTGATCAATTGTGAGCTGAAATTGATCACTTGGACTAGTGAGATGGCATTGGTACATGCCACCTTGATGGGATTGTATTGGAATCCCCTGGCACAATTCTAACTCCATCTTTTGGGGCAGTATTTTAAAGAAAAAATGTTTTAAGAGAGAAACGTATACATGACTATGAAAAGCAAAAATGTTACCGGCCTCTCAATTGGAGAGTTCAGGACAATTTTGGTAGTGAAGGTGAAGAAACCACATGGATAATAACAAACACAGATTTACACTTAGGGCACAGATATGATTATTATTATTTTAGTTTCCATTACTTAGAGACAGAGACAAGAGAAAAAAAAGACAGAGACTCTTCCATCTGCTGGTTTACTCCACAAATACCTGCCACACCTGGAACTCAGTTGGGAACAAGTAACTCAATCCAAGTCTCACACACGTAGGTGGCAGAAACCCAACCACTTGACCCATCATCGCTGCTACATTATCAGGAAACTGGCATCAGTAGCTAGAGGCAGACATGGCACCCAAGCACTCTGCAATTTGGGACACAGACATCTCTACCAGTGTCCTAATCCCTTGACCTAACACCTGCCCCTACTGCTAATTATTTTCTTTTATTTAAAAAAAATTAACTGTAAAACAGCCACAGGCAGGTTCTTCCAGAGATATTCCTGAATACTGCACTGTTATCAAAGGAGATGACAACTCCATGCATGTTGTTGCTTCTAAAGACTTTAAGTGGGACAAAATATGGAGGAGGAAGACAAAGATATTACTGATCCTGACACTCATGTGTTTGTGCCTTAATTTTTAACAAGAAATTAAAGTAAAAACTAGAATTTTAATTTAAAGTTAAAAAGCTTAGAGAGAAAGGACATATTTTATAGCTATAAAATGTGTTTCTGTCTTAAGATGTGTCTTATTACAGGAGTCAAGATGTTTAATGTTTATAAAATAAAAGAGGTTACAGCAAGCTATTTTTAAATAATGAAAATTATTTTCTTATAAATTCAGTATAGCCTCAGTGCATGTTAAAAAATCTATGATAATGGGCCGGCGCCGTGGCTCAACAGGCTAATCCTCCGCCTTGCGGCGCCGGCACAGCAGGTTCTAGTCCCGGTCGGGGCGCCGGATTCTGTCCCGGTTGCCCCTCTTCCAGGCCAGCTCTCTGCTGTGGCCCGGGAGTGCAGTGGAGGATGGCCCAGGTGCTTGGGCCCTGCACCCCATGGGGAGACCAGGAAAAGCAACTGCCTCCTGGCTCCTGCCATCGGACGAGCGCGGTGCGCCGGCCGCAGCGCGCTGGCCGCGGCGGCCATTGGAGGGTGAACCAACGGCAAAAGGAAGACCTTTCTGTCTGTCTCTCTCTCTCACTGTCCACTCTGCCTGTCAAAAATAAAAAAATAAATAAATAAAAAAAATCTATGATAATGTACAGTAATATCCTAGACCTTCACATTCACTCACAATTCACTCACTGACTCACCTAGCATAACTTAGACTCCTACAAACTCCATTTGTAGAAAGTTCCCTAAACAAGTATACCATAGAATCTTTTGTACCATTATTTTTATTGTAGCTTCTCCGTATTTAGATACAGATACATTTACCATTATGTTACAAATGCCTACAGTATTCAACACAATTGCATGCTATACAAGTTTGCAGCTTAGTGACAATAAGTACACCATATAGCTAGGTGTGCAGAGGCTACATCACCTAGTTACATGCAAGTACACTCTATGATGTTTGCACAATGAGGAAACTGCCTAACTATGCATTTCTCATAACATACCTCTATTGTTAAATGATGCATGACTATAAATGTATTCCCCAATGAAGCTTTTCTCTGTGAGAAGAGGATGGACTATAACGAAATGAATAAATACAACAATTTACCTGGTAAATAAATTGTATGTGTTATAAAGAAAAATAAAGACAGGGGAAGGAAAGAGAAAGTTAAAGAGGCCCATATTTTAGATAGGATAGACAGAGACGTCTGCTATAAGGTGGTGAAAATTTGAACATAAATCAAAGTGAGAGCAAAGCATGGAAGTTTTAACCATGGCCACACATTAACATCATACTGGAATTTTTTAAAATCAAAACAATTCCTGAATCGTGTCCTTTAGAAATCTTAGTTAAATGGTCTTAGGTGTGTTCTAGATATTAGCTTTTATGGGAGTACAGGAAGAAAATATGGGGCAGCTAACAAAATTTAAAAAAACTATTTGAATCATGGTGCTGAGGACCAGGAAGACGGAAAACTTATTTTCTGCAGACAAAAAGCCCACACAATTGTGTATTTTCAACAGCAGCCAGAGAGTAGGTGCAGAAATAGACAGCTAAATTGATCCTGAACTAAGAGTCTGGACAGCAAGTTCAAGAAAAAAAGATAATGGATGATTCTGAAAATAATGGACTGCTGCACTGCTGTGTATAAGCTGAAGAAAGAAGGAATTGAAGCCAACAGTTAGGGACAAATGGTATGCAACAATGTCCAACTACATAAATAAACAGACAAACAAAACAAGATGAGTGTGGGGACCTCAGTCAACCAGAATTTCAATCTGAGTCAGAGGCATCCCATGTTCAGTAAATAGTCTAAGGCAATCTGTTTTTTGTTTGTTTGTTTGTTTGTTTGGTAAGATTCACCTATTTATCTGAAAGGCAGAGTAACAGAAAGTGACAGACAAAGGAAGAGATCTTTCATCCACTGCCTCACTCTTCAAATGCCCACAACAACTGGGGCTAGGCCAGGCCAAAGCCATCCAGGTGTCCCAGGAGCGTGGCAGAAACCCAAGTACTCAAGCCATCATATGCTGCCTCCGAGGCACATTATCAGGAAACTGTATTGGAAGTGGAGTAGCTGGTACTTGAACGGGGCAATTTCTATCCCCTAAAGCAAACTTAGATTTCTTTTTTAAAGTTGCTCTTGGTCTTCAATAACAATTACTAACTCCCCTCTGGCTACAGAATGGATACTAACAAGAATTTGGGAAACTATTATCCATGCAAGGGAGTAGCCTAATCTCTCTGGACTGGGCAGAATGTGTTTCAAATATGTTCAGTTCACATATGCCTTTTAAACAGCATCTCTGGCAAACGTAAAGTGTCCCAGGAAAAGCTGCCACGATATAAAGTAATCTGGAAGTCAATTCTATTAGGAATAATGGAAGTTTTCTTACCTGGAAAGTATGATGACAAGAAAGCTTGCATTCATAAGTAGTAAGAAAATGGAAAAGGTTTTAGGCATAAAGGATTTCTCCCTTTTGATTCTTAGAAATGGTACAAAATGATAAAGAGGCTCAAAATGTGATCATTCTGGTAACGACAAAGAGCTGGAGGCCAACAGTTATTTCAAAGGGCATCAATACAGATATTAAATTCACAAAAAAGAATCATAATTGAGACTATAATATAGCTGCCCTCAATCCTTCATTAGAAGACCCCCAGTGCACTCTAACTAAACCATTGTATGGTTCCATCGGAAATTTTCATTCTGCTGAATATACCTTTAAATGTCATACGAACTATAGGCTATGGGGAACAGATGGAGCTTCATGGAGCCTTGACTTATTAAAGAGACATTGGAACTATGTTGAACTGGAAAGCTATAACCTTTTAAAAAGATACAGTTTGATGCATACTAAGGCTTCCTCAAGTGGTAAAGTCAGGAAGAGGGTAACTCAATGCTAAGAAAGTACACACAGGCGGGCAAAGTCTGCCTCTTCAGGAAATTAAATCCAAACAGAACAAAATGAGCTGAGGTGATAGTGAGGTCTTATACCTTAAGGATGATTTCTCTCTTTTCTTTAAAAAATATTTTATTTTATTTTTAAAAGAATGATTTTTTTTGTATTTGAGGATAGAAAGAGTGGAGACACAGCTCCCCAACAATGGCCTAGGGGCCTGAAGCCAAGAACTGGGAACTCAATCCACATCTCCCACATTGATGGCAAGAATTAAACTACTTAACTCATCATTGCTGCCTCCCAGGTCTGCATTAGCAGGAATGTGGAGTCAGGAGCCAGAGATGGACCTCGAATGCTGGCCAGTCTGATGTGGGACACAGACATCCAAACCAGCAGATTAACCACTATGCCAAATGCTCACCCCTAAAATTTTTTAATGTAAAACTTTCAAATTTTTATATAATACAGCACAATATTTCAATATTTATACACAGCATAAACCAATCACACTAGACATTAAGCCTTTCCTATATATTTTCTTTGTGTTTAAAGTCAATCAGATCTTTTCTATTTCTTTACACATTATATAATACATTATTGTGGAACTACAGTTGCCCTACTTTGCTATGGAACATTTTCCCTATCCAATTTTGTTTTGGTAACTGTTATCTAACTTCTCTTCACCCTTCCCAACCTCTAGTAATCACTATTCTAAGTAGGTAAACTATTTTTGTTAACCTCCACATATGAAGGAAAACATAGTATTTGTCTTTCTGTGTATGGCTTGTTCTATGGCTTGATGATCTCCAGTTCCAAGAATTTTGCTACAAATTTATAGCTGAATAATATTATTTTGTATCTATAAACCATATTTTCTTTATGCATTCATCCATGGATGGGCATATATGTTGATTTCATATCTTTGCTATTGTGAATAATGGAAACATAGAAGTACAGGTATCTTTTCATATACTGATTTTATTTCCTTCAGATATATACCTAGAAGCTGGGATAGCTGAGTCATATACTGGATTTATTTTAGTTTGTTTTCTTAAAGATTTATTTATTTATTCTTTGAAAAAAGAGTTACAGAAAGAGAGAGAGAAAGGGAGGGAGAGAGAGAGAAAGAGAGAGAGAATCTTCTATCCACTGCTTCACTTCTCAGATGACTGCAACTGCCAGGATTGGGCAAAGCATGAAGCCAGGAGCCAGGAGCTTCTTCTGAGTCTCCCACATGGGTAGAAGGAGCCCAGTCACTCGGGTAATCTTCCATTGTTTTTCCCAGGCCAAGGCAGGGAGCTGCATAGGAGGTGGAACAGCCAAAACATGAACCTGTGTCCATCTGGGATGCCAGCCTTTCATGGTCTGATTTTACCTGCTGTGCCACAACGCTGGCCCTATTTTTAGTTTTTTGAGGAAACTCCATACTGTTCTCTATGATTGCACTAATTTGCATTCCAACTGACAGTGGAATCACATACCTTCATCAGCATTTATACGTATTTTTGTCCTTTTGATAATAGCCATTCCCATTATAAATAGAGTGAGATGATATTCATTGTGGTTTTGATTTATACATTCCTGAAGACTCGTGATACTTTGTGGGTTTTTTTAAAGTATATTTTGGTCATTTGTATTTCTTCTTTTGCAAAATGTCTATTCAGATCTTTTGCTCATTTTTTAACTGGATTATTTGTGTTTTTGCTGCTGAGGTTTTGGAGTTCTTTATATATTCTGGATATTAATCATTTGCCAGATGCATGGTTTGCAAATATTTTCTCCCATTCTGTCAGCAATCTCTTCACTTTGCTGATTATTTCTTTTGCTTTGCACAAGCTTCTTAGTTTAACATAATTCCATTTGTTTTTGCTTTTGTTACTTGTGCTTTTGAGGTCTTATCCAAATAAATATTTGCCGATGCCAAGATCATAAAGTGTTTACCCTATGTTTTCTTCTAGTAGTTTCATAGTTTCAGATCTTAGATTTATATCTTTGGTCTTTTGACAGATGAGAACTTCCCTTCTGAACACTGATAACCCCTGGCCTTGCAGAGAGAAGTTATAAGGAAGAAGCCACCGTAATGAGGTCATTCTAAGCCTTCTGAGGCATGCTGGATGCTTCTGATGTCTCTCTTTAGCCAAAGCAGGCAGACAAATAGATCCACTGGCCTCTTCAGCTGTGGCTTATTTCCTGAGTCCTGGAAAGTTCCAAAGGGAAATGACTGTGGCACAGGATTTGAGGTAGACATGAAAATAGATTTCACTCAAAATAGGTTTAATGGAAAAGTTATGTTACTCTACAGCAAGAAAGTTGGGGGGGGGGGGGCGGAGAGGACTCTATGAAACTCAGTTCACTCTCAGCATGTTCTGTATTTACCATAAATGTAAACCACAGTAAGTGGCTTCATATCTCTGTTGACACATTAGATGAAGGGGCTTGGAATCAGAGCTGGGTTACTGACAACTGAATTCTTTTCTTGAATGTTTAACAGTACCTCAGGGAACACAAAAAGAATTAATATTTTTTGCTTAATTTTATGATCTCCAAGTTGTGAATTCTAACATTAGCAAGAAGAACAAATTCAAAGGAATTATACAAAAATGTATTCCCTTTAAGAATATTTTGATGTGATGACAGTAAAATACACAAGCAAAGAAAGTTGTCTATTTCAGGTGCTTATTATCAAATCTCAAACAAATATCAAAGTCATAAATAATTTGCTATCTACTTGTGGTAGGCAAAATTCTAAGAATGGTCTCCAATGACTTTTACCCCTACATAATATTTCTCCTTTGTGTACACGTAGAACTGAAGTCAGAAAGATTCCAGGCCTGAATATGCCGTGACTGTCTTAGAAGACAGAGCCAGCTGCATAGAGCTAAGCAGTTCCCTGCTGACAGACAACAAGAAAATAGGAACCACAGTCCAGCAACACAAAGAACTAAATGCTGCCAATAATCTGAATGATCTTGGAAGCAAAATTTTCCCCAGAGCCTCCCGAAGAGCCCAGTGGGCTGACACCTTGATTTCAGTCTGTGACACTCTGAGTAGAGAAACTAACTAACCTTCTGACCTACTAAACTGAGAAATAAATGTGTATTTTTGAGCCACTAAGTTTGGTAATTACACAGCAAAATAAAACTAACATATTTTCTGTACTTTCTACCTGTCCAAACAAATAATGGTGAAAAAAATATGACTTTATATAACATTAAAAAACTATTTACTCTAAAGAGAAGTACAAAGTCAAAAGAATAGAGAGGTCTCACAATAGTTACACTTGAAAGATCTGATATAAATGGAATTCATATTTGCCAGTATATATTGATTGATTTTCAGAAACCCATGTTGTATATATTAAAAGGACTCCTTAGATATTTCAAATGGGGGAATAGCTTAGATCAATAACATCAAAATACTTATATTTGTGTGAGTTTGTGCCTGTGTGAACCTTAAAGGAAAAGGCTATAATGACTTTTCTAATTTAAGTCTTTTGTAGACTAAAACAATCAGTTTCCCAGAAATAAGTAGAAATCAATAGTTACAAAGGTCATATGTGATCAAGGAATGACAAGGGACAAACACAACCTATGACCATTCATTTTAGTGTGCTGTTGCATTAGGGAAATGCAAAAGAACACTTTCTGACATTTGATCTTTGGAAGTTCATAAATATGAAAGGAGTTAAAAAATGATAGGAGCTGTGGTATGGCGGGTAAAGCTGCCACCTGTACCTGCCTGCTGCCCATATGGGCGCCAGTTCTAGTCCTAGCTGCTCCACTTCCGATCCAGCTCTCTACTATGGCCTGGGAATCCATCAGATGGTTCAAGTCCTTGGGCCCCTGCCCAAGGAGACCTGGAAGAAGTTTCTGACTCCTGGCTTTGGATCGGCACAGCTCTGGCCATTACAACCATTTGAGGAGCAAACCAGCAAATGAAAGATTTCTCTCTCTTTCTCTCTCTCTTTGCCTCTGCCTCTCAAATAAATAAATAAATCTTTTTTGATCTCTGTGAGTGAGACCCCAGCGGAAAGAAGGGGCCATCAAAGAAGGAGGTATCTTTCTCTGAAGGGAGGAGAGAGCTTCCACTTTGACTAGGGCCCTGTCTAAATAAGATTGAAGCTGGTGGACTCAAGAGTCTTCCACAGCCTTGGCAGCTCATGACAGGAGCCTTGGGTGATTACTGATGTCATAAATAAGAGGATCAATTGTTAAATCAACAACAGGAGTCACTGTGCACTTACTCCCCATGCAGGATCTCTGTCCTTAATGTATTGTACTATATGAATTAATGGTAAAACTACTACTAAAACAGTACTCTATACTTTGTGTGTCTGTGTGGGTGCAAACTGTTGAAATCTTTACTTAGTAAATATTAAGTAGAACTTCTGTATATAAAGATAATTGAAAATGAATCTTGAGTAAACAGGATGGGAGAGGGAGTGGGAGATGGGATGGCTGCGGGTGGGAGGGAGGTTATATGGGGAAAGTCGCTATAATCCAAAAGTTATACTTTTGAAATGTATATTTATTAAATAAAAGTTGAAAAAAATGGTAGGAAATTTTTACAACCTATACCTAGAAGTTGATTGCTTTACAGCCTATAATGCTACCAACCTATACATGTCTTTCTCTTGCTGCAAATAGTTCATCTTGAAATAAAATCAAAAGATTCAATCTGCCACTAACACTTAATGTCTCTCCCTTTTTGATTCTACCAGTTAGTATTAGCAGACACTAGTCTTGTTTATATGATCCCTTTGACTCTTAGTCCTATCATTATGATCAACTGTGAACTGAAATTGATCACTTGGACTAGTGAGATGGGATTGGTTCATGCCACCTTGATGGGACTGAATTGGTATCCCCTAGCATGTTTCTAACTCTACCTTTTGGGGCAAGTCCAACTGAGCACACCATGTACTCTTTATGTCTAACTTCTTTCACATGGACAATGTACATTTGTGTGACTCACATATGTTATGCATACAGTCTCTTCATTTTCACTGCCATATACTCTTCCATTATATGAGTTTACCAAAATTTATCTTTCCATTTTACTGATATTTAATTTGGGTCATTGTGAGTTTTGAGCTATTACGCACCACACAGCTATGAACTTCTTTTACATGTTTCTAAACACACATGCACACACATAAAAATATTGGGTGTACACCTGGGAATAGAATCATTGAGTCTTTAGAAACTCCTATCTTCAAATTTAGTAGGTGATACTAAATTTTTCCAAGATCAACATACCCTAATATTATTTATAACATGCTTATAAATAAGAGAACTCTGGGTTCTGAGTCATAGTCTATAGGCAAAACTGCAAAAGCTGCAAAACAGTTCTAGAAAGTGTTATAACTATGAATCAGATGAATCAGCATGGCCCTGGCTATATGATTGGGAGATCCATGTTTATTTCCATGTCCTCCCAGCTATTTTCCATAAAGACAACTCATTCCAGTTGTTTCATATCAAGACAGATTATGTAACGATTTTATTACTGTACAAATGTAGTCAGTTTGAGTAACTGACAGACTAATACCTCAAAATTCCATCCTGACTTGGACCAGAACCCAGCATGCCCAATGAGTTTCTATAATATCTAAATATTGGAAAATAATTATCTAGAAAACAGTAACATGTAAAATAAAAATTTTATCATCCAATAGCATTTCTGTAGAAGAGGGAACATATATTCAGAAACATTCACAAAATACATGAATAATGACAACTACAGGTCAATGATGGTCATTTTAAAGGTCATTTAATATCTGGCAAGGAGAAACAGTAATTGATATATCTATATATGTCTTTTTTTTTAAGATTTATTTCGTTTATTTGAAAGTCAGAGTTACAGAGAGGTAGAGACAGAGAGAGAGGTCTTCCACCCAACGGTTCAGTCCTCAGATGGCCACAATGGCCGGAGCTGCGCCAGTCCGAAGCCAGGAGCCAGGAGCTTCTTCCAGGTCTCCCACGTGGGTGCAGGGGCTCAAGAACTTGAGCCATCTTCCACTGCTATTCCAGGCCATAGCAGAGAGCTGGATCGGAAGAGGAGCAGCCGTACTAGAACCAGCACCCATATGGGATGCCAGCGCTTTAGGCCAGGACGTAAGCCCATTGTGCCACAGTGCCGGCCCCGATATATAGATCTTAAAGTTCTGTTCCCCTTTGGGTTTCTATTGGGCATATTACTTATTTATAAATTACATCTACAAAATAAAATACACATAGATAATAAAGGTAATCATGCAGAACGGCCACCTGTATCTACATACTCACAAAAACCTCAGGAATTTAGGAAGCTATTTAGAATGAAGACTAATGGGACCATTGCAATATGAAATGTATAGAAATCACTGCATAACTCTTATTTATCTGCCAAAAAATTGTGTCATATAATGATTTAAATAAATCTTAGCACTATAAAGAAATCATGTATGAGAAGCAGCTACTAAAGAGTTTATAGTTAAATGAGACATTAATAAAATTTCCATGTATACTATGGTATAGTAAAAAAAAAAGGAAATTTTCTTATTTTGATTCAAGAAATGGACATAAGGAGCAATTAAAAATCTGCTAAATATACAGTTCACTTAAAAATCAACTTGAAAGAGTTCCATTTTAACAAATTTATAATTTATACATCTTAAAATATGTCTCAAAAGGGAGGATTCTCCCCAAGGAATATTTCAGTGTCTGATCTTTGCCAGTGGCATAATGCTGACTGCCTTTTTAACATACACATTCTATGCAGTAGCTAATTTTTAAATAAATTACTTGCCAACAAAGTATCTCCATAAAATATGCATGCCCCTTTGGGCTTCTGTCAAGCTTCCCATTAATATATCAAAAATTTTATCAGCTACTAACAAATAAAAGATGAATAACACATAAAAGAATGAATATATTTTATATGCTGTTCCCTGAGAACAGCAGAAGCAACAAACAGTACCATTCAAACTCAGGTCAAGCCTATACTGATGCATACTGCTTAGGTCAGAGAGAAGATTGTGATTAGGCTGTAATCCTAGGTTCCAAGTTCCTCTCCCATATAATTCTGGAAGCTATTCTTCTAGCTATTGTCTTCAAAGAGAAATTTAGACTTTCTCTCTCTCTCTCTCTCTCTCTCTCTCTCTCTCTCTCTCTCACATTTCTCTTTGTTCCTCTATCTTTCAAATAAAAAGAAAATAAATAAATAAATACATTACAAGAAGCTCTTTTAAAAATTGTTAAAGGTGATTTTTTTTGTGGTTGAGACACAATACTAAATAAATTTTAGGTAGCTCACATCTATGTCATTAATCTGAAAGGGCTCCTCTTTCTATAGACATGTCCACATTTGAGAAACAGGCATAATGAATGCTTTGCTGCACTTTAAAGTTCAAATATATTCATTTACCTCTTTAGAAATAAAACAATGCTGTTGGGAAATGTAGCATGAAAAAGTTTTCAAATTGTTTGATACTCTTCCTAGGGCAGATATTTCAACCAATAAAATCAGGATATGAGATAAAAGGGACAGATAGTCAATGATGTTCTTTTGAAAGTGGTTAAGAACAGGTTTGAAGACTTCGCAGGCCCACACACAGTATCCTTCTTGGTAATTGCTATACCCCAGAGGATTTCTGCCAGAATCTCGCTGCTGGAGTACCACAGATCTGCTGAAATTCTGCTTTAAAAACCTCTAATGGCTCTGTCTTCATTTAATTTATGTTACTATAGAGAGATATTTGAGGCTGAGTGATTTATAGAGAAAAGAGATTTATTTAGCTCAGGGTCTTGAATCTAAGAATTTGGGACCAGCATCTGCTCAGTTTCTGGTGGTGGTCTCATGGTGGAAGGGACCACATAGAGAGAAATGAAGCAAGAGAGCTAGCCAAGAAAGGTAACTGGTTCTCATGAAAACCAGTCTCATGAGGCTTAACTCACTCAGTGAGACTGGCATTAATTCCTTCTGAGGTTGGTGCTCCCAGTAGCATAAGCATCTCCCACTAAGTCCCACCTCCTAAAGGTTCCACCATCTCTTAGTATCATTATGTTGGGGATCAGGACTCTAGCAAGTGAACCTTTTGGGCAAAAAACAATATCCAAATTGTAGCAGCTTCCATTGCAATCAGAATAAAAACTCTTTTTGTGTGGTCTAGTGGGTCCTCCAACTCTGAACTCATCCCTTACCATTCCTCAACAATGCAGCTACACTGGTCTTGATGCCTCCAGAAAGCCAAGCTTCTTCCTCTTCCTGAAGTTGATCTTCACATAGATGACTCCTCACCATTAAGGGTTTGCCTGAACTTCCATCTCTTCAAGAGTTTTCTTTGATTAAACTTACAAAAATATGGCAGCTCAGCCCCTACCCCAACTCTCTCCATCCCACATTTTTCTACTGTGTTCTTCACTCACAGCACTTATCTCTATTGAAAACATTTTTTGTACATTGATTTATTAACTGTACCTCCTAGTCAATTATATACTCAGTGATGGCAGAGAATTTTCCCACACTGTTCACTGATGTTTTTCCAATGCTTAGAATAGCATTTGGTACGTACTAAGTACTCTATATTATTTGTTGGGTAAATGGCTCAATATTTTTGCTTTGGTTTATACAGTCAATATGTGTTAATATATATTCTCCTTTAAGCCCAATAAAGCTACTGGCTTTGATCATTCTAACTTACTACTTTCAGTTTCCTGAGAGTAGATACCATGTTGCACTTATCCCTGCATCCCCACTGCTTAGCCTCATTTCTGGTAAACGAATGGTGTTCAATAATTACTTACAGAAACCTCTGCCTAATAAATCCAAGAACGGAGGAATGAAGGTCTTGATTTTTTATAAAATTGAGTTAACCAAGCCTTAGGAATGCCTGTTGTTATTGCAGTTCATAAATACAGCCCAAAGTATACATGGCAAGGAAGGTGTAGTAGTCACTGCTGACACCCTGTTCAGAGTCCCTTTATTTAGTGTTTCTCAACCTCAGCAACATTGACAACTTTGATTGGATAATTCTTTGTAGTAGAAGTGCTACTCTGTGTCTGGCAGGCTGTTTAGCAGCATCCCTGGCCTCTATCCACTAAGTGCCAGTGGTAACACCATTACATTCCTTCCCCCTGAGTCATGAGAACCAAAAATATCTTCAAACATTGTCAAATGTCTCCCAGGTTCAAAATTATCCCCACTTGAAAACCAATTCCTTTTACCTGTTGTACAACTAGCTTCCAGTTATTGTGAGTATTGTATGCTAGGCGATGTGCCCTTCTCCTGAAAATTGTCCTCAGCCTCTAGGAATTGCCTCTTTGGGAAAAGTCTGGGAGGTTAGGCCCTGCTCCAAAGATGGCTTTAAGGAATTTATGAATGATGAAGAGGCAGAATACAAGATGCCTCTAGATGATAAAACTCTGAGGTGTTATTCATGCTCCAAAGCTCCCAGTGGGATCAGACCAAGGCTAGACTATGTTTGCCTAGTTTTCCCCTCTGCCCGATCCTACTTTACTCTCCCTCTTACAGATTCTCTTGAGAGAACTCCTTCAATATAATATTTGCATAAAAGTTCCCATCTCTGGTCTGTTTCTAAGGAACCCACCCTTAGACATATAAGGCAACAGGTAAGGAGAAACTAAATAAAATAATTCTTAGACCAGCATTAAAAATATATACCAGTAATTATAGAGATATTTTATTCAAGATGTTAAATGGCACCAGTGTTTCTGCATAAACAATGCAATACTCATTCAATACTTATGTGTGGAATGTTAACTGGGTGTGGATGGGTGTGGAGGTACAAGTGGCAGCTCACTTCTGCTACTACTTTCTTCTTCCCTTCAATATTTTCAACATGTCGATGATTAAAACTTGTTTTAATGAAAACTCAGTTTTCCTTTTTTATGGTTACTACATAATACTTATCAAATTTACATAATCATGACACTCTCATTCACTACATATCTTTTACTTGAAGCAAAACAAGAGCATGCCTTTCTCCATTTGGAAATCAGACACTTCCTACCCAGAGACTTCTGTTACTACTCTACCTTCTTTCTGGAACTCTTTTTTCACCTGTGTCAAAATACTAACACCTGATCTGAATTTATGTCCAAAATTTCAAGCATAAAATGCTTTATAAATGATTCTCAAATTTCCATGGCTAGAAGTAATCACTCTCCACTCTGGCAGTTTTTCCTTGAATTATTTTTGTTTGTGCTTAATTCATATCATCTCTAGTAAAATTACCTATGGGCTGAGCAAATGTTGCATTCTAATTTATATCATTCCTTGACTCTGGCCTTACCTAATGTTTGTCAAAGGAATAGACAAAAGAATGAAAGAACAAACAATGACAAATGGTTACTTTTGTGAATTCTTAGTTTTTCATTTTGGTATTGTGCAAATAAACAACTCCAAGAAATCTTAAAGTAAAAGAACAGCAATTCATGTATAAATTTATGTTTTTAAAGGATATTACAAATAAATCAAGCAACATGAATTGACATTTATGTGATTTTTTTGAGAGTTGGTCAGCCATAAACTATGTTCTCAAATCAATTTTCAAGAAGCTATGCTAATAAGAAGGTACATTTTCTTCTTCAGAAACTCCTTAAATGCCAGTCTTAAGAAAATTGCCTAAACAGCTTGTTAAAAACAGCTACCTTGGCCTCTCTTCTGAGCTCTTGCCCATTAGATATGAGAGAGCAGATGGGATGCTCAGGCAGTTTTGGGGACTGTTACAGTTTCATGCCAAGAGATTCTCAAGGCAGCTCCATTTTCTCTGTCTTTCCATGGGCAGTTTAAGGCCTGGCTTAAGTCCTATCTCCTTTTTAAGAAACTTCTTTGACCATTCCAAATCTTTGCTTTCTCTTTTTATACAGTAAATACTGGAGAACAGCTATGGTGGTAACTGCTCAATCAAAAACAGGCATCTCGTTCTTCTTTATGTTCTTTAGTATATGATTATCACCTTATTATTTCATTTATTTAAAGGTTTCACCACCACTCCATAAATGAACTGTAAGTTCTTACTAGGGAAAAATAAATGGATTTTTATGTCTAATATAACTTCAATATGGGAAATTTTATCTACTTTGGACTTAAGAAATCATTGTTTGTTTAGGTCAAAAATAGTCTAAAAGCTTGTAATCACTGAAATAAAGGATATGAGAAGCACTGAATATAGGCTATGATTCAGTTTTTAAAAAGGGGGCATTTTATCAATGTCTAAGGCTAAAGGAGAAGGAAAGGAGGATAGAAGGGTGGATCTCCTAAGAAAGAGAGCAGCTATTTTAAACATAGAGGCTCTATGTTGCATTATTCAGTTCACTATGATGGGTAAGAGTTACTCTTGTCATTTTTAAAATTAATGATAAATTCATCTCACTTTGTCCCCAGATAAAGACTATAAGTGTGAAGATTGATAGACTATGTAGTAAGCATCTGTGATGAATCACTTGACCATTCCAATATCCTGTATCTGCATGAATCCAAAAGCACAGGGAAACAATTCTTAACCACTCCCACAATGGTCTCTGAGTTCTATGCTGAATAGAATCCTCCAGTCCTACTTGAGTCAGCTAGGACTCATCCTGTTTCAGTCAGGGAGACATGGCAGTTCTCTCAGAACTCTCATTTCTATGTTATTTCTACATCAAGGCTGGGAAAACACTTTTTTTACAAGGGGAAAAGAACATTTGGCCCTACCAAGGCAACCACACAGGTGGAACTTGAAATTCATTGAATCTATTGTAGGCCAATTTTTAGGTTGATAATTTTGTGTCACCCACAAATGGTGCTGTAAATATCCAAATGGTCCTTGGCAGAAAAGGATTCCCCTTCCCTGAGACTATTCCCTTAATATTGGTCAATATAACAAAGTAGTTAGGTCTGTTTATATGACTCATGCTCCATCTCCATGAAGCAATAGGCTCAAGAGTCAAAGTCTGTTTCTCTTTAGCGTAGGATCATGGGTTGAGATGAAAAATATAGTTACTTTTATTGATGCCTATAGGGCTAGCCATAATATCTCAGTAAAAGTTTTAAGATTCACTATGACTGTCTGGGAAATGTCATATTCCCACCACTGAGAGCAGGAAACAGAATGTCCTGAATGATCACATGGGCCTAGGAGTGATTTCAAACTCCACACACTAGAAAATTGAAATGAAGAACTGTTGGAAAGAAGGGAGCCAAAACAGATTATAGGAAAGGACAAAGCTAAAGCTGAGTTCATCTCAGTGGTGTTAAGAAGAGACCTTTTCCTGGTAGAGAGATTGAAGTGAGGAGGCCAGCTCTGACCTAGCAAGGGTCATCACACTTGGGGAGGAATCAAGATAATAAAGAATTTATCTGAAGTTGGCTAACAGATGAGGATCCCAAAGAAGTTTCCTTCAAAAAAAAGTCAAAAATAGTAATGGCTTAAACAAAATCAAAGTTTAATTTTGTCTACATTAAAGTCAGTAGTAAACAATCTTCAAAGACTGGTAGGATAAACTCCCCAAATCCTCGAATTTCCAGATTCTTTTATCTCATTCCTCTGCCATGCTTAGATGCATATCCATAACTAGATACAGGGAAAGCTAACAAATGTATTTATTCTGGGTGACCATACAAGGAATCTAACTAATAGGCAGGTATTTTTCTTTTGTGAAGAAAGGGAAGGTTAAATATTAACAAATAGCGATTTCTCCCTGTGGTATAAAAAGTCCTAAGGTGACTTCCCCGATTCCCACCTTCCAGGATCACATTCTTGTGTAATTTTCTCTGAGTATGGGTGGCCCCTATGACTTGCTTCCAAGCAACAGAGTATGGAAAAGACAATAAGGTATGCATTGCTCCATTACATGAGGTTGTAGCATCTGCTTTCAGGGGTCTTTATCTCCCCAGGCACAATTGGCACAAAGAAAGTTGCCAAGCTAAAAATACCACATGGCAAGAAACTGAGGGTGGCCTCTAGAATGCAAGGGTATCTACTAGTCAAAAATCAGAAAAAAATAATAAAGCACTCAATGCAACATCCACAAATAATTGAATACCAAAAACAATCACAAGAAAATAGAAGCGTTCCAAGCTGAGCCTCTAGGTGAGAGTCTAGCCCTGATGAAGTCTTCATCAAAACCTGGTGAGATCCTGAACTAAGCTGTACCCTAACTCTTGACTCACAGAAACTAAGATAACGAATGTGTGTGGCATTAAGCCTCTAAGCTTACGGTAATTTGTTAGGGAATAATAGAAAACTAATATACTAATACAGACAGCAACCAACATACGCTCAAATACTGTACACAATGCTTAGCTAGGGGGCTAATATTCAATAACTGTTTGATAATGTAGGCTGCATTCATCATCATCATTATCATCAAAATCATGACAGTTTCTTAATCCTAGATTCCTACAATTTTGTCATCAGCTCTCCTAGCAACTTGGTAGTAAGAAACAAAATCCCAAAAGGGCAACATCTCTATTTATGTCATTTTAGATTTTCTGGAAACAACCAACTTTCAAATATAATTAGAGTTGAATTTCCATTATCAGTGCATTGATGATTCTTGT
Organism: Sylvilagus floridanus; assembly: GCA_949820135.1. NCBI lineage: Eukaryota > Metazoa > Chordata > Mammalia > Lagomorpha > Leporidae > Sylvilagus > Sylvilagus floridanus. Next base: position 91,886,062 of record OX463231.1, read on the forward strand.
GTAGCCATCTGTCACTCCATTCTAAGACTTTTCCTCCCAAGAATACAACAATCTCTTGGTCATGTTTCATTGGTGAAGAATAGAAAAGAGTAAGATGGGATACAGTATTCTAGGAGTTCAGTGAAGAATTGCAGGCAAGTCTACAAAAATATAGAGATAGCTCTCTGTAGAATCAGGCAGAAGAAAAAAGAAACAGCTGGAAGTTAAGCAGTAAAACAGCTACTAAAGCCTTAGGTAAAAATGTCATGGAGTAGGAATGTTGGAAGACTAATGTAGTGAAGGTTATCAATTACTTTGAAATCTGAATCTACGCATTTTAATATTTTCTAGCAGAGTGAATCTGAGCATCTGCTTAATATCCTGGCCTGTGACAAGAATACCAGAAGGAATTGTAAACATTTTTTAACAACTGGAGTGTGAAAAATAAAGCACCTTTCAGAGTATTTCAAGACAAAGCTATTATAAGATCACACAAAACCTGAGCTATTTTACACAATAATGTGGTAAAGCAAATTAACATCCCCTATATCAAGCAAAGGTTTCAAAGCTAAGCCATTACACATAATAGAGTGAGGCAGAAAAATGAAATCTATTCTGTGAAGTACATAAGACAAATAGAAATTGCTGTTTTGAGACACCATAAAATAGTCAATAATTCAAAAGATGATTAATAATAAACAACATATTAGTAATAAAAACCTGGCAGGAGGAACATTCTAATAATGGATTTTGGGTTCTGGTTTATAACAACTCACCCATGCGGGTGCAGGGCTCAAGGACCTGGGCCATCCTCCACTGCACTCCTGGGCCACAGCAGAAGCTAGACTGGAAGAGGAGCAACCGGGACAGAATCCGGCTCCCCAACGGGGACTAGAACCCGAGGTACCAGCGCCCCAGGCGGAGGATTAGCCAAGTGAGCCGCGGCGCTGGCCCCTTGAATTCTATTTCTGACATTTCATAGATTTCCTTCACATCAGTACCTAATTCTGGAGAACTATTGTGTTCTTCTAGAGGTGTCACATTACCTTGCTTCTTCATGTTTCCCATGTGCCTACATTGATGTTTGCACATCTGGCAAAATACTCCCTTCTTCTTTATAGAGTAGGTATTATTGGAAAAGAATTTATGCTTTAGATGGAATGCAGGGAATCACTTGGCTTATTGCTTTTTCTTTGGTTCTAGATGAGTCTAGAATTGTAGCCTCTTAGTTCTTCTGCTTTAATCAATATCAACTGTATATATAAGTGACACAGCAGTCTAGTCTGCTGCAGTTTGTAATGATAAAAGTATCCCTCTGGGCCGGCACCGGGGCTCACTTGGCTAATCCTTCGTCTGTGGTGCCGGCATCCCATATGGGTGCCGGGTTCTAGTCCCGGTTGCTCCTCTTCCAGTCCAGCTCTCTGCTGTGGCCCGGGAAGGCAGTGGAGGATGACCCAAGTGCTTGGGTGCCTGCACCTGCGTGGGAGACCAGGAAGAAGCACCTGGCTCCTGGCTTCGGATTGGCATAGCTCTGGCTGTAGCGGCCATTTAGGGGGGTGAACCAACGGAAGGAAGACCTTTCTCTCTGTCTCTCCCTCTCACTGTCTATAACTATACTTCTCAAATAAATAAATAGAAAAAAAAAGAAGTATCCCTCTGAAGTGATTGTGGGCTTCATAGACTATATCTTCAGTCCCCAAATAGTTAATTATCAGTTGCACTAGGGATTGTGATAGCCAGAGCCTGCTTTTGATGCTAAGAGATACAAAGTGGGCTGCCCCATCATCCTCTGAGTAACAATAAGGCTTGTGGCACAAAAAGCTGTGGCTCTAGGACTGTGTGACACTGATGTGCCCTTTCTCAGGGGTCCTGCAGGAGAGTGCAACTGGTGTTCAGGTTTTTAACACCAACAGCCCCAGTTCCAGGCCTGAGAGATATGAACTGAACTCTGCTCAGTCCTACAGGGTGACTACAAGGTGTTAAGGAGATTTTTCCACTTGCAGGTATGGGTCTGGGAAGGTGAAATGCAGGCAATTTCTTCCCTAACTGGTAGATTCCAGGGAGCTTGAGGAAATTAGTGCTAATTGTTATAGTTCTGATGTTGCAGAGTACAATGGAGTCCTTACCTAGATCACCCAGGGTGGGAGTCAGGTATTGGGAATAGTGTAGCCTCCTGTCCAAAGCTCAGTGATACAGATACAGCACTCTAGATACAGCAAGTGCGTGTGAATTACTCTAAAGATTATAATACCAATATCAACAGTCCTGGTAACACAAAGACACGAAATTTCCCCAGTTCTCACAGACACACAAGGGTTTTGCCAGGGTTTGTTCCCAGGGCTCCCAGCACCATGAACTAGGAGCTGCAACAGGGACTTCCTCTGGTCATGTCCAGATTTTTTAAGGGCTTCTGTCTGTGTTAGGCACAAGAAGCTGAGGGGATCCCCCTGGATCATGGAGCGTGAGTGAGCACAGCTCCAGGTCTTAGTCAAAAGTTCCACAGATGCAGGTTGCAGGGTGTCTGCTCTCTACCCTGCAAGTTGCCTTGATCCTGGCCCTGGATGCTTCTGGTAGCAGCAAAACAGATCAGTTGCATGACAGCTAACTGAGTCTTGTACTATGTGGGGATGGGGAGGGGCAAGGAGGCTTCATTTCTCAGAGCCAAGCAGTCACTTAGATTCTAGTCAGCTCCCCAGACGGGATATAAAGTCAGTGAGTGATTGTGGAATTCTCCCTCAGCCAGAGCTGCTGTGCTGGGGCATGTAGAAACTTCCTCCTACATTGACTTGGGATGATGGCAACTCCCAGCCAGCAGTTGGCTGGGACTTACAGTGGGCCACAGTAGTGTGTCTGTCCTTTATCATCACTGTTCCACAGAGGAGTCTCTGTTCCAATCTGTCACTTCTCCATTGGAAATGTCTGAGTCAGTCCCCTAGAAATATGGTCTTTTCTTTGTTCTTCATATTCTTCTGTGGCTGAAGTCACTGTGGTTGCTCGCTATTCAGTCATCTTGGATGCTTTTTTTTTTTTTTTTTTTTTTTTTTTGTGACAGGCAGAGTGGACAGTGAGAGAGAGAGAGACAGAGAGAAAGGTCTTCCTTTGCCGTTGGTTCACCCTCCAATGGCTGCTGCGGCCGGCGCACCGTGCTCATCCGATGGCAGGAGCCAGGTGCTAGGTGCTTTTCCCTGGTCTCCCATGGGGTGCAGGGCCCAAGCACTCGGGCCATCCTCCACTGCACTCCGGGGCCACAGCAGAGGGCTGGCCTGGAAGAGGGGCAACCGGGACAGAATCCGGCGCCCTGACCGGGACTAGAACCCGGTGTGCCGGCGCCGCAAGGCGGAGGATTAGCCTGTTGAGCCACGGCGCCGGCCTCTTTTTTTTTTTTTTTTTTTTTTTTTTTTTAAGTCATCTTGGATTCTAACAGACTGTTTTTAACATGTTCATTTTTGATGACTTCTAGGGATTTTTATTTATTTATTTTCAAGTTATCTGAAAGACAGAGACAGAGATAGAAATCTTGCATCTACAGGTTCATTCCTCAAATGCCTGGAGCAATTATGGCTAGGCCAGGCCAAAGGAGCCTGGAAACCATCCAAGTCTCCGAAGTGGCAGCCAGGGACCTAAATACTTTCCTGAGCCATCAGCTACTGCCTTCTAGGTTGTACATTAGCAAGAAGCTGCACTCACAAGCAGAGCTGGGACTAGACCCCAGGTACTCAGATATGGGATGCAGGTATATCATGTGTCATACTAACCACTATGCCAAACATCTGCCTAACTTTTATTTTTTTAGTTTTTGCAAATCATTCCATAAACAAGCTTATCTGATGCTACATAATGAAGAGTTTATCTTAATATACCTTTGTAATCTTGTGAATTGTAGATGTAAACTTTAATTAATGTATCACTATCTAAAGAGAAATCAGAATAGACATTTAGGACTTGCACTACAGAAGAAGTCAATCAGATTCTTAGATCTCAAGATACTGATATGTTTTTATTAAAATAATTTTTATTATTATTCTTTAATGCTACCCTGAACTAGAATTGATCTGAAATCTTCCAAATTCAACCTATTGTTCCTTTTTTTTTTTTTAACAGGCAGAGTGGACAGTGAGAGAGAGAGACAGAGAGAAAGGTCTTCCTTTGCCGTTGGTTCACCCTCCAATGGCTGCCGCGGTTGGCGCGCTGCGGCCTGCGCACTGCGCTCATCAGATGGCAGGAGCCAGGTGCTAGGTGCTTTTTCCTGGTCTCCCATGGGGTGCAGGGCCCAAGCACCTGGGCCATCCTCCACTGCACTCCTGGGCCACAGCAGAGGGCTGGCCTGGAAGAGGGGAAACCGGGACAGAATCCGGTGCCCCGACCGGGACTAGAACCCTGTGTGCCGGCGCCGCAAGGCGGAGGATTAGCCTCTTGAGCCAGGGCGCTGGCCAACCTATTGTTCTTTATTCTTGTGCATTTCTTTGTTCCTTCTACTATGAATGCTCTCCTGTACCATCTTTTTATCCTTACAAAATCTGATCCATCCATCCCTTAGTGCTCATTGTCTATGATGTCTTCACCCTGATCATCTACCCATAGTGATCATAATTATGGAATACAGTCTACATCAAGAAAAATCTAAATGAATCCCAATGACACCACTTCATACACAGTCTTGTACTTGACTAATTTTGAGGGCAAAGATGGAATACTTTATTGCCACCCTAGGGTCAAGGACAGTGCCTTGAAAATTACACTGAAAGGCATGATAATGTTTTCTAGATAAAAGAATAAGTCAATAAATGAAAGGATAAAATAAATAAACAATTAAAGAAGAGGTGATCACTCAGTTGTGTGCTATTAACCCCAACTGCACTAGGAATGGAAAGAAAGGAGACATGAATAAGAGTTAGTCATTTGGCAGAGTATCATGTGACAAGAGCTAAGGATTGAAAAATGGCAATGAGTGGATAAAGGATGGTATTGTCATGAGGGTGAGGAACTAAGGCAGGGACAGAAAAACATAAAGAAAGTCAAAGAATTTAGCTTGTTTTCTAGGATGTTGCCTTTCCCTAACTTCACCATGCAAACAGTACAAAGTAATTTATACACATGGAAACCCAGAGTTTCTGAAGTGTGATCTCTCCAAAACTGTCCAGTAACCAAAACTGATTTAAAAGAAATCTAGCTAGCCAAAATGGGACCCAAGGAAATATGGGGCATTCGTAGAATTTGAGAATGCACTGGGATTGCTACAGGTTTTTTAGAAAGTATTATGTAACTTAGAACAGTCTGTGAATCACCAGGGCTGTTCCACATGATATTCAATAGGGTACGAGGGTGTGGCAGCTGGCTCATATCTAATCTGGAAACTCATCTTAATGAGAGTATAGGTGCCAGTAAAAATTTAGCTGAAATGATGCTTCATAATTCTACTTCATCCTCTTAAGAATATCGAAAGACTATATTCTCAGTTTTCAGATGTGACTAAAATAGTTTCTAGGGACAATCATTATACTATACCAAGGTAATGTGCTGTTTCAAATGGTAATGGTAACCAATTATGCTTTGGTACTGCAAATACTTAGAGTTGACAGCAATGCTCTGGAGAAATTTTGTACACTGGGATCCAAATCTTAGGTCATTCCACCAAATATTTTGAAACAGATTTAGCATTAAGATTTTTAGTCTGCTAAGATGCCAATCAAGCTTTAGCTTCCTGATATTGCTCTTTCAAGGAAGCACAACACATTACTTACCTTGATCAGTAACAGTAGGTATGTTCAACCTAACATCTCCACTAACAATCTACAGACATTTTGTCATTTTGCAACAGAGAAAATGCATAATTTTCTATACAGCATGAATGAGCTTTTCAGAAAGCAATTTCAAAGCAAATTTCAGGAAACAACTTCTAAGGGCAGCTGAAAGAATGATGCTTTTAGCATGCTTTGATAACTATCAGAATTCCCAAATTACAAAAATACTTAATAACAAGTAAGCCTTTCTAACCTCGGCCTGCATAAGATATTACCTTTACTGAAGAAACTAAAAAAAAAAAAGCTTAAAGGCATTTCATCAGCATGTTAAGTTCAGGACATATGAAAAGCAAATCAGAGGCCAGCGCTGTGGCTCAATAGGCTAATCCTTCGCCTGCGGCACCGGCACCCGAGGTTCTAGTCCCGGTCGGGGTGCCGGATTCTGTCCCAGTTACTCCTCTTCCAGTCCAGGGTGCACTGCACCCTCATAGGAGACCAGTCCTTGGGCCTTGCACCCACATGGGAGACCAGGAGAAGCACCTGGCTCCTAGCTTCGGATCAGCGCAGTGCGCCGGCCATTGGGGGGGATGAACCAACGGAAAAGGAAGACCTTTCTCTCTGTCTCTCTCTCTCACTGTCCACTCTACCTTTCAATAAATAAATAAATAACAAAAAAATCAAATCAGAAACTTTAATCAGTTTTTAAAACATTTTTTTGCTCCTCCTTTTTTGTCTTCACACGAAGAAATGCATTTTTATGTTATGTTTTACAGATTTAATTTCTACCAAAGGAGATTATAATTACATGACTACATGAATTATGTTGTATGTTCTTAAAACTACTGCTGACAGACAACCCTTAAGGGCAAAACCAAGGCACTTGTGCAGAATAAACATTGAGAAGTGGAGATGCTTATTCTAGAAACAATGGACTGATATTAGCGCAGACATACAATATTCTATTTATATGACACCTTTATATCACATTGAAAGAAATTGTTCTTAAGTAATTTAATATCAAAAACAAAACTTAATAATAATGACACAAATTAAAAGGGAAGGGCAGATAATAAAAAACGTAAGGTGCCATTGATTTTCATTTGCATTAACTTTACTGCACTTGGCAATAGAGTTTAAATAATTCAAATAAAAGCATCTAATTAAGATGCTGTTGATTTCAAAGCAGGAGTTGCAACAGTTCAAAAGCAACACCTAATCATAATATTTGCCAAGCTCCCACATGTCCCTGGCATCCAAAATGTCAGAAAAGGTTGTACAGTGGAACATAGATAGTTGCAAATTCTTCACTCTTCCTACCAAGAAGAGTAGCCTATTTGCACTCAGATCTACGCATGCCCTGCAGTTCTGTCCAACAGAATGTGAGGAGTGTGACACTAATTCCTGATGCTGGGCCTTAAGACTCAACAGCTTCTCACTAGGAATATTACCCTTTGGAATCCAGCCACCAAACTGTGAGAAGCAGCCAGGATCAACCCAGCACTCTGATACAGGATGCTGGCATTGCAAGTGTGAATATAATTAAACTTTAAGAATCACCATAAATTGGAGCAGGTGTTCAGCCTAAAGGTTAAGATTTTTGTTGGGACACCTACATCCCACGTCAGAATACTTGGGTTCAATATGCAGCTTTAGCTCTTAACTCCAACTTCCTGCTAATACAGACCCTGAGAGGCAGCAATGGTGGCTCAAGTGAGCTCCTATGGCCCATGTGGGAGATCTAGATTGAATTGCTGGCTCCTAGCTTCCACCTAGCCAAATTCCAGATAGCTGTTTCAGGCCTCTGGGAAGTGAATCAGCACACATTCTCTTATCTCTCTGCCCCTAAAATAAATAAGCAAATAAATAAAACATTTAAAAGATTTATTTATTTATTTATTTGAAAGACAATGTTACAGAGAGCAGTGGAGAGACAGAGAGAGATCTTCCGTCCGCTGGTTCAATCCCCCAAATGTCCCCAGGGGTCATAGCTGGGATAATGCAAAGCCAGAAGCCAGGAGCTTCTTCCAGTTCTCCATGTGCCCAAGGACTGGGGCCATCTTTCGCTGCTTTCCCAGGTGCCTTAGCAGAAAAGTGGATCAGAAGTGGAGCAGCAAAGACTTGAACCAGCTACAGGCAGCAGCTTTAGCCATGATGCCACAGTGCCAGCCCAAGTAAATAAATTAAAAAAAAAAAAAACATATGTCAAGTTTTGACAAAATATCAAAGAAAAACACCCACAATTACCTGAATAATCTATTTTTTTTTTTGACAGGCAGAGTGGACAGTGAGAGAGAAAGACAGAGAGAAAGGTCTTCCGTTGCCGTTGGTTCACCCTCCAATGGCTGCCGCGGTCGGCGCGCTGCGGCCGGCGCACCGCGCTGATCCGATGGCAGGAGCCAGGTGCTGGGTGCTTTTCCTGGTCTCCCATGGGGTGCAGGGCCCAAGCACTTGGGCCATCCTCCACTGCACTCCTGGGCCACAGCAGAGGGCTGGCCTGGAAGAGGGACAACCGGGACAGAATCCGGCGCCCCGACCGGGACTAGAACCCGGTGTGCTGGCGCCGCAAGGCGGAGGATTAGCCTGTTGAGCCACGGCGCCGGCCTGAATAATCTATTCTAACACTCACTTTTCCAACTATGTATCATTGTTGGTTCTTAACTATTTCAGCTATAATAACATATTCCATAGATTGAATGCAGAAGCAAACATGAGAATTCAATTATTCTCATTAAATCAAGTATCAGAGATTTGCAAAAGATACAAAGCAATGATACTCTTATTAATATATTTCATTTAGAAATCATTGTCACAAAAATATAAAATTCATTTTAAAATATGCTCTTATATTTTGATTGGGCTATATCTCACACACTATAAAATTTAGCATTATAAAGTATACAATTCAAATGTTTTAAGGGTGCTCACCAAGTCATACAAACATCACAACTAACCATTTCCAGGTATCTTCATCATCCCCAAAAGAAATTTGTATGCATTAATGGTCACTCCATTTTCCCCTTACTCCTCAGTCCCTGACAACAACTGATCTACTTTCTGTTTCTATATATTTGTCAATTCTGGACATTTCACTTAAGTGAAATCATTCAATAAGTGGCCTTTTATGTCCACTTTCTTTCATTTAGAATGTTTTCAAGGTTTATCTGAATTGTAGTACATATCAGTATTTTATTTCTTGTTATGGCCAATTAAAATTTCATTGTATTGATATAATGCATTTTATTTCACCATTCATCAGTTGAAACCTTTGGGAGTTTTCTACTTTCTGGCAGTATGAATAGTTACAAACATTGGCACATTAGTTTTTGTATGAACTATCTTAGTATTTTTATGTATAGAGAAATATTAAGTGTATTAATAAATATTTTAAAAATTTTAAAGTGTACATATCAATTATAAAAATCAACAAAAATTAAAGCTTTGGGGGCTCTCAAAAACCTTTTTTAAAAATTCAACATAGTATCATTTTTTTAATTTTTTTAAATTTATTTTTTAAGGAATATAAATTTCATAGGTACAACTTTAGGAATATAGTTATTCTTCCCACCATACCTGCTTTCCCACCCCACCTCCTCCTCTCTCTCCTCTTGCCAGTCCCATTATCCGTTAAGATTCATTTTCAATTAACTTTGTACACAGAAGACTAACTCTATACTAAGTAAATATTCAACAATTTTCACAAACACACACACACAACTGTTTGAGAAACAGTTTTACAATTAACTCTCATAATAAAAGTGCAAAAGTTTCCTAAGGCCAGTAACTTAGAAACTGCTGTTATACTGAAAAATTTTCCCCATGAATTGTCCTCATCAATTCATAGGAAATAAAAATAATTTTTAGCTTACATAAAACCTGTTATCTTGGCAGCTTTACTTTCTACCTTGTATTTAATGTGAGGAAAAAAAATCAACCAATACAATAAAGTCATCCAAAAGAAGGTAAGTATGATGATAGTATATGAAAAGCTTTTTTTTTTCCAAGAAGATACTAAAGAAGGTGAAATATTTTATGACTTTTTATAAACTGCTACAGCTTTCTAAAAACATTGAACTTATTTCAGATATACAAGTTCTTCAAACCCATGAACTTGGGTCCCTGTGAAAATCCTGAGATGTTTGAGGTAATTTTCTTGGCTTCTTCATACTTGGGGAAGAGATTCCTGTTCCAAACACCTGTCAATCTAGTTTCTATTGAAGTTCTGGTTGCTGGGAAAACTCTACCTTGTACTCGTTTTTCACAAAACATTCTTTACTAGGCATTTCACAATCGTAACTCTTGAACTAATATTTTTTATTTAATCTTGAGAAAAGTTTCAAAATTTCTGATTACAAAACACATTCATCACATCTATCTTTGAAAAGATGGTAAACTCATGAATTTCTATAGTGTCTCCTTGTATTTACATGACTGTTCATGTGGCTAAATTGTTACATCTATTGAACAATCTCTGAACGCCTCCAAATTTTAGAAATTGATTTGCGGGCTGGTGCTGTGGTGTGGCGGGTAGAGCTGCGGGCTGCAGTGCCGGCATCCCATATGATCGCTGGTTCAAGACCCGGCTGCTCCACTACTCTCTGCTGTGGCCTAGGAGGACAGTAGAAGATGGCCCAAGTCCTTGGGCCCTTGCACCCATGTGGAAGACCCAGAAGAAGCTCCTGGATCCTGGCTTCAGATTGGCGCAGCTCTGGCTGTTGCAGCCAACTGAGAGGTGAACCAGTGGATGGAAGACCTCCCTTTCTCTCTCTCTTTCTCTCTCTCTCTGTGCCTCTCCTTCTCTCTGTATCACTGTGACTTTCAAGTAAAATAAAAAAAAAAAAATTTTAAAAATACAATCATTTGGTCAACCAAATTATTGAAGACTTTGGATTATGCTTCTCTGTGTGTAGAAATTTGAGTTCTAAACAGATATTAGAAATAGCAAAGTTATCTTGGGCTATTTATTTATGTATCCATCATTTAGGATTACATTCCATAATAAGCATATGTTATAGGAGAATAGTAGAACAATTTTTATTGAGAATTTAAAGTGAAGTCCTCTCTCATTGGAAGTCTGTTCTATGGAGTGGGACAGAAATTTCCCTTTGACAGCTGATAGTAATTTACTCAAAGGTCATCTAATTATCCCTGACTGAATCCCATGTGATGCCCTAATTTAGAAGTTTCCTCATTAGTACCAACATCTCCCATGTATTGGAGATATCATCACATACTGTATCATTAATTTAAAATGTAAATTTAGAAAGAAAAAATTGATATTTAGATCTTGTGGGTAAAATTTTCTATTACATATATGTATCTTGTTAAATAGAAGATAAATTTTTACAGAAGGTACTAAAGTAGCATGAAAAGCCAAACAGATTTGGAGTTCAAACCCTGCCTCTGCCTCTTATCAACTACAAGGCTACAAGGAAGTTATTAAGCCAATCCAAATCTCAATTTTCTCATCTCAAAACTAAAAAAAAAAAAATCTTTGCACATTAATTATCAAAAAGCAAGTAAACTGCATGATAAAATAGAGAATATCTATATAGCCCCATCTTTGATTAAAGTTATTATAACTATTATCACAATAATAACTCACTCATGTAACACAGACCTACCAAAAACTTCACTGCAACCCACCAAGTAGACAAAGGGCTACTACCTAACTGCATCAAGCAGATGCATAATAGTAAAGGAAGAAAAGGTACAATTGCCCTGCATGTAGGCTGCTCAATAAAATAGCACACTGATTTTTTCCAAGAAGGGGAGAAAGGACACCAGTGAGAAAGAAACCGTTTCCTTCCACTGTGAGAGATATTACTTTGATTGAAACTTTAAAAATTTTCTCTTACTTAGTGTCACAGCATTTAGCACCTCCTATCTCCAACATATACTAGGAACATCAATCAGAATTGTTTTCCTCAAGCATCACTTTAATGTTCTCCCCTGCCATGCCCAGAAGTGTACAAATGCCCACAGTGGCCTCCAATATCCAACACATGATATTGCTTCAGGTCCTATCCTACTCAATTGGTACACTTCTCCTGAACTATTCATTGCAACACTATATAACAAAAATCAAGTAACAAAGACTCAATTTAAGAATGAATTCTTGTTTACATTATAGTACAATATGTAACAATGACTCTTAACATAAAACTGAGTGATTATCTTTTCTGATATACTCACATGCAGAAGGTAACTCATATATTCTAAAATTGAACTAATTATATCTGTTGGATCAGGAAGGAGAAAGTATACTTCTGTAAAGGAGATGGTTAGAACTTATGACAAATATTTACTGTTCTCAAAGAAGTATTCAAATAGTACTGTTTCACTTATAAGCAAGTCAAATCAATTACTTTTCTGTATTTTTAAAATTTAATTACAGTTGCTTATCCACTAATGGATAATCTACTCCCCCTCCCCCAGGTACACATCAAATAGAAAGGTCAACTGACAACAAAGTGAATAGAAATTTTGTGCTGTGATTGTGTTTATGAGGATAGCCATACGTATGTTTGAATACTTTTGCAATAATGAACACTTGCTCTTATGAAATTATTAACTTCTCAGAAATTTCTGGACACTAAGTGAGTATTTAAAATAAATCCAAGAGCAAATCTGAAAGTAAACAATAGGCTATAAAAATTCACAGTCCAAAGCCAGCGTTGTGGCACAGTGAGTTAAGCTGCTGCTTTCAATGCCAACACCCCATACTGAAGTACTGGTTCAAGTCCTAGCTCCTACACTTCCAATGCCGCTTCCTCCTAATGTGCTTGGAAAGGCAGCAGAAGACAGCCCAATTGCATGCAGGAGACTGGGATGCTGTTCCTGACCCCGGACATTAGCACAGCACAGACCTTGTTGTTGTGGGCATTTGGGGACTGAACTGATATAACACATAGAGAGAATATAGAAAATATGAACAGATAGAAGATATTTGTGTGTCTCTCTGTGTCTCTTTCTCCATCTCTCTATCACTATGCATATATGTGTCTTCCTCTCTTTCTTTCATCACTATGCCTTTCAATAAACCTTTTTAAAAAAATTCACAGTTGATTAACTATTTTTAAAAAGATTTATTTATTTGAAAGGCAAAGTTAAAGAGAGAGAAAGGGAGAGAGAGATAGATCTTCCATCTGCTTGTTCACTCTCCAAATGGCCTCAATAGCAGGAGCTGGGCCAGGCCAAAGCCAGAAGCCAGAAGTTTCATCCAGGTCTCCCACATGGGTGCAGGGGACCGATCACTTGGGCCATCCTCCGCTGCATATCCTCGGTGCTTGAGCAAGGAGTTGGACTGGAAGTGAAGCAGCCAGGACTCTGACTGAATGCTCTTTTACCTTATTTAATATCCTGAAGAGGGAAGCCCTTTCTAAATATTTATCCCCCCTGGGAAAAACTATACATGAAGGTGGTTTTATCTGGAAAGCCAAAATAGTGTTGCGACACAGAAAACTTATTTATCTGCTTTTATTTTTCCTACATGATGCCAAATGCTGAAATATTTCAGTAAATTTCACTTCATCCAATCAACTCTATTCTCCTTCCTTCCATATAGAAGAATAAGTGAGGCAAATAATTACAGGAGGCTAACATTACCTTCGTCATCTATTCCTCCTCCCCACCTCTGATGAGATTACATTTTTACCTATTTATTTTCTTCCTTTTTTAAGAGTACAGTGCCTGCAGCCAATGTGGTGCCAAATAAATATTTAATAAATGAATGAATAAGTAAGAATGAAACAATAGTCTCCACCCTTTTCTTTGATTTACAACCTTTTACCCCACAATATTTAATTACTTAACCATATTCTCAGTTAAGCTATTCAAATACTATTTACCTTCCAGAAATCTTTAAACCATCAAGTAAACTCATTTTTTGGAAGCTATTTTTGAGTTTATATATTTTCAACTGATTATTTTCTTTTTTTTTTTTTTTTTTTTTTTTTTTTTTTACAGGCAGAGTGGACAGTGAGAGAGAGAGACAGAGAGAAAGGTCTTCCTTTGCCGTTGGTTCACCCTCCAATGGCCGCCGCGGCCAGCGCTGCGGCCGGCGCACCACGCTCATCCGATGGCAGGAGCCAGGAGCCAGGTGCTTTTCCTGGTCTCCCCGTGGGGTGCAGGGCCCAAGCACCTGGGCCATCCTCCACTGCACTCCTGGGCCACAGCAGAGGGCTGGCCTGGAAGAGGGGCAACCGGGACAGAATCCGGTGCCCCGACCGGGACTAGAACCCGGTGTGCCGGCGCCGCAAGGCGGAGGATTAGCCTGTTGAGCCACGGCGCCGGCCTATCAACTGATTATTTTCAACATATTCATTCAATAACTTCTTTCTTGATCACCTATTCAGTTTACTTCTAGTTTGTAAAAGATTTAACATAGTTTCATTAGTATAATATATTCCTAGTCATACTTCAAATTCCTAGTTGATTCTGTATTACTGATCTCCTCAATTCAAAATCATTATTACAGATTGACCATATATTAAAAGGCTATATTGTGTGTGGTAAGTCTGGTCTTCAGCAGAAGTCAGCTTATGAGGAGCCCAGGCAGCTCTGCTAGCCAAGAGCTGGATCACTGGAAATGGAACTGCCCTGAAGTTGAAGGACGTCCAGGTCAGAGCCATAGACCTTGCTGGCTCCAAGCTGGAAAGCCCTTCACTCAGCCCAACTTCCAAAGTGACCACCGCTGCTGAGGGGACGGCCAAGTAGGGTCAGCAACATTGCAGGCAGAACTGTAAACTTCCTGTTAGAGATGCCACCTGCCTTTATCTGGCCAGCTCTCCTCCCAAGCCAGCTAGGTAATGGAAGTCAACAAGGTATCTTCCCAAGGAGGTTCACACCTCTCTTAGGATGTACCCCATGTGAAGAGATAGATAGATCTGGGCCTCATAACTTAGAAGGCCTTAAAGCCAACCAGATTATTATCAAGCCCCTTCTGTCAGTTTATATTTGCCTCTCAATTGGAAAACTCATTCATGGCATAAGACAGCACCTTTCTTAGATCCTCTAGTAATGACTCTGTCCTTTGTTCTGGACCCTGTCTAGCCCACTTGGGGCTTCATTCCTTTGTAATCATAGCCTCTACTTTTTTATATATATTAATTTCTACTTTATTTAAGCCAAAGATTCTTGAATTGGATCTATGTAATCTTTTTTTAACTTTTATTTAATGAATATAAATTTCCAAAGTACAGCTTATGGATTACAATGTCTTCCCCCCCCCCGCCATAACTTCCCTCCCACCCACAACCCTCCCCTTTCCTGCTCCCTCTCCTCTTCTATTCACATCAAGATTCATTTTCAATTCTCTTTATATACAGAAGATCAGTTTAGCATATATTAAGTAAAGATTTCAACAGTTTGCACCCACATGGAAACACAAAGTGAACAATACTGTTTGAGTACTAGTTATAGCATTAAATCACAATGTACAGCACATTAAGGACAGAGATCCTACATGAGGAGTAAGTGCACAGTGACTCCTGTTATTGACTTAACAAATTGACACTCTTGTTTATGGCATCAGTAATCTCCCTAGGCTCTAGTCATGAGTTGCCAAGGCCATGGAAGTCCCCTGAGCTCTTCGACTTTGATGTTATTCCGACAATGCCATAGTCAAAGCGGAAGTTCTCTCCTCCCTTCACAGAAAGGTACCTCCTTCTTTGATGACCTGTTCTTTCCATTGGGATCTCACTCGCGGAGATCTTTCATTTAGGTCTTTTTTTTTTTGACAGAGTGCCTTGGCTTTCCATGCCTGAAATACTCTCATGGGCTTTTCAGCCGGATCCGCATGCCTTAAGCATAGCCTCTACTTTTAATCAATGGTTTTACTCCTGACCTGTGTGTCCTGATGGTCCTCTCCCCCACTTAATGTTGTATGATTGTTCAGGAGTTTCTCCATAGACAAACCCCTCTACCTGCAAAAGCTGAGTGGCTTTTCTCACAGTCTTGGTTTAAACCACGCCCATCAAACAGCCTTCACAAGGGTCTAGAGATCCCCCTCATTTCCTCTCCCCTATGAAATCCTCTCATTACCTGGTTAATACCACTCTTAGGATCATTGGCTGCTATTCTCACCCTGTCTTTTATAATACCGTGTCTGCTTAAGTGTTTACAGGAGTTGATAATGGAACGAACCAAGGTCTTCAGCAACCAGGCAGTCAACCAAATGCTGCTACAGGAATATATTCAGCTCCCCACCCTTGAGACATCGCCCCAAGCCAGCAGGAAGTAGTTCTAAACACAGATCATCGTCCCTCTACCCCTCCTGGACTTTTGGAACTAATGTAATCTCATACAACTCCTGCTTTATATAAAACAAAAGGGGGGAATGTTAGTAAAATGGTGCAGTACCGACACCATCTCTAGGCTCTAGCCCCTGCCGCCATTGCTGGAAGCCAGGTAGCCACATGGCCCAACCACCAGTGTCAGCCCTACCCCCATCCTAATGGGATTCACTGCTTCTACTTCCTTGCCTGCCCCCTGGCAAAGTTTTAA
Organism: Sylvilagus floridanus; assembly: GCA_949820135.1. Lineage (NCBI taxonomy): Eukaryota > Metazoa > Chordata > Mammalia > Lagomorpha > Leporidae > Sylvilagus > Sylvilagus floridanus. The sequence goes on from OX463231.1 coordinate 91,902,285, forward strand.
AAGGACCTGTTCCTAAACACGTGGCTTTCTCTTTATCTTATCTCCAGATTTCTCTGTCTCTCTCTTGATCTCTCTCTCTTACGCTCTCCTCTCTCTCTTTTCCTTCTTCACCCCTTTCCTCAAGTCTATTGGGTTTCCCCAATAAACTCTTTCCCTTAAAAAAAAAAAAAAAAAAGGCTATATTGTTATGAAGCTCCTACCAAGCAAAAACAACAGTAATAGGATTTAGAATCTTTCGGGATCACATAGAGAGTGCCTTGTTCATAATAGTGTTTCATAAATATTTACTGATTTGATTAACTGAGTTTTCTCTTACATTAAAAGATGTTTAATTTTGGAAAGAATTGCCATAAACCAGGAATGAGGTAATTAAAAGTTTCTGGGGTCATTGCTATGGCACAGCGGGTTAAACTGCTGCCTGCTGCGTCAGCATCGCATGTGGGCATCTGATCCAGCTCCCTGGTAATGTGCTTAGGATAAGCAGTAGCAGATGACCCAAGTTCTTAGGCCCCTGCACCCACCTGGGAGACCTGGTTGAAGCTCCTAGTTCCTGGCTTTGGCCTGGCCCAAACCCAGTTGTTGGGGCCATTTGGAGAATGAAGCAGCAGAAAGAACATCTCTCTCTCTCTCTCTCTCTCTCTCTCTCTCTTTTTTCTCTCTACAATTTGCCTTTCAAATAAAATAAATAAAGCTTTTTAAAAAAAAAAAAAAGAAAGAAAATTGTTACCATCAACTGAGCGCTTACTCATCATCAAAAAAGAAGCAGAGAATTCCTATGTAAGAATCAACTGTGGGGGCTGGCATCGTGGCATAGTGGGTAAAGCCACTATCTGCAATGCTAGCATCCCATGTGAGCACCAGTTCTAGTCCTGGATGCTCCACTTCCAGCAGATAGAAAATCTCTCTATTTCTGCCTTTCAAATAAATAAATCATTTTTAAGTGATCTGGATTAAAACCGGTAATTACTACTGTTTAAAGATGTTTTTGGATATAATTAAAACTGAAAAAAAATCTTGGTGTTAAATTGGAAATTGCATAGATAATTAATCAATTTAAAAAATATATATCATGTAGAATCTCTGTCCTTAATGTGCTATACATTGTGAATTAATACTATAACTAGTACTCCAACAGTATTTTTCACTTTGTGTTGCTATGTGAGGGCAAACTGTTGAAATCTTTACTTAATATATACTAAACTGATCTTCTGTATATAAAGAGAATTGAAAATGAACCTTGATGTGAATGCAAGGGGAGAGGGAGTGGGAAAGGGGAGGGTTGCGGGTGGGAGGGAAGTTGGGGGGGAGAGCCATTGTAATCTATAAGCTGTATTTTGGAAATTTATATTCTTTAAATAAAAGCATTATAAAAAAAAAAAGATGTTTTTGGTTGCTGTTCCTTGTCAGAAAATACTAGGATTGAATGAATATTATCTAATTGGAAAATAAAATGTTGATAATAGTTTGATAACATTTTATACAGATTTTGAAAATTATGGGGCCGGCGCTGTGGCATAGCAGGTAAAGCCACTGCTGCAGTGCTAGCATCCCATATGGGCGCTAGTTCAAGTCCCGGTAGCTTCCCTTCTGATCTGGCTCTCTGTTATGGCCAGGGGAAGCAGCAAGTCCTTGGGAGCCTGCACCCACATGGGAGACCAGGAAGAAGCTCCTGGCTTCAGATCAGCTCCCATCATTGCAGCCATTTGGGAATTAAACCGGCGGAAAGAACACTCTCTCTCTTTGCCTCTGCCTCTCTGAAGCTCTGCCTTTCAAACAAATAAATAAAACTTTAAAAAAAAGAAAGAAAACTACATACACTTTATTCTTGGCGCTCCTGGATTCATGAAATTAAGTGACAGATGAATTAAAATGTGTTTGAAGACCTATGTAATATTAGATCACAACAAAACTTCATAACTGCCACACAATAAAAAATATACTTGGCGACATAACCATCTGTCGTTTTGCACTGCATAGCAGGATTTTTCTTGAGTTGTTTAATTTCATAGCTTTATCATAAACATTTGCTAATGGTACCTCAAAAAAGAAACTTGAAATTGAGCGTCTGCAATTGCAAAATGTTTTCTGTATTATATCATTGTTTGTATTCTTACCTTTGAAACATTTAATTTTAGACCTACATTATAGTCTTTTTTTTTATCTAAACTTGTGTTCCCAAGGGTATGTCTGGGTAAGATTTTAACTGAACTAACCACACTTTTTCAGACTACTGTAAATTTTACTGAAGTAAGAAATGATTCCATTAAAGATAAAATGAACTCAATAATATTTCTATACATGCTAGAAGATCAAGGATAAAATAGGTAAAATCCATTAAAAATTTAATTAAAAAACATATTTTACCACCAGTGTTCATCAATCTAAGGGATAAAATGACAGCTTTTAAAGCTACTGAAAAACACTTTAAATAGATGCTGAGAACAAAGCACGATTTCAAATTTGCTTCCTATGTTTTTGTATACTTTGACATAATAAATAGTAAAAAAATAATCTATCAAAGTATAAGTTTTTGTAACTTAGGCAAATACTAGGAAAATATCCAGAATGGTGAAAGACCGACAGCATTTAGGAAGCTGGGTGTCCTTAAGATCATGTTTCTCACACTTCTGTCATTCATTTGCAGGACCTCATCTACACAAATCAGCATTACCATTTATTTAGCTTTTCTTCCTTCAAGTTTACTTTACATCCATTCACTTAAAAAAAATCCTAAATGTTGCTCTAAGCAACAATATCTGTAAATAAATGTTAAAACTTTTAAAATTTTCTATCAATTAAAATTATTCCTTTATCCCATTATGGGCACATTGCCTTAAGAAAATTATGTTAAATGTATCATAAGGGAGCTGCTCCTATGAAGATGAGAGGTTAAGAAATGGAGGAAGAAATCTAGAAAGCTAAACACATAATTGCATAACTACCAGAAGGAGAAAATTGCACACATGTGTGCTAACTTTATCCAATTCAGGTTTTCCAATCATATTGTTAGTGGGTGGTATGAGCCAATTTGGAGACTCCTGCTCCCTCCTTCACTGCCATTGCCCCACCCAATAATTATTTCAGTTATCTTGGATCAGAAAAATTATGGAGTGCGCTTTGGCAGGCTGGCCACCTTAACCACACTGAGAGAATTTGCCACTGCTGGCTTTTTTTTTTTTTTCTCCATATAAAAATTTCAAGTAAGAGACACTGTTAAAATCTATTTTTACCACATATTCTGTGCACATTTACTTTAGCATTCATATATGTATTAGTTGCTTTTTGTCACTATTTCCATCCTTGCATATAGCTTCATGAAGATAATTTATCTGTTTTGAATACTGCTGTATCAAAACTGGCGCACTGTAAATGTTAAGTAAATATTTGCTGAATGAATTAACCATTTTACCTTTGAATATTGTCTCCTACTCTTTTTTTATTTTTTATTTATTTATTTATTTTTTGACAGGCAGAGCGGACAGTGAGAAAGAGAGACAGAGAGAAAGGTCTTCCATTGCCATTGGTTCACCCTCCAATGGCCGCCGCCGCAGGCGCGCTGCGGCCAGTGCACTGCGCTGATCCGATGGCAGGAGCCAGGTGCTTCTCCTGGTCTCCCATGGGGTGCAGGGCCCAAGCACTTGGGCCATCCTCCACTGCACTCCCTGGCCACAGCAGAGAGCTGGCCTGGAAGAGGGGCAACCGGGACAGAATCTGGTGCCCCGACAGGGACTAGAACCTGGTGTGCCGGCGCCACAAGGCGGAGGATTAGCCTGTTGAGCAGCGGCACCGGCCTCCTATTCTTGATATTTATTGCCACTCGCCTTCGTAACATATATTTCCTCTCTCTATTTTTAATATATTTCTTTTTCTTGCCTCTATTTAGACACACATATTATCTTTTTCTACTATTTAGACTTTGGGTTTTAAAACTATACTTTTATTTAGCTTAAACATTAGAGTTGAAACTCCAAAACATTACATGTGTCCAAGTTAATTTTCTTGACCCTATCAAATTCAGTTTTGTAATACAATTCCCTTTGTTTTGTACAGCATTGTACCTCTTCTACTTTAAACTCTGGCCCCTGGTACAAACAGTACATTTCAAATGGTACATAAAAATCATACGTTTTATGAGTAGTGATTTTGTAAAAAATGCTTCAGAGATTTCATTTCTCCTGCTGCTCTGACAGATATCTTTAACTTCAGACGCATAGTAGTTTTGGTCTTTTTTTTTAATAATTAATCTCATATTTTTCAAAGGAAATGTTTAACATTCATTTTTAGTTATTCATTTCTTAAATGATTGAAGTGCGTCTTAAATAACTGAAGCAGAGCACAGGTTATATGCATTAATCAACATGGCCAGAATATTATATATATGTATGTATATACATATATATTAAATATTTTTTATTTATTCGAAAGACAGAGTTACAGAGAGAGGTAGAGACAGGTATAGAGAGAGAGGTCTTCCATCTGCTGGTTCACTCCCCAAATGGCTGCAACTGAGCTGATCTGAAGCCAGGAACCAGGAGTTCCTTCTGCATCTCCCACGTGGATACAGGGGCCCAAGGACTTGGGCCATCCTCCATTGCTTTTCCTGACACATTAGCAGGGAGCTGGATTGAATATGGAGCAGCCGGGGCTTGAACCAGTGCCCATATGGAATGCCAGCACTGCAGGCCGGAGTCTTAACCTACTGCACCACAGTGCCAGCTCCAGAATATATTTTTATCTTCTCTCAGTTAACTATGTGAGGAATGATATAGTACATATTCCAAAAAAAATTTTAATTTCTAAAAAATGTCCAAATTTTGGACTTTTTTTTAAAAAAGATTTATTTATTTATTTGAAAGGCTGCATTACAGAGAGAGAGGGAGAGACAGAGACAGATTTTTCATCTGCTGGTTCACTCCTCAAATGGCTGCAACAGCCAGGGCTGGGCCAGGCCAAAGCCAGGAGCCAGAAGCTTCTTCCAGGTCTCCCAAGTGGGTGCAAGGGTTCAACTACCTGCACCACCTTCCACTGCTTTCCTAGGTGCATTAAGTAGATAGCTGGATTGAAAGTGGAGCAGCCGGGATTTGAACCAGCGTCACCCACATGAGATGCCAGCATCGCTGCTGGTGGTTTAACCCACAGCACCGGCTCCTATTTTGTACATTTTCTAAAATTTCAATCTAGGTTTTCAGATTAGAATTACTTTAAAGACAACAGACGACCAATATATGCTTAAATTCTCATTACCCACAAAAAAATTATTCTCTTCCCTTCCTTGCAATTGAGATCAAGGTGGGTACTTTTGATTACAATCAGAAGATTTAATTATCAAAGGTTCAGAAGCAGATCTTTTTCAAATTTGGAGTTTTGAAATTGTGTACTTTTCAGGTAAGAATAGGACTTCTTCGAACTCTACAGGCCATACACAGTACATAAACTTTTTAAAGCTGGGTAAGGCAGACCAGCAAGAATGACAAATACTTTACTCTCCTGTTTACTAGGAGATATATATCATGCACATTTGCTTGTTTCATATGCCCCTCACTTCTTTCAGTCCATGTTAATGAGTACAATGAAGCTACAATAAATATAAAGCAAAAATTAAAGTAAAAATTAATCAGAAAAATGTGAAATGCTTGATAATTAAAAACTATTAATACAAAAAATTGCAATCTCTGGTAGATATATGAGCGCAGCAATAAAAAGATATGTGTGCTAATATACTAATATGGAGAACATTTGTTTTCCTTCCTAAGAATATGTAACACTAAAATAATTTCAAAAGAGTGGTTATTTAAAAGACTTATTAGTGTATTATTAAGGTCTGAATTTTGTTGTTTATTGAAGAGTTCGGTAATATTTTGCTTTTCAGATTTTTTCCACTGCCCTAATTTCTCAAAAACGTTGGAAAACTATTTTTCAAACATAATCTGAATATTTATTCATTGGCTTTATTAGCTAAGAAGATACACTTGAATGTGCCTACAATGATTAGCACTGAAGGGTGTGTCTTTTAATAGCTTGAGAAAAGGACCTACAGTATTTAAAAGACCATCTCATTACCACAAGTATCCATATATGTATAGATATTTTTTGAGCTTTTAATTTTGTTCCACGGGTATATATTTGACTATCATCACCTCAATAACATACCATTTTAACAAGTATTATTTTTGTAATAAATTCTGATGTTCTGTAGAATGAGTATTTCAACTTTGTTTATTTTTTTAAGATTGTCTGCTATTTTTTACCCTGACCCTTTCCTATAACTTTTAAATGAGTTTATACTCAAATAACTTTGGGAAAATTGACATCTTTACAGTATTTAATCTTCTAATTCATGCACATGGTAATCATTCCATATTAAACTTTTCTTTCATTAATATTGCACAGTTTTCTGTGTCTTGTATACATTTAATAACTTATAGAATGTGTACTTATTTAATATTATAGGTAATACTTAAAATTTTTCACTTATTTATTGTAAATAGGAATACTCACTTAAAATTTGTTTATATATATAAAGGGAACAGATTTGATTTATTTCATATATACAGTTTTAAGAATATAATGACACTTCCCACCCTCCTTCTTCCTTCCTTTATTATTTCTCTTTTCATTTTTGCAATGACATACTTTTAATTTACTTTATAATTATAAGCTTAATCCTCCACTAAATAAAGAATTCAACAAGTACTAAGTAGAAAAATCACTGTTCCTCTGGAATATAGACAATGACAATAAGGAATATTCAAATCTCACTATGTCAATTTCACTCATATGTATTATATTTTTAGTACTACGCTATATATAAGTTACGACAAATCGGAGAAAACATATGACATTTGTATTTTGGGAACTGTGTTATTTCACTAAGTATAACAGTTGCATCCATTTTGTTGTGAACGAGAAGATGTCGTTCTTTTTTATTGCTGAATACATTATTGCTGTGTACATATCACATTTTCTTTATCCAGTCATCAGTTGATGGACATCGGGGTTGATTCCATATATCTTAGCTTTTGTGAATTGTGCTGCTATAAATATGAAATTTTTGGTGAATTTATCTTGCTAAATAAATTAATTCTAACTATTTATCCATAGCTGTTTTATGGCTTAGATCTGCTGTACTGCTAGTGATAGTTTTGTTGCTCTTCAACTGCTATAACTTTTTGTTCTTTATTGTCATAGGTAGGACCTCCAATGAAGCAATGAATAAAGATAATATTTTTTTCATTTTTTATTTCAAAGGAAAAGTTTTCAACATTATGCTTTTATTTTGTTTTCTTGTGGATTTTTATAGATTTTTTTATTGATTTAAGGAATTATCCTTCTAATATGAGCTTTCTGTGAGTATTTTTAAAACCTAAAAATACATTTTGAATTTTTGAAATTATTTTCTACAGTTATGGAAATTATCATAATTTTTCTTCTTTATGATATAAACTAGTAAGTTCCATTGATTTTTTTTTATTTGAGAAGCAGAGATGGAATAGACTGTGATATAGAGAGAGTGAGCTCTCACCCACTACTTCTCTTCCCAAATGCCTACAGCAGCTGAGGATTCAGCCTGGCCAAAGTCAGGAGTCAGGAACTCACTGCACGTCTGTATTATGGATGGTAGGGACCCAATTACTTGAGCCATCACCACCGCCTCCCAAAGTTTGGAGTCAGGAGCCAGAGGAAAGCATCAAACCCAGGTCTTCTGATATGATATACTGCATCCCAACCAGTGCAGTAATCACTAGGCCAAGCACTCATTCCTTAAGTTTTGGTGTCTTACAGATATTGTAAACAATCTGCATTTTTAAGTTGTGGAGAGTTTATATGAAATCAATTAGCACAAATTTGTTAATCAAGTTTTTAAGTTCTCTGTGTTCCCAATGATTTCATATATACAAATCAATTTTTGAGAGAAACATACATTTGAATCAATTTCTAAAAGAAACATTTTTAAAACTTCCTACTATAATTGTGAATTTGACTGATTTCTTATTGAATTATGTCATATTTTGCTTGTTTCTTTGGACTACATTAGCAAGTACCTTCCTGGAAAATCTACTTTGTATTGCTATAAAATGTGTTTCCTTGTTTTATAATAGTATAAGACTTTTATTTTTGTAGTTGCATAATGCATCTTTATCCAACATTTTACTTCATGTATTTCTGTATCCTTTACATGTTTTTTATAGACAACAAAGTGTTATTTTTTTAAAAAAATTATAATGTTTGTCTTTCAAATGCAATAGGTAATTTACATTGAATATAGCTTATATTTGGTTTAAGGTCTATCATTTTACATTCTGGTATCTAATTATATGGCAAATTCTATCTTCTGTTATTCCTCAAGTTTTCATCTGTGAAATATTTTATAAATCATATAGTATTTTATTTTCCTCTGCTATCAATTTGTTTGTTTGTCATGTATTAATTCACTGATCTTTTGGGGGATATTTTCCAGACTATAAGTCTTTCCTGAAAAGGATGTCATATCAAGGACTACTTTACCATGTCCAAAAAAAATGCAGGGACAGTAGAATAAAACAGATCAATTTACTTCTCTTCTTCAATCTGTAATACTGGAGGTAAACATTTAAAAAAAAAACTTTTATTTGAAAGAGCAACAGAAAGTGAGAACATTCTAATTCCATGTACATTTTAAATATCATAAAGCGTTATTATTAATATTATATTTGACAGCCAGTATAAATATATTTATAAGCATGCTTAGCATTTTCTTTAATCTGCACTCTTTTCTTCTCTCTCTATGTCTAGCTGAAATAATTTCATTTTGCTTAAATAATTCCATTTAGTGTTTCCTTTGTTTTTTTAATATTCTGATGAAAAATCAATTATTTGCTTTTTTTTTTTTTTTGACAGGCAGAGTTAGACAGTGAGAGAGAGAGAGAGAGAGAGAGAGAGAGACAGAGAGAGAGAGAGAGAGAGAGAGAGAGAGAGAGGTCTTCCTTCCATTGGTTCACCCCCTAAATGGCCGCTACATGCCATCGTGCCATCAGCACACTGTGCTGATCCGAAGCCGGGAACCAGGTGCTTCCTCCTGGTCTCCCATGTGGGTGCAGGGCCCAAGCACTTGGGCCATCCTCCACTGCCTTCCCGGGCCACAGCACAGAGCTGGACTGGAAGAGGAGCAACCGAGACAGAATCCGGCACTCCGACTGGGACTAGAACCCGGTGTGCTGGTGCCACAGGCAGAGGATTAGCCTATTGAGCCGCGGCGACGGCCAACACTGGATTTAGTTTCAGCCTCTTGACTTCAACCTGATTCAATGCCAGCTGTTGCAGGCATATGAGGATGGAGGATCTCTGTCTATCTGCCATTGAAATAATTAAAAAATATATATATGTATAAATTTGGACACAAAAAAGTAGACAATATAGAGGGAAAATGTATGAATCTCTTTGGAAAAAAGGTCCTATATACAGGCAACTGAAGTTCCCAGAAGGCTTTGGGGTAAAAAGAACATGTGAGAAAAGGAACTTAAACAAACAAAGGCAGAGAACTTTTCAAAACTTCAGATCACGCGGTGCTGATTGGCCATTGGAGGGTGAACCAACGGTAAAAGGAAGACTTTTCTCTCTGTCCACTCTGCCTATCAAAGAAAAAATAATAATAATCCAGTGTCAGCAGAGCCAACCACTTAAATCATCCCCCTCCCCCCCACCCCGGCCCGCTTCTATGGCACACATCAATAGGAAGCTGGAATTGGAAGCAAAGCTGGGATCTGAACCTAGGCACTCTGATGAGGCAGACATTTCAAGTAGCCTCTTAACCAAATGTTCTCCCCCATTTTTTAGTTTTGTTAGTTTTGATATTCAATTTTCAGCTATATCAGACCAGCTTCTTTTCTGTTTGATTCTTATTTTCACCAATATTTCTTGAATTTTCATTTGTCTGTTTTCTGACATTAGCAAACTTTTAAAGAATTTCATGTACATTCTGATAAAAATTATTTCAAATTCCATGAGTTATCAGATTTAAGATTTATTTTTATTTATTTGAAAGGTAGAGTTACTGAGAGAAAGAGGGAGAGGCAGAGAGAAAGAAAGAGAGAGATCTTCCATCTACTGGGACATTCCCCAAATGGCTGCAATGACCAGGTCTGGGCCAAGCTTCATCTGAGTCTCCCACATGGATGCAGGGGCCCAGGCGCTTACACCACTGCTTTGCCAGTCACACTAGCTTTCCCAGGCACTTCCATTGCTTTCCCAGGCACACTAGCAGTGAGATGGATAAGAAGTGGGACAGCTGAGGCTCAAACCTACACCCATATGGATACCATCGTTGCAAGAGTTAGCTTGATCCATTACACCACAACATGGGGCTCAACTGATAACACGTTGATGTGTATATTTTGTATGTCTGTTTATATTGGCATTTTTTTCCTTAGTCTCTGGCTATGTTTTGTCTTTTTGAATGCCTGATTATTTTTCATTTTATACTATGTTTTATCTTTTTAAATGTAGCAATACTTTGAGGTTCTAGAAGATATTATCTTCCTCTAGAAAAGATTTACTTTTGCTTCTGGCAAGCAATTCCCCTGGAATGCTTGTATGCCAAGATCACCTTAAGGCCATCAAATATCGAGATTATGGTACACTGGCCTTCATTTCTTAAATGGCTAGCCTCCTTCAGGTTTACTCTATTGCTAAGGTTTCCCAATGGAAAGTTTGTTGTGTCCATGTCCTTCTTACTTCCTGCGTTATAAATGTCAATTTTATATCCCACAAACTTTGTTCTCTTTCCTAAATTCTTAGCTGCCACTACAGATTCTAAATTCTGTCAACTAGCTTATCTGTTTATTCAGTGAGTAACAATTAGCTATTTTGAAATTGCATGCAGTAAAAGTTGACAACTAATTAGAAATGAACTGGATTAACTGCTTTCACTCCTTAGAACATTTCAATTAATATCTGTAATGCCTGAGTATCTTTTATTTCTAAAGTAAAAACATTTTAAACATACAATTATGTATGTGATCTTTTTTTTGATCAAAATAAAATTTCTTCAATGTCAACTCCCTTAAGAAATCAGAATGACTTAAAAAATAATGAGAAATATTTTTGAACTTTCTAAACTACAAATTCATATTTAAATTTAAAGCACTAAAAAATGATTCTGGGGCCGGCGCCGTGGCTCAATAGGCTAATCCTCCACCTTGCGGCGCCGGCACACTGGGTTCTAGTCCCGGTTGGGGCGCCGGATTCTGTCCTGGTTGCCCCTCTTCCAGGCCAGCTCTCTGCTGTGGCGTGGGAGTGCAGTGGAGGATAGCCCAAGTGCTTGGGCCCTGCACCTCATGGGAGACCAGGAGAAGCACCTGGCTCCTGCCATAGGATGAGCGCGGTGGGCCAGCTGCAGCGCGTGGGCCGTGGCGGCCATTGGAGGGTGAACCAATGGCAAAAGGAAGACCTTTCTCTCTGTCTCTCTCACTGTCCACTCTGCCTGTCCAAAAAAAAAAAAAAAGATTCTGGGGCTGGAGTTCTGGAACAACTGATTAAGCTGTGGCTTGCTGATGCCAGCCTTCCAAATGGGCACTGTTTAAGTAGCTAGGATGCTCCATTTCCAATCCAAGTTCCATTTTAATGCTCCTGAGAAAGCAGTGGATGATGGTTCAAGTACCTGGGCCTCTGCCACCCATGTGTCAGAAATGGATGAAGCTCCAGACTCCCTGGCTTTGGTCTGGCCCAGCCCTGGCCATTTCAGCCATTTGAGAAGTGAACCAGTGAAGGTATGGAAGATAATCTCCTCTCTCTCTCTCTCTCTCTCTCTCTCTCTCTCTCTCTCTCTCTCTCTCCTTATCTATGTATCTATTTCTCTGTAACCCTGCCTTTCAAATAAATAAAAATAATCTAAAACTTAAAAATATAAATGATTCTTCCCTCTTTAATTTTACTACTCAGTCTGTGCCATTTATTTAAGATAGTTTACATTCTGTCATTTGGAAGCTATTTTGCTTTGTTTCTAGAGTTTGCAATCTTATCCTTAGCTTTTCATTCTGTGAAAATAGGTTATTTATTATAAGACAGTATATATAATTTCATTTGGTGCTGAAAAGAAAAATCAAAAAGTGCATCTAGTCATATACTACTCATCAAATGTTTATTTTAAATAGCTGCTCTGTGTCAAGTACCATGCATTGGTTTTAGGGACCCAAACTGAAGGAAATGCAATCTTTTCCACTGGGGGCTGCTAGTCTACTGGGGATACAGATGAGGAGGTGCAACTCTAGATTTAAATTATTTCTAAAAGTTACTGAACAGCGTTTTGTGTGTGTAGAGAAGTAGGAGCCTCTTTTCTCTATCCTTTGTTTACAAGGAATTAAGAGAGGCGGAGAAAACTCGTGAATCAATCAGTTGTTACAGAACAACATTCCAAGAAGTTGCGTAAAATAATTGGAAACAGATTGAAGTTCTTTAATTCATGAAGCCCTACAAATGGTTGGAGCCAAGTGTTCTTTGCTGTTGCCAAACTCTAGTGCATGAAAGATAGTCTGTCATTTTAATGACCCATATCCACCCCCAAATTATGTTACTCATTGCACTCTCATCAGATCTTAAACTAGAAGTACAAAACATGGATATCAGTAGAAATGCCAAGAACTGCAATAATCTGATAGAAAAGTTTTAAAAACAACACTGTTGTGTGTGTGTGTGTTTGTGTACACATAGTTATAAGGACATATGTATATATATATATAATGTACATTTGTATTGGCATGCACTTTTACAGTATATATTAATATGGAGGTACATAACAAAAGAAACTGCAGTTAAACATACATAACACCATAAGTGGGTAGTGTCATTGGGAACTGTCAGGATTGACTTTTAGGATTTCTCAGTGCAAAGCAATGTCATCATAATGTCATGTTTCCCTTTTTCAAAGCTCTTAGGATAACTTTAACCATCTCTTAAGGAAACAACATGATGTAGTGGTTAAGGCACAGAGTCTAAACCCAGATTGCCTGGGTTTCTATTGTACTTTAATATTTATTACTTCTAACACTTTTGGATTTTTCTCCTTAAGATAGGTTTGTTTGTTTGTTTAGCAGAGTGACAGAGAAAGGAGATAGAGTGTGAAAGCAAGCGATAGAGGCATCTTCTATCAACGGTTTCCTTCCCTAAGTGGCTGCAACAGCCAGGGGTTGGCCAGGCGGTTAATCTGCAGCACTGCAACGCCGGCCCCACATTTTTACCCTTAATCAAAAATTGTTTTTTCTGAATTTGTGCATTTAATGTGAATTTTTTCACAATCTTCTTTTGGAATCACTAAAAATAAATTTCACCTTATGTCTTTTGTTTTAATATGTATTATTCTGAGTAAGTAAAATCTTATAATACATAAGTCTTACTACCACAATGTCTGTAATGTATAATTAAAAAAAAAAAAAGACATAGCACTGAGTCTAGAAACCCATATAGTTGGCTTAGTTTATCTCACCTACAAGATGTGTGTATATTGAATCAGAACTTTATTTTTGTAAATTATTTCCTCATTCTGCCTTCTTCCATCACTTATTCATTTATTTAAATTATTAAACATTTTGTGTGTTTTAGGGATTAAGAATACTAAATGAATGATTCATAGATCCTGCCCATAAAATATCTCACAATAGAAGAAAACTAATTCACATAAGGACACATAGTCAGTCTCCCTGGGAATTTTCTGTGAGCCTTTGAGAATTATGCTCTTTTTGCTTTTGGATTTTGTGCTTAAAAGAAACGATAAGCTAAAGATGCTAGAGGCCATCTCTTAAAATCATGGAGACTTAATATAAAAGAAGTAAATATAAAAGAGAGCAAAAGTAAAAGGTGGAGATGAGAAAAAAAAATAGAGTGGTACAGGAGTAAGGCTTTACCAAGTAGAAGAAACATCACAAGGAAAGACATGAATATACATAAAACGATATGATATTTTAAGTAAACTGTAAGATGTGTGAGAGGGTTGAAGGAATGCACAGAAAGGTAGAGGCTACACTGTGAATAATCTTATAATCCTAAAAGTACTGGGGAGCCAATGAAGTATTAAATATTTTGGCATTCGAATAAGAAGACAGAATATACACAGCGTAGTGATAGCAGGGCAGATGAAAAGGCACGTAGAATCTAGGTTGCCTCTGAGAATTCTGATTTGGTTGTCTGAGTATTCGTATTATTCAAAAGGATAAGCTCAAAATGAGAGTCAGGAGAAGAGATAATAATTATTATTTTGGAAATAATGAGTTGGCAGTTTATTTGGGAGATCTACTTACACCAGTCTTTTAGATCACTGTTTATAGATCCCTGAAATTCAGAGACAGCTCTTAACTGACGATCCATTTGGTACCTATTGACACAGATGTGGTTCAGGAAGCTATGGAAATAACTGTGAGGTATTAGGAATAGCAAATATTGTAGAAGAGAAAAGAGATGGGATTGGATCTACAGAGAGTTCAAAAATTTAAGTTCTAGGCATAACCCAAGGAGCATAAAGGAGATCAAAAGGGGAGAGTATGGGAGAGCAGTGGTGACATGGAAGCTGGGAAAGAAAATCTTCAATAAGAGGTCCATGCTCAATAATCCACTGCAGTAGAGAAGTCATGCATCATGACTGAAAATTACCCACTAGACTTTTTAAGGATTTTTTAAATTTTAAAAGATTTTAAAGATAGATGAGCTATTGTGGGGCAAAACAATTTAAATCCATTAACAATTTTCCTGTAACATGCATTTTCATGAACTTTTTGAAGACAGCTGTATTTGTGTATGTGTACACATCATAAAATAGGGCAGATAGAACTGAGAAGTCAGATAATTTCTTGTCAGGTCACCTAATAAGTGAGTTATTTTGGTGCTTTGTAGAACTGGGATTTTATATCATACATACTATAACTTGTATTTTTCCACTATGATAGATTCTGGAAAATAAATTCAGTTGCAAGTGAAAATAGTTGAACACCAAGCTCTTTTTATTTGCCAAGTGATTGTTTTGGGGCCAGCTAAAATGTCTACTGATTTTTTTTTTTTAAGGAACAATAATGCTATTGTCAGGTCTTAATTACAGAGTAGATAGTATATCAGATTATCACTAGAAAGTACAAATGATTCAAGAGAAGTGTACACTAATGCTCCCACATGTGAGAAAACTACCTCTGAAAGTAGCTAATAGTTCCTTACAAATTCCTTGGGAAATTGCCTTAAATAATCTATAGTTTGGTAGATAGTCATACACCAAAATTCCCTTAAAGAGAACACAAACTAAGACTACAAAAGGGTTGCAAAAAGTGTATACAGTCCATTTAGGGTAAGAATTTAATATTAGGGCTGCAGCTACAACAAAATATAGAGTCAACAATTATCTAGCAAATTTAAGATAATTGGTAGGGGAGCAGTGACTGAGCCAATGAAATTATACATGTATCAGAGAATCAGGTCAATTAGAATAAAAAAAACAGTAACAACAACAGTAATCTGTTTCAAGTATCTATTTACATTCTAGATATTCTCTAGATTTAAGGGTGGCTTTGAGTTAGGGTGACTGTATAATTTATCATCTAAATCAAGACAAGAAGCATAAATTAGGCCTGTACCAAGCAGTCAAGAATATATACTTTTTGTAATTACAATCTACCATGTGTCCACTATCATTTATGATTATTTGCTAAAAATGCTTAGAAATTAACCAGCTAACATGAAAATTGAAGAAAAATAGAAAAAGAAAAAAGAATAAAACCTTTCTCAGTAAGCATCCAGGAAGGAACCCAGTGATTCTTAACCTTTTTAGGAGCACTGATGTCTTAGAAAATGTGATGACAGAGACTCTCTCCATGAGAAGGGAATTGACAGTGAAATATCAGAGAATTCATAAATCCCTGAAACCATCCCTAGGAAAGAATCTCAGATCAAAGCCAGAGAGGAAAAAATAAGATATTGATTTTTTTTATTTTAACAGAAGAGCTACCCATAAGCACCACCACTATTTACTATTACCATTTAAATAACCCACAGCATGCAATTAATATATTTTATTAAAAATAATTCAAACATGTGAAAATAGAATATTATAATAAACCCTTATATAACTATCACCTAAATTCAAGAATTATAAATATTTTTCCACACTTGTTTTACTTATTCTTTTTTTAGTTATGCTGCTGCTGAAGCATTCTAAATAAATTGCAGATTCCATGACCTTTCTCCCTACAAACATCCCTTGAAAACAAAAAAAGGACATTTCCTAGTTAACCATAATGTCATTAACACAACTAACAAAAATTAACACCAATTTCTTCTGTATAATCTAATGTTCTGTCCATAATCAGATTTTTTTTTCTCAAAAATGTTACTTTCATTTGATTTATTTACATTGATAGCTACAAAATTACCACAAATTGAATTTTATGTTTTACCACCTCTCTACTACCACATTCTTTCCTAGTTTGGAAGCAAACTGGGCCAATCATCTCACATTATGGATCTGTGTGTTTACTTCCCTGTGCTGTCTCATAACTTGATTCTGTATCCTCTATTCTTTTGTAAGCAACAACTAGATTACTGTTAAAACTGCTACGTTCAGGTTAACTTTAATTTCCTTTTTTTCCATAAAAATTATCACAAATGATGTTACACATTTCATAGATGGCACTATACAGAACTGTGATATTATACTTGAGGAATTCTTGATAATCAAAAATTACAATCATATGACCAAACAAAATTAAGAGTAACATTTCTGCCTCATCCTCCCAAAGTGCCTGTGGTCTACCCCAAAATTATTTCAGCCTTCAAAATATTAACAATGAATGAAATATAAAAAAAAATGAAAGTGCAAACTATATTTTCCTGTAATATTTATTTACATTACTGTGTGGAAGATGTACTTTTAATTCCTATCCCCTCTCTTTTCTGGTTTCCTTTGTCCCATTCTTTTAAAAACAAGCATCGGTTCCCATAGTAGCCTTTAGCAATACAGATAAATATCAATATCATGGATGAAATACCAAAGCACAGTACCAACAATTATTCTATAATTTGTGTGTTGGTGTAATATTACACAGGGACCTGTGCACATCGATAAAAGCCACTGAGGGTAACAAGCTAGTCTCTAAACATTAAAAATCCTCAGAAGATTTCTTCTAATCTGAATAATCAAGATTAGGTGATGTGAGCTGCTTTGTTAGGGCCTGTTGTGAATTTTTCATTGCCTTATTGTGTGAGTGGAAATTAGTGCCAACCTTCATAAATTGGCTTAGATAATATACAGATCAACCAAAAGGAAACTTATCTACTCAAAAAAAGCATAAGGCAAATCACTAGGAAAAGAGTATAGTATGTACTGACTTTTAATTTAGAAATAAGAATGTAAGGATATATCCAATTTAATCGGGGCTTGTCTAAAAAAATGTACTGGTATCTGTCAGTCCAGAACTGAAATGTTTTGATTTGCTAAGGTTTGATTTGCATTGCTGAGGACAAGGATGCTACAAGTAGTGAATCAGTCTTTGGCTAAAATAAATGATTAAGTTGCTCTATTCTGATATTTATTCTCTTTCAAGATAGCATTGACAAAATGCATCTAATTATTCTTAGCAGCACACAAAGTATTATGGGAGCACAGGGCTTATTAAAAAGAAGTTTAAAGTTTTTCTGCCTTTTATTATATTTGATTTTTCAGGAAAAGTTTTAAAAACTATTTTCACAGAGTTTCTTTAGACTTCACTATACAAATACATAATAATAAAGTAAGAATAAATGAAAGGTTTACTGAAAGTTCTCCGTAACATTGAAACCATTCATTAAACATGTTAGAATTTGGAAGTTTTATTTTTTTCAGTTTCTTAGACAGACTTGTGTTTTTTATCATGTTGGTTTTTAAAGAATGTTTTTGTATGTGTATCTCCCTTTAGTTGCAATTTACTGTGTTGAAAACCTCCTGCCTGCCACTCCTGATTCTAACCCTGGGAAAAATTCCTGTTGGTGGATACTCCCATTCCTTAGGGATATTATTTAAGCATTTTTATCTACTTGTCCAAGAAATTTGCATAAAATAGGCATTAATATGTATTATTTTCAACAAAAAATATAAAAAAGGCATTAAGCAGATGCCACAATGGAAAATAATTTATTTGCTATTGTATTCTGTTTAGAGATGGATATGGAGTACAAATATGTAAGGTCCATAAAACATTAGTAAGTTTGTGTTTATATGTGTATAGTCAATATATGAACTTCTCTCAAGTGCAACATATCAAAGTGGCTATGTACATCCACATATACATGAGTGTGCATTCCAAGGTAAATCCTGTAACTAGAATGTTTTATGAACTGATTCAAAATTTTCTTCCCTAGAATTTCCAATTAATGTATGTTCTTTGACACAGTATTAAACATACCTATGTCTATTTCTTCTCCTTTATTTGGTAGCTTCTCAGATTATATGAAGACAAGTACCATGGTTCATCTCACCCCTCCCTTTTATAAGTAAAGCCTCTCCCATTTTTTCAACTTTCTCCTCTATATAATCATTTTAAGATGTTTTTTGTTAATTCTATTCAAACTTTTTTCAGTAGCTGATTTTTGGCAGTGTTGTTATAGTTCAATATTTGGAACTGAATGTACTACCCAGGTGTGGTCTGGTAGAGCATTCAGACTATTATTTCAGAATTTTGTGCCACTGGTTTTATCTATAACGCAGCATACAGCATGAAATGTTCCACTAAACCACATAATACTAAGATCAACCTAATAATTATGTCTTCTTCTTTAAAAAATGTATTTACTTGAAAAGCACAGTGACAAAAAGAGAGGTAGAGAGAGAAAGAGAGACCTATCATCCACTGGTTCTCTTCCAAATGCCTGCATTAGCCAGGAACAGGCCAGTCCAAACCCAGGTGAAGGGACCTCCATTTTAGTTTCCTAGGTGGGTGAGAGCCACCTAGGAGACTTCAGCCATCATTCACTGCCTAACAGGCACATTAGCAGAAAGCAGGACTCTCCGGGATTTGAACTAGGCTTTCCAATATGGGATATGGTTATACAAAACAGTGGTTTTAATCCACTGTGCCACAATGCTCAACCTTGTCTTTTTTTATTTTTTTTTTTTTAATGAAAAATGATGTCAGGCTATGTCTTCCCCATATTATGTGGTTAGTTAAGACTCTAAGTAATGTTTCCAATGTACTCTTTCATACAACACATCAATTCTAACTCACAGCTTTACATACATAAATCAGAAGAGTTACAATTTTCATTGGTCAAAATCTCTTCCTTGGCCGGCGCCGTGGCTCAACAGGCTAATCCTCCGCCTTGCGGCGCCGGCACACCGGGTTCTAGTCCCGGTCGGGGCACCGGATTCTGTCCCGCTTGCCCCTCTTCCAGGCCAGCCCTCTGCTGTGGCCCAGGAGTGCAGTGGAGGATGGCCCAGGTGCTTGGGCCCTGCACCCCATGGGGAGACCAGGAAAAGCACCTGGCTCCTGGCTCCTGCCATCGGACGAGCGCGGTGCGCCGGCCGCAGCGCGCCGACCACGGCGGCCATTGGAGGGTGAACCAACGGCAAAAAGGAAGACCTTTCTCTCTGTCTCTCTCTCTCACTGTCCACTCTGCCTGTAAAAAAAAAAAAAAAAAAAAAAAAAAAAAAAATCTCTTCCTTTATTCTCTTTCACCTTCAGTCTCTCCAAAGAGATTTAATTATAAGCCCAGTTCTCCCTCTTATAAGTTGTGAGACCTTAAGTGAAATATTGAGACTCTGAACTTAAATTTCTACAATTCCAAAGCATGGATAATGTAGGTGTGAGGCCTAAATTAGATAACACAGGCATATAGGAGGCATTTGCTAAATATGCATGTTCTTATTGTTGAGTTTGTACATAGAAGAATCTAAATTAAGCAACCACATACTAGATAATCACTAAAACTGATAATATTTTTCAGCCTTGTTGATAAAACTCTGTTAATTTCTGCCAGAGAAGGGATGGAGAGAACTCTAAATAATCTCAAGTGGAAAACATTTCTTATATTTTTTGTTATATAGTTAAAAACACATTCATCTTGGGAATCCAAGATCGATATTTCCTATTCATCTTCTTTACATTAAGTTTAAATGAATCTTCTAATTTAAACATTTTTTTCTTCATCCCTGGAAATTTAAACCACATTAGGAAAAGCAGTGATAAGTTTATTTGTACCTGAAATTCCTACATCATATATGGCCTTTTTTTTATCCTGTTTTTTTTTTTTAATTATTTATTTATTTATTTATTTTTTTTTTGACAGGCAGAGTGGACAGTGAGAGAGAGAGACAGAGAGAAAGGTCTTCCTTTGCCATTGGTTCACCCTCCAAAGGCCGCTGCGGTCGGCACGCTGCGGCCGGTGCACCACACTCATCCGATGGCAGGAGCCAGGTGCCAGGTGCCTCCTCCCAGTTTCCCATGCGGGTGCAGGGCCCAAGCACTTGGGCCATCCTCCACTGCACTCCCAGGCGACAACAGAGAGCTGGCCTGGAAGAGGGGCAACCGGGACAGAATCCGGCACCCCAACCGGGACTAGAACCCGGTGTGCTGGCGCCGCAAGACGGAGGATTAGCCTGTTGAGCCACAGCGCCGGCCCTTCATCCTGTTCTTATCTTTAATTGTCTCGTCAGTATGTATGACATTAATCTATATGAAATGTCACTGCAAAGGCAGCTGTTTTTCAAGATAGTTAAAAGTATAAGGAGAATTAAGTATATTCTGCTATTTTCAAACTACATCCATAAGTACTAATTAATTTCAATCAGATGGACAGTTTTAATACAGAATCATGTGGCTGGCGCTGTGGTGTAGTGAGTAAAGCTGCCGCCTGCAGTGCTCGCATCCCATGTGGGCACTGGTTTGAGTCTCGGCTCCTCCACTTCCGATCCAGCTCTCTGCTATGGCCTGGTCAAGCAGCAGAGAATGGCCCAAGTCCCTGGACCCCTGAATCTGCATGGGAGACCCAGAAGAAGCTCCTGGCTCCTGGCTTCAGATCAACATAGCTACGGCCGTTGCAGCTAACTGGGGAGTGAACCAGTGTATGGAAGACCTCTCTCTGTCTCTCCTTCTCTCTGTGTGTGGCTCTGCGTTCCAAATAAATAAATTAATTAATAATCTTTTAAAAAAATTACAAAATAATTTGGCTCCCTGTTAGAGTCTAAGTGGGACAGAATATAAAAGATATAAACTAGTTTTTATGTCACAGTTGATTTTTTTAAAGATTTATTTATTGGAAAGTTACAGAGAGAGAGAGGGAGAGACAAAGAAAGGGAGATTTTTCATCTGCTGGTTCACTCCCCAAATGGGTGCAACTGCCAGGGCTGGACCAGACCAAAGTCAGGACCCAGAAGCTTCTTCCAGTTCTCCCATGTGAGTGGCAGGAGCCCAAGCCATTGGGCTATATTCTGATGTTTTCCCAGGCACATTAGCAGGGAGCTGGATTGGAAATGGAGCAGCTACAGCACAATGCCAGCCTCCCAGATCACTTTTTAAAATCTATGTTCCTGCATTTTTTTTTCAGATTCAAATAATTATTTGGCATCCCTGTCATTACTGCTATTATTATATTTTATTACTACAACAAACTTGAGATTCTTTGGAAATAAATTATATATACTAAAGATAATGTGATATATTTGTCAAGGTATTAAGAAGCAAATTGTGTAGGAAAAAGTAAACAAGGAAACCAGATAATGCCTCATCCTTCTATAATTTTCCAATTTGCCACATGATATGCAATTTTCAAAAGGATAAGATGGTCAGAGGAATACTCATAACCTAGAAACTCTACTCAAGAATTTGACTCAAAAGACTATTTTTCAAACTCATTTTAAAACTTCCATGGATAATAGAAGAGTAAGTATTCACATTAATTTTAGAAAATGAAATAAAGCAAAAGGAAAAATCATCTATCCAAGCATGATTTCTGTTTTTCAAAATCAAATTTAAAGAATGTATGAGAAGATTGAAGATAAGAAATGGGGCAAAATTATTTATAAAACAACACAGGCATACCATTGTTTAAAACTAGCAACTGGACAACTTTTATGTAGTTCTTTTACTCTGTCCTTAATATTCAAAGGGTGAGGCACTATCTATTCTCACCTACACCCACATACCTAAAAAGAGCCACAAATCAATGATTTCTTTCACACTGAGAGCACCTAGACATAGTCAATCTTGGTTGGAAGAAGTTTAACTCTTTCATCTTTTTCATCATTCTCTATCTAGTCCTTCTGAGCAGGCCATACTTCATCGTTAACCCTACGTATTTCACAAACTTATTCTAGTGTATTTACCCCTACCCCTCCCATGAGATCATGTGTTTTTAAAACTCAAAAGTTCTATCTCTTCTATGGCTATACTTTATTTGTTAAAGTTTTATTTGAAAGTCAGTTACACAGAGAGATAGAGAGATTTTCCATGCACTGTTCCTTCCTCTGATAAGGGTTGGACTAGGCTGAAGCCAGGAGTTTCATTAAGGTCTTCCATGGGGGTGGCAGAGACCCAGGAACTTGGGCCATCTTCTGCTGCTTTACCTAGACTATTAACAGGGAGCTGGATTGCAAGTGGCACAGCCAGAACACAAACAGGCACCCACGAGGGATGCCAGTGTTGCAGGTGGTAGTTGTACCTGCTATGCCACAATGCCAGCCCCACTTTCATACTTTAACTTTGGCTCATGATCATTTTATTCTCCCATCCATCCACCCATCTAGGTGTACCTCTAGAGTACTTCCAATTACTCAATTTCTCTAAAATCGATTGTATTATGCCACTTTATGTTTTCCTATCTTAATATGTTATATGGCCCCAGAAAGGTAACAGATTTTACATTTTGCCATAAATATAGCTCTAAATCATTCTGAAGTTTTTTCTAGGAAAAAGAAAACTTTACAAGACATAGTAGGACTTTATACCAATGAATTCTGCAATACTAGCCAATTTAATAGGACAATAATTAGGATCCTGAAGCCAGATCTCATTGGAGAACTTCAACAAAGCTGGAAACCAAACCCCTAAACTATGTCTTAAGTTTCTCTCTAATTTTGATACTGGAGACAGAGCTCAGTTACACTCTATGGTCTCTCTTCAACCCCCAATGTTGTAGCTGCTCAAGCAGAACTAGGACAAACACTGTCTTGGGGGAATCCTTCTTCTTTCCTCTATCTTTGATGCCTTCACTTTGGTTTTGTCCCTTCCCATTTCTTGTCAAAGTATATGTGGTTGAACTTCATGTCTCTAGCCTTGCTTCTCCACTTCATCTGGTCACTTTCCCACTTTTCCCATCATCTTCCTGTTCTGTCTCTGAACATAAGAATGATAATCTTGTCTCTTCTTCTTCTCCTTTGGCTTTCCCTAGAAATCTTACATTGAACTTGGTCTAGTGGCCTTACTACTTCTTGCCACTGCAAGGCAGATCTCTTGCCCTAGTCAATCCTTTAGCATCTCTGCTTCAATTGGCTCTCTGGCTAAACCTATCCGTTCCTCCTTTGCCTAAGGAGAACAGTGTCTTGTTATTTTCATACTCGGGACAAAATCCAAATTTCATTGCAAAGTATGTACATATATAATTGAACACCTATGTTTTGATCTGCCTATCACACACACAACTTTTTCTAGTAACAGTATGTGGATAATTCCTTGGAATGTTTTAACACTGTCATTGGATACTGCCTGTTTGGACCTTGTGGTATGCTTATTTTTTTATAAGAGGTAGAAAGGTATCATAAAGGTGTTAATAAGATGCTGTCTCCTTGGAATATGGTCCATCAACAGGGTAGCATGAGTGTGTATTAAGTTCAGGAAACTGAATCAGAACAAATTTCTGGGGCAAATTTTAGTATTTTGGATAATAAAGTCAAATAAACTGAAAAGTTGTAATGTTATTTATAAAAAAGCCTTTAAAATCACAGAAAAGAAGACCCTATGCAAACAAAGATATCACAAAGAACAGTCTTTTTTTTTTTTGGACAGGCAGAGTGGACAGTGAGAGAGACAGAGAGAAAGGTCTTCCTTTTACCATTGGTTCACCCTCCAATGGCCGCCACAGCCGGCGCGCTGTGACCGGTGCACCACACTGATCTGAAGGCAGGAGCCAAGTGCTTCTCCTGGTCTCCGATGCTGGTGCAGGGCCCAAGCACTTGGGCCATCCTCCACTGCACTCCCGGGGCCAAAGCAGAGAGCTGAACTGGAAGAGGGGCAACCGAGACAGAATCCGGTGCCCTGCCCAGGACTAGAACCCGGTGTGCTGGCACTGCAGGCAGAGGATTAGCCTATTGGGCCATGGCACCGGCCCACAAAGGACAGTCATTCAATTGTTTTTTATGAGATCTTGCCTCTAGAAAAATCTTCTATAAAAGTAACTATAGGAATTTAATATGGCCATTCAGTTCATCAGCGCTATTGTAGGTGACACAAAATGACTATTGTTTCTGAAGTAACTAGTGAAATTAAAGAAAATGCATTTTAAAAATTTAATCTCCTGACCAATCTTCATTTTTATATTTTCACATAATTTTATATGAAAAAATATATGCCCCAATACATTCTAATGATATTCTGCAAAGGTATATCTAAAACTCTACCTCCAAAGAAAACTTACCTAGATTAAATAAAAGAGAATAAGGAAATAGCTTTTTTTGAACAAATATTACAATTGACTTTGATTCATTCCTCCTATTTAACCTGATTATAGCTATTAGTCACATTCTGAGGATAAACACCATAAAAGTCCATACAACCATGACAATCACTAAGATGGATACTATGACATTATACAATATAAGCTTTTATTGGCCATCTCATACATAGGACAATATCATTCACCCTTCCATTTATTAGTGGAAAGAATCTCACATTGGAATTCTTGAAGACCAGGGTCCAAATATTGGATCTGCCTGCATTTGATGTTGAACCTTGTATACATTAATCCAGTCCTCTACATTTGTTTCCCAATTAGTAAATAATTTATTATTTATAAACAACTTCTTTTTAAAAATATCAAAGATAAATACCCTCAGCCAAAGTTATTATAATTTTAGTGATAAATGCACAGATTCAAGAAAGCAACAGCCGGCGGGCGCCGCGGCTCAATAGGCTAATCCTCCGCCTTGCAGCGCCGGCACACCGGGTTCTAGTCCTGGTCGGGGCTCCGGATTCTGTCCCGGTTGCCCCTCTTCCAGGCCAGCTCTCTGCTGTGGCCAGGGAGTGCAGTGGAGGATGGCCCAAGTGCTTGGGCCCTGCACCAGCATGGGAGACCAGGAGAAGCACCTGGCTCCTGCCTTTGGATCAGCGTGGTACACCGGCCACAGCGTGCTGGCCGCGGCGGCCATTGGAGGGTAAACCAACAGCAAAAGGAAGACCTTTCTCTCTGTCTCTCTCTCTCACTGTCCACTCTGCCTGTCAAAAAAAAAAAAAAAAAGAAAAAAGAAAGCAACAGCCAAAGAGATTAAAGGCATTTTGCATCCTTTGATCTTTGGAAATAAGAGGACCCAAAAAGTCATTTTGGAATTTTACCAGAAACAGTAAATATTTGGGATAGAGGCAAAACTTCACTCCTGCTTGCCCTGGAAATGAGGCGCTTATTTTTTGATGATTATTTTATAATATGAAATAACATATACAAATGATATACTTAGTAAGTGGAGTTTCACCTTGCAGAAAGGATGTGTAATAGTTTGGGCGAGGCTTATCCAGCAGAATAAAGAGAAGAATTTATATATATATAAAAGGATTAAATTTTATCTGTGTCCTACAAAGTTTCTGATACTGATAAACCAATTGTTTGGTCAGACCTAGGGCAAATAAAGGAAATGGTGTAATCAAATCTTGTTCTACCTGTTTCACCTTTCATTCTTACCAAATACCAGTCTGCAAGGTTGAGGCTATGTATAAAAGGAAACAGAAGTGGAACTCAGAGTCACCAAGGTGTGGTCTGTATAAAGACCTAAGAGATCAGAGAGGGAAAATCAGACTAAACTAGAAGTTAGGAAAGCTTCACAGACTGGAAACATTTGAACTAGATTTCAGAGATGACTTGGTTTTCTTCAGGCAATAAATTGAGCAGAATTTCCTAGACAAAGAATGCAAGCATGATTTATTCAAGGAAGATTACATCCTGCCTTATCCCAATATAATACCCCATACTACATCAAAGAATTACAATAAAAGACAGATATCACAATAATAAAGATGATGATATCCCAACAATCCTCTGTGCACACAAATGCCTGCCTGCATCTAGAAGCTTCACCAGTAATACAGATGGGTATGGGTATTCTGGGAGAGGAAACTTTAATTAGTCCTAAACAAAGATGTTCTCTCAACCTTAGGTAGAAACAAAAATTCACATGCTAGAAAAATCTGTATACAAGGTTAATTTCTTTTAGCCTTATTTAGCCGGTAGTTAGGGGCAATACACTCAAGAAACAATTTGATATTTATAAACTATACTCACATCACTATTCACATATTTAAATTAATAAGTTAGCCTGAAAAAAAGCACAAAAATACTTGTAGCAGTACCATATCCACTTTGTAACATGTGCAGAGTCTGAGATTACAACTTTTGAGCCTGGGGAAGGCATGGGGGAGCTAGCTTGGATTGAAGCCAAAGAATCCTGGAAAGAATGACAGGAATGGAATGATGTCTGTGAACTTTCAATTCTCAGAAAGTGTCTCTGTATGTTTTGGGGGAAGAGGTAATGGCAGTGGTAACAAGAAAAGTATGCAAATTGTTCAGCATTGGTAAAAGTTACACCATAACATAAGTGCCCCAGATTAACTCTCTAATAAGCCCAGAAAACCTTTTTTATATTCAAAAGAAAGATGGCAGATTTTTCCTCAATTTTCCTCTTCAAAATGTTAAAGTTGTCTATTTCATAATACTTGAGGATGAAATAACAAAATATATGTACTGAGAGTTCCTCAGACGTGGCTTTTGATCCCAGATTTAATGCTTACTAACTATACAACTTGGGGCAAGTTATCCAATCTCTCTGGACTTCACAATTCTCCACTAAAAATTTAGAATGAATATATTTTAATTTCCATGGCCAATGTAAGCATTAAGTAGTATAATGCCTAGCATGGATATCTGAAATTGCTAGCTTGAACAGTCCCTGGTTTCAGTCTATGTTTCCCTCAGATACAAAACGGGTACAGGAATCCAGGAAGGAAGCTTAAATTTCTCTAAGGCAGAAAGGAGAACAATGAGACGCAAAAAGCAAATGTTTACTGAACAATAAATGTGTTCCTGGTGCTTTATTCAGACCTACAAGACTATTGCATTAACACTTTTGGTTGATAAACAAGTTGATAACTTTTACTGGAAGGCCAGGGTATTTCATATCTATGGTAGTACTATTACCAGTTACTACCACAAAGAGCCCGGAGAGTCCAGCTCTCACCTGCCATCACATTTGCCTGCTTTTGAGAATAGGACATCTTTGCTAATTTTATATGCTCATACCAGGAAGTTACTTTAAAAGGAGACCAGAATGGGAAAAGATTTTTAAAGCATGAGTTGAAGCTTTTGTTCTGTATAGATCCATGTATTGGCTCACTGTGGTTCTTTATGCCAGGTTACAGATGCATTCACAACTTTCAGCCTGCACATTATGACGTTGCATTCCCCTCCCAGAGTGAGCCATTTATATGCTGATACCCAAACCAAACATATTTCATGATACCTCTTCTTCTGTTTATTATTGGAAGTAGTTTTCAGAATATTACTCTTAGCATGTGCTCTTAGACTGTGAATTCGCTTCTAAGTCTCTCTATTTGATATACTATACCAGGATCTGATCTCACCACCAGCATGAGAGACAATAGAACATAATGATTAAGAGGTGCCCTGGGCTAGGCTACTTGGATTCAAATCTTAGCTCTGTCATTTACCAAAATAGGGATGATATTAGTATATTAAACATCTGTGAAATATAAATGAGTTCATGGGTGCATATTTGGCATAGTGGCTGAGATGCTACTTGGGATGCTTGCATTCCATGTCAGAGTTTGTGGGTTCAAGTTCTGGCTCTGGTCCTGATACCAGCTTCCTGCTGGTGCATACCCAGTGAGCAACAGGTGATGACTCAAATACTTGGATCCCTGCCACCCACATGGGAGACCCAGATTGAGTTCTTGGCTCCTGGATTCAGCTTGGCTCACTCATAGGTGTTGCAGGCATCTGGGGACTGAACTAACATATGAGAGATTCTCTCTCTCTCTCTCTTTCCTCTCCTCCTCCCAATGACCACCACCTTTCAAATTAATTAAATAAATAAAATCTAAAAGTAAAAGTAAATGCAGTTGATACCTTATGATATACAGAAAGGTGCCTAACTATAGCAGTATCAAGCAAATGTCAATTATGATTACCTAGTTTGGATATGCTGCCTCCTTACTATCTAATATCACTCTTCCATAAAATATGTAAACAGTTGAATGTCTATATACACGTAGATTTTTGCCTTGGCCCTTTCAAGCATATACTATTTTGAAACTAACCACCACTTAATTGAAAAGATACCCCACATAGAATGAGCACAGAGCTTCATGAACTTATAAATGCTTGCTAATTTTCCTAACACATAAATTAAGGGAAAGGGACATGTAATTTGCTATTGGGTGCCAAATGATAGAACATATTTTGTCACTTTCTATCACATGTTGTTCAGAACAGCCCTTGGTTCTCATGAAAACAGCGAACTGGGATAAGCCACATGCTAAGAAGTTAAATTCTTTACTACTTTCAGTTTAATGGTTTGTCTATTATATCCATAATTTTCCCAGTGTCAGAAGTCTCCAGGAGGACTTTTAGCCAAATTGAGTAGGTAAGCTGTGTTTTCTTTACAAGCAATGTCAAAGTATGTATATAAATCTTAATCTGAGTACATAAAGAAGGGAGAATAATGGTATATATTACATATATGGAATAAAGAGATCTAGCCAAAAAAGAAAAATGCTTTCCTAATATAGTTCATGCACATGTTTTCAATCAAATTACTCAACTGATACAGTCTTTAGACTGAACTTATGGGTAAAAAAGCAAAACACAGGACAGAAATAGCTAAATGGTCAGCTAGAAACACATAAATCAAGAGTACTATTAGACTAATAATTAACTTCACTTTGTTTCAAAATTAAATGTGTAAGAATATAGAAGATGAGGGGCTGGCACTGTGGCACAGCGGTTTAAAGCCCTGGCCTGAAGCGCAGGCATCCCATATGGGCACTGGTTTTAGTCCCAGCTGCTCCTCTTCTGATCCAGCTCTCTGCTGCAGCCTGGGATAGCAGTAGAGGATGGCCCAAGTCCTTGGGACCCTGCACCCACGTGGGAGACCTGAAACAGGCTCCTGGCTTCGGCTCCGACCATTGAGGCCATCTGGGGAGTGAACTCGCGGATGGAGGACCTCTCTCTCTGTCTCTACCGCTCTCTGTAACTCTGCCTTTCAAATAAAATAAAATAAATCTTTTGAAAAAAGAATATAGAAGATTAGTATTCCACCCTAAGCAAAAGAGCATACAAGATGACAAACTTTATCTCAAAAGATTCTACATGTGGTTCATGGTCGCTATACAAAATCCACTTAGCACAGTAAACTCAAAAGCTGACTCTGTAGACATAAAAACAAGAGAAACCCTTAAGCATATCTCCAAAGCTAGCCCACTGAGGAGCCAAAATGTACCATAAATATGTATGAAGGCCAATTCACTTTAGCTGGGGTCATGAGCAGTGTCTTCAATTTAAAAAGGGATTATCATGCTAAAAAGTAATTAATGCAAAAAAATGAAAGACAGTGCTTTTACTTGATGTATCTGCTTGATTTGATAAATTAATGAATAATTTAAAATGGACAAAAATCACTCTTCTGAAACATTCTAAATAGAAGGATGTTATACTGAAAACTGTATGAGTTCATATCTTTTAAATTTAAAACCAATTTAAAATTCGTTTTATATGCTTGCAATAGGAAGGGTACATAATTTGGCTTTCTCTACCTACAAAATAAAGTTAAAATTGGTAGTACCTGTGAATAAACAAGCTAATTTTCTAATTTTATAACAATCATATAAATGAACAATTTTTAAAAGGGAATAATTGGATGATTAATACATGAATGTTATCACTTACCCAGTAGAGCAATTTTAAAATTCACAACAATAAAATTGCCTCAATCTAAGAATTTCCTTAGGTTATTTTATCTTTGGGAAAGTCTCTTTTTGACCTTAGTATCTATAGAGTAGATATGTATACTTCTTCTGGCATATAAATACATGCATATGGATATTCTATATAGAAACATAACTTTGATAAAATACTAATTAAATTTAGGTAAAATGCAGTTTTAAGTACATATTGATGGAAATGACAAGAACTAAACCCAAAACCTAAATTCATGTATTTCTGTACCTTTTTTAGAATGCTTATATGCTAATATGATGTTGTGATTTTTCAAAGTACAAAAGAGAGAAATAGAAAAATTGTTTTCAAATAGGAAGGCTAGTCTCAAAATTTAAAATTATGTAACTGATAAATGAAATTAAATGTCAGTCTTATATAGCCATATCCATACTAAAATAGCAGAAACATGCAAATTTCTTTCCACAATACTCAGATAAAACATGAGCTATGTGAACTGTAATATGACTTCTCACACTACATGGCATGTCCTCTAATTTTAACATTAATGGCTGAGGTTATTAAGAAAGAATTCTAAGCAGTTGCAATGTTTAAATTAATAGTAAGATTTATGACACTCACTACAAATTTCTAACACAAATTAACATATACTTTCCAAAGGAACCAACTGGGTTCTCTCTATTAAGGTTACATAAAAGAATAGTATTAGACAATGGAATTACCACAAATATCAGTACAATTATAGCCCAGATTCTAAGTACAAAGATCATTTTTTAATCTGTTTCAGCTCCTGCCACAGGTCTTCTTCCTGAAACGTTATTTCTGCCCTAACTCCAATGCATCATTCCATAGGTTGGAATTTCGGCATTGATTGTTCAGGAAAGCTTTCCCTGATATTCCTGACAAGATAACTCTCTATTGAGAGCATTCATATCACCATGCACCTTTACTAAAGGCAATGGTCACAGCTACAGTTTTACTTACATATACGTAATTGATAAATAGCTATTTATACTTCACACTGCAAAGGCTCCTGAGTCTGCAATTTGTACTTAAAAACCATTGAACTTCTAGGACCAGTTTACATTAAATGATCATAAAAGAAATTTTTTACCAAAAGAAAACCTGAATGAAAATGACAATGATTTTGGAAGCCTTCTAGAGATAAAACACATGTAGTTCTCACAGCAAATGTACATTTATTTTTGACACTGATATGACCACTTAACAAGATGATATTTTTCTTAACAAATTTCCCAGGAAGATTAAAGTGTGAACGAAAAATATACTTTAGCAAATAGTTAATGATTTTATTTATTTAAATAGCAAAATAAATTGTTTGAAAGGAAAAGAACATTTTTTTAAAAACAGAGGTAGAAGAAGAGAGTAATATAAACTTTGATTCTAGCCAAAAAGAGCCCAAATAGAAACTATGAGTTAAGAACCTCACAATATGGCTGGTGCCATGGCTTACTTGGCTAATCTTCCACCTGCAGCGCCGGCACTCTGGGTTCTAGTCCCAGTTGGGGCGCCGGATTCTGTCCTGGTTGCTCCTCTTCCAGTCCAGCTCTCTGCTGTGGCCCAGGAAGGTAGTGGAGGATAGTCCAAGTGCTTGGATCCCTGTACCCACATGGGAGACCGGGAAGAAGTACCCGGCTCCTGGCTTTGGATCGGCACAGCACTGGCCATAGCGGCCATTGAGGGAGTAAACCAACAGAAGGAAGACCTTTCTCTCTGTCTCTCTCTCACTGTCTATAACTCTCTCTGTCTCTCTCTGAGAGACTCTCACTGTCTAACTCTGTCTGGCAAAAAAAAAATTCACAATATATGTATTTAATATATTAAAGACCTGTGATGCCTATTGTTTCATAAGCCAGAGGGAGGAAGGGTAATGCTATACCTCTGAATATATATATATATGGGGTGGAGGGTACTGAGGGAGTAAGCAACAGGAGTCAAATAATTGAGGCTTATTACAAAACCAATATAAAACCAGAATATGTATTTATATGAAAAAAAAAACAAGTAGTGACATCAATGTAAACACTTGTTAAAAAATCTATCATTGCATCTGAAATTAACTTTCCGTGTCCCAAAACTTCCAAGGTTCTCACTAGATTTAATTTCCATCCCCTAAAGGAAGGCTGCATATATGTATCAGTTAAAATTTCCTTATACAAAAATCAACTCAAAATGGATCAAGGATCTAAATCTATGACCTGATACCATCAAATTACTAGAGGCAAAAAACTGGGGGGAACTCAGCAAGACATTGGCACAGGCAAAGACTTCTTGGAAAAGACCCTAGAAGCACAAGCAATTAAAGCAAAAATAGACAAATGGGATTATATCACACTTAGAATCTTCTGTAAGAAGATGCAAAAGAAGCACTCAGCAATGTAAAGAGGCAATCGACAGAATGGGAGAAAATATTTGCAACCTGCACAATTGATAAATGCTTAATATTCAGAACCTATAAAGAGTTCATGAAACTCAACAAAAACCAAACAGTCTTAAAAAAAAAAAAAAAAAAAAAAACATGAGGTTTCACCTCACCCCAGTTAGAATTGCTTTCATAAAAAAATTAACAAACCATTAACACTGGTGAGGATGTGGGGCAAAAGGTACCCTAATCCACTGTTGGTGGGAATGTAAACTAGTATAGCTACTGTGGAAGCCAGTACAGAGAAACCTCAGAAAGCTGAAAATGGGTATATCATATGACCCACCAATCCCACTCTTGAGAATTTACCCAAATGAAATGAAATCAGCATATGAAACAGTTATCTGTACCCCCATGCTTACTGCAGCTCAATTTGTAATAACAGAGATATGGAATAAACCCAAATGTCTATCAACTGATGACTGGTTAAATAAATTATTGTTCATACACAATGGTATACTATTCAGCTGTAAAAAAAAAATGAAATCCTATCTTTTGCAACAAAATGGATGTAACTGGAAACCATTATACTTAGTGAAATATGTCAGTCCCAAAAAGACAAATACAATA
This sequence comes from Sylvilagus floridanus, assembly GCA_949820135.1. NCBI lineage: Eukaryota > Metazoa > Chordata > Mammalia > Lagomorpha > Leporidae > Sylvilagus > Sylvilagus floridanus. The sequence continues at coordinate 91,935,445 of OX463231.1, forward strand.
AGTTTTCCCTGATCTGTAGTAACTAATAAGAGTACTAAAAATGTTATGTATAGAAGTGATATTGACATTTTGAGATTCAATGATCTTTCACAGCCCTTTTCACTACTGTTGATGAACAGTGTTTTTTTTTTCTCTTTACTATTTGTATAGAGTATAAAGTAAATTGAAAGTAGATCACTGTAAAAATTAAGAGAAGGAATAGGAACGGAAGGAGGAGGTAGGGTGGGAATGTGGGTGGCAGGAAGGGAAGGGTGGCAAGTATCACTGTGTTCCTAAATCTGTACATATGAAATTTGTATACCTTAAAAATTTTAAATAAAAAATGAGTAAAAATAAACAAAACAAACAAAAAATTTCCAAAATACAAAATTGCTGTCTCAAATCATTTAAATTATTCTGATCTATAATTTGGAATTAAAAATTTCTTTTTCTTCATTTTTATGAGACACACACACACACACACGCAAAGACTGAGATCTTCAATATACTGGCTCACTCCTCAAATGCCTGCAACAGCCAGGGCTGGGCCAGGTCAAAGCCAAGAGTCAGGAACACAATCCAAGCTTCTTGGTTGGGTAGAAAGGTTTCAGTTATTAGAGCTATCATCACTGCCTCCCAGGGTGTGCATTAGCAGAAAGTAAAAGTCAAGAAGTAGATCTGGAGCTAGGAATCAAACCCAGATATTCTGATGTGGGACAGGCATATCTTAACTGCCAGGTTAAACATCCATCTCCTAGTTTATTTTTAATTGTCACATAAAAATTATACATATATACTAGACACTGTGTGATATTTCAATACATGTATAGGCCGGTGCCGTGGCTCAACAGGCTAATCCTCCGCCTTGCGGCGCCGGCACACCGGGTTCTAGTCCCGGTTGGGGCACCGGGTTCTGTCCCGGTTGCCCCTCTTCCAGGCCAGCCCTCTGCTGTGGCCCAGGAGTGCAGTGGAGGATGGCCCAAGTGCTTGGGCCCTGCACCCCATGGGAGACCAGGAGAAGCACCTAGCACCTGGCTCCTGCCTTCCGATCAGTGCGGTGCGCCGGCCGCAGCGCGCCATCCGCGGCAGCCATTGGAGGGTGAACCAACGGCAAAGGAAGATCTTTCTCTCTGTCTCTCTCTCTCACTGTCCACTCTGCCTGTCTAAAAAAAAATTAAAAAAAAAAAATACATGTATATATTGTGAAGTGATCAAATCAGAGTATTTAGCATATATATCATTGTGCTGAAAATATTCAAATTCCTTTTTTTTTTTTGAAGGCAGAGTTAGACAGTGAGAGAGAGAGACAGAGAGAAAGGTCTGTTTTCCATGGGTTCACCCCTCAAATGGCCACTACAGCTGGCACGCTGCGCCGATCCAAAGCCAGGAGCCAGGTGCTTCCTCCTGGTCTCCCATGTGGGTGCAGGGCCCAAGCACTTGGGCCATCCTCCACTGCCTTCCCGGGCCACAGCAGAGAGCTAGACTGGAAGAGGAGTAAGTAACCTGGACAGAATTCGGTACCCCAACTGGGACCAGAACCCAGGGTGCTGGTGCCGCAGGCAGAGGATTAGCCTAGTGAGCCATGGGTGCCGGCCAAATCCCTTTCATCTAGCTGTTTTTTTATTTAAATATACAATACAGTATTATTGACTAAAACATCATCTCTTATCCCTCCTACCTAACTGTAACTTTATACACAATATTCAGTATCTTCTCTCTTCTTTATCCCCTTTCCTTCATCTGGCAACTACCATTCTCTCAAGAGAAGTGTTTAAAATTTATTTATTTGCTAATTTTTGGAGATGCAATGGAGCTTTTCTCCACTTTTGAAATAATTGTATTTTCATATCCTTTGTCTATTTATCTAATGTCGTGTTGATGATTTAATTAACAGTTTCTCAGTCATGTATATAAGAAATATATTAACATTTTTCTTTTGTTTGTTATAAACATCTTCCCCAATCTCTGTGTATTTTACTTCTTTGTTGGCATTTTTAAACACAGAGCTTTTAATTTTTATGTAATAAGATGATCTTTACTTTTGGGTATTTTCATTGCTGTTTCATGAATCAATTTAGTACTCTCCCAGTATCTGATAGTCAACTTTATTTTCTTCTAGTAGAATGTGGCTTCACTTTATTTTTATTTCCCTGCTAAATTATTCTGGATTTGTAAGTACACAATAAGAAGTAAAAATAGATACTTTGTACTATTTTAGTTGTAAAACAATTATTGTAACAATTGCTATTGAAGAATATTTCCACAGGTGTTTTTAGCACATCAGGAGATCTTTAAATACGAATTCTTTTCTCTCAAAAATGTGTGTGGGCTGGCGCTGCGGCTCACTTGGCTAATCTTCCGCCTAGGGCGCTGGCACCCAGAATTCTAGTCCTGGTTGGGGCGCCAGATTCTGTCCCAGTTGCTCCTCTTCCAGTCCAGCTCTCTGCTGTGGCCCAGGAGTGCAGTGGAGGATGGCCCAGGTCCTTGGGCCCTGCACGCACATGGGAGACCAGGAGGAAGCACCTGGCTCTTGGCTTTGGATTGGTGCAGTGCGCCAGCCAAGAGGCCATTTGGGGAGGGGGAGTGTGAACCAAAGGAAAAGGAAGGCCTTTCTGTCTTTCTCTCCCTCTCTCTCTCTTTCTCTCTCTCTCTCTCTCTCTCACTGTCTAACTCTACCTGTCCAAAAAAAAAAAAAAAAAAGTATGTCTACATAAGAAACACATTGGAATTTGCACTTAGCAGAAATAAGTCAAATTTTAACGATTTGGTACATTAAAAAAATCTAATGATGAAAAAATAGGAAAAAAAAGCTTTACTATCTCAGTGTACAAAATACCTGAAGCAGGTTATACAGTAGTAGGAATCATTTAAGAGTAAAAGATTGGCTCTCATCACTAAAAACTGCATAGGTTCAACCTAAAATATATGGTGGTATTTTAAGTTTGTAAAATAATTATATTCTATTATGTTCTAGTCACAAGAAAAGACTAATTCTCTAAAAAAATACAATAACTGAAAAGATTCTTTTGTCTTAATTTGTGGTCCTATTATTTTTAAATCTGAAATAAATATTAAATGAAAAAAATTTCCATGGCAGAATTTAAGACAAGATCTCCAAATGCTGGTTCATGATCTCTTGCCCTAGTGAACCCTCACACAAAGAAGAATTCTTTGTCCCACTCCACTATCATGCAAATAATTTTTAAGATTTTTTTATTTATTTATTCATTCATTCATTCAAAAGGCAGAGAAACATAGTGAGAGAGAGACAGGCAGAGAAAGAGAGAGCGAGCGTGCTTCCATCCACTGTTTGACTCCACGAACTCTTTGCGCCCACTCTCATGTCCTCCCTCTCAGCAGGTTTATGATTCCATTTTATTTTACTCTAATTTGCCACATGCTGTTAACTCCCTCAAATGTTCAGAAGTCTCCTATTTTAAATTCAAATGCCATTTTGCCTTTATTCCTTTCCTAGCCATTATTTTATTTCCTATATTACTTATTTTGCCCTTATTATTACTTATTCAAGTAAACAGTCTAAATCTCCTCCATCTCCTTGGTTGTTTTTGCAGTCTAACTTTTTTCCTAACCCCTTCTGTCAGATTCTTTTTTCACTTTCATTTGCTCTTTTTTTTTTTTTCATGAACATTTGTCTGCTTGGCTTTCATGACATCCCAGCATCTTGGCTCTATTCTGAACCTTTTGGATCTCTCTTTTCTGCCTTAATCGGCTATTAATTATACTTCTTTTCCCATAAACAGAATCACCAATACATCGACCAGAGAGTATTTCTCCTCCACAGACCATTCTCCAGGATCATCCATTTCCCTAACACTTTCAGTGAAATGAATCATGATACATGTTATCTCTGATTCAAATTTATTTCTGCTATTTTACTCATGTCATTAAGCATTTATTAGATATTCACTCTTTACAATTTTTAAAATTTATTTGAAAGGCAGAGTGACAGAGAGAGAGAGAGAAAGATTCTATCTACTGGTTTCCTCCCCAAACTGCTGTAACAACTATAGTTGTTCCAGGCTGAAGCCAGGAATTCCATCCTTCCAGACTCAAGCCTTTGAGCCATCACCTACTGCTTCCCAAGTGCATTAGTGAATTAAAAGCAAAGTAACTGGGCCAGCACCGTGGCTCAATAGGCTAATCCTCCGCCTTGCAGCACCGGCACGCCGGGTTCTAGTCCCAGTCAGGGCACCGGATTCGGGCGCCAGATTCTGTCCCAGTTGCCTCTCTTTCAGGCCAGCTCTCTGCTATGGTCCGGGAGTGCAGTGGAGGATGGCCCAAGTGCTTGGGCCCTGCACCCCATGGGAGACCAGGAGAAGCACCTGGCTCCTGCCTTTGGATCAGCGCGGTGCGCTGGCCACAGCGCGCCAGCTGCAGCAGCCATTGGAGGGTGAACCAACAGCAAAAGGAAGACCTTTCTCTCTGTCTCTCTCTCTCACTGTCCACTCTGCCTGTCAAAAAAAAAAAAAAAGTGAAATAACTGGAGACTCGAGTTGGAACTCCAATATGGGATGCCGGGGTTAAAAGTGGTAGCTTGACCAAGTGTGCCACAACACCCACCCCAGAAATTCACTCTTAAAACTACCCAACACCAAAAATCAAAATGCTGAAAAGCAACAGTATAATCTTTCTAGCCAAGTAAATATTCCTCCAGAAACTTTGGAAATACTTGAGTTATTTTATTATTATTTACAACCTGCTTAGTACTAAGTAGAATTTGAGGTATTCTTAAACCAAAATAATTACATCAAATCTGAAAAATATATAAAAGAAAATTAGCTTATGTCATGAAGGTGGGAGGTAAGTATCAAAATGAGAAAACTATTTATCAGGATCTACAAAAATATACATAAAAACAAATGCTTTATATTTATGACAAAAATATTTCTTTTCAGTTTTTTAGCAACTCTTGAATTTTTAAATTACATTTCCAGTAAGACTTATTCCTTCTGTATTGTAAGTATGAAGATATGCAAAGTTGTAAAAAACTGGAACCATGATAGTTTTGAAACAAAGAATTTCATATTTAGTAATCTTAATTCTAATTGTAAAGATTTTAACAATGTGTGAATATGAAAACATTTTTTGAAACAAAATATATTAGATATGGCACAAAAAAAATCAGGTGTCACATCAAGATTTCAATTTTCAGAGGAAGTTTCTGAAAATCACAACTCAAACCCTGTAACATATGTATATTAAGGGTGTAAGACTCAGAATTTAGAGATTAACTGAAACTCTGAAAGCAGACTTTTGGGAACCTGTGTATGGTGAACCTCTAACCCCCAACCAATGAGAGAGGTGTGTAGGAGCCTGCTCCTTACCACTCAGTTTAACATATGGCTCTCAGAGTTTCAAAATGGTATGCCACAATGGTATCTTGGCTTTTACCTATAAATCTAAAGAACAAGAGAATGTGTATTCAGTCGTTCTGATGGAGAAAGCTGTGTAGTAAAACAACGTGTTTACCATGTGCCACATATGGGCCACGTTTGAATAGCTGCTCATGTGGAGTTATCTTAAATCTGGTCCAAGAGAGTCACCTGGAGAGGAAATGAGACCTCACAGGAAACTGCAGATAGCTTCAGAAACATATACACTGGAGGAGAAAGTGGGCAACTAGATTCAAAACACCTTTCTCCCTAGTTAAAGGAACAGAAGGTAAGTGATTCAAGAGAGTCAGGGAGAAAGTGCCCTACAAGGCAAAGAATCCGCTTTAAACACAAATCCATTTTACAACAATACTAGCTAAGTAGAAACTTTCTTGCACTTTCACATCTTCTTCACTCTTGCAATCCTACAGGAGTCAGAAACTGTAGCTGCCACATAGGAGAAAAGCGTAGTATTGTAAGATAGAAAAGAGATGCAGCTGAGAGTCTTTCTTCCTAACATCAAGACAACTGGCCTGTCATAAGAGCAACCTGAAAGAGACAAACAGCCTCGAGTTTAAATCAAGATTACAGTTTTAATTATTACACTAAACAGCCAGACATGTAATTTCGACCATAGGACTTTATGTTACATAAAAGTGACCCAAAAAAGTCATGAGACACATATAAGATCTGTCGAGGGCAAGGGGAGTTGAGCTTACTGAAGAAAGAGAATTTTATGAGTACACATCACGTTGTGTTTATCTTCATAAAAAGGCTTTCTACTAATATAGGCATGTATACCACGCTTGTACACATATAATGTAAAATACATATAAAACTGCACAGTGGTGTCAATTTAAATTTCACTTAAAAATTTTTGGTGAAGACACATCATTAAATGTAATACACTGTTGTATGAAAGAAACTCTAAAGCTCAAACCAATTTCTTTTAAGTATGAGAATGTGGGGGCCAGTGCTGTGGTGTAGCAGGTAAAGCTGCCATCTTCAATGGTGATATGTGGGTGTTCCTGTACCTGGGTAGGAGACTGCCCATGCAGGGAGTTAATCTGACTGCTGGCAGGCGGCAGGAGCCCCAGGCACATTTCCCCAGCCCCCCTTCTGTTGAGAGCCAATCGGTAGACTGCTCCTGGGTGTGGCCCAGGCCCATCAGGAAGGCTACTATTCTACATGACCTTCAAGCTGATTGGAGAAGCATAGCGGTGCCAATAACTATCCTACAGAATAAGCGTTGCCCTGAATTAGCTATGCCCCTTCTGCCTGCCCTGTAAAAGGTGTACTTGATCGTTAATAAAACAGACATGTTCACTGAAACTTGTCCAGTGCTCCTTGTTGAAGAACGCCATCGCCCCACCATCCTGGCAGTGTGGATCTCACAGGACACCAGTTCAAGTCCCAGCTGCTTCATTTCCAGTTCAGCTCCCTGCTACTGTGTCTGGGAAAGCAGTGGAAGATGGTCCAAGTGCTTGGGCCCTTGCATCCACATAGGAGACCCGGAGAAGCTCCTGGCTCCTGGCTTTAAATTGGCCCAGCTCTGGCGGTTGCTGCCACTTGGCGAGTGAACCAGCAGACAGAAGACCTTTGTGTCTCCCTCTCTATGTCTGTAACTCTGCCTCTCAAATAAATAAATAAAATCTTTAAAAAATATGAGAATGTGTTAAAGGATTTCATATTATCAACTGCCCCTTCATTAGAAACAACCAGAAATTAATATGGGGTTCAGTGAATAAACTATATTGATTGACAAAATAAATGTATTAAAATTGTATTTTAAAATAATATTTGTGAGGGCAAATCATGAATGTAATAAGCAAGGAGTACTTAAGTTTTATATTTTTCATTTGTTTTATTTTAAAAATTACAAATAACTTATAAAAGTGGTACAACAGAGGAATGCCTGTGAAAGAAATTATAAAGAACTGGGTTCTTGTTTTTAAAATCACAGGTCACTCATCCATTGAAGATATCTACTTTCCTCAGAAAAATGATTTATAATCCCATCAAGGGCCTAATTTCCTTTTACCAAGTTCATGGTATGCACTGCAATAGACTATTAAAACAATTCATTACATAGGCTTCCAGTGAGGCTTGTTTATATTACTCACATTTACAAGAATGAATTTATAGGAGATTCAAAATAAAAAGGCAAGTAGTGGACAAATTGGGAGTTAACCACTCAAAATATTGAAAGCTGTGTTATTTTGTGAAACACGGAAGACAGCAACCTGCAACAGTTACTGTAGAAGCCACTCTGTACTTAAATTTTATCAGCCATTACAAGCATTATAAAAAAAGAAAACTTTAAACACCAAGGAATCCCACTTTACTGAGTTATTTTACAATTCTTCAAAGGGTTTTGGTGTTCAGTTATAACTTTTACAGACATAATTTTTGGTAGCTAATCCCTTCCTCATGTTGAACAAGTTTGTAATAACATCCTGTGACTCCTTCCATAATTACACTCAGCCAATATTGTCCTTAATCTTCTTTTTTTTTTTTTTCTTTTGCTTGCCTATTTCTCTTTGCACTTTCCTTTGGTATTTCCAACACAGGACAGAAAAACATCTGTGGTCATGTTTTTTTTTTTTTTTTTTTTTTTTTACAGGCAGAGTGGACAGTGAGAGAGAGAGACAGAGAGAAAGGTCTTCCTTTGCCATTGGTTCACCCTCCAATGGCCGCCGCGGCCGGCGCGCTGCGGCCGGCGCACCGCGCTCGTCTGATGGCAGGAGCCAGGAGCCAGGTGCTTTTCCTGGTCTCCCCATGGGGTGCAGGGCCCAAGCACCTGGGCCATCCTCCACTGCACTCCTGGGCCACAGCAGAGGGCTGGCCTGGAAGAGGGGCAACCGGGACAGAATCCGGCGCCCCGACCGGGACTAGAACCCGGTGTGCCGGCGCCGCAAGGCGGAGGATTAGCCTGTTGAGCCACGGCGCCGGCTGTGGTCATGTTTTTATTGCCATCTGTAAATTCCTTAATGTGCAGAAACAGTATCATATTCAAATGTGTGACCCTCATCAACCTTAGCTCAGTTCTTTACATATAACACACTCTAAAAGCCCAAAAGCAAATTTGATGACTTACTCTAAATGAGAAGTCCTTTCTTGACCTGAACCACATAGTCCTTAAGATTGGCCCTACCGGCCGGTGCTGTGGCTCAACAGGCTAATCCTCCGCCTTGCGGCGCCGGCACACAGGGTTCTAGTCCCGGTTGGGGCGCCGGATTCTGTCCCGGTTGCCCCTCTTCCAGGCCAGCCCTCTGCTGTGGCCCAGGAGTGCAATGGAGGATGGCCCAAGTGCTTGGGCCCTGCACCCCATGGGAGACCAGGAAAAGCACCTGGCACCTGGCTCCTACCATCGGATGAGCGTGGTGCGCCGGCCACGGCGGCCATTGGAGGGTGAACCAACGGCAAAAGGAAGACCTTTCTCTCTGTCTCTCTCTCTCACTGTCCACTCTACCTGTCAAAAATAAAAAATAAAAAAAAAATAAAAAAAAAAAGATTGGCCCTACCATTCTGCTTTCCCATTGCTGTACCCTTACTTAGACTTCTGATCATTACCAGCAACCAGTCCCCAATGGTGACATATTCTGTGTTCCCGTCAAAATGACTGCCTGCAACACAGCACTAGGCTTCTTGATCAATAATGTTTACTTATCTACACTTTCACCAGATTCCTTGAAGGTCAGTCTCACTACTATTATCTACCCTGTAACTTTACTATTCCACTTACTGCAGCATGATAGACTGTTCAAATCTTTGATATGAATCATCCCATCCCAAATTCAAACATACCTGACACAAAGGCAATCTTCATTATACAATAAACGAAGGATCTCTACCAACCTTGTATTTTAAATGTTTGTTTTATGATCCAGGCAAATATATTCCCCAATATATTTATACACTTAAATCTTAATTACAGAATATTTATGGCATCAATTATGAACAGAAAATTAACTTCTCTCATATCTCTATTATATTTTTGACATCTCTGTTGTTCATGTCATTAAAAATTATTTTATCTCCTTAGAAACAGTTGATTTGCATAGACTATATGATTGATATAAATTATTTTAAAAGTAAATTACATCTGTTTGAGATGCTATGGTTGCTGCATATTATGTTAAATTTATAAAGTATTCATTTTAATTGGATTTTACATTAATAAAACCCATATAAGTTTGTGTGCATAGCAATATTATATAATATAATAATATATACTATATAATATATTATATAGTATAATGTATATTAATAATATAATATTAATAATATATATCATATATAATATAAAAAATTTCTAATTTTCAATTGAAAAAATTTCCCAAAGATGGACTTATTTTCTTTTAAGAACTTCTCAGTGTTTCTCATATTTTCAAATATCTATGCACGCGCCACTAGAGAATCTAAAAATCCGACATCAAATGCATCATTTGATAAGCTGCACAGCTTCAACATGGTAAAATGACTATCATTTCTTTTAAAAAGATAATACACAACTGCTTGTGCATATCAAGAATATTTCTTTTTTTTTTTTTACAGGCAGAGTGGACAGTGAAAGAGAGAGACAGAGAGAAAGGTCTTCCTTTGCCATTGGTTCACCCTCCAATGGCCGCCGCGGCCGGCGCGCTGCGGCCGGCGCACCGCGCTCGTCCGATGGCAGGAGCCAGGAGCCAGGTGCTTTTCCTGGTCTCCCCATGGGGTGCAGGGCCCAAGCACCTGGGCCATCCTCCACTGCACTCCTGGGCCACAGCAGAGGGCTGGCCTGGAAGAGGGGCAACCGGGACAGAATCCGGCGCCCCGACCGGGACTAGAACCCGGTGTGCCGGCGCCGCAAGGCGGAGGATTAGCCTGTTGAGCCACAGCGTCAAAGTATACAATATAACTTTTTTTTTTGGACAGGCAGAGTTAGGCAGTGAGAGAGAGAGAGAGAGACAGAGAGAAAGGTCTTCCTTCCGTTCGTTCACCCCCCAAATGGCCACTACAGCCAGCACATTGCGCCGATCTGAAGCCAGGAGCCAGGTGCCTCCTCCCAGTCTCCCATGCGGGTGCAGGGCCCAAGCACTTGGGCCATCCTCTACTACCCTCCAGGGCCACAGCAGAGAGCTGGACTGGAAGAGGAGCAACCGGGACAGAATCCTGTGCCCCAACCGGGATGAGAACCCTGGGTGCTTGCCCCACAGGGGGAGGATTAGCCAAGTTAGTCATGGCGCCGACCCAATATAACCTTTAAAACACAAATTTTGTCAAGTAATTTTTCTCTTATTTCTCTTGGGCATTTCAATTCAATCAATGAACTTTCCCATTTCAAAGTTTAGTTACGCTGCCAACAATCTAAAATTCCAAAGTTGCCATTCTAAGTTCCCAAATTCATTCCTATGTGTTTTTCAGTCACAGTTCACTATCCTAAGGGAAGCACCTCAAATTGAAAAGTATTTATCACAACAAAAATGTATTAGTAGATTTTCTATTGGATCCTTTAGAGCTAAATATAGTCCAAAACACTTCTTAAATACTTGGTTATAGACTGGGGTCATTACTTTACTAATTGACTCAATTTTACTGGCAGCAGTGTCATAAATTTGCAGACAAAAAGTATATTTTTTATTTTATAGAAATGTATACAGAAAGTACAGAATACAAAATACTTTTGAATACTTTAATTCTATTAATTTTAACAGCCATCTAATAATAAGTTACAACATGCCAAGTATTAAAACGACCACTTCTTAGGTATGGCACCAACTGAATCTCATTGAAACTCAGTGGCATAGGTAAGGAAATAAAGCTTAGATAGTCAAACAAGGACAAGATCACATAGAAAAATAAATAGTAAAATAACATGAATTCAAATCCATGTCAGTCTGATGCTGACACCAGGGTCTACTCTCTTAATCCTTACAACACATTATTTCCCTAAAATGGCCTAACTCAGTTCTATTTTAGAGAAATTGTTGTAGAATTTGAAAAACTTTTCAAATTTACAATGTTAAACTGTCTTAATGTTGCTTGACATTAATAAATGTCCTCTTGGCTTTTTTTATAGTGCATTACCTTAAGACTTTGGTCCAGGCATTCACTGAATTGGTTGTTAAGGCATCTTGATTATCACCATCACAATGGAACACAGAATTACAGAAAGGAATATTTTGCAGGGAGAAAGCCATTAAAATGCCTAGGCTTTTGCCAAACAACTTGAATGCATGATTTTAATAAATTAAATAGATCAGGTATGAAACTAAAAAGCAATAAGATCACAGTTGACAAATGTGAGTGATCTCTTAAAAGTTCATGCATAATGTGTGTTACAAAAAAAAACCTATGGATAGATTTAAAATTTTTCTGTACCAAAAATTTTTATTTTCATTTTTCCACAAACATTTTGAAGTCAAGACCAATGAAATTAAAGTATATTGAGCCATCTACAATGGTCCAATACTATACCCAATAAAATTTGGATTAAAAATGGGATCAAAACAGAGAAAACTTAAACCTAGAAGTCTGTAACATAGCAGATATATACTTCTGATTAGATATATTATATTCTGTATTATTTAGTAGTGATATTCTCTATTAAAATTTTGGAAGTGTGACACTAGTAGAGAAAATGTAAACTGTCTATTCTAGAACACTTCTGATCAAGCTTGTAAAAAAAATTCTCTTTGTCAGAGTACAAGTACACTGAAGAGCTGGCCAACACTTTGGTTATGGTCGTTAGAGTTCTCTGCTGAAACCCTTCCCTAACTGATTTTACTTTTTTTCTCTAACTCTCACTTCCTTTACGCTTTGGTGTACAGCTAGGGACCCAGACACAGTGTTGCCCTCATCTGTCACAGAAGGAATGTCTTTCAAATCTGCTTTAAATAGCCAGCTCTGAAACACAGCAATAAGCCTACCAGGCAAGTGGATACTCATTATGTCAGTGCATTCACCTATCTTAAGAGTATTGGCAATTTAAAGTAAGACAAGAAGGCTAGTTTATAAATAAGACAAACAGGAAACATGAACCTACAATTTGCATAACAAGACAAAACTTCCAGCATGTTCCATCTACCATCTCTCATTCAATCATTCAACTAGCAATGCCAAGAAAAGCATAATTTCTTCCAGTGACAAATTCTTGGCTTTGCAAAGTCTCAGTCGTAGGATGCAGTAGAGAAAAAAAAAAAAAAAACACACACAATAAACTTAAGCATTATTAAAGTGTTCTGCCTGATAGAACATATATATACCAGAGTTCATTTGATTCACTAGCTTGAGTTAGAATGAATTTCTCTGTTTATGCTGTTTTCCAAAAATAACAAATGACATCAAGTACTTTTTGTATAAGAATCTGAGTTCCAGAGAGAATAATGGGCTATAATGCTAGCAACAAGGTTGGAACTGGAAAGTTATTCCCTGGTGATTTCACATTTGACATATATTGTGTCACAAGGTGGCTGGCAGTTATTGGTAAGCAATTCACAGAGGAAATCCAAACAGTGACATGTTCTGCTACAATCTAATCGGTAAAGGTGCTAATGACTATCAAACTTATCAGCCATACTCTGAGCCCTAGACACCCCCTCCCTTTCAGCTGTTAATAGACTGTCTTCTAAAAATGAGTTTCACATCACTTTGACAGTACTTAATGGAAATACATAAGGTAACCTATGGAAGTATTTTCCCATTTCCCAAAACATTAAAATAAATGTATATATAAAAATTGTTTTCAGCCTCCAGAAATACAACAACAAAGAAATAAATCTAATTTAGAGATACAGTCAGTCAACTCTAGGGTCACTTGGTGGTTGATGATCCAATCTGTTGGACACATTTAGAGTTCCTTAATTCTGTTTTCTTTCCAGATGCTCTTATTTTGGTAACATTAGTATTTCCATCACAGGATGTAAGAGGGAAAATTTGTGAAACTCAGTTTTACCTATTTGAGACCACTATGAATGGTAAAATTATAAATAAAGAGTTACATTATTTCTTATTTGTAAGATTTTACATCTGTGTTACGTATCACAACACTTTCCAGTGTTAACTGCCAACTCTTGGCATTAAAAAAATTGATATATCCAGTTATTTGAAAGGCAGAGAGACACAGAGACAGGAAAGATATTCCATCTAATGGTCTACTCCCCAAATGGCTGAAACAGCCAGGTCTGGACCAGGTTCAAGGGCAGGAGCTAGACTCCATACTAGCCTCCTACCTGAGTGGCAGAGAACCAACTACTCACAACATCTTCTGCTGACTTCCAGGTATAATAACAGGAACCTGGATCAGAAGCAGAGCACCTGGGACTCAAATTGTCACACTGATATGTGATGCCAGCAATCACAAGCAGCAGCTTAACCTGCTATACCACAATGCTAGGTCTCCCTTCGTCATTCTTTGTTGTTGTTATTGAACTCATTAGTTGTATTTTTTTATCTGATTATTCTTTTTTTAAAAAAGATTTATTTTATTTATTTGAAAGACGGAGTTACAGAGAGAGGTAGAGACAGAGAGAGAGGTCTTCCATCAGCTGGCTCACTCTCCAATTGGCCGCAATGGCCAGAGCAGCACAAATCCGAAGCCAGGAGTTTCTTCTGGGTCTCCCATGTGGGTGCAGGGACCCAAGGAGTTGGGCCATCTTCTACTGCTATTCCAGGCCATAGCAGAGAGCTGGATTGGAAGCAGAGCAGCTGGAACTCGAACCGGTGCCCATAGGGGATGCCGGCACTTCAGGCCAGGGCATTAACCCACTGCACCACAGTGCCTGCCCCTATCTGATTATTAATCTCTCTTTACAACAAACACAACATTTCACATTGCTAATATAATTAGGGTTTCAGTGTTTGCTTTTAGCTTACCAAATATATCTATGGAAAAGGCTACAAGTATGTAAGGAGAAAAATAATTAGATTAAAACTCAAATCAAAAGAAGGGCCAGGGTGGGTGTTTTGTGTAGCAGTTAAGTCATCAGTTATGGTGCCTGCATCCTATAAAGGAGTACCTATTTTAAGTTTCAGCTCCTCTGCTTCCAACCCAGCATGTTTCGAATTCTCACCCTAGCAGCAGCAGATGATGGCTCAAGAGCTTGTCATTCACATGGGACACCTAGACAGAGTTCCAAGCTCCTGATTTGGCCTGGCCTACCACTGGCTGTTGCAGGCATTTGGGGAGTGAATAAGCAGATGGAAGATCTCTCTCTCATCTCTCTGCTTTTCAAATAAAATGAAAATAGTTAAACAAATAAATAAAAATTAAAAAGGCAAATTAAAAACAAAATAAAGAACAAGAAAGTCAATACATAAAACAAGAAACACTGAGGTGAAGATGCCACAGTAAAGAACGGAATAATTAAAAACACACAAAAGATAAGACCTCAAAAGAAGTTTTAAGCCATGTTCATAATGTAACAGTGACACTAATCTTCCCAAGGCAGAGGCCATGTGGATTTCATGGGCAGCAAAACACTGATAATAATTTATGGGAGGGAGGGTAGGGCGGAAAGAATCATTATATTCCTAAATTTGTATACATGAAATATATGAAGTTTATATACCTTAAATAAAGGTTTCTAGGTAAAATAAATAAATAGGAAGGAATGGTTTGGGGAAAAAAGGATTATATCTTTGATCTATGAACTACATGAAATATATGCTCTACATCAACAAAAGTTTTCTGAAAAGTAAAAATAATAATAATAATAATAATAATAATTTACATAGTATAAGTCTGAGGAGGCCAGTTGAGAATGACTGCTGAGAGTTTTAAGTCTCAAACGTACTGACTTGACAAGAATGAAAGTAGGAACTGCCTTTAACTTATATCAAACACCACATGTGCTGTCACATGTTCTGAGAATCTCATTCTTCAGGGATCTTATCCTGGTCACCTCCATCAAGAAACCGTGGTTACAGCATTCTCTCTGTGGCTTTAAAAAAAAAACTAATAATACCTTCAGACTTAAAATTACAAAATGATAAAGATTAGAAAACCATCTAGATTCTGCCTTAAAATATACCTTTAACTTTCCAACAAAAATTCTCTAACTTCAATGAGTGCTTTTGTGGATATATGTTTTTTTTTTTCCTTTCAACACAAAGAGAGCAATTTCAAATCAGTCAATTCACCATTTATACATAATTATCAAGTTACATTAAAAATCCTGAAAAATATTTTAAAACATCATCTATTCTAATGTATGTCACAAGCAAAACAAAATTTTTAAATTATGGTGTCATAACTGACAATCTTTCTCAAAGCCAGAATCAATGAATTACAAAATAAGTTTTGATATAAGCCTTCTGTCTTGGGGGCAAGAGAGTGATTTGTTGAGGAGGTGAGCTGAACTAATTAAAAAATAGGTCAAATCGCTAATTTAAATTTAATAGAATAAAGAGACTGAGTTAAATTTTAAGTTAATTCACTGTTCAAAATAACATTTTAAGAACAAATTATTAGATTTTATATAGATATTTTATACTACATTTTAAAATACGGGTTTTAAATTCAAATTTAAATACATATTTAAAATATCAGGTCTGTGGTTCAAAAGGGCTCTCATTCCTCTAAACACACACAGCTTAACAAAAAAAGTAAGTCTTGTAAATATGTTGACTATGGCAAGGAATGAGGTAGGAAAAATTTTCCATCAGGAAATTAAAGGTGGTTACCTACAAACAAATGGAAACGAAGGGAATGGTAAGAAAAGAAAGAAAATAATTAATTTTTATATACAATTTTAAACTTAGTATAAAAGTATGTGTGACTTAAATATAAAACCTTTAATGCAAGAAATGAAAACACAAAAATTCTACAAGAAGTACATTTATACTCTTTAAGTAGGAAAAGCAATAAATACAACCCTGAAACCACAAATGAGAAAAATAACAAACATAATGTTCTAAAAAAATCTATTGCATTAAAAATATACCATAAAATTTATTTGCCAAAACCAACTAGGCATAACCTAGGGGAATTTTTCCATTGGATGGGATAAATGCTAATTTCTTCAATTCACATAGTACACAAAAATGGGGGGAAATTATATAGCCCAATCAAAAAATGGGAAAGGCTATGAACAAGATCATGGCCAAAGTATGGGCGCCAGGTTCTAGTCCCAGTTGCTCCTCTTCCAGTCCAGCTCTCTGGGGACCTGGAAAGGCAGTGGAGGATGGCCCAAGTGCTTGGGCCCTGCACCCGCATGGGAGACCAAGAGGAAGCACCTGGCTCCTGGCTTTGGAACGGCATAGCTCTGACCATAGCAGTCATTTGGGGGGTGAACCAACAGGAGGAAGACTTTTCTCTGTCTCTCACTCTCACTGTCTAACTCTGTCAAAAAAAAAAAAAAAAGAGAAAGAAAGAAGGAAAGGAAAGGAAAGGAAAGGAAAGGAAAGGAAAGGAAAGGAAAGGAAAGGAAAGGAAAGGAAAGGAAAGGAAAGAAGGAAGGAAGGAAGGAAGGAAGGAAGAAGGAAGGAAGGAAGAAAGAAATGTAGATGGCAAGAAAACACAGAGCATGATAAAACCCATTCTAAACAAAAGGAATGCAAATCAAAATATCAATATATGCCAGATTGGCATTTTGACCAAGAGAATGGAATAGAGTCCAAGTCCAATATTAAACCCAAACATCTATGGTCAACTGATTTTTGACAAGAGTATCAAAATTATTTAATAATAAAAGAATAGTCTCTAATGGGACAAATGAATATTAACAGGCAAAAAAAGTGAACTGAGCCCTTACCTCACAGCATACACAAAAATTAACTCAAAATACTTAAAAAAAGATTAAAATACACAAGATAATACTATAAAACTCCTAAAAGAAAACATAGGAGAAATTCTTCACGACTTGTATTTAGCAGTGAACTTTTATATATCACTCTAAAAGCATGAGCAACAAAAAATGACTTTATAAAAATTAAAATTTTGTATATCAAAGGTTCCATCAAGAAAGTGAAAAGATAACTTACAGGAAAAAGTTTTCAAGTTACATATCTGATAAATTCTACTACCCAAAACATATTTTGGAAAACTCTTGGACTCAACAAAAAAAAGACAACACAATTAAGGTGGAATAGCTGTTACTCTGAAGATGTATTTTCATGTGCTAACAAGCACATGAAAAGATGCCCAGCGTCCTTATTTATTTGGCAAATGAAAATCAAAACCACAATGAGACATTACTTCATACTCATTTGGGCGGCTATAATAAAAAGCAAATAAACAATAAACAAGTGTTGGTGAGGATCTGCAGAAATTTAGAACCCTCAAAAAGCAGAAATGTAACATGAGACAGTTACTGTGGAAAACATTTTGGCAGTGTCTCAAAAGGTTCAACATAGCATTATCTTTTGTCACAGCAATTCCGCTCCTAAGTACATATCCAAAAGAGCTAAAAACAGGCGCTCAAACTTATGCTTGTTTATAGCACACTATTTATAACAGTCAAAAGTTGTAAAAAATTCAAATGCTTATCAGTAAATGAATGTATAAACAAAAGGTACACAATGCAAAATGTTTCTAAGTGATGTAAATGAAATTCATATTTACATTGCTAAGCAAAGCTAAAACTGAGTATTAGCCTGTAGCATCTGGGAACTAAAGCATTAAAATACTCAGGCAAGGTGGGAAGTCTTGGTCACAAACCCTACCTGTATAGGGAAATGGAAACTAAAGTTCCTGCATAAAGCAATCTCTGAAACTGGACTTAAACACTCTTTTCCATTGTTGCAAGGAATCAGCAGAAAACCTGGCCCACCACTGGTGGAAAGGTGTCATCCACAGGAAATTATGATCTCAGTCTCTGCTACACAGCTAAGTGTGGGAGCCAAAGTCACATTACGGTAGAGATTCCAAGTGAAAATGTAACTTACAAACTAGTCTCACAGATGAAAATATAAAGAAAATACAGTATTTACACATAATAAAATAGTATTTGGGCATAAAAAAAGGACAAGATCTAGTTATTTGCTGCAATGTGGATGGAAATACAGTAGGATATGTTAAGTAAAATAAGTAAGGAATAGAAAGACAAACACCACATTCTCACTCGTACATGGAAGCTAAGAAAAATGATCTCACAAAAGTAGAAAATAGAATAATAATTACCAGAGTAAAGAGAATGAAGAGAAAAGGGATAGAGAGAGGATGGTTAATGGATTCAGGGGTGCATCTGGACAGAAAAAAATAACTCCTAATATTCTGTAGCACAGTAAGGTAACCATAGTTGATAATGTTTTATTGTATATGTTAAAATAACTAGTACATAGGATTTGAGATTTTCCCAATACAAAGAAGTAATGTTTGGGGTGATGGATATACTAACTATACTAATCTGATCATAACACATTATATACAGGTATTGAAACACTATACCTGTACTTCATAAATCTATATAATTATTACATGTCAAACTTTTAAAAATTAAAAAACTGGCCTAATATTGGGTTTATCTCTAAATGTTCCTGCAAAATCAAATTTAAAAGTACCTTGTAGAACACATTTTCAACTCCTTAAACACAGTAATTCAATGAAAAATACTGTATATTGGTGGTGAGCACAGTAAACAAGAACAACTTGAAATCGCACAGAAAGGGAAAGTCAACTACCAATTAACATTAACAAGAGAGCTTACTAAGAAAGAGAAACAATCTGAGTTTTAGAACATGCATGACTGAAATGTTGCTTCAAAAGGCATTAAATAATAAGACCATGTGAAAGGTGAATTTAAAAAAGAACACAAAAAAGTAGAAATTTAAAAAGTCAATTGGGGCCAGTGCTGTGGCTTAGCAAGTAAAGCCACTGCCTGCAGTGCAAACATCCCATATGGATGCTGGTTCTAACCCTGGATGCTCCTCTTCCAATCCATCTCTCTGATATGGCCTGGGAAAGCAGTAGAAGATGGTCCAAGTCCTTGGGCCCCTGCACCTGCATAGGAGACCAGGAAAAAGCTCCTGGCTCTTGGCTTTCGCTTGGAGCAGCTCCAGCCATTGCGGGCCATATTATTATTTTTGCTGAGTAAACAAGTGTTTATTATTTTATTGTATTACGTTTGTATTTTCATAATGTTAAAAACAAAGTAGCAGATGTAGACCTCATTTATTTCATTTTCTAGAATAAACAAGGCCACTAAGAATTCTCAAGTAAAAAATATAAAAGTTTTCTTGATTCTAAAATGTATAAAAACCTCAAGAATTGTACAAAATGGAAGAGTTCTAATCTCCAATTCATTTTTCACCTAATCTAAAATGAATATGAAATCAACCTGTTTTTCAATGTTGAAGTACTACAAGGAATAACCAGTATGATTTCACACCTTCACTTTGAAGCTACAGGATGTGAGCATATGCAAATCAAAGAAGTATGGATTTGGTTTCAAAAATATACACAAGTTTCCAGCTCAGAGACCAAAAAAATAAAGGTATAAATCAAGTGAATATTTCCAAATGGATACTTCAAGAACTTGGTCAGGTATACTAATTATTTGTCTCTTTTCATCTACCAAACTTCTCAGAACTCTTTTCACATTCATGGGTTAATTGAGAGCCATTCCATGAGTGTACTAGTTAATATTATATTAATATACTATAAATATGTTTTTCCTTATATTATTTTATTTTTCAGAGAAAATGAACAGTTAAGCATACAAAGGATGGGGTAATTCTAAATAGCTATGTTGTTCATGAACTTGTAAATGAGGTCTGCAGCTTTTAAAACCAAAATAGAGTGTGAATGTCCCAGTAAATCTGCATCAGATGTGCTTCAGGTTGAAAGAAAATTATAGCAAATTCAAGTAGTTAAATGAATCGTGAAAAAAGTGTAATCTACACAGATAGACCACGTTATGCAATTGCTCTACTTGCAGAAGTCTATGTATAGGGCAAAACAACTCCCTTATTATTTCCAAAAATAAGTGCAGTTGGTTGTTCCTCTGCAGCTGGGCGAGATATTTCTTCATAATATCTCAAGACATTTTTAAAGAGAAAAATTAATTCTGTTATATATGATAAAATGTAATATAAATTTGCAGTTCAAAGTGGGTATTCTGGAGTCCCACTGCTCAGTATTTGAATCATGGTCTCTCTACTAGCTGTTGTGACCTTGTATATAGTTCTTAACCAGTGTGTGTCTCTGTGAAATATTCAAAATGGGAATATATGTATATCGTGTCTGTGTGAGGAGGAGAGAGAGTGAGAGAGAGAGAGGGAGAGGGAGAGGGAGAGGGGGAGGGGAGAGAAAGAGAAAGTGAAATAGGTATCATTATGCAAAATATTTCAAGGTGCAATAAACATGTCTTTCCTATTTTAAGAACCATAATTGAAACATTTCCTATTAGGATCTTAGACTTTACTAAGTTAAATTGATATCTGCTCATAATGTAAATTTTATCCCTTTCACATTTGAAAATATTAGGATATGTGGCTTTAGGTAGGCTTACATAACTAGATACCTTTTTAAATCTGCCTAGAATGATATGATTTCTCTGTTTAGCTGCCCTTTTACCAAGTTCCAATTACTGACTATAAATAGACAGAAACAGTGTGGGCTTTATTTTTTCTACATTAAAAAAAAATGAACAGTAAAGTTTAGTCTGAAAATAATGCATCTTGGAACCTGTGTTGTGGTGAGACAGGTAAAACACTTGAAAATAGAAGCCATTCAATCTGAAAAGAAGCAAAGGATGTAACAGAACACAAAACAAACTAAAAACATGCTGAGATCTTAACCCACTATGTCCCATCATTCTATATAAAGAACACCTATAAAAACTTGACCAATAAATATACCACTCATGATATCTTTGAAATAAATACTACCTTTTTAGTGTTCTATTCCTTTCAGAAAGTACTAGGTGAATGATTAAAGCATTTGGAAATATTTTTAAATTCATTGTGAAAATGGCATAAATTTTACTGCAAAAGTTGCTTCTATTAAATGTCCATATGAAAAGATTGCATACATAACATACAAAGAAATGCATTCATAAAAGTATTTTCTAGAACTAGGTTTTCATTTTATTTCATGGAATGCACTATATTTTGAATTATCAATGTTTGAAAATGCTGTCCTAGATATAGGATCAATATATACTGCAGCACAGTAATATTTCATGTACTGCACAGCTGCCTGACAAGCTCTTAATGCTGCTGTTTGTGGTTATTTGTGGCTAAGTCGTGGCCTGCGTTTCTGTGCTTTTCCTAAAAAAGTTACTGCATTCCTTATTGTGACATCAGCACTTATCAAGAGTAGACAAGCTGGGGCCGGCACTGTGGCACAATGAGTTAATGCCCGGCCTACAGCATCCACATCCAACATGGGTGCCGGTTCAAGTCCCAGCTGCTCAACTTCTGATCCAGCTCCCTAATAATGTGCCTGGGAAAGCAACAGATGGTCCAAGTGCTTGGGCTCTGCACTCACGTGGGAGACACACAAGAAGTTCCTGGCTCCTGACTTTGGATCAGCTCAGCTCTGGCTGTTACAGACATTTGGAGAGTGAACCGGCGGATGAAAGACCGACCTCTCTCTGTCTCAACCTCTCTGTAACTGTCTTCACATAAATAAAATAAACCTTTACAACAATAACAAAAAACAGTAAAGAAGTCTGTAGTACAGTTATACTGAAGGTAGTAATAAAGTGTTTTACATACATGTTTGGTTGTTTTCCAAATATTCCACTTCTGTGAGAAGTAAAAAATATTGGTCATTGTTCACTTGAATAACTAATGTGTGTACAATAAATGCAAATTTGTGGATGAAGATAAGAAAAATCCCATAAATTTGCTGGATTTCATAACAGACATCTGCATAGCATACCTAAAATGATGCAATGAGATATCATCAGGAGGAAGAAAGTGTACTACTCTAGGACCTACTTCTGTCCAAGATATTTTGACATGAGTTGCCACAATATTCTCAAATGGCAATAATAATGATGATGTCAAACAAGCCAATTCATGTGAAACTGACAACATATTTTCAAAAATATAACACTTTTTTGAAATGTTTTGCTCCTACCAAAAATAATTGTTGAACATGTCATGAAAGTCATTTCTTTGTAATCATGTAATACATGAAAGCTTATCACATTTGCCCAATGTTCTGTTTATAAGACTGTGTATATAAATATGTAAAGATATTATACTGTCCTAGGATCCTATTTATAATACAGTGTATATTTATATTATTAATGATAACAAATGATATATAAGTTCTAGATTACGATTTCCAACCTATTTTAAAGCATCTGTATCAATTTCATTGAAATATTCACAGAACTAAAAACTTAGAATCTAATGAGATAAATCATCTGAAATAAACTAGTTAAGTAACATAATTTTTTTTGTTTTTTTGACAGGCAGAGTTAGTGTGAGAGAGAGACAGGAAGAAAGGTCTTCCTCCCCTTGGTCCACCCCCCAAATGGATGCTACAGCTGGTGCGCTGCGCTGATCCGAAGCCAGGAGCCAGGTGCTTCCTCTCCCACACGGTGCAGGGCCCAAGCACTTGAGCCATCCTCGACTGCCTTCCTGGGCCACAGTAGAGGGCTGGACTGGAACAGGAGCAACCAGGACAGAACCTGGCGCCCCAACCGGGACTAGAAACCAGGGTACCGGCGCTGCAGGTGGAGGATTAGCCTAGTGAGCTGTGGCGCCGGCCATACATAATGTTTGATATAAGGTTGCTTACTAATTTTGTTTGAAAGTACAACAGTGTACCTTCAGGAATATGTACAGAGAAAGAATAAATGACACAGGAATAATTAAGGCACACTCAAGAACAATTCCACAAAGTTGCATCAGGAGACTTTATTGTAGGACTTTATTTTCAGTAAGAGTTAAGAGTTTCAATAATGTAATCACAAGATTACTATTATTTACTAATAAATAGGGTACTAGACTTAAAACTGCCATTACCTTGAGCCTCTAGTAAAATCACAGAACAATATGAGATCATTGCCACCAAGAATATTTACTAAATATTTACTATATGCCAGACACTACCATATATACTTTAGTGAATTAACATATGTAATCCTGACAATGCTATGAGGTAGATACTATTATTTAGATAGTATAATATAATATAATATATATGATTTATAATAGTATAATAAAGTAAATTAAGTTTACTTTATTAATGAGGTAAGATATGTGCAGGTTGAATATAATGCCAAAGTCATATAGCTAGGAAGGAATAAAAGGATTTCAACTCAGACAACCAGCTACTGAACCCATCACACACAATATGAAAGGAAAAGAATAACAGAAAAAGCAAGAAGAGCAAACTAAATCAAGCAATCATGTCTTGTATGGAAAAATTTAAATAGCCTTTAATTGGTTTCTTGGCTTCTGCTCTTGCCTTCTACTTCTGTTTCTTCACCACACTTTTTTAAAATGTTAATCAGATATCCTGCATCAAAAATTTCCAGTTACTTTCCATCACACTTAGAATAAATCCCAAAGCATTTACTATCTGAAAAGCTCCTAAAGTGACATGATCTTACTGCTATTTACTTAAGAAACCTTATTTTGTACTGCTTTTTCTCAGAAGTTGGTGGTTCCCAGATCCAAAGACCTTCCTGCTGTTCTTCAAATATGTCACACATACTCACGCCTCAGGATCTTTCTACTTACTGTTCCCTCTACCTGGAATACTCTTCTACCATGTATGCCCATGTCTTGCTCCCTTCTATCATACAGATAAAATGACACCTCCTAAGGCCAACTCTGACCACTCTATGCAAAAGACACCTCTCAAGTGAATTTGTCTCTTATACTATTTCATAGTGTATTTAACTTACTGATTTTATTATCCGCTACTAGAAAGGGAGCTCCATGAAGACAGAAGTTATACCACTATACAACCTGTGTCAAAATCAAATCTGGTTAAATTTACTGAATAAATAAATGAATGATATACATATATATAACCTATGTCAATATCAAATTTGGTTAAATTTACTGAATAAATAAATAAATGAATGCTATACATATGTATTGCTCTTTCTACTTCTAATAATATGTGCTAAGACATTAGGACAATAGTGAACTAAGCAGTAACAGATTGTCAACCTTGAAAAATTAAAAATGACTCACTGAAAAATCATTAGATACCTAAAGAATTATTTTAGAACAAGATTGAAAATCAATTGTTCTTCAAAAGATGAGGATAGATCAGTTTTGGGGGGCACATAACTTTTTTAAAAAAATCATGCATACAAAGAACCTTCAAAAAAGTTTGTAATAGTTTGGGCTGGCACCATGATGCAGTGGGTTAAAGCCACACCTACTGTACCAGCATTCCATACAGATACCAGTTCAGGTCCCAGCTGCTCCATTTCTAATCTAGCTCCCTGCTAATATGCCTGGGAAAGCAGTAAAGGATGGCCCAAGTCCTTGGTCCCCTGCATCCACTTGAAGATCTGGAGGAAGCTCCTGTAT
This sequence comes from Sylvilagus floridanus, assembly GCA_949820135.1. Taxonomy (NCBI): domain Eukaryota; kingdom Metazoa; phylum Chordata; class Mammalia; order Lagomorpha; family Leporidae; genus Sylvilagus; species Sylvilagus floridanus. The sequence goes on from OX463231.1 coordinate 91,960,248, forward strand.
GGGGAGTGAACAAGTGGATGGAAGATTCTCTCTCTCTCTCTCTCTCTCTGTGTGTGTGTGTGTGTGTGTGTAATTCTACCTTTAAAATAAATAAGCAAATCTTTTTTAAAAGTTCATAATAAATGCATACCATAAAAACTGCATGGGTTTCAAAAATTTTTGCACCACAATAAACTTATCTTTTAGTTCCATTTTCCACAAACTTTTTGAAGTACCCTGGTACTGAAAGCCAAACAAACAAACAAAAAAAGAAATGCAATTGTTATCATGTGCGTTTCCTTAAGACATCAATGAAGACATTTCGACACCTGGAAGATTTTCAAAGCACATTCATTAAACAAGATACTTAAGATGGCTTAAGTCAGGTCTTCATGTGAGTTCTCCAGTGCCCTTCCCACGCCCACAAAATAAAGCAAAATGAAAAATTTTTAGTTTACCTCTAGACTGAGTATGGGCCATCATACTAAGAAAATAAAGAAATTTTGAAATAAGATCCTTCTGTGTTCCTCTATCTTGTTATGCTTATATGAACATCTGGAACCAAAGACCAAGATGAATGGAATGAGATGGGCTACCACCTATATAATTCATTGGCAAGTAGCCTTGTACCTGCACTTCTTCAGTTTAGTGGGGCAAATGGTACCCAACTGATGAATAAGTAAAAATTACTATCCTTGTATTACTCCTAGGAAGTTAAATCTTTCCTTACATGGGAGAAATGAAAAATAAATGACGGGGCTGGCGCTGTGGCATAGCGGGTAAAGCTGTCGCCTGCAGCACCAGCATCTCATATGGGCGCCAGTTTGAGTCTCGGTTGCTCTACTTCTGATCCAGCTCTCTGCTGTGTCCTGGGAAAGCAACAGAAGATGGCCCAAGTCCTTGGGCCTCTACACCCACGTGGGAGATCCGGAAGAAGCTCCTGGCTCCTAGCTTCAAATCAGCACAACTCCAGCCATTGTGGCCATCTGGGGAGTGAACCAGCGGAAGGAAGACTTTCTCTCTCCCTCTCTCTTTCTCTATCTATTGCAAATAAATAATAAATCTTTAAAAAAAAAGAATAAATAAAGAATAAATGTGTGTCCCACTCAAATTTGGGTTGACACATATTGACATATACTTATAAATGGTCTATTTTTCAAAAATATTTGAGAATCATTTATCAATATGCTATTCTAAGGTACTTTCAAGTCATATAGCTCATCCAGCCCCCTGCTAGTGGCCTGAGAAAAGCAACAGAACTTGTGCCTAGTACTGGGGCCCCTGCCACCCACATGGGGGACTCAGACAAAACTGTTGGCTCCTGGCTTCAGACTGGCTCAGTCTTGCAGTCAGCTATTGGAGAGTACATCAGTGGATGAACCAGACCTTTCTCTCCCTCTCTCCCTGTAACTATGATTTTCAAATAAGTAAACAAATCTTTCTTAAAAATATATTTAGAAAAATGTAAAATAGATAAGTAAATTTAGTGAGAAATTTTAAACTGTGGATATATTTATAGTTAACACAGGTAATAGCCACCACAAAAACATTTGATGACTATTATTTAATTTACCAAGTTTTTAAAAATAATAATATAAAAATCATAAGGCAGAATTGTAATTTTGGGGGAAAGTAAGTAAATTTTAAGATATGGTATTATTACCTACTTTAAATTAGTTAATACTAGTTTATACTTTATAAATTCAGAAATCTGGGTAACAATGTAAGTTAGACCTAAGCTGAAATTTCTCATTGAAAGTTTAAGTTAGTTTAATAGAAATGGCACAGCATGTCCAAACAGGCTTAACTTTTTAAAGGAGAGAGCAAAAATTTGGAATAAAAATGACATTTACAAGGGGAATTCATGGGGTCAGCACTGTGGCACAGCAGTAGCCTGCAATGCCAGTATCCCATATGCGTTCAAGACCAAATTGATATATTTCTGATCCAGCTATCTGCTAATGTGCTTGGGAAAGCAGCAAAAGATGACTCAAGTACTTGGGCCCCTGCCACCCAGAGAGAAGATCTAGATAGAGTTCCAGGTTCCTGGCTTTGGCCTATCCCATCCCTAGCCATCGCAGCCATTAGGAAAAAGAACCAGGTATGTCTCTCTCTTTCCCTTCCCCCAACTCCCAACTCTGCCTTTCAACTAAATAAAACTAAGTCTTCAAGGGTAGATTCAAAGTGTGCGAAAAATAAAAGATAAAAATTAAAACATAAACTCCAAATTCAAGACACTTTGATAAGCTATGACAGCACCATTTAGTTCATCTCTAAAGAATTGAGGATACTAGGAATTTAACCATGTCACTGAAACATTTTTTACATTAATAACTGAAAAAAATGGGTATCCTTTAAAGATTTTTTTTTTTTTTTTTTTTTTACAGGCAGAGTGGACAGTGAGAGAGAGAGACAGAGAGAAAGGTCTTCCTTTTGCCGTTGGTTCACCCTCAAATGGCTGGCGCAGACGGCGCGCTGCGGCCGGCGCACCGCGCTCGTCCGATGGCAGGAGCCAGGAGCCAGGTGCTTTTCCTGGTCTCCCCATGGGGTGCAGGGCCCAAGCACTTGGGCCATCCTCCACTGCACTCCTGGGCCACAGCAGAGGGCTGGCCTGGAAGAGGGGCAACCGGGACAGAATCCGGTGCCCCGACCGGGACTAGAACCCGGTGTGCCGGCGCCGCAAGGCGGAGGATTAGCCTGTTGAGCCACGGCGCCGGCCTAAAGATGTTTTTAAGATTAGGAAACAGAAAGCAGGAACCAAATCAGGACTAGTGTGGTAGATTCCTAATGATTTCCACTACTGGGATAGAGGAATGAGCAGGAGCATTGTTGTGGTGTAGAAGAACCCCCTAGTGAAGTTTTCTTGGGTGCTTTTCTGCTAAAGCCTTGGCTAACTTCTCAAAACACTCTGATAACAAGCAGATGTATGGTTCGTTGGCCCCCAAGAAAGTCAACAAGTAAAATGCCGTGAGCATCCAAAAAAACTATTGCCTATACCTATACTCTTTTGCTTATTGCCTATACCTATACTCTTTGCTTTTACCTATACTTTTGCTTTGACTGGACCATTTCCACTTCTGGGTAGCCATTGCTTTGATTGTGCTTTGTCTTCAGGATTGCACGAGTAAAGCCAGGTTACATCTTGTTTTATAATTCTTCAAATTAATACTACAGAATCGAGGCCTGCACTGTGGTGTAGTAGAGGCTTCTGGCTCCTGACTTCAGATCAGCATAGCTCCAGCCATTGCAGCAATTTGAGGAGTGGACCAGTGAATGGAAGACCTCTCTCTCTCTCTCTCTCTCTCTCTCTCTCTCTCTCCCTCTCCCTCTCTCTCTCCCTCTCCCTCCCTCTCTCTGTCTGTAACTCTGCCTCTCCAGTAAAAAATAAATCTTTAAAAAGAATAAATACTACACAATGTTGATTCAACTTAATAATATCTCCACTCTTATTTGCAGCTGTCTGAGTGCAATAATTTTGACACTCATTTGAATAGAAAGTTTGCCTCACTGTAATTTTCGGTCACAATTATGTAAGCTGAACCAATTAAGATTTCTATCAAGCCGGCTCACTAGGCTAATCCTCCACCTAGTGGCGCCCGCACACGGGGTTCTAGTCCCGGTTGGGGTGTCGGATTCTGTCCCGGTTGCCCCTCTTCCACACCAGCTCTCTGCTGTGGCCAGGGAGTGCAGTGGAGGATGGCCCAAGGTCTTGGGCCCTGCACCCCATGGGAGACCAGGAGAAGCACCTGGCTCCTGCCTTCGGATCAGTGCAGTGTGCCGGCTGCGGCAGCCATTGGAGGGTGAACCAACGGCAAAGGAAGACCTTTCTCTCTGTCTGTCTCTCTCTCACTGTCCACTCTGCCTGTAAAAAAAAAAAAAAAAAAGATTTGTATCATGCTCACTATTTTTCTGTTGTTAATAATCAACCTTCTTCAATTAAGGCACAAACAAGGTGAATCTTTTCCTCACAAACTGATGTGGATGATATGCTACTGCGAGTTTCATCTTCAATATCATCTCACCTCTTCTTAAAACAAGTTATCCATTTGTAAACTCCTAATTTCTTAAAGGCACTGTCTCTTAACTTCTGTGTAAAGCATCAGTAATTTCATCATTCTTCCACCAAAACTTCAACATAAATTTGATGTTTGCTTTTGCTTCAATTTTAGAAAAATGCAGGGTTCTCTGATATGGGTTCTTTTCAAACTGGTATATTATTCTTCTTAGTGCCTCAAATTAGATCTTCTAAACCTTTCTCAGACATGTTACTACAAGCTAGTGTGAGTTTATTTTGGTGTCAGGAAATTTGAAATCTATGTATAGTTTTCTTATAATACACATTTTCTGTGAAATTTTGAAGACTTCTTGTATACATTGAAACTTAGCATATACAATTTCAGAAGGATAATAAAGCAATTCTTAGAACAAACTATTACATTATGAGAGATTTGCTACACAAATCAATAAAAAAAATTTCTAGGAAACCCTGAAATTATGCAAATATCATTTCAAAATTGCTTAAATCAATAATTAAATTAAGTCACTAGAGAATCATGGAAAAATATGTTACCAATTTATAGAAATTGTGGGGCATGTGGTTTTCTACTGATGCATTTCTAGTGAATTTTATTTTTTATTTTTTTAAAAAGATTTATTTATTTATTTATTTGAAAGTCAAAGTTACACAGAGAGAGGAGGAAGAGAGAAAGAGGTTTTCTTTTTTTTTTCTTTTGACCGGCAGAGCTAGGCAGAGAGAGAGAGACAGAGAGAAAGGTCTTCCTTTTCCATTGGTTCACCCCCGAAATGGCCACCACAGCTGCTGTGCTGCGCCAATCTGAAGCCAGGAGCCAGGTGCCTCCTCCCAGTTTCCCATGCGGGTGCAGGGCCCAAGCACTTGGGCCATCCTCCACTGCACTCCCAGGCCCCAGCAGAGAGCTGGACTGGAAGAGGAGCAACCAGGATAGAACCCAGCGCCCCAACCGGAACTAGAACCAACCAGGACTAGAACCGGGGTGCTGGCACCACAGGTGGAAGATTAGCCAAGCGAGCCACAGCGCTAGCCATGAATTTCATGTTTAATAGTGCAGTTTTAGAATTACAGAAATCAGAAAGTACTGAGTTCCCATAAATACCCTCCCCCCCATCCAAAGTTGCCCCTTTTATTAACATCTTGTATTGCCGTAGTATCTTTGTTAAAATTCACCAACCAATACTGATACATTATTATTAACTAAAGCCCACAGTTCATATTAGGCTTAACTGACTATTTTGTACACTTCTTTGAGTTTTGCTAAATCCATAATGTCATATTTCATTATAGTAGCAAACAGAATAGTTTCACTGCCCCCTCCAATACCATGTGGTCTATTCAACCTTCCCCCAGAATTCATAGCATCTATTGAAATTTTTACTTCCAGGAGAGAACTTCCAGTTTGCATATGGCCCTGTCTAAATACCGACAGAATTTGTGGACTCAAAAGGCTTCCATGGCTTTGGCAGCTCATGTCAAGAGCCTTGGGTGTTCACTGACATCAAAAATAAGAGTGTTAATCGTTAAATCAACAAAGAAGTCACTGTGCACTGTTGTGTTGAAATCTCTACTTAGTATAGAGTTGGTCTTCTATATATAAAGTGAATTAATAATGAATCTTAATGGAAAATGGAATGGGAGAGGGAGTAGGAGGTGGGATGGAAGTCGGGGTAGGAGGGCGGGAATGGGTGGAAGAAACATCATATCCCTATAAGCTATACATATGAAATTTGTATTCATTAAATGAAAACCTACAAAAAATAAAAAAAAAAACTTTTACTTCCTCTGTATCTTTTTCCTTTTCCAATAATGCTATATGGGGCTTGGCATCATGACATATTGGGTTAAGCTCCCACTTTAGATACTGGCATCCCACACTGAAAAGCCAGTTCAAGAACCAGTTGCTCCTCCTCTAATTACAATCCAGCTTCCTGCTAATGTGCCTGGGAAAGTAGCAAAAGATAGACCAAGAGCTGAGATCTCTGTAAATTGTGTGGGAGATCAGGATGGAGTTCCTGGCACTGGAATTCAGCCTGCTTTAACCCTGGCTGTTGTAGGCATTTGAAGAGTGAACTAACAGATGGAAGATGTCTCACAATGTCTCTAAGATCACCTATATTTTGTTCTATTTTATCTCCTAAATTTTTTATAGTTTTTCAATTTATATTTGGAATATGTTTAGAGTATAGTTGGGAAAAACTGACATCCTAGCAACAGTGATGCTGTTCTTTATATTTAGATTAATTTCTTTTTTTAATTTTTTTTTTTGACAGATAGAGTTAGACAGTGAGAGAGAGAGAGACAGAAAGAAAGGTCTTCCTTCCATTGGTTCACTCCCCAAATGGCCGTGATGGCCGGAGCTATGCCGATCCGAAGGCAGGAGCCAGGTACTTCTTCCTGGTCTCCCATGCGGGTGCAGGCGCCCAAGCTCTTGGGTCATCCTCCAATGCCTTCCTGGGCCACAGCAGAGAGCTGGAATGGAAGAGGAGCAAGCAGGACTAGAACCGGCGCCCATATGGTATGCCGGTGCTACAGGTGGAGGATTAATCAAATAAGCCACGGCACCGGCCCCTATATTTAAGTTAATTTCTAAAATCAAAGGAAAAAAATTTTAAAGATTTATTTATTTATTCAAAATTCAGAGTTACAGAGAGAGAGAGAGAGAGAGAGAGAGAGAGAGAGGTCTTCCAACTGATGGTTCACTCCCCAGATGGCTGCAATGGCCAGAGCTGCGCCGATCCAAAGCCAGGAGTTTCTTCTAGGTCTCTCACGTGGGTGTAAAGGTCCAAGGATTTGGGCTGTCTTCTACTGCTTTCCCAGGCCATAATAGACAGATGGATTGGAAGTGGAGCAGCTGGTCTCGTACCGGCACCCATATGGGATGCCGGCACTTCAGGATAGGGCATTAACCCGCTGTGCCACAGCACCAGCCCCAGCAAAGAAAAATGTTAAAACTCAGGCCCAATAGATCCTACAAAATTAAAAGTTGGCATCTAAATCCTTATAAACACTCAACTGCAAAGATTATACATACATATACATATATATATTTGTATATATATATGTATATGTATATATATAAACAGTCATGATAAATCATACCTATGCCAGAAACTGCAGTCTTGCTGCTTCATTTATCCTACAGAACCATGGGGACCTGCGTTAAGAGGATGGCGGCTGCTGCCATGGCTTCAGCCAGTAAAGGAGCTGTCTACAGTACCAGCATCCCATACAGGAGCTGGTTTGTGTCCTGGCTGCTTCACTTCTGATCCAGCTCTCTATTATGGCCTGGGAAAGCAGCAGAAAATGGCTAATGGCTTCTGGCTCCTGGCTTCAGATAGGCACAGCTCCAGCCCCTGTGACCATCTGGGGAGTGAACCAGGAGATGGAAGACTTTTTCTCTCTCTTTCTCTGTCTCTCTGCCTCTGCCTCTCTATAACTGTGTATTTCAAAAAAATAAATAAATCATAAAAAGAGGATGGGCATCATTCTTGCTGCTCCTGCTAAAAACCATAATTCTCCTCTGTCCATTCCCATATGCTTAGCAACTCTCAAATCCATGGCATCATTCCTGCTGCTTCTGCTAAAAGCCATACATAATTCTCTGTTCATTCCCAGATGCTCAGCAGCTCTCAAATCCATGAAGTTTCTAAATCCAACTCCAGTCTACCACTCCATATCCTCTACTACTCTTAACTGAGAAGCAACTCTTTTTCACTCCTATCCTAACATACATATGTATACAGCTGAACCACCCTATCTCACATCCAAGTCCCAGAGAAACACAAAGACAATCAGGACTAAGAATGGTTTCATGGACTGAAGAAGATATAGTCAGCATTTGGACACTATTCTCAGCAATACAACTGCTTGAGTAACCTTTTCTGTAAGCGCCTGGAAAGATGCCATTTATAACATTTATAACACTATTTTTTTAAAAAAGCATTCTGAGTCTTAAACAACTATCTTAAAAACAATATTTTAGTTATCTAAGTTTGAAATCACTTGTTTATTTACATTATCACAGAAAATTGAAATCAATATCCATATGGAATCTCATTATAAAAGCCTCTATCTTCAAATACTGATTGATTCGTTTGTTATAATTGTACTGAGATCAAGTAGTTTCTACCTTAGCAAATCATAATTTCAATTTGATTGACATAAGTAGGTCCATATTAAAGGTTTAAAAGGTAATATTGATCTGGGCATTTCAAGTGCTGTACTCCAAAGTGATACTTGTTTCAGTAATCATTTTTTACAATACACAGAGGAGGTAGTAGGAACCATATTTGAAAATCTAAATAAATTTAAATGTAAATATATATACTTCTCACAGAGAGTAACTAGATGTTAACATGTATCTAATGCAATTTTTAAAAGAAGAATAAATGCCAAAGCAAGTCATTAGATGAATCAGATTTATTGGACCCATAATATTTCCCACGTATTTTTAAAAAAATAGTTATGACTACAGCCTAAAAAGCTTCTGATTTGAATTTGTTTTCAAAGAAGAATATACTTTCTCATTTTCTGTAATATTTCAAACTATGAAAATAAAACTAGTAAAATCATTTGACATACTATTATGCTAGAATTGTTTTCACCCTGCAATTACTCTAAAGAGGAAAACAAATTATTTTGCCATTAGAGAGAAAAAATACTAACAAGGAAGATGATGACAAGATTTGAAAATGTTGATGAACATACATCTGACCTACAGACTGAAAGAAACTTTCCCAAACAGGCAGATGGCAAGCTGCAAAATAACATCTGGAATTTAATCCCAGGAAATCAGCTCCAATCTGAAATACTGAGAAGCACTCACTGGAATATGATATCAGGTAGGATGACTAGTTTAGAGGATCTAAGCTCCATGGTAACAACTCTACAAACAGCTATTCAAAATAGTGGCATTTGAAAACCACAGATCCCTGAGAATAAATGGCATAATGAAGCAAAATAAGTGTGCTGTTCTGCAGGTCATAAATACCATACACATTCACTTATTAAAAGAATGACAGCATATTTAATAATTACTCCTTCCCATAAAACACTAATGAAAGAACAAAGAGGGCAGGAATAGCCACATAATAAGCTCTAACCAAAACAGAAAAGCAATCTATCAAATCAGATACAATGTTCTCTGCAAACCCTTCATGAAGTCTGGAATAATCTGAAATTCATAATAAAAATCCCAGGAGGTCAAGTAAGGTCTAGACAGTATACAAAGCTAAGGGAAGATATTGTGTTTTAGAACACTAATAGCCCTGAGACCTCTTACCATCCTGTCTCAGATTAGGAATCTGCAGACCAATTCAACTGTCCAGGAGACCAAAGTGGAAGATCCCAGAAGGCTTGAATCAAAATGGAACACTCAGTAACGCAGCATGCAAATGTTTACAGTCTTGTTGGAAAACTAAGTTTAATGGTGTAGTCAGAGGATCACAAGGTCTCAGCAATACCAACTATCAAAGCAGACTTAAGGCACAGTCATGAACCAAATCAGAACAGAAATGAGTGTTGAATGTGAAAGGTCCAATGCTGAGGCACAATCTAGGATTGAATCCGCTATGAAGTTGAAGGCAAACACCAAGAACAAGTTGAACAAGAACAAGAACAAGTTACTTATTTATGGGGCTGGCACCGTGGCTCACTTGCTTTATCCTCCATCTGCAGTGCAGGCATCCCATATGGGTGCCAGGTTCTAGTCCCAGTTGCTCCTCTTCCACTCCCGCTCTCTGCTGTGGCCCGGGAGGGCAGTGGAAGATGGCACAAGAGCTTGGGCGCCTGCACCCGCATGGGAGACCAGGAAGAAGTACCTGGCTCCTGCCTTCAGATCGGTGCAGTTCGGGCCGTAGCGGCCATTTGGGGAGTGAACCAATGGAAGGAAGACCTTTCTCTCTCTCTCTCACTGTCTGTAACTCTACCTGTCAAATAAATAAAGAAATAAAATCTTAAAAAAAAAGAAAGTTACTTATTTATGTCAATTTGGCTAGCCATGGTTTCCAGATATTTTGTCAAATTCTATGCTTCTGTGAAGATATTTTTTAGATAAAATTAACATTTAAATTAGTAGGGTAAGGCAGAGGGTTGTGCCACAGCATGTTAAACTACAGTTTGAGATGCCTGGATCCCATTATCTAAGGGCCAGTTCAAGTCACAGTTTCTCCACTTCTGACCCAGTTTCTTGCCTTGGCAGCAGCACATGGGTTCCTATCACCTGGCCCAATCCTGGCCATTGCAGGCTGTTGAGAAGTGAACCAATAGACGACCTCTCTCCCTCTGTCTTTCCTCTCTCTCTGCCACTTTATCTTTAAAATAAATAAGCAAATAAATAAATATTTAAAAGATTTATATAAATAGATAAGTTAGTAGATTTTGAATAAAGAAGATTATTCTCCACAATGTGGATGGGTCTCATCCAATCAATTGAAGGCCTTACCAGAAAAGGCTCATCTCCCTCAAGGAAAAGATAATTTATCAATATGCTACATTTAGACTAAAACTACAGCTCTTCCCCAGTCTCAGGTCTGTTGATCTACCTTGTAGTTTGGATTTCTCAAGCCTCCATAATCATGTGAGCCAATTCCTTAAGATAAAAATCTATATATACATATGGTCAGCTCTGTTTCTCTACAGAACTCGACTAATATGGTTCCAGTACCAAAAATTTTGAGCAACTATCACACATAGTACTGCTCCCCAAGAAGACTTATCTAGTAGATCTATCATTCAACTTGCATGAGAATCTAAAGGAAAAAGGACCATGCCTTCTTCCTCTTTGTCTCCCATGCCATGTCTACATGGGGTCCGACATACAGCATGTTATCAATAACTCCTGAGATTTATCTGAGGTTAAGATTCACATACCTTCTGGCTCACGTGATTGTTCAAGACTGTATACCATCCATTCCTTATGTGGTCAAGCAAAATCTCTAAGAATATCTGAACACCTAAAATAATATCAATTATCCTTCATGCTTCTTTCTTTTTTTTTTTTAAGATTTATTTATTTATTTGAAAGTCAGAGTTACACAGAGAGAGGAGAGGCAGAGGCAGAGAGAGAGAGGTCTTCCACCCACTGGTTCACTCCCCAACTGGCCGCAACAGCTGGAGCTATGCCGATCCAAAGCCAGGAGATTCTTCCAGGTCTCCCACGTGGGTGCAAGGGTCCAAGGACTTGGGCCATCTTCTACTGCTTTCCCAGGCCATAGCAGAGGGCTGGATTGGAAGTGGAGCAGCCGGTACTCGAACTGGAACCCATCTGGGATGCCAGCAATGCAGGCAGTGGCTTTACCAGCTACGCCACAGTGCTGGCCCCTCTTGATTCTTTCTTGTAGCTAATTCTGGAAGTTGAATTTAATTTTGCTTCTGATTATTATAAAACTTTAATTTTATTATTCAAAGATAAACTCCAATCTGCTTTTCAAATTCTTCCCAATTTCTCTCAGAAGCCCAAATGTTGACATATATGTAGAGCAAAAATTCTAGTCCTATCCATCTAAGTAATGGGAATAAATTGAGAGATAACATCTAACAATAATACATATTTTTTATTGAACATTATTGTTTGCCAAACACTGTTAGCACCTTTAGCACAAATGATCTCATAATAGCACAATACCATTAGGAATTTGCTGTTTTACAAATGAAGTAACTGAAACTGAAAAAAAAAATCAAGTTTACAAAGCAGAGTGAAATTAGAATTAAGAATCTTTCACTGGGGCCGGTGCTGTGGCTCAGCGGGTTAACGCTCTGGCCTGAAGCGCCAGCATCCCATATGGCGCTGGTTCTAGTCCAGCTGCTCCTCCTCCAATCCAGCTCTCTGCTATAGCCTGGGAAAGCAGTAGAAGATGGCCCAAGTCCTTGGACCCCTGCACCCACGTGGGAGACCCGGAAGAAGCTCATGGCTCCTGGCTTTGGAATTGGTACAACTCTAACCATGGTGGCTATCTGAGGAGTGAACCATTGGATGGAAGACCTCTCTCTCTCTCTCTCTCTCTCTCTCTCTCTCTCTCTGCCTCTCCTCTCTCTGTGTAACTCTTTCAAATAAATAAAATAAGTCTTTTAAAAAAAAGGGGTCTTTCACTTCAAAGCCCATTCATACCCCATAATAAATAACTTTATAACCAAAGAAATGGTTTCATTCCTATCAAAAGCAACAAAAAAATGTAAAATTTGTATTACTCTTTGGTAACTGGGATAAAACATGTCCTAAGATGTCAATATCTATAGCATCTAAATGAATTGGAATAGTTATCAGAACATTGTTGGCTGGCTTCTCAGGAAGAAATAGTTAAAATTATAATAGATTAAATGCAGATTAAAAATTAAGTGCTTTAGTTCCAAAAGCCTTTAACAGTTTAGGTAGACATGATTTTCCCCACTTTCAGTATTGGCAGGAGATGGCAACTACATGTTCTGAAGATTGAAAGCTCTGGAGAACTTGCACAGAGAGAAACTGAGCAGGTGTTGATACTTGGAAGAAAAGGGTGCCACAGAGTGTTCTCCTGCTTTGTTGTTTTTATGCTTTTTAGTCTACAATCTCCATACCCCAATACAGGGTGGCTAAAACTACAACACAGATAGGATCATGATCTTGATTTACTAATATATTAAATTGTGGGACATCTTCCTAGAAGCAACAAAGACTTTAATAAGTATGGTTTAAAGTCAACTAATACACATGCTTCAATTATTAACTATTTATGCCTTGACTTTGGTCTATTTAAATAATATAGGTAGGGGACCGGCACTGTGGTTTAGCAGGTAAAGCCACCACCTGCAGTGCCAGCATCCCAACGGGTGCCAGTTCAAGTCCCAGCTGCTCTGCTTCCAATCCAGCTCTCTATGGCCTGGAAAAGCAGTAGAAGATGGCCCAAGTACTTGAGGCCCTGCACCCGTGTGGGAGACCCAGAAGAACCTTCTGGATCCTGGCATCAGATCAGCACAGCTCCAGCCAATGCAGCCACCTGGGGAGTGAGCCAGAAGATAGAAGATTCTCTCTCTCTCTCTGCCTCTGCCTTTCTGTAAGTTTGCCTTTCAAATAAATAAATAAATCTTTAAAAAATAATAATATATGTATATCTTAATTTTTTATATTTCCCCTAAAGCCAAAACCAACTTAAGCAAGGCAAGTAAGTGTACAAAATAGCAATTAGTAGGAGACACAATGAAATTTTCTTTGAACTACATGATAATGATATTTCCATTAAATGTACTTCCTTTTATTAATGACTTCTTTTAATCTCCTTTCAACTTCTCAGTTGGAATTTTAATTTGAAGAAAGAATGATAGAAAAAAAGAGAAAACTTTTAATTTGGAAAAAAAATTTATCTTAACAACCATAATTACAGATTTTAATTAATTTATACACATTATTTTATTTTCACTGCCAAAGAAAAACTTTTCAAATCTGTACCATTCCTTAGATCTCCCAATCCACAGAGAGTAGATTACTAACTTTTATCATACATAAAATACTGGAAAAAGGAAAATTATTTCTTATCATTCTATTATTACTATTAAAGCTATTCCCATTATACCAATTTTCACATGGATATTTGATTCAACAAAGTTTCTTCTTATGCCTAGGTTCAGATTTAATACTGAAGTCTCCATTACTAAAACCAAAACTGCTTGTGTAAATTCATAATATAGTATGCTAATTGATGAAATCCTCAGAAGAAATTATTCTCAAGTTTCAATACCAGGAAACAACTAAGAACCCTAGGAATCTTGTATGTGGCTTTTTCATTTAGCACCAGTTATGGTGGCCCATTTCCAGAAATTGCATAGCTTTATGGAATTCTTCATGCTAATCCTATTTGCTTAAAACAGTAAGGAAATTTCATTAGAAAAGACTGACATTATCTACAGTGAGATATGAAAATATAATGTCTATAATATTTAAATGTTTGTTTATATGAATATAAAAGTACTACATATAATACATGTGAATTAATGGAAGAATAACCTAAATACATGGTTTAAAACAAGAAAGAAAGCATACAGGTAGTGTCAGGTGAAATTTAAATAAACCACCTCACAGTCCTTCCATTATGTTAAGGATATGTACTGGCAACAGGCCCTCAACAGTCATGATTTCACATCCAGAATATGGAGCTTATGGTTGGTTGATCCATGAGGACTCCAGATGCCACAGCAGCATTCACATAGCTATAGCCATGGATCAACTCCAGGAACACAGCATTCTCTGTTTAGCAGCTATGTTCACAAAATGATTCCAATGTGAAAAATTCTCAAGCTCTTACTATGAGCTCAACTAGGTGATTTACGGTTATTCTATTTAATTCTCAGTATCCTGGCAGGGTTGTGTTTGTATTACCATTTTGAAGACAATGATTATAGACATCAAGTTACAAGCTCAGGTTGACTCAGGTACTATAACAAAGCTGAGACCTAGGCTAGCCTCTGTTACTGCCAATTCTGCATTCTTTCCACTACCCAGTAGCTGCCTTGAAAGTAGTCATACACTGGTAAACTTGTAAAGGATGAATTTATTCTTATTGAGGCATTAAGAAGGTGAAATAATTTAAAGTTATGTTAATGCTGTCAGATGAATGCACCTTCTTAAGGCATCTTGGGGTGTCATGAGAAGTTCTTTTTGTTGATGAAAAGTAATCAGGTGGAATTTAGGTATAGCCTTCCTGAATCATTTTGCCTCTTTAAAAAGAAGTAGCAAAACAACTCTATTACATTTGTGAAGCTACTCTCCAAATATTGTACTCACTTTAAATAATTTATTTAAATTCATAGTTCAGTGACAAGTTTCACTTTTTTAGAACTGAGGTTTTATTGTTTTATCTGTATTTAAATGCTATGTATTTAATTGAACATCAAAAAAAAATTTTTAACAGTAATGATTCATAAAGTACAGTAACACTCCAAATACTACACCATTAGACCATAGATCCACAATTTTTTATCCAAAACCATTAGAAGATGTCTTCCAGAATTTAGAATATGTATGTGTTTAGAAAGTAATTGAGCAAATATTTCATAAATTGAATGGTATTCTGCATCCTGCAGGATCCAAACAGAAACTAGATGACATGTTCAAATTAGGATAATTTGAAGGAAATTTAATAAAGCAATATATACCAAGGTGTGGACAAGGTTTAGACAAAGTACAAAGGAAAGCCGAGTAAACTGAACCTAGTTTATGGAAATTATTAATGCCTCTAGGCCAGACAAGAGGAAGGAAGGGGTTACTGAAAGTTGGAGGCTAAGAGGCTGAAGGGAATGGTATCTTTCAGGTGCTGAGACCTTCAATTTAAAGACAAATTCTGGTGACTCTTCATGGAGGAGCTAAGTGAATTAAAAACACCCCTCACTCTCACCAATGGCTTCCACTGGTTAAACCTAATAGGAAAACAGCAGGGAACCTGTAAATATAGACCTCAGAAAGTCAACACTCCCCAACACACAGCTGCAAGAAGAAAGGTGAGTAACAAATCAAGAGATAAATGAAAGCTATTCAGCAATCATTCTGAGTAAGGTCTCAGGCAGCATACATTAATCAAATATATTAATATTTCTGCCTTGAAATCCATAAGGATTCACACTACACAAGGTAAAAAAAGACCATAAATTATTTTTTTAGACAACATCATGGTGTGCTGCCAAATGAGTTATCAAAACAATGACAACCTTTGTTTTTCAGAGCCTTTGGATACAGTTATTATCTTCATTTTGCAAACTAGAACAGAGGTTTATAAAGGCAAAAAAGCTTGTCACAAAGCTGGTAAAGAAAAGATTAAGCATTTGAGCCCAATTCTGACTCTAGGACATGAGTTGCTAACTACTCTACTCTGCCTCATTATCTTCTTTATAATACAAGTGTTATAAAGGATTCCATAATTTATACATGCTATATCTTACTTATGGTGTAATTCCTCATTTTATAAAGCCATGTCAAATTGGTAGGAGTGTAAAAAACATTCAATAGCATCAATAAACCTTAAAGGAAAAATACTATTCTTGTAATTTTGAAACCTCGTTGTATAACCGTGTAACCACAAACATTTTCCTCTCTTAAAAGAAGCACTATACTTGATGTTCTCAGAGTTAATGTGTGCCCATAGTTGCATGGAGTCACAATCAGCTAGCATCTGAAAAAAAATTTTATACTTCATAGACCATAAGTGACACCAAAGCTTAGATTCTTTTCCTTTGAGTTATGTTCTTACTGGGTACAAGTTATGATTTAATTGAATTTTGCATACCTGAAAATTTAATCACATCCCAATTGCAATCACCAGAGTGGATACAAAACATGAATATGGACAGCCTTATGTTTTATTATATTCCCACTGACATAACCAACTTGCAATGTAGTAATTTCAAATCCAAAAATCCACCAGAAGTACAATTTGCTAACCTTGAGTATGAAAGCTCTCAGCAAGTGTTCCATCCCTTCAACCAGCTTCTAGCCAGGTGAGCCTATTTACCCGCATTCTTCTCTGTAGGCTGTCCACACCATGGGCTTGACTGCTTCTGGCAGGAAGCATATTGAAAGCCCCTATGAATAAGGAAGATAGCCTGCAACTTTTTTTCTCCTTGGGTGCCTACATTTGTTCCTACTCGCAGCTCCACATTTAGATTCTACATCTGACATTACCCCAGCTGCTAGCTTCCTGGTTCTTCCTCCAACCTGACTCACTCTAATATTCACTTCCAATCTGCAAATCCCAACTTCAGTGATCTTTCCTGGTCTAATAATTGTTTTTTGAAGGATGATTATTTTTAGCTTAGATTTTACAACTTGATAATAATGACTGGATATGAAAAATGTGTTCAGTGATTCTGAGTACATGTGGCAAAAGGTGCATATAATTTAACTAATTCAAATCTATGACTTTTTCTCCCCGAATATAAGCTTTATTTGGAAGTAAAGGAATTTACAGGAACTGAAAAGAGAGACAAGGTCACCAAATTCTTTTTTTTTTCCTCTATATCATCTTGAAAGTACCATATAGTAAACTGGTATTTGTCAGAATTTCTGAAGAGTAAAGTCTAGACTGCAGTCACGAGAGATAGAGATCATTAGCTCATTATCCAGATAAATACTCGATATTACCTGGGCTCAAGATGGACTATATTTGTCAGCCTTTTGGCATTTTGCAGTTCAGTGTCTAGGAGACTAAATTCTCGCCAACTGAACTTTAACAAAAGGGATATGTTTCACTCTGGTCAAAACTTTCCAAACCTTTTTCCTCTTCTGACAGGGATGGATGGAGAAAGCACCCACATACTGATGATGGTGAGTCTCCCTATTTAACTCTCCAAAGGACCACAAGAATAAAGGCCATCTAATAACCTGTTTACCCAAGTGGGAGACCCAGATGGAGTTCCAGGCTCCTGGCTTCATCTTGGTCTACATCTGGCTGTTATGGCGATTTGGGAAGTAAACCAGCAGACAGAAAATCTCTCTCTCTCTCTCTCTCTCTCTCCTTCCCTCCCTATAACTCTGCCTTTCAAATAAATAAATATTCACAAAAATTAAGCATAAAGTGAAAAATCTGTAGAAAAGGTAGCAATGAAAGGTCATTTAATATTTACCACAGAAATGGGAAGCTTTTCTAAATAGAAACAATGACAAAGGAGATAAAATTATGTTTAAAAATAACATAAAATACCCTTACTAGGTGAAAAGGAATATTCTGAAATAAAAGGCAAATTATTAGAAAATCTTGTTAAGTAAAAGAAAGAATAATAACTTGGTTAAAGAACTTACATAAAAATATAAGAAGATTAGAATTTCAAGAGCAAAATAGACAAAACAGCAAGAATAATGAATTCATACAGGAAAATCCAAATGCAAAGAAACTGGCAGATAAAACAGAGATGGAGCCGGCGCCATGGCTCAACAGGCTAATCCTCCGCCTTGCAGCGCCGGCACACCGGGTTCTAGTCCTGGTCGGGGCGCCAGATTCTGTCCCGGTTGCCCCTCTTCCAGGCCAGCTCTCTGCTGTGGCCAGGGAGTGCAGTGGAGGATGGCCCAAGGTCTTGGGCCCTGCACCCCATGGGGAGACCAGGAAAAAGCACCTAGCACCTGGCTCCTGCCATCGGATGAGCGCAGTGCGCCGGCCGCAGCGCGCCAACCGCAGCTGCCATTGGAGGGTGAACCAATGGCAAAGGAAGACCTTTCTCTCTCTCTCTCTCACTGTCCACTCTGCCTGTCAAAAAAAAAAAAAAGATGGAAAAATCCATATTTGGCAGTCAAATTAGCATAGATTTTAAAAATGTATTATCAAGAGACTGAAATGAGTAACTTAAAAATGCACACATAAATTACTGCAGAAAAGTAAGCAACCATTAGGAAAACTGTTAAAGTAATACATATCAATAGCCTTAAAAACATTTAACCTTTGATATTTTAATTATATTTCTAGGAACTTATCCTAATGAAAATCCCTTAAAAATGGAAGAAACACTTTCTTTATTATAATGTTTGCTCTCCTAACAGTTGTAATTATAAACCATAAGAAAATATATAATATCTAAGAATGATTGGATAAGATGGGGATGGTTAATTAAAGCACAACAAATTTACTACTCTGACATGTAGTGCCATTGAGACCTTCTACAGTGCAGTCGCCTTCTCTGTATCTGCTTTTGTTTTTTTATTTTTTATTTTTTTATTTATTTATTTTTTTTGACAGGCAGAGTGGACAGTGAGAGAGAGAGACAGAGAGAAAGGTCTTCCTTTGCCATTGGTTCACCCTCCAATGGCTGCTGCGGTCGGCGCGCTGCGGCCGGCGCACCACGCTCATCCGATGGCAGGAGCCAGGTGCTAGGTGCTTTTTCCTGGTCTCCCATGGGGTACAGGGCCCAAGCACTTGGGCCATCCTCCACTGCACTCCTGGGCCACAGCAGAGGGCTGGCCTGGAAGAGGGGCAACCGGGACAGAATCCGGTGCCCCGACCGGGACTAGAACCCGGTGTGCCGGCGCCGCAAGGTGGAGGATTAGCCTGTTGAGCCACGGCGCCGGCCTGTTTTTTTATTTTTAAGTGAAGACAATAATTGCACCCATCTCATTGAACTGTTGTTGTATTAAATTAATATATGTGAAGTAATTAGTATCGTACATAATTATTACTCTAAAATTACAAGCAGTCATTAAAAATGAAGAACAAACTTAAGAACATGGAAAAGAGAATATGGTGCTATGTGAAAAAGTCAGACACTGTAAAATGGTGCACAGCAACAGGCCAATTGCTACTGTTTGGATACAACTCATCTTCCAAAGTTTCATATGCTGGAAACTAGGTTCTAAGTGTGGCAATGTTAAGAGTTGGCAGGACCTTTAAGAGATGAGATCTAGTGAGAAGTCCTTAGATCAATTGGGGATGCCCATGGAAGGAATTAACATAGTTCACTTGAGACATTGAAACTTGTTTCTGTGTTTGTGTCATCTCTCCCTATCACACTCATTTCTGCTTTGTGGTGCAATCTGCCATGAGATCCTTACCAAAGCCAACCTGAGGCTGGCATCATGCCCTTGAACTTCCAGAGTTATGAGCTAAATAAATCGCTTTTCTTTATAAAGACCCTAGTCTCATGCATTTCATGTAGTAACAGGAAGTAAATTAATACACCAACCAATCAGCAAAGAGAACTACATTAAAATGCCAACAATGAAAATAAAAAAAAAAACATACTTGGCTGCGGAATTGGGTAGTATAAGAGAATACTGGAGGGGTGTTATGGTGCAGCAGGTTAAGCTATTGCTTGGGACACCCGCACTTCATGTCAAAGTGCTGGTTCAAGACCCAAATACTCCAGTCTCTAGCCAGCTTCCTGCTAATGCATCCTGAGAGGCGATAGATGATTGCTCAAGTGATTGGACCCTGCCACCCACATGGGAGACCCAAATAGAGTTCTAGGCTTCTGGCTTCAGCCTGGCCCCGTCCTTGCTGTTGCAGGCATTTAAGGATGGAACCAGAGGATGGAAGATTCTCTCTCTCTCTCTCTCTCTCTCTCTCTCTCTCTCTTACACACACACACACACACACACACACTCACTCACTCTGCCTGTCAGGTAAATGAAAATAAATAAACTTTTTTTTTAAAAAGATAAGAGTTTACTGTATTTTAGCAAGTTATCTTCTCTGGCATAAAGTTAGAAGTTGGTTTAATTGACTTGAGCTAATTATTAGTTCTCTGGAGCTAATAACTGTTCACTAAAAACTCTCTAAACTGAAATCTTTCCTCCTAAAACACTTTTTACAGTTTCCTACTTTTAAAAGTCTATTACAGAGTTGAGCTGGCTGCCATCCAAGTTTTCCAGCAAAAGCTTTAAGCACAGTGCCCTTGTCACTCACTCACATATAGCACAATGTCTATTTTAGTTAGATTTGCAACATTAGCAGGCTAGAATCAATAGTTCCTAAAAAGAACCATCTATTTTATGGAGGCAAAAGGTTGTTTGTATTTGGTTTATGGAAAAAAATTTTCAAAGTCACATTTTTTCTCCCTGAAGGTAAGCTTCACTGTCAAGCAAGGGTCTAATCTGTGCTTTTGAAAGAGAGGAGAGAAAAAGGAAGGGAGCAAAGAAGAGAGGAAGAGGAAGGCAGGGAAGGAAGGGAAAGAAATACAAAGTGCAAAAGAAGGGAAAAACAAAGGCAAGAGAAAGAAAGTGGGGGGAAGTGCTTGGCACTGCAGTTAAGATTTCACTTGGGAGGCCCACATCTCATCTGAGTGTCTGGTTCTAGTCTTTGCTCCACTTCCAGTTCCAACTTCCTTCTAATTTACACCCTGGGAAGCAGTAGATGATAGTGTAAGTACTTGGGTCCCTATCACCCATGTGGGAGACCCAGTTTGAGATTTGGGCTCCTGCCTTTGGCTGGCCTCAGCCCTAGCTGTTGTGGGCACTTTGGGAATGAGCCAAGGGATGGAAGATCTCTGCTCCTCTGTCCCTCCTCCATGCCGCTCTCCCTCTCTTTCAAATAAAAAGAATATAAATTTTTAAAAAAAATTAAAAGAAAGAGAATAAGCAAGCAAGAAATCAAATTGCATAATGCATGATGACATATAAGAAACATCTTTTAGCTTCAAGAGCATAAATAAAAGCATGATATTTGATGGCTGCAGTTTCCATCACTGCAGACAAATCCTCATTTAGGTCATTTACAAAATTGATGTAAGGGGAATTTTGGCTTTATGAATTCTCACAGAAAAACATGTTTTAAGGAGAGAGGGACAGAAAGAGAGGAAGGAACAAAAAGAAAGGAGAGGGAAATAGAGAGAAAGACTGATTGTTTTCTCTAGCCAAACCAGAAACAGAAATAACACATACTCCACTGGGGGACTATGAATAAATATGGACAAAGAATGATGGGCTAGGTTTCTTAACACAGAATATGAAAATGTACTCATTTATAGGCGGTGTCCCGACTCAATAGGCTAATCCTCCAGCCGCAGCGCCGGCACACCGGGTTCTAAGTCCCAGTCAGGGCGCTGGATTCTGTCCAGGTTGCCCCTCTTCCAGGCCAGCTCTCTGCTATGGCCCGGGAGTGCAGTGGAGGATGGCTCAAGTGCTTGGGCCCTGCACCCCATGGGAGACCAGGAGAAGCAACAGGCTCCTGGCTTTGGATCAGCGTGATGTTCCGGCCGCAGCGCGACGGCCATGGTGGCCATTGGAGGGTGAACCAACGGCAAAAGGAAGACCTTTCTCTCTGTCTCTCTCTCTCTCACTGTCCACTCTGCCTGTCAAAAAAAAAAATGTACTCATTTACTTTAACATATTATTTCCTTTTGATAAATAACTGAGTTTTAGATCCTGAAAGTGGCATGATCATGTTTTTAACTGAATAGGAAACCTAGTGATTGATACAGACAGATTAAATTGGATTTTTTTATATATATTCATTTGACAGGTAGAGTTATAGATATTGAAAGAGAGAAACAGAGAGAAAGGTCTTCCTTCTGTTGGTTCACCCCTCAAATGGCCACTACGACCCGAACTGCACCGATCTGAAGCCAGGAGCCAGGTGCTTCCTCCTCGTCTCCCATGCGGGTGCAGGGGCCCAAGCACTTGAGCCATCCTCCACTGCCTTCCTGGGCCACAGCAGAGAGCTGGAATGGAAGAGGAGCAGCCAGGGCTA
The DNA here is from genome assembly GCA_949820135.1 of Sylvilagus floridanus. NCBI lineage: Eukaryota > Metazoa > Chordata > Mammalia > Lagomorpha > Leporidae > Sylvilagus > Sylvilagus floridanus. Next base: position 91,982,391 of record OX463231.1, read on the forward strand.
GAACCCGGCACCCAAATGTTATGCCAGTGCCGCAGGCGGAGGATTAACCAAATGAGCCACAGTGCCAGCCCCTAAATTGGATCTTGATTCATACATTTGGTCCATCAACTTCTTACCTGATTTCAAGCTCACAGATTCGAAATCTCTCACGCACGCGCTCTCTCTCTCTCTCTCTCTCTCTCTCAAATTGTACCTATGGCCAGGCAGCACCACAATGTGAAGTATAAACAGAATAAAGAAGCTTATTTTTATCAGCCCATCTTTTTTTGTAATGTAATGTGTCACTTATAACATCAACTTCATTTAACTTGGATCTAGGATCAGTGTACATAAGCTACACACACAACCACAAATTTTAATGTTATAGACAGTGTATCTAAAAGGCTGTCTACCTTTAGACACATCAACTAATCTGGAATGAGTTGCAAACATACCAATATCTTTTTCTTTAATGTCAGTCATCCATGAAAGCAGTTGTGCAAGCTGGTAAGACAATTTCAGTGAAAAGCAGCATTTAAAAATTCACTTGCAAAATGTTAGCAATACCTTTTGGAAAACTAAAAATATTTTCATTTAGTCAGCAACACCTTTCCTTTATCAATTAACCACACAATACTTTTGCTCCCAAGGCAACTCTTCATTATTGAGGCTCTTTCCCACTAATGCTCCTATAAGTGTATGCTTAAGAATGCAAAGAACGTATCTTAAAATTAGTCAACAGAAAACATAATGAAGAAAGTAAATTTCTGATAAGAATTGTGGTATGATGCCAATATAAACTGTATTTAACTGTTTTAAGCAATTATCTTACTATAATTCCTTTATATATGACCTGAAGTTAACAGTATATTCTGACAAGCAGAGTCCTCAAAATGGGATTATTCCATAGTACATTAATATGTTGAGTGTGCAGCAAGCATTATGCACCCTACTCCATCTGATTACAGCTGGAACAACTGATGTTTGGGCAGAGAGAGGACTTTAGGAACAGGAAAGGCAAATCAGGGTCCCTAGTCCCTTTTTAGTGACAAAGCTTTATCATATAAATTTAGGGGCTGTCAGCAACCATACTTTCTTAATATAGGAAGCCATTCTATAAAGAAAGGGAAGTACAAAACTGAAACTGATGAAGACGTCAAAATAAAAGATGGCAAGATCCCAACAGTATTTCAGCCTCTTTTCCTAAAGCCCACCTATACCCTTGCCTTCATCACACCTTATTCATGCTAAAATATACACCAGGCCACTTCTAGGTTCTCCCTTTTACTTATATAATTGGGAGTTAGGTTTCCATTGCTAGCAACCAATAGTTGAAACTATACACAGTTCAAACACAATAGCTCAAATATACACAGTTAGAGACTATCTTTGGAAAATTCCAGAGGTATGCTATCAAGCAATCTGATGGTGAGTGGAAGAGAAAAAACACAGAAATACTCTACTTGGTCATAACAAACAAAATTTTAATGCAATTTGCATAAACACTCAGTTCCTCAAATTGTTGACAGTCTACTGGAGAAAACAGATCAGAAACTAATGTCAATACAGCATGATAAGTGATTCAAAACAGAGATTTTCATAGCACAAATCTATCTAGAGTTGCATTGGAGTAAGGAGAGTGTGAAAAGGTATGGGAGAGGAGCCAGTGCTGTGGTGTAGCAGGTGGAGCTGCCACATGCAGTGCTGGCATCCCATATGGGCGCCGGTTCAAGTCCCAGCTGCTTCACTTCCAATCCAGCTCTCTATTATGGCCTGGGAAAGCAGTAGAGGATGGCCCAAGTCCTTGGGCCCCTGCACCCACATGGGAGACTCAGAAGAAGCTCTTGGCTCCTGGCTTCAGATATGCACAGCTCTGGCCATTGTGGCCATCTGGGGAGTGAACCAGCAAATGGAAGACCTCTCTCTCTCTCTCTCTCTCTCTCTCTCTCTCTCTCTCTCTGCCTCTCCTCCTCTCTCTGTGTAACTGTGGCTTTCAAGTAAAATAAATAAATCTTAAAAAAAGAAGAAAATGTATGAGAGACAAACATCCTAGAATCTTGAAGGCAGAAGAAATACAAGGCAATACAAGGCAACAAGATTTGTTTCCTAAGCTGTGGGATTTGGTGTGCTATCCTCTGTACTTAATACCTTTTAAAAAATTATTTATTTATTTGAAAGTCAGAGTTATAGAGAGAGAGGGAGGGAGGGAGAGAGGAGAAAGAAAGAGAAAGAGAGAGAGAGATTGAGATTGAGATTGATCTTACATATACTGTTCACTCCCCAAGTGACTGCAATGGCCAGAGCTGAGCCAGACCAAATCCAGGAGCAAGGAGTTTCACCTAGGTCTCCCACCTGGATGACAGGAACCCAAGTACTTGGGCCACTTTCCACTGCTTTAAACATTAGCAGAGAGCTGGATCTGAAATGGAGCAGTTTTTAACATCACATAATTCTACCAAGGCATCAAACTAAGCTTTCTGTTGCACTATTAAATAGTCCCACCTGTGTTCTCCTTTAAAAGTCATTTCAAACCAGGCCAACCTTGTGGCCTAGAACGTAAAGCTGATACCTGAGACACAGGCATCCCATATAGGCACAAGTTCAAGACCCAGCTGCTCCACTTCCAATCCACTCCCTGCTAATGTGCCTGGGAAAGCACCAGAAGATGGCGCAAGTGCTTGGGCCCCTGTACCCATGTGGGAGACCCAGAAGAAACTCCTGGCTCCTGGCCCCTGGCTTCTGGCTCTTGGCTCCTGGCTCCTGGCTTCTGCCTGGCCCAGCCCTGGCCGTTGTGACTATTTATGGAGTCAACCAGCAAATGGAAGCTCGCTCTCTCTCTCTCTCTCTCTCTTCCTCTCCCTCTCCCTCTCCCTCTCTCTCCCTCTCTCTCTCCTTCTACATATATATATATATATACATATATATATATAAAACTCAGCCTTTCAAATAAATAAAATATATCTTAAAACAAAATCATTTTAGACTCAACAAAAGTTTCACTGCTAAGCCAGATCCTCCTCTGGTTTTCAAATCTGCATCAAATACTCTTATCTCCACTCCATCTCACCCAAGGGAGACTGTTCCTTGCTCTGTTCCTAAATGTTGTTGATATTGTACTACTTCTGTGCCTCTCATTGCTAGCCACGAATTAAGCTTCCTGCCACATTCTAGGTAGTTTTTAACTCTTGGCCACAGTGCAACTTAGGTAACTGTCACAGCATTGGTGAGAGCAATTATCCCTTATTCCCTGAGAATGGGTGCTGGATGAAGACTGGTAGGGCCATCCTCATTCATTTCACCCCAGTCAGCTACTTGAGCTGAAATGTCCTGAGAGCTTTCAAGTCAGGCTTGAGCTGATCAGGTGATCCCAATCTGAGCATGACAGAAACACCAACAAAAGCAACTAGAATCAAGGCAGCTACTTGCTGAAGTAATAATTTCTCCTTGATAAGCAACAATTTGTCATTTGTTCTCTCTCTGCCTGAGTCACTTACTCATCAAGACAGTCTCTGAGTTCCATGTCTTATAGAGCAGCCACACCTCAGTTCTCAGGCTATTTCTAACTTGCAGCACTAAAAGTGAGTGAATAGGTACCTCTTCTCCACCAAAGGGATGGTTATAACTAAGTCAGTCTCTTTACTAGATGACCTGGAGCTCAATAAGCATTTAGTAATCACTGAATTTTCTCATTGTGCTTTGTGGAAGCTAAGATCCTCTTCAGCTGAACCATCTGGTTAAAAAAAAATAAAACTTTAGGCCGGCGCCGTGGCTCAACAGGCTAATCCTCCGCCTTGCGGCGCCGGCACACCGGGTTCTAGTCCCGGTCGGGGCACTGGATTCTGTCCCAGTTGCCCCTCTTCCAGGCCAGCCCTCTGCTGTGGCCCGGGAGTGCAGTGGAGGATGGCCCAGGTGCTTGGGCCCTGCACCCCATGGGGAGACCAGGAAAAGCACCTAGCTCCTGGCTCCTGCCACTGGATGAGCGCGGTGCGCCGGCCGCAGCGTGCCGTCCGCGGCAGCCATTGGAGGGTGAACCAACGGCAAAAGGAAGACCTTTCTCTCTGTCTCTCTCTCTCACTGTCCACTCTGCCTGTAAAAAAAAAAAAAAAAAAAAAAAAAAACTTTAGACTTAAATTCCCACCCCTAACTAATCTTCCTTCTCAATATAGTACCCTGTTACTGGACTAAGATTTTGATGCATTTCTTGCTGGTTGTTCTCAATTTGACTCCCACTAAGATCCTACTATACGTCCCAAGAGGTGGATTCCTAAAGAATTTATCACACAGGTTCCTTTGCTGTCAGGCTTCCAGCAGAGCCAGTGAGCATTACCAGTAGCAGAAAGCCAAGATATTTTTTCTTTTTTCCTCCAAGCTTCTATGTCCTTTCTCTAACTGTACCTGTATTCCTCTACAACCACAACTCTAGCTCCTCTTCCAAGATTCAAATTCCTACTTGATTCTGATAATACTATTTCCTCTTACTTATCCATCATTCCAACACTGATAAAACATTCCTGATTTTGGCTTTTTAAGAGTATTTTCAGCCTTTATTTTGTATCCTAAATGCTGTTCACACCTCAAAAGTAGTTCCTTCATTAACATCTCTTCATTGGAATCATCCAAGGTAGTTTGTGTTTCCTTCTGGAGCTCTGACAACATAATTTTGTAGGTATGAGGCTCAGGCTTATGTTCATCAATGTAATCATAGTGCACTATAAATTAATAGTTAGGGATGGACACATGGGTTAAAATGACCCAATTAAGGGCGAACACTGTGGCGTTGCTAGTTAAGCTGCTGCATACAATGCCACATCCAATATGGGCACCGGTTATAGTTCTGGCTGTTCCACTTCCAATCCAGCTCCCAGCTAACATACCTGGGAAAGGAACATAAGATGGCCTGAGTGTTTGGGCTCTTGCACCCATGTGGGAAACCTGGATGAAGCTCAAGCCTCCCAGCTTTGGCTCAGCTCCTCTCTAGCTATTGGAACCATTGTGAGAATGAAACAGCAGATGGACGGATCTCTCTGTCTCTCCCTCTCTGTCTCTCTCTCTCTCTGTAACTCTCCCTCTCAAAGAAATAAATAAATCTTAAACAGTATCAGCAAGCAAAATAAAAGAAGAAAAGAAAAGAGAGAACAAAGTTTTTGTTATTTTTTTTTAAAAAAAAGGGTACAATTATACTAAAGTCTTAAACTCACAATTGATGGCCAAGCAAGACAGACTTTCTTCTACTATATAAGATGGTATTGAGGATATGATATTTGGAATGCTTCAAACTGAAGGTGCCAGAAGCCATTGATTGTGTGAATGAGGACAAAACTAGGAGAGAAAGAGTAGACAGAAAAGCATCCTTTGCAAAATTATTTGAGCAGCTGTATCAAGTTTGTTTGACAATTCTTCCCTATGAATTTTTCACTCAGTTGAGCCAACAGGAATAATTTTTGGTTTAGATTATTTGAGTTGGGTTTTCAGATACTTGCAGAAGCAAGAATCCTAAAGGATACCTCACTAGCCTAAGCTCCCAATTCAATGATTTTACAAGCCTACCTAAAAATCCCCTGTTAAAGGCTACAGACTTGCTACACATATAGATAACCCTAGAAGTCAACTGCAGCCCAGCTGTACTCCAATGAGGATACTCCTTTGCCTGCACAATCCACCTATTGGGACACCATACTGCTACCTGAGATCCTAGCCTCACATCTTCAAGGATGACAAGTGAAGATAAACAAAATTCGTGGACGGCATGCCTAGTCAAACCTGTCCAGATGTCAAGACCAATGCCTCTTCTCACATCTATCCTGTTTCCTAAAAAATAAACCACTGATCCTAAGACATACCAACCATATGTCTCCTGATTTCTTTTTTTTTTTTTTAAGATTTTTTAATTTGTTTATTTGAGAGGTAGATTTACAGACAGTGAGAGGAAGAGACAAAGAGAGAGGTCCTCCATCCGTTGGTTCACTCCCCAATGGCTACAATGGCCAGAGCTGCGCTGATCCAAAACCAGGAGCCAGGTGCTTCTTCCTGTTCTCCCATGCAAGCACAGGGGCTCAAGGATTTGAGCCATCTTCTACTGCTTTCTCAGGCCAAGCAGAGAGCTGGATTGGAAGAGGAGCAGCTGGGACTAGAACCTCGCCCATATGGGATGCTGGCGCTGCAGGCAGAGGATTAACCCATCGCGCCCAGCGCTGCCCGTGTCACCTGATTTCTTACTTTCCTATCCTCCCAGATGTGTTGCTGTGATTTGAATGTGTCCCCCAAAATTCATTTGTTGTAAACAGTCCCCAATTAAACAATTTCGGGAGATGGGGCCAAATAAGAGGTGATCTGGTCATGAGCTTTCAAAAAAATGAGTCAATATCATTGTCCTGGGAGTTGGTCTCTGTTTTATGCTCTCAGGCACATACTCTCACATTTCTGCCATGTAATGACAAAGCAAGATGGCACTCCCCAGATGTAAACTCTTTATCTTGGACTCCCCAGCCTCTAGAACTATAACAAATAAATATCTTGGAGCCAGCATTGTGGAGAAGCAGGCTAAGCCATTATTTGCAACACCAGCATGCTATAGCAGAGCGCTGGTTCAAGTCCCCGCTGCTTAACTTCTGATCTAGCTCCTTGCTAATGCACCTGAGAAAGCAGCAGGAGTTGGTCTAAGTACTTGGGCCCTGTATTCCACATGAGAGACCTAGATGGAGTTCCTGGCTCTTGGCTTCAGCCTGTCCCAGGCCTGGTTGTTGCGGCCATTTGGGGAGTGAACCAGCAGATAAAAGATTTCCATCCATAACCTCCCCCTCCAAGAAATGTTTGGGCTAAGAGAAAAACTGAGAAAAATACGCATGCAACTCTTAGTTTAAAAACAATATGTTCCTCACTGTCCACTCTGCCTGTCAAAAAAAAAAGTATAAAAACAATATGTTCTATTAAAAAGAATTCCAAGGAAGAAGATATTAGTTCAAACAGAAGATAACAAGAAAGAGAATTAACAAGGAAGGCATAACATTTATAGAACACCTAATACTAATCAGATACTCTGAGACATTTTGTAGTAAATACAGCTGTCACTTGGTATATTCCAACAGCATACTCAATATTTATATTTGCCCCCTACTTAAAAAAAAAAAAGATACAGAAGCCAGTTAGTAACGTAAAAGGCAAGTCAGATCATGTGACTCCTCAAAACTTTCCAATAATTCCCCAGCTCTTTCACAACAAACTCATTATTAGAACTGACTAAAAGACCTTACATGATCTGGCATTATTCTTTCTGCCCTCATTTCACTCTATACTAGCCAATTGACTTCTCTGTTGTTCTTAGAACACACTGAGGACTCTAGCTGCAGTAGTCCCTTCTGCTGGGAAGCCTCTTTTCTCAAATAGTCCCAGGCTTGTCTATGTTCCCAATCCTTTTGAGTCCAGCCTCTCAAAAATTAAAAACTTACTTTTCCTCTATTCTCTGTATTCTCTACAACCCCAAACCTGCTTCCACTCCGTGCTCATCATTTCTCAGGCTAGATATTTTGTCTTTTTATTTATTTGCCTGCCAATTCCTATCATAACACCAATTCTAGAAGAGTTCTTTGGTCTGGTCATTGATATAATACAACTTAACTATTTGTAAAGTATTGACTGAATCATATACTGCTTAAATTTTAAAACAGTCCTAGATTTGAGTATTGTTTGCACATGAAAATACTGAATGTTGAGTTGTGGTAATTTTCTCAGAATCAGAGAACTAGCAAATTTTAATATCATAATCTGAAATCAATCTGTTCAAAATACAACACATCTCACACACTGAGAAAAAACACAAATGACTAGGATGATAAGCTTTAAAACATGAGAAAAATTGGGGCCGGCACAGCGGGTAAAGCCGCCACCTGCAGTGCCAGCATCCTATATATATGGGCCCTGGTTCGAGTTCTGGCTGCTCCATCTCTGATCCAGCTCTCTGCTATGGCCTGGGAAAGCAGTAGAAGATGGCCCAAGTCCTTGGGCCCCTGCACCCATGTAGGAGACCCGGAAGAAGATCCTGGCTCCTGGCTTCAGATCAGCACAGCTACAGCTGTTGTGGCCAACTGGGAAGTGAACCAGCTAATGGAATACCTCTATCCCTGACTCTCCTTCCCTCTGTGTGTAACTCTGACTTTCAAAGAAATAAATAAATCTTTTTTTAAAAAAAATGGCTAAAATTTAGCTAACAGCATATTTGTAGGCAATAGAATTTTTTTAAAAATTGAGGGAAACATGAGAACATGTATGGAAGTACCAAAGTTTGGGGCAGGAATGTGAAACAGCATATACATAGATGTGAAGTATGGATGAGTAAAATGTACCTCAGATTGATAATATTAAGAAAGTGATAAAATGAGTGTCATTTCAATGGTTTTATAATGAAGCCTTTTGTTTAGCAAGGTAGGCCAGCGGGTAAAATAAAGTTACACGCAAATTCTCAAAGCAGTTTTCTACCAGGCTGAGAATGAAAGTCAAATCGGTATTTTCAGCAACTTTATCCAAATACTACATTTACAAAGGAAGATAAATTTGGTGATAAAATGAGGACTGCAGACTTTATACACATTTCAGTTCTAAATTATCCCACATTAGCACAAATAATCAAAAGTTTGCTAAAATAACAAAGCTATTTTCTGTAAGTATTCTGAACATTGATTAGGAAATTCAAGCTAAATATTTTATCTTCAAAAATAATTCTGGTCACCATGTTAAGATGGCATGGAGGTATGATAAACATACTCCATCATTTAAAATTTTCGTGTCCTGGCTGCTCATTCTGGTAAATCAAAGTATCACAGAATCACAGAGTTACAGAGATAATCATACCCTTTTAGGTCATCGTCAACTTATTCACCTTTCAGATGAGGTGTCAGAGACTACAGAACTTAAGTGTCATATCTAGGTCCTCAGAGTTCACGAGTGTCAGAGTCTCAACCAAAACTCAATCTCCTGATTCTCAGTTCATTGTCCTTTTTGTCACATCAAGAGACTGTCTCCTACAGAAGTTTTAGAGATGAAGAAAAGGTTCTGTATATGAAATACTTTAATGCTGCTTAATGGTCCCTAGAGAGAAACTTTATGTAAATGTCTGAAAACCGACATTCACTGGTTCAATTTCCAGTTAATATAGACACTTTATTCATTGAACATTAACTGAAATGGTTTTTATGCTAATAGAGTTTGTTTTACCACAGATTTTCATAAAAGCATCATGAGGCAATTTAAAATACATGAAGCATTCATACAATATAAGAATCCCCAAACCTGCTGTAAATGCAATTAAAATAAGATCTGACTTTCAGGATGACATCTGTACAATTCTGGACTCAGATATTTCACTTTCACCATAGAAGTTGCCTTCTCAAGGAGGCACACTGTCTTCCAGACTTTCCCATAATGTCTGTCTACACCTCAGCATAGGCTTTACCTATTAGCCTAATGCTATCACTTGAAATTCTATACTACCCTTTCTTCCTCTAATTGGACTGATTTTGTATATACATATAATTTTAAATCCCTATAATCTCTAATACTCTCATTTGAATCTTATCTGATCTACTGATAAGCATAACTAAAAGAAACCTAAAAGGTTACTCTAATTCAACTATCTCAAATATTCACAAGAAGTATTTATTTAAGGACTGTGAAAAAAAGCTGGAAACTGTGTAAATACATAATGAGTTTAAATGCAATATTTTTGGTAAGGCATTGGATATCTTTGTTGAAATTAGTACTTGCAAAGCTTAGTGCTTTGTGTTCAGTTAATGATAAGATCAATTTATCTTCTCAGATATCTGATTTTGTTTAAAGTCATCTTTTTCTTCACTTTCACATTTTACAAAATCTAGTGAAATAACCAAAGCATGAAATAACCATACACAATCTTGTGTGATAATCTACCATGAAATTTCAATGGAATTACTACAAATAAAAAATAAAGATGTCAATGTAGCATACAGCATGAAACAGCACATGTAAGCATTAGTAAGGGAAAAAAAAAGCATTCATTCAATTGAGTTGCTGCCACTCCATGACTGAATGAAACAGAGCAAAAGATGAATGCACAAAACAATCTACTGCTTTAAGTGAAATGGAATGAAAGGACTTTAATTAGATAAAATTTAAGAGCTGAATTACAAATGCCACATAAATAAACAGCTCTAAATAATGTGTTTTTCCAGTTAAATAATGACTTTAATAAAACAGATGAAAATGTAGGCTGTGTTGTTTCTTCTGCCTGTCAGAATCTCATTAGCATTTCAATTTAAATTCTACAAGTGCTCTCAAATCTCTCATTTGTACATCTGGCATAACTCAAAACACTGCCTTATTTGTTAAAAAAAAAAAAATGTAGGCAAATGAGCCGATTCACAATATCTTGCAGTGGTATTTTAATGGATGAAAACAATGTTGCTATTTCAGTGTTGCATAACAGTAGGGGTCTCCATGTGAAGAAACTGAAAATACTTTCGAAGAAAATTTGCTTTGATAAAAAAATTCTGAAAGCATAGAATTAAGTGTTAATACTGTCTTTAAATTATTTTGTAAACTAGATTAGCATGAAATTTTTATTTATCTTTAGAACAACCTTAGGAATTATTTCTAAAGAAACAATGAGGCTATAATTTCAGGTAAATATGATATAACTTCTGAGTTTTTTTTGTGACAAAGGAATACTATAACATCACAAACATACAGAAAATTAAAAAGGAGAATGCAGAAGAAAAATTTTCAAACTATTGTAATTAGAAATGGCTTTCAAACCATAGTGTCCATAAGAATTACATTAAAAAATATTTTCAAAACGTTTGTCTCTGGGGTTTTAGCCCCAGAATTCTGCTTCATTAGGCCCAGAAATTGGAATCCTTAACACATATCAGAAGTGATTGTGGCCGGCGCCATGGCTCAATAGGCTAATCCTCTGACTGCGGCGCCAGCACACAAGGTTCTAGTCCTGGTTGGGGCGCAGGATTCTGTCCTGGTTGCCCCTAGTGGGTGAACCAATGGCAAAAAGGAAGACCTTTCTCTCTGTCTCTCTCTCTCTCACTATCCACTCTGCCTGTCAAAAAAAAAAAAAAAGTGATTGTGATACAGGTGGTCTGTGGACCACATTTTGAGAAACAGTGACCCACAGGATAAGTTCATAACCTTTAGATTGATTTAATTAAAGTATTTCACAACCAAGGCTTTATTCTACCGTTTGATCTTATTCCATAGGATAAAATACACTATTCTGTCATGTGGATGCCCCTGTCACAATATTAGTTTAGTGCTGAATAGTACCAAAATCTGAACCTAAACCTCCTAAATTCTTTACATCACACTTTAGGTACAGACCAATTAAAGGCCAATTAAGTAGAGATTATTGGCTCACGGGATATGGAAAATAAATCACAGATATTGGTCTAGATACAAGCCTCAAAACCAGAGCAATCATAAGTGAAGTGTTTCAATGGGTTGGTGCTGCACAGATAAGCAAGAGATAGTATGGACAGACCACTGTCAAGAATAATTGGTCCCTATAAAATTAACTTGATCTCCACTTGTTTAGAATTTTCATCTTAAAAGAAATTTTGGAAAAACTTAAAAGTGAGCTGTTTTATGCTATATTTAATAATATATAGTTACAATTGTAACTGTACTATTTTTATATTTAAAACCAATTATATGTCATTTGTTGATCTTTCTGGAATTACTTTATAACATGATACACCAACTGTTAATTTATGCATATCTCCTAACAGACACTAATAAAAATCATCTAACGAGAATATTCAAAGACTTCATGAGTTTTCCAAAGGGCTTCTCTTAGGTTTGCTATTCTAATCAGAATCTTCTGAAGCATCATCATTTCATTACTTTTGCCAATTTTCTCTGCCTCAATTTTCTCTGTCAAATCCTCACTTATCAATGTTTTTTCATGTTATTCAATAAATTCTCCAATATCATTTATACTTACTCCATGAAATATGTGTCTTTCTCAAAAATTTATTCTTTTTATGAACTACTTTATATTCTTAAAAGTCTAGAATAGGCAATTGAAAACCATGGACACATTTACCACATTTCTTAATCACTAAGAGAATGGCAGGAAAAAAATTCATGTGATAGGCAAAGATAAAAGTTGTGATTATCTCAGAGAAGACAAATTGTATGTCTGCTTTATTAAAGATGTTTTGATCCTGTGCTTACTTTAATTCCCCATAGGACCCAGGAAGATGTGGACTACCTGAACACCTTGGGGAAGAAAGGTTAGTAAGAGCATAGTATGTCACTGTTGTTCTGGGCTTGTCAGTAAGGTGGGACACTCTTACACAGAAAATCAGCTAAGTAAGACAGTTATGAAACAGTTTCAAACAATACACTTGCAGTTATGATATTTATGATTATAGAAAATTAATCTTATGTCATAGAAAATTTAACACTAAGTGTATGCTAAGCAGCTAATACACATTTTCTTATTTTTTTCTTCATAGAAGCCCTAAGATGTATGTAATATTATTATCTTCATGTACAAAGGAGGTAACTGAAGTTTAGAAACTCTAGTTCATTTAAGCCCTTAAAGCTAGCTGAGTTGGAATTTTAACTGAAGAACTCTGACCTTAAAATTGACCCTCTGAATTACTCTACAGCAGACCTCTGAATTTTATGTTGCTTTATTTTATATTTTATGATTTTACTGTTTTAAAGATAAAAATGTGGGAGCCGGCGCAGTGGCACAGTGGGTTAAAGCCCTGGCCTGAAGCACTGGCATCCCGTATGGGTACCAGTTCTAGTCCCAGCTTCTCCTCTTCTGATCCAGCTCTCTGCTATGGACAGAGATAGCAATAGAAGATGGCCCAAGTCCTTGGGCCCCTGCACCTACATGGGAGACCCAGAAGAAGATCCTGGCTCCTGGCGTCGGATTGGCACAGCTCCGGCCATTGTGGCCAATGGGGGAGTGAACTAGCAGATGGAAGACCTCTCTCTCTGTCTCTACCTCTCTCTGTAACTCTGTCTTTCAAATAAATAAAATAAATCTTAAAAAAAAAAAGATTAAAATGTGTAGTTTTAGCTTGGCTTTAATGACATATTATCTTTCTATCCCTATCCTTCATCAGTGTCTTATATACAGTGGATATTAAATAAACACTGCTTGAAGGCCGGCGCCACGGCTCAATAGGCTAATCCTCCACCTCGCGGCGTGGGCACACCGGGTTCTAGTCCCAGTCGGGGTGCTGGACTCTGTCCTAGTTGCCCCTCTTCCAGGCCAGCTCTCTGCTGTGGCCAGGGAGTGCAGTGGAGGATGGCCCAAGTGCTTGGGCCCTGCACCCCATGAGAGACCAGGATAAGCACCTGGCTCCTGCCATTGGATCAGCACAGTGTGCTGGCCGAGGCGGCCATTGGAGGGTGAACCAAGGGCAAAAGGAAGACCTTTCTCTCACTCTCTCTCTCTCACTGTCACTCTGCCTGTCAAAAAAAAAAAAAAAAACAAAAAAAAAAAACACTGCTTGAATTAAACTGTTGGCCATGGCCATAATTAAATGAATGTCACATCTTAGAGTAGATGCACAACAATCAATTTACCATTGCTCATGGGTTGTTTGCCTTTATAATTTCTAACAACAGACTAAAGAAAAATATACCGCTCCTTAGTTACATAGCATCCTTTCGAGGAATATGAAAGGAGGGTATTTCAATCTCTGATAAGTTAAAAATTATGTTAAAAATTACAGAGAATAAAGCTCTTCTTTTCCAGGTTAACAGAGTAATTTTAATTTTTTTTTATTTCTAGATACTGAAGGTCTGATTTCAAAAAGTCTCCATCATAAAGAAAACAGGGAAAAATGTTGGATCCATCCTTACGCTGCAAAGTATTGAATTCACCCAACAAATTATTATTGAATATCTATTATGTGTCAGGCACAGTTCTAGATCTTGGGTACAGATATACAAAGTACCTATGTTCATGAAGCTTACATTCTAGTGAGATACAACAAATAGTAAACATATAGACAAATAAACTAAATATCTTCAGTTGTGAAGAATTAAACTGAGTGGGGTGTAATCAGGGTGGCTGCTCCAGCAAAAAACTTAGAGAACACTCTGTAGTGTGATTGATTAGGAGCCCATCAAGGACAACAAATGGAGAAGAGTGATCCAGGCAAAACACACTATAAGCACTGAGTTACAGAAAGAGAGGGAAAGACACAGAGAGATTTTCCATTCACTAGTTCACTCCCCTAAACGGCCATAGCAGCCAGGGCTGGGCCAGGCCAAAGCCAGGAACCGGGAACTATTTCTAGGTATCCCACATGGGCACAGAGTTCCAAGTATTTGGGAGACTTTATTCTACTTTCTCATGCTCTTTATCAGGAGCTGGATCAGAAAAGGAGCAGCCAGGACACGCTTCAGTTCTCATATGGGATGTCGGTGTTGCAGGAGGTGGCTTAACCCACTATGCTACAACACCAGCCCCTTGAGTGGATTTTTGTAAAAGATGACAAATAGGGATCTAATTTTTTTCTTATATATATGTATATCTAGTTTTTCCAGCACCATTTATTGAAGATATTGTCTTCTCTCCAATATTCATGGCATCTTTGTCAAAAATTAGTTTGTTGTATGGACATGGATTAATTTCTGGGTTCTCTTTTCTGTTCCATTGATGCACATGTCAGTTTTTATGTCAGGACTATGATTTTAATTACTATAGCTTTTTAATATGATTTCAACTCAGGTATTGCAATACCTCTAGCTTTCCTGCTTTCTTTTTTTCTTACTTTGTTCAGTATTTTTGTGGCTATTCTGGATCTCATGTATCCCATATGAATTTTAGGGTCTTTCTCAATTTCTATAAATTCTTTGACTTCTTTTAATATTCAGTAACTTATTCATTTGAAAGTCAGAGTTACAGAAAGACAGAGACAGAGATAGAGACACAAAGTCCATCTGCTAGTTGACTCTCCAAATGCTAGCAACAGCTGGAGCTGGGCTAGGACAAAGCCAGGAGCCCTGAGCTCTATCAAAGTATCCTAAATGGATACCAGGGCACCAAGCACTTGGGCCACCATCCACTATTTTCCCAGGCACATTAGCAGGGAGCTAGATTGGGAGCAGAGCAGCCAGGACTTGAACCTGCACTCCAATATGGCATGCTGGTAATGCAAACAGAGGCTTAACCTGCTGAGCCATAACTCTGGCCCAAATTCTTTTGTATTTTGATGAGGATTGCTATATATCTATAGATTGATTTGAATAGTATGCACATTTTAACAATATTAATTCTTCCAATTCACAAACATTAATTATCTTTCCATTTCAGGAGATCCTTTATAATTTATTTCATTTGTGTTTTATAATTTTCATTGTAGACACTTTTCATTTCCTGATTCTTTAGAGATCTCAGCTTTTTATCTGAGGTATACATTGTGAATATTTTCTTGCAGTTTGTCAACTGTCATGGGACTGTTAATGGTATTTGGGACCATCAGGTGTTTTTTAATGTTTTATGTAGTTAAATTTATCAGTGTTTTACTGCCTCTGGATTTTGAGTAAGAGAGTCTTTCCCAACACCAAGGTAGGGAAAGGCTTTTTCCACACACTAAGGTAAGGATGAATGTATTTCTTCTAGTGCTTATATGGTTCCACTTCTTACAATTAGATCTCTAAGCCATTATTTTTGGGTACAATGTAAGAAATAGTATACATTGTGTAAGATATACTTTTCAAAGTATCCACCCAACTGTCCCAAACTATTTACTTTAATTTTTAGCTCAGTCATTTAAGACCAACAGTAACTTCCACTTAGTTTCATCAAGCCATTTCAGCAAATGACAGGAGTAAAATATAAGAAAAAAGAAATGCCAGATGACAGGAGGTTATTTGGTATAACAGTAAAATTATAAATGAAGTCTTATAAGCGTACTTTCTATTCTAAAATTGCCAGATTTTAGCAACTCCACAGATCACGTTCCACTTTATAAATCTGTAGACTTTATCACAAAAGGTCACAACCTTAACTACACAAATACATTATTATGTAAAACTAAGTAGTAAAAAGTCACACACATTTAGTTCAAACCCTTATGCCATCTGTTGCATGTATTTCATGCATTTTAATTATTTTGGAGACTTGCAGATGCTCTAGATTTTAAAAAATGCCTTCTGTTACCACAGGCAATCTCAAAATCCTATGATTCATAATAATCTCTGAGATAAACATTTTTAATAAACTAGGGAGAAAAATGGGCTCACGTTTGATTCATTCTGGATTCCATATTTTACATTTTGGCACTGGGAAATCCATGATCAACCTGAAGTTACAAACATGATAAACCATTAGTGCTATTTACAGAAAACACAACTATGGATTATCTAGAATCTTGGAAGACATTTATACTTAGAGTTTAAGTGTAAATAAATAATTCATCAAAAATTAGAGCAACAAGATGAAACCTCATTTTCTATAAGATGTTAGGTTGGCAACCTTGTCTACCAAATGCCTAAGCCTCTTTAGATATCTTTAGTATCTAACAAACATCTCATAGGTGGTATAATTAAGTATATACATATAATCCAGAGGAGATTATTTCAAAATCTCACCCAAAATCTGCTTTCCCTGATTTAAGGCACATTTTGCACAAATTTCAACAGGTCTCTCAGCAGACATTAATTATAAAAATCACATTCAAATGCAACTATTTTACCAGAGACTAATTTAGGATCTTTTATAGCCTAACTGATCAAGGGTCGGGGGAAGGAAAAAATTCAACTCTAGCCCATATGCCTTTATCAAGAGAGAAGGGAAACGTCCAACTTCAGCCATCTCTAGGCTTCCTTATCTCACCTAAAGAGGAAGGCAATAAAGAGACATAATCATAGAATTATAAAACAGTTATCTTTTCCCCTTTCTACATCAGTAAGTCTCCTGTATAACAATGATTTATACCTAGAAGAACTGTCAGCCACAGACCCTATTTAAGGTGTAATTGCTGGAAAGTACAACAGTCTTATTGAACGAGAAATGAAAGCAGTAGCAGAAGTATACAGTTCTTTGACATAAAAAGGCAATGGAAAAACTTCCATGTAGAAGACAATTATACACTTTAGCATAATTAAGCAATTAATTATTGAAAGTATAAAGAAAAATAGCAAAGAAAAGTCTACCAGGGAATCTTGAGAGGGAGATGCCCAAAATTCTATTCGTTTTGTGATTTTTTCCTTGCCAGTGTTGGGTAGCAGATGTCCACTTCAAAAAAAATCTTCA
Organism: Sylvilagus floridanus; assembly: GCA_949820135.1. NCBI lineage: Eukaryota > Metazoa > Chordata > Mammalia > Lagomorpha > Leporidae > Sylvilagus > Sylvilagus floridanus. Next base: position 91,999,636 of record OX463231.1, read on the forward strand.
CTCTTTTACCTAATACTGGTTTCCAAAAAGATAATTTTATGTCTTCCCTCCTGATTGGCATAATTTTGCCTTTTCTTGCTTTACTCCATTACTAGGGTTTCCAGTCCAGCATTCTTTAAGATAGTTTCACACTTAAGTTTGACTTCTGCTTCCAATTCTAGCTTTCTGATAAGGAAACCCTAGGAGGAACCAGCAGATAACAGCTAATAAAGTTAGGTTCGTGAAATCCATGTGGGAGACCTAGAATGAGTTCCAAACTCCTGGTTTCAGTCATTTTAGCCATGGCTACTGTGGGCATTACAGAGTAAACAAGTGGATGGAGGATTTTCTCTTTTTCTCTCTCTCTTTCTCGCTCTCTCTCCCCCACTCTGTGTGTGTGTGTGTGTTTCTGTCTCTGCTTTTTAGATAAAATAAATAAGAAATTTTTAAAAAAGCTTCATTGTTCACACATGATACGATTATATATGTAAAATATGCCAAAGAATAAACCAATAAATTCCTGGAACTAGTAAGTAATTATAGCAAAGTTATAGAACACAATGAAAGGCTTAGGTAAGTGCTACACAGATTCTAAGATGGAAAAAATAAACTGTGGACTAGTATAGGATAGCTTTCTTAAAGAAAATGAGATCCTGAAGGAACACGAGCATAAAGCAAAAAACAAATCATACTGATACATGAGCACATTTGGGGCACAAGCGCTAACCTGCTTCATTTGATTTCAAAAGCTGAAGGACTAGAGTCAAAAACAGAAATGCAGGATGAGGAAACATTAAAGAAGATCTTGAATTCCAAGCTAATTAATTTAAATATTAACTATTGGTTGAAGAGTTTATTTAGGGGAAAGCAATATGTTTAATTAACAGTAGAATACAGGTCATATTTGATTAAAAAGGTAGGTAGACCAGAAGACTAGTTAAGGAGCAAGAAGAAAATTTCTGAAAGGGTGATGGGATATTTAACTAACATGGGAAAGGGATAAGGAGAATAGACAGGATGCAAAATCATCTACCTCCCGCCCTCCCCACATCATCAAAAAAAAAAAAAAAAAAGGAAAAGAAAAGGAAAGGAAAGGAAAGAAACAAACAAAAAGAACTAAAGAGATATAAATTACATTAGGTTAAAGGTAAACCCAAGTTTCTATAGATGGAAAAGAATGATGAAAATAAAAAACCTGAGTTCATAAATGTTGAGCTTGGCAACAGTGCTGTAACAAAGCAGGTTAAGCCATTGCCTGCAATGCTAGCAATCCATATGGGCACCAGTTCTAGCGCTGGCTGCTCCATTTTTCTCAACTGAGAGAGTAGTAGAAGATGGCCCATCTGTTTGGGCTGTGCACCAACATGGGAGACACAAATGAAGCTCCAGGCTTTGGCCTGGCCCAGCCCTGACCTTTGGAGAGGTCATCAGCAGAGAGAAGCTCGCTCTCGCTTGCTCTCACTCGCTCACTCTCTCTCTCATTCTGAGTACTGAGTACTGTGTATTTGTGTGTGTGTCTCTGTGTTGTGTAACTGCCTTTAAAATAAATAAAATAAATACCTTTAAAAAAAAAATGTTGAGCTTGAACTATCTGGGAGACCTGCAGGTTGAAATCCAGATTAGATAACTGGGATTCCAAGATGGCCAGATGGGGGGACAAGAGGTGCTGATTCTGAGTAGGGGAACATGACAGAAGAAAAGCACAGCAAGTGCATTCCCAGGGGAGTGTTGGAGAGAAGTCTTTAGTGGCAATTCTACAGAAAGAGAAACAACATAGAACATCATGGACCCTACAAACACGCTGCAGTAAGCAGTACACCACCCATGACTCGCTCAGCCAGGGGCAGGAGGAGATGCCAACTGCTGAGAGCAAGAGCCGACTACAGCAGCTCCTGTCATTGGTGATATTGCCAGAGGAAGAACCTTGCAGACCACACTGATTTTGAGTCCAGCCTGGAGCTCTAGCAGGGTACTGTGAAATAAAAGTGTATTTCTTTCTCCCCTTGCCCACACGAGGGCACCCGGTGACCAGCAGGGAGAAAGTGCCATATTAACACCGGTAGAAGTTGCGGCAGCTCTCTCACACAACTAGGGGATTTTATCACAGGGAAAAAATCTGCATTCCTCACCAACTTTGAAATGGCCTAAAGGGTTGGCAGGGGAGCTGGGCACCCACTTAGGACTGTGAGGTGCTCTCATCCCACCCACACTATCACAGGCTCCAGGGCTCAAACTCCCAATGCAGAGCACCCACAGGCAGCAGGCTGTGAATGCCTCTGTTCTCTCCACAGATGTGCAGGCAGGCAGTAGGGTGGATCCCCTGCACTCTGTGACTGTGGGAGTCTTATGCATTATGACTACAGGAATTCTGTAACTGCAAGATAGGGCATGGCATATAGCTGGGTCTCTGGGCAATCACCATGTCGAGCCTTAAAGCTCCCCAGCGGCCTAGGGTGGGTCACTGCAGAGGGTTCTGTGCTCACACTGAGGACCACATAAATCCTTTGTGTGGTTCATGCACCTTTGTGAGTTCTGGGGATGTAGCTACTACAGGCTAACTCAGGGCATTGATCACCTTGGAAGAGAGGATGTGAAGTTGTGATTATGCCAACAGATATAATCATACCCTCCACCTGCAGACAATAGATAAGATCTATCATGCCCAACTTGGGTGTCACCCTGAACTCACACCCCACCCTTGAGCACTGCCCAGAACTCCCTGATCCGTCTCAGCACACACTTCTGGATATGCAGTGAAGGAGCAGAAACTCCACTAAGCCAGAGAGGCATAGCTCAAGGAAAAAGCCATCAGAGAAGAAACCAACAAGTATTTCCAGAAATGCATAAAAGAAGCCCTCAGAAATACAAAAATAAAGAACAAGGAAGACAATATGACATCCCAAAAGAAACACAACACTTTAATATTAGAATGTGAAGACAAAGACATTAATGGAATGCATGAAAATGAATTCAAAAGAATGATAAGATTACTCAGAAACAGAAAAACAAATTAATGAGATAAAGAAATCTATATATAATATAGATGAAAAATTTTTCTGAGAGATAGAGATATTAAAGAAAAATCAAACTGAAATATTAGAAATGAAGAATTCAATATGTCAGTTGGGGCCAGTAGTGTGGATAGTGGGTAAAGCCACTGCCTACAGTCCTGGCATCCCATATGGGAACCAGTTCAATTTCCAGATGCTTCACTTCCAATCCAGCTCTCTGCTATGGCCTGGAAAAGCAGTAGAAAATGGCCCAAGTTCTTGGACCTCTGTACCTGCATGGGAGACCCAGAAGAAGCTCCTGGCTCCTGGCTCCTGGCTCCTGGCTCCTGGCTCCTGGCTTTGGATCAGTGCAGTTCCACCCATTGTGGCCACCTGGGCATTTAAGCAGCAAGTGGAAGATTCCCCCCTCTCCAGTTCTGCCTTCTGTAAATCCACCTTTCAAATAAATAAATCAAACTTTAAAAATAAAAGAATTCAACATGTCAAATAAAAAACATAGTAGAAGCCTTAACAACAGAATTTGTGAGGCAGAATAAAGAATATGCAACCAATAAGACAAAGTCTTGGCCGGCGCCACGGCTCAATAGGCTAATCCTCTGCCTTGCGGCGCCAGCACACCAGGTTCTAGTCCCGGTCAGGGCGCTGGATTCTATCCCAGTTGCCCCTCTTCCAGTTCAGCTCTCTGCTGTGGCCCGGGAGTGTAGTGGAGGATGGCCCAAGTGCTTGGGCCCTGCACCCCATGGGAGACCAGGAGAAGCACCTGGCTCCTGCCTTTGGATCAGCGTAGTGTGCCGGCTGCAGCGCGCCGGCCACGGCGGCCATTGGAGGGTGAACCAACAGCAAAAGAAAGACCTTTCTCTCTGTCTCTCTCTCTCTCTCTCACTGTCCACTCTGCCTGTCAAAAAACAAAAATAAAAAAAGACAAAGTCTTAGAAATATCTCAAACAAAAAAATGAAAAAAATATAAAAACTGAAAATAGGATTTGAGATTTATGGGACAGCATCAAACAACCAAACATATGTGTCTTAAGAGTTCCTGAGGATATGGAAAGAGAGAATGGATTAGAAGGCCTACTCAGAAAAGTAACAAGAGAAAAGTTCCCTCATTGGGGAAATAAAAGGACATCCAACTATAGGAAGCATACAGAACTCCAAATAGACACAATCAGAAAAGATCTTCACAACAATTCATTAAAGTCAAACTTTCAACAGTTAAAACATAAAGAAAATATTCTAAAACTTACAAGAGAGAAATACTAGGTTACCTTCAGTGGATCCCTAATTAGACTCACAGCTAATTTCTCATAACAAACCCTACATGCTAGGAGAGAAGAGAGAGACATAGTCCAAGTCTTAAAAGAAAGAAACTTGTCAAACCAGAATATTGTACCCAGCAAAGTTTTCAGTTATAAATGAAGGTGAGGGGCCAGTGCTGTGATGCAGTGGGTTAAGACTCTGGCCTGAAGCACTGGCATCCCATATGGGCACAGGTTCTAGTCCCAGCTGCTCCTCTTCTGATCCAGCTCTCTGCTGTGGCCTAAGATAGCAGTGGAAGATGGCCCGGGTCCTGGGCCCCTGCGCCCATGTTGAAAGCCCAGAGGAAGCTCCTGGCTCCTGGCTTCGGATCAGCGCCACTCCAGCCATTAAGGCCATCTGTCTCTACCTCTCTCTGTAACACTGTCTTTCAAATAAGATATAAATAAATAAATAAATAAAGATGAAATAAAGATCTTCCAAAACAAAAAGAAACTGAAAGAATTTGTCACCATTTGTCCAGACATACAAATGATTCTTAAGGATGTGATACACACAGAAACAGAGAATAGTAATCATCATTATGAAAGAATGTGAAGACAGAAAATCTTCTTGTAAAAGAACAAAGGAAATGCAAAGAAAACAACAGGAATATTTATACAAAATGATAGGATCAACTCATTACTTATCAGGAACAACACTGAATTAAATGGCCTAAATTCTCCAATTAAAAGATACAGACTAGCTGAATGGACTAAGCAATGAGACCCATCTACTTGCTGTCTACCAAAAAAAAAAAAAAAAAAAACTCACCAAAAAAGATACATATAGACTAAAAGTGAAAGGATGGAAAAAGATATCCCATACTAATGGAAAGCAAAAACAAGAAGGCATGGCCATCCTAATATCAAACAAAACAGACTTTAACACTAAAACTGTTAAAAGAGTCAAAGAAGGGCATTATATAATGATTAAGGGATCAATTCAATAGGAAGATATGACTAATAATGTTTATGCACCCAAGGGCAGGGCTCCTGGCTATTTAAAACAAATGTTAATGAATCTAAAGGGATACATAGACTCCAATACAAAAATCACTGGAGACTTTAGTACCTCAATTTCTTTTTCTTAAGATTTATTTATTTATTTGAAAGAGTTACACAGAGAGGGAAGAGTGGGAGAGAGAGAGAGAGAGAGAGAGAGAGAGAGAGAGAGAAAGAGAGAGAAAGAGAGAGAAAGAGAGAGAAAGAGAGGTCTTCCATCCGATGTTTCAATCCTCAATTGGCTGCAACAGCCGGAGCTGCGCCGATCCGAAGCCAGGAGCCAGGAGCTTCTTCCGAGTCTCCCATGCGGGTACAGGGCCCAAGGACTCAGGCCATCTTCTACTGCTTCCCCAGGCCATAGCAGAGAGCTGGATTGGAAGTGGAATAGCTGGGTCTCAAACCAGTGCCCATATGGGAGGCCGGCACTTCAGGCCAGGGCATTTACCCGCTATGCCACAGCACCAGCCCCCCTCAATTTCATAAATGGAAAGAAAACAGAACATAAAATAAACAAATAAGCAACAGAGATAATCTACAGTATGGATCAAATGGACTTAATTGATATGTACAGAACATTTTATCCCACAGTTAAAGAATACACATTCTTTTCACCAATGCATGGAACTTTCTCTAGGATAGATACATGCTAGGCCATAAAGATAGTCTCAGCAAATTCAACAAAATTGAAATCATACCATGCATCTTTTCTGATCACAGTAGAATGAAACTGGAAATTAGTAACTTAAGAAACCCTAGAAAATATTCAAACACATGGAGACCGAACAATATATTTTAAGTGAACAGTATGTCACAGAAGAAATCAATAGGAAAATAAAAGTAAAATTCCTGGAAACAAATGAAGATGACAACACAACATATCTAAACATGAGATAGAGCTGCTCCTCTTCCAATCCAGCTCTCTGCTATGGCCTGGAAAAGCAGAAGATGGCCCAGTCCTTGGGCCCCTACACCCATGTGGGAGACCAGGAAGATGCACCTGGCTCCTGGCTTCGGATCGGCACAGCTCTGGCTATTGTGGCCATCTGGGGAGTGAACCAGTGGATGGAAGACCTCTCTCTCTCTCTTTCTCTCTCTCTCTCTGCCTCTCCTCTCTCTGTGTAACTGTGAATTTCAATTAGATAAATAAATCTTTTCAAAAAAAAAAAAAAAAAAGGATAGCAAAGAAGCATCACAGAAGCCAAAGGAAATTGCATTGCCTCTCCTATATTATCATTAAAAACTTTCCTATAAATCATGTCACTCTATGATACCTTCAGAATTCTGTGACCCACACAAAACATGTATTTTGAACATACTTCTTTCTTTTATATAAGATATTAGACCTGAAAGGACAATCAATGACAATTGCATTTTACCATTCATTTAATATCATAAACTACTGACATATTATTCAGTTAAAAAATGAAAATGATATGACTTGAACCAGAATATCTATTGCATTAGTTCCACTGAATTCTATGCAAGAACATTTAGTTCTTTCTTTAAATTTTATTAATATAAACAGAACAGGTTTCATGTATTTCATATATACAATTCTGAGTAGATAACCACACTTGTCTCCCTTCCTCCCTCACTCAAACCCAGCTCCTTCTCTCTTTTCCTTTAATTTTTGTAATAACTCTTTTTTTGCATTTCATACAAATGGTTTTAAGAGCATAATGATACTTCCTACCATATTCTCTCTCCTTCCCTTTTACCCTTCTTCTTCATTCTTTTCTTCTTTTTCTTTTATTTTTTACAATGACATACTTTCAATTTAGTTTATAATCACCAACTTTGCCCTTCACTAAACAAAGATTTTAACAAGTAGTTAAGTAGCTAAACCACTGTTTCTCAAGAGTATAGACAAGGACTATAAACAATAATCAAATCTTAATATGTCAATTTTGTTCATATTGTACTCTGTATATTAATCACCACAAATCAGAGAAAACAGGTAACATTTGTCTTTTTCATTTCACTAAGCATAACGGTCTCCAGTTGGATGCATTTTGTTGCAAAAGAAATAATTTCATTCTTTTTTTACAAGCGAGTAGTATTCATCATGTATATGTACCACAATTTTTTTATCCAGTCATTTGATAGACTAATCTGGGTTGATTACAAATCTTAGCTAGTGTGAGTTGAGCTGCTATAAACATGGGCATACAGATGACTCTTTCACATGCTGATTTCGTTTCCTTGAATAAATCCCCAGGAATGCAATGGCTGGGTCCTATGGTATATCTATTTTCAGATTTCTGGGGAATCTCCATACTGTCTTCCACAATGATTACACTAGTGTCCATTCCCAACAACAATGTGTTAAGGTACTTTCCCCACACCATCCCTAGCATTTGTAGTAGTTCTTAAATAGAAGTTAATTCCTTTATGAAAAGTGTGATTAACAGATAACATCAAAAAATAGAGTCCAGAGCTTAATGTGCTAACGAGGACTTACCTGATCATGGCCTAAAATAATTTGGAATTTCTACTTTGATAACTGAGGGATTTGCTTTCATATATCAGTGTATTCACTCATCTATTCATTAATTACTGTGCATAATCACCATGCCAAGAGGATAAACCTGAGATCAGGCATTTGGCCTAGTAGGTATGTCAACGGTTGGGAACCCTTCATTACATGTCAGAGTGCCTACATATGAGTCCTGGTTCAGCTCCTGATTTCAGTTTTTTACTAATATATGCCCTGAAAGGCAACAGGTGATGATTCAAGTAGCTAGGTCCCTGCCACTCTATGTGGGAGACCTAGATTGAGTTTCCAGCTCCTGGCTTCAGTTTGTGTTGGCTCAACTCCAGTAATCACAAAATATCCAGTCTTCCAAAGAAAAATTACTGCTAAGCAAAAATTATGAAAAGTTTAAATTCAATTTATATGGAAATTACATGACTCACATAGAAGGCAATCTAAAATATAAAAACTGTATAAATATAATGGATATAAAATGCAACTTTAAAAACTTACAATATAAATTTTTTAAGATTTATTTATTTATTTGAAAGCACTACAGAGAGAGAGAGGGAGAGAAAAAGAGAGTTTCCATCTGCTGGTTCCTCCCCAGATAGCCCCAATGATCAGGTCTGGGGCAGGTCAAAGCCAGGAGTCAGGAGCTAGTAGCTTCCTCTAGGTCTCCCACATGAGTGGCAGGAACTCAAATGCTTTGGCCATCAGCAGGGAGCTGGATCAGAAGTGGAGCAACCAGACATTAACCGGCACCCATATGGGATGCTGAAGTCACCAGGCGGTGGTCTTATCCACTATTTTACAACACTAGCCCCACAAACTACATTTCTTAATGACTACACTAAACAATAACTCAGCTTGTGATGGTAATGAAAACTTAATAGGAACTCAAAATTGTATTAACACATTCAGTAAACAGAAAATGTCACTTTCAACAATACAAAATTAATTTCTGTTCAGGTTAAGCTAATAATCTGGTGAAAAATACAATTAGGGGGTTAGAAATTCTAGCATCTCATAGTTAAGCAATATGGAAAATAAAAATAAGCCCCGGATAAAAGTAGAATAACAAAGCCGAAGTGAAATACATTTCTGAACATTTGTTTCTATTTTATTTGGAAAATGGAGTCAAAAGAAAATAGTGAAAGACATGTAAAATAGATTATAATCCACATTGTGATTATATGTGGAAAAAAACACATTTCTAATAAAAAGATATTTTTAAAAAACAGAGATTGTAACTCTGAAACAGGCATAGTGCTTCTAAATTAAAAGCTGTTATTTATGATTAAAATGTTGAATATTAAAATACACTGAGCTCTTATAGTCTGTAAAATAATAGATACTAATTCCATTTGTGTTCAGAAAAGACTATTTTATATTTTAAAAGCCTTCTAAAGTTAGTTTAAACCACAACCAAAAAAGTTAATAAAATGTGGAGAAGCAGATTACTAAAGAGGTTATGGAGTCTCTTGTCCTAAGATTAATAAAGTCAGGAACACATTTATCTTGACTTGTTTAAATGAAGCCAGATTGAAGGCTTAAAGCTGAATTTGGTGAAAGCTGATAATCCCTTTTCATCAGTCATGTCTATGAATTCCCTAGTCAAAGACTCCAAAAGCCAAGAAAGTTTTAAAATTTGTAACATTCTTTTTTACCACAGACAATCGATCAATATGTGAAACAGAATATTGATAATAAGGAATCTACAATAATATTTAAGTATAAAAATAAGTAAAATATAAGTGAAAAATAAGACATATGAAAGGAGACCAGCGCCGCAGCTCAATAGGCTAATCCTCCACCTGCGGCGCTGACACACCGGGTTCTAGTCCCGGTTGGGGCACCGGATTATGGCCCAGGAGTGCAGTGGAGGATGGCCCAAGTCTCGGGGCCCTGCACCCGCATGGGAGACCAGGAGAAGCACCTGGCTCCTGGCTTTGGGTCAGCGTGATGAGCCACTGGAGGGTGAACCAACAGCAAAGGAAGACCTTTCTCTCTGTCTCTCTATCTCTGTCCACTCTGCCTGTCAAAAAAAAAAAAAAAAAAAAAAGGACATATGAAAGGCAGAAACCTCAGAAGAAATTTTAAAGCCATTTGAACCAGTTGAGCCAATTACTTTTTTTTCAGTTTGAATGCTATTACAGAATGTTTATGATTATAATCTCAAATTTTATACTTTTGCATGTCTTATATGTAAGATATTTCAAATATAAATCTCTAATAAATATATATTATTTATCTTTAATGAACGAATGAATTTCACTAGGACTTTCAAGTCAAAAAACAGTATACTCTTATTCCAACATAATTAACAGAAATTTCAGAAAAGAAGCTATTACAAGACCACCTTCTTTCATCATTGGGCACTGGGGACATAACAAAGAAAATGAAATCTTAGTTTTTATCCTTAAGTAGCTCACATTCCAGCAGGAGACAGTATCACATAAGTAAGTAATTATGACACAAAGGGATAACTTTTAAGAGATCTGTACATAGTGTTTCCAAAGATGAGACTGAACTGAGTTATTAGTTAGGTTTATGGCCCAGCGTAAGATGAAGAGTTTCAGACACAAAGGAGTGTGAGGTCAGTCTTTTTATTACTAAATTACTTCCTAAATCTACTTTGACAGGTTTCATTTTCAATGCTCATGGAATTTCTATTTGCTGTTAGTATTTTCAGCATGTGAAAAGTTCTCATCCTTCAGCAAAAGCTTGATAGTGTACTTCTCAAGTAAAATGAGAACAGGAGCCATAATGCTTCAAGTTAGTACTGATGACATCAGTTCAAAATCAGACATAAGCCATCAGCACCAAACAGAATGAGAAAAAATCATTTAAAGCTTTTTAAATATTTAATATTCCTAACACTATTTAGAAATAAGGTACAATTAGTTCAAAGTCTTAGTAAACAGGCTTGTCCTTTCCTTCCAATATTTCTGCATTTAAATATTCTTATCACAGTTAAGAGTTCTTGGCAGAGCAGGTGACAAATCATTTCTCCAAACATGCAAAGGGTGTTGACTTTAGAATTTAAAACAAGAGTCAGCAGGAAAAAAAGATGGAGGGGAAGCCTTCTTTCTCTCTGATGCTACATAAATATAACCTTTAGACACTACGTAAATATATTATTTAAATATTTACTTCCCTTTATTACATGCAAAAAATAAGGAACTAATACATGTTATAACTAAAATTTGAAGAATTTCTTTAAAATATTTATTTATTTATTTGAGAGATAGAGTTACAGACAGAAAGAAGGAGAAAGAAGTCTTTTTTTTTTTTTTTGACAGGCAGAGTGGACAGTGAGAGAGACAGAGAAAGGTCTTCCTTTGCCATTGGTTCACCCTCCAATGGCCAACACAGCCAGTGCGCTGTGGCCAGCGCACCGCGCTGATCGATGGCAGGAGCCAGGTGCTTATCCTGGTCTCCCATGGGGTACAGGGTCCAAGCACTTGGGCCATCCTCCACTGCACTCCCGGGCCATAGCAGAGAGCTGGCCTGGAAGAGGGGCAACTGGGACAGAATCCGGTGCCCCAACCAGGACTAGAACCCAGTGTGCCAGCGCCGCAAGGCAGAGTATTAGCCTGTTGAGCCATGGCACCGGCTGAGAGAAGTCTTCTATACACTGATTCACTCCCCAAATGGCCTCAACAGCCAGAGCTGGGACAATCCAAAGCCAGGAGTCAGGACTTCTTCCAAGTCTTCCACAGCTGTACAAGGACCCAGGCACTTGGGCCATCTTCTACTGCTTTCCCAGGCCATAGCAGAAAGCTGGATTGGAAGTGGAGAAGCCAGGCCATGAACTGGCGCCAATATGGGATGCCAACACCACAGGCTGAGACTTAGCCTACTTCGCCACAGCACTGGCTCCCCCTGCTTTTCTTTTCTTTTTTCTTTTTTAAAGATTTTATATATTTAGTTGAGAGGTAAAGTTACAGACAGAGAGAGGGAGAGACAAAGAAATGTAGAATTTTTTAAATGGCATGATGTATCCCTTTGTATCAATTATGTGCTCTTTTCTCATTTTTTAAACAGCAAAGAATTCTCCAAATTTTTTTATTTTAACATACTGATATTTCCATAAAATTGCAAGTAGAAGATAAGCTGTTCAATAAAAGACATCTCATATGTATAATATATAGAAATTATTTCAAAAGTATGTTAATGGATTCTTTTGGTATTAACAAAAATTAAGATAGAAATAATTGACTGGAAATGAAATCATCACAAAACTGAAATACACAGGAACTGTACTTAATTTCAGAAAAAAATTATTTTTTTCAGAAAAAAATAATTCTTACTGTGTTAGAAGAATAAAGTACATTTGTTATAGTGTACAGTATAATATTCCCTTAAAGCAGGGACTATTTAAAGTTCTTAAATTAAGAAGTATTTAGGCTTACATCTGTCTATACATTCAGGAACAATCATATCAATTCACATACAATTCTCTCATCACGTAAAACCTCAGTTGTTTTCTAAGGTCTAATTAAGTCAAACAAACTAATAATAATTTCATTGGCAAGCTGCAATTTAGACAAGTGTATAAATTAGGCAGTAGAACTGTACTTTCTGCCTATGGTACTGCTTCTACGCAATCTATTTCCTTCAGTTATTAAAAGAACTAATAGGCATTGATGGTTAAGAATTTCATAAAAGCAAACGACAGAAGAAGTAAGAGAAAGAAGAGCTCCTAATGTCATGATAGTCTTCACAATCCTTTAAAAAGTAAAGGGCTTTATGTATTTGTGTGAAAAGGAGTAAGAAATAAAGGCAGAAGGTTAAGACAGGTATATGAAGGGAAGGCTGAGATGACTACATTACACTTATATTTACTCAAAAAACGGACAGTCTGCCCAGTATACAAAAACAAAAAGTTTTAAAAAACCAAAAAAGCAAAGCCATAATGCCTAGTGACAACAGATGTTAGTATACATTTAAATTGATTATTTGTGGAAAAAAAGTTGATTTTAATGAGAAGTCTTTTCCTTTCCTTGTAGATACAAAGAAACTCAACAGCAACTTTAAAATTAATAGGTCATAAAATAAAACAATTATAATCCTTTTCAAATAAACAGACAAATCAATTTTAAGACCAGGATTAAAATATTTTTCAGCCTGAATATTTATCAGTCCATAGATTTTGTTACTCCAATTGGCTTTTGATTAAACACACACATACACCCAACTTTTCATAAGTTACTATATCTAGAAGTGACAAAAATAAATAAGTTCCCCTCCTTCCCTAAAAGATATTTTAACTTCTAAAGCATAAAAAGCTGTATAATACTTTACTTTATGCCAACTACCGAAGACACATACTACGTATTTTCTGAAAAGCTCTTTGAGCATTTCCCAATTAATTATTTTTAGTTTTACATTTGCTACAGTATTTGCAATGTTTCCTTACTGGACTAACATAAAATGGTAACTACAGAATCTGTTCCCATTAATATATATGACAGAAATCTTAATTTGTTCTGGGAAATGGGCAGCCACTAACTGACGTTGGCTCAAAATCACAAAACAGCCAAAACTTTCAGGTGTCTTTCCTCTAAAGCATCCTAGATGGGCTTTTCTTTCCTATTTTTCTTCATACTTTCAACACCCTTGTTTTGCTCAATTATGCTAAAGTGTCGAGTCATATTCCACAAGGAAGTTTTTCCACTGGCTTTTTCTGTCCAATAGCTGTGTGCTTCTGCCACTGTTTTCATTTTCCATTCAATAAGATTGCTGTATTTTCCACGAATCACACCTTAACAGTAATTAAAATCTGAAAATCTGTTAAATTAATCACACCTACTCTTGCTATTCCTAGAACTTTCTTTTCAAACATTGTACTGGCATCAAGAAAACCTCATCTCAATTAGATCAGAAAATGAAGAGTTGCTTGACATGTATCTGTGAATATGTTTATTTTTGTCTATATTTACCCATTACACCAATTTTAAATTATGACCAAAGCAAATTAAGTTGTTTGGTTAATATGAAATGATTGTTAATACAGAATGAAAAATTAGTGAAATAGCCATGATTTATGGAAGTGATAATATTATGAAAAGTCCATTAAAATTTTAACAACAGGAACACAAAAATGTATCAAAAAGCCATAATATAAGTATTCATACCTGAACTATTTGAAAATAGACAACTTTAAAAATAAACATTAAGGGGCCGGCACTGTGGCCAGGTGGGTTAATGCCCTGGCCTGAAGTGCTGGCATCTCATATGGGCACTGGTTCTAGTCCCAGCTGCTCCACTTCCCATCCAGCTCTCTGCTATGACCTGGGATAGCAGTAGAAGATGGCCCAGCTCCTTGGGTCCCTGCACCTGTGTGGGAGACCCAGAAGAAGCTCCTGGTTCCTGGCTTCAGATCAGCACAGCTCCGGCCATTGGGGAGTGAACCTGCGGATGGAAGTCCTCTCTCTCTGTCTCTACCTCTCTCTCTAACTCTTTCAAGTAAATAATAAATCTTTAAAAAAATAAAATAAATGTTAAAAGGCAAAAAGGAACAGAATGAAAAAGTAAGTACTCCAAAGATTCATTTATCATTGTTTGATTGACTCAAAGTATTTGAAAAAAATTTACTGCCAAATACAACGGAACTCACTGTATTATGAGAATAGTACATTCTGCTTAATAGACCAGGTACTTGTAGTTGACTGACTTAAAAGAAAACTGTGAGACTTTAAAAACATAGCTGTATTGAGCCATTTCTGCAATCAGGAAGAAGTATACATAGAGTATGCAGCCTAGAGAATGAAGGGCTTAAAATAGACATGGATATTAAAACACAACAAAGAAATCCAATTACTGGCTTAATTATCATAGTGATTCTAAAATTTCAATTCAAGATAGTTAAGTTTTTTATTCTGGAATCAGCTTTGGAGATGACACCTTTGAATAACTGTCACATGAGATGATGTTTATATTTTTTCTTTCAGACAATTATCATAAAAGTAGTTAAAACTATGCTAAAAAAAAACGAGAATCCAAATCAAAATATAATATTTATAGAGAACATTCTTTACTGGAAGCAATTAAAATCAGAAGTTTAAGGTACTGTTTCACGGCTACGTCCATGAAAATCATACATTCCTGTCCCTACGTTCGGTCTAACAATTCAACGAAAAGCTCTAAGCTAGACATGTGGGCACAAGTTCCTAATCTTTATCAGGTTTGGAGATAAAAAGTTATGGACCTTCTATATTAAAATATACATAATACGGCCAGCGCCACAGCTCAATAGGCTAATCCTCCACCTTGCGGCGCCGGCACACCGGGTTCTAGTCCCGGTTGGGGTGCCGGATTCTGTTCCAGTTGCCCCTCTTCCAGGCCAGCTCTCTGCTGTAGCCAGGGAGTGCAGTGGAGGATGGCCCAAGTGCTTGGGCCCTGCACCCCATGGGAGACCAGGATAAGCACCTGGCTCCTGCCATTGGATTAGCGCGGTACGCTGGCAGCAGCGTGCCAGCCACGGCGGCCATCAGAGGGTGAACCAATGGCAAAGGAAGACCTTTTTCTCTCTGTCTCTTTCTCTCTCTCTCTCCCTCTCTCTCTCACTGTCCACTCTGCCTATCAAAAAAAACTTTTTTTTAAATACATAATACCAAACATATAAACTAGGTTCATGGAAATGTTCACTTCATTCTCATTTTAAAGGTAAAGGTCCACAACCTCAACCTAAAAACATATAGACTACAGAAAAAAATTTACACTATGCAAAACAATGTTGAAATATCTTAATGCTCTTTGAAAACATAAGATGGAATGCAAACATTGGTGGCAGATACATAATAGTGTCAAAAACATCTCAAATAATTTAACATCTTTTCTCTATAACTCTTCTATCACTAGTGAAAGATAGTAGGTTAGACTCAAACAATTGGGAGCAATGACCCCTATTTCTGACATCTTGCATTATCAGATTACACAACCTGAACGTTAACAGACTAAGCAGTCAGCTAGTTCAAAATGCCATTCACCATAAATCCAATTTAAAATTTCTTAAATGTAAACAATAGCTGTAGCACTTAAAAAAAAACTGTTTTCAGAAAAGAATACTAATAGAATTCAGGGTAAATATAGCAAACCAGTGTATGATTAGCTGACTATAAGCAATTTTATAAAGGCTTGAAACTAGAGTTTAGGATCATGTGCACCAAGTATGGACTTTTTTTTTTTGAAAGGCAGAGTTAGACAGTGAGAGAGAGATTTTTCCCTTGGTTCACCCCTCAAATGTTCGCTACGGCTGGCGCGTTGCGCCGTTCCAAAGCCAGGAACCAGGTGTTTATCCTGGTCTCCCATTCGGATGCAGGGCCCAAGGACCTGGGCCATCCTCCACTGCACTCCCAGGCCACAGCAGAGAGCTGGACTGGAAGAGGAGCAACCGGGACAGAATTCAGCGCCCCAACCGGGACTAGAACCCTGGGTGCCGGCACCGCAGGCGGAGGATTAGCCTAGTGAGCTGCGGCGCCAGCCCCAAGTATAGACTTTGAATTTTTCTGCTGACCTACTTTTGCTCACTCATGCTTTATTTTGGTGTTATCACAAGCATTAGTGTCTTCAATAACAAATAAACTTTTCTTGTCCCTATTAGGAAGGCTGTCTATAATCATTTGGTGCTAAATGATAAATACAGGCCTTCTGCTTTAGAGCATATCATTCAACAGAATGCCATTAAGTTACTATTTTGAAAGCTGACCTGTCAATATACATTAAAAATACACTCACGATGCCTTAGTTAACCACTGTATCCATCTTGTATTATCCACTCATATGGCTGTCTATCTGACCATAAAGTCAACCACAAAAATAATTGTAATCATTTGAACATAGGACTATTTGCTTGTGTATGTATCCTTCTTACCAGTAATAACAGCAAAATCCTAGTTCATAGTTCCTTACATACAGATAGCTTCCATACAGATGGCTTGCACAAACCTTCGGACCATGCCATTCATTATCATAAACAGATGACAGCCACTCCAGAGGGCTACTTGGTACCATGTATTATCAACAGTCAAAATAAGCCTATAGTTGGCCATTGTTGCACAGCAGATGAAGACACTGCTTGGGATACCAAAATCCCATATTGGAGGGCTGATTCAAAACTCGGCTTCTGATTCAGCTTCCTGCTAATGCTCCAGGGAAGCAGCAGATGATGGCACAAGAAGCTGAGTCCCTGCCACCCAAGTGGGAAACCAAGGTAGAGTTCCTGACTCCTGGCCTCAGCCTGGCCCACCCCTGACTATTTCAGCCATTAAGAAGGTGAGCTAACCTTTCAAATAAATAAGTAAATAAATATTTTAAAAAATCTACTCTTTGGCTCTGCAAATTTTTATAAGAATTTATCCTAAAATGATATTTATGAATGTCTATAAAGATGTACAAAATATACTGGACATAACAACCCAACTTTTTTTTTTAAAGATTTATTTATTTATTTATTTGAAAGGCAGTGTCACACAGAGAGAGAGGAGAGGCAGAGAGGGAGAGAGAGGTCTTCCATCCACTGGTTCACTCCCCAATTGGCTGCAACAGCTGGAGCTGTGCCCATCTGAAGCCCGGAGCTTCCTCCAGGTCATTAGTATAATTAGTGTAGCCAGTGTGGTACCTTAGTGAGATCAGCAGGCAGTCCCTTGTTATCCCTTTATTTTCTTAGGTATTGTAGTGAGGGTAGCTCATTAGTTAGTGTTTGTGGACAGAAATCTTAGAGTAGATCAGAGAGAAAAGTTAGGGACACAGCATAGAAGGCCTTGAGGACTTCGAGGCCGAAGGCAGCCCTCAACCTGAGCTCCAGGCGCTATCCCTCCTTGGCTGAGACAGCTTCCTCATCCTGCTTCTGGCCCACCAGGCATCCAGCGAGTGGCAGGTAGCCATAAAGCTGTTCCAGGAAGACCCAAGCAACCCCTTTGACGTCCATCAGGCAAAAATAGAAGCCAGCATCATGCAGCTCCTGAGGCACAAGAATGTCATTGAGCTGCTGCAGGTGTGTTGTGTTGGCCGTCATGACTGCCTGGAGTTGGAGCTGGCGGATTGGGGCAACCTCTATCAGCATGTGATGGACTGGGGCGGCTTGCCAGAGCCCAAGGCCATGTCCATGTTATTCCGGATCCTGGCAGCCGTGGCCCACTGCCATGTGCAGCGCATGGCGCACAGTGACCTCAAGGTTGAGAATCTGCGGCTGGACTTGGACCTGAACGTCAAGCTGAGGGACCTTGGGCTCAGCTGCCAAGTGGCTGGGGGAGTGCTAGTGCATGGCTTCAGCAGAACCCCAGAGTTCAGCACCCAGGAGGTATTCTAGCTGGAAGCCTATGACACCTTTGCCGCCGATACCTGGTGTTAGGGTGTGATCCTCTTCGCCCTGTTGGCGGACCGTGCCCTTTAGCAGGAGAGACCTGGCAGAGCTGTGAGGCTGCATCCAGAGCAGGTGCTACGAGATGCTTTGTGCAGCCACCAGGGCCCTGAGGAGCTCCTGAGCTCACTGCTCAGCCAGAACCAATGCGAGAGGCCTACAATGGAATTGGTTCGGCACTTCCTTATAGGAAGAATCAAGGGCAAGGAGGTGACCCTGGAGCAGCCCCTGGAGGTTCCCACAAACCCAGAGGCCCAGGAGTACCTGGTGAGCCTGGGTCTGCTGCCAGGTGCTAGAGCCACAATGCCTTCTAGCTCTGGCGGCCCCAGCCTGGTGTCCCTGCAGTTGGACTTGGGGAGCCTGGAGCAGGTGCAGCCCTGTACCCAGAGCACCTGTCGGGCCGCACAGCCTCGCAGTTGTGTTGGGCGCAACTGCATACGCGACCTTGAGGAAGGTAAGGAGTGCGCCTGCCCTTCTCACCTGTGAGCCCCTATCACCTCAGTGCCACAGGGAGCCGGAGCCAGAGCCAGAGCCAGAGCCTAAGCCTGAACCAGAGCCGGAGCCGGAGCCAGAGCCTGAGCCTGCTGTCGCCATCGCCCCCATGCCTACCGCTCCCCTCCCTGGACAGCTGCAAGAGATGAGTCCTGGTGCCAGCCCAGCCCCTGAGCCTGTCCCTGTGGCCGCCCCCTCCAGCCCCTGCCCTAGGAGCAGTGGTGACCCGTTGGTGCCATAAGTCCCAGCCTCCTTAAGCTCAGCTGCCTCTGTCCCGAGCAAGGGCCGGCCGGGGTTTGACAGCAGGATTGGCAGGAGGATCACCAGGTGCTTCCTGTGGGCCTGCGGCATCGTGCCGGCCCCAGCCAGCAGTCCCGGCCCCTACAGCCGAAAAGTGGCCTCCCTGGTAGCCTACCTCGCAACACATCAAGAACAAGGGTCCGCCAGATGAGCTGCCTGAGGGTTTTCATTTGCTTAAGACTTTTGTGTACTTCTCATAAATAAAAATCATAACTGTATGAAAAAAATAAAAAAAGTACTATTCTCATAAAAAAAATCTACAGTGCACCTGGGAAAAAAAGAGAGCAGAAAGCAGAAAGCAATCTTAAGGGAGGACTAAAGTTCAGAAAAAACAAACAAAAATGAACTCGTGTGTCTGTACTGATCAGAAAGGAGAGAGAATACAAATAAATCCATATTCCTAATTTTTTAATGTTCTCTTTAGTTATTTACACTAAAAGTCTGTTGAAGGAAAAAAAAACTATCTATATTCAGAAGAAAGGTAATTCCAAAAATAAGCAACATGAAACTGATAATATATGAAACTCACTAGCACATGCACAAGGTTTACATTGAGTGTTTTAAAGGATTTTTAAGGAATAATTTGACTTTTAGTTATTAAATGTAAGTAATAGAGCAGATTACCAAAATATGTTACATGAAAAAATCCACAGTTTCCTAATTCAAACCCCATGCAGGAAAACAATCTTTAAACATAGTCCTTAGTTTCACATCGGCAATATTAGTTTTTTTTTTTCCCCATTCAATAGGATGCTGGCCATGGGTTTTTCATAAATTGCTTTGATTGTATTAAGGAATGTTCTTTCTATATCCAATTTGCTTAGAGTTTTCATCATGAAAGGGTGTTGAATTTTATCGATGCTTTCTCTGCATCTTTTGAGATAATCATATGGTTTTTCTTCTGCAGTCTGTCAATGTGGTGTGTCACATTGATTGATTTGCAAACATTGAACCATCCCTGCATAGCTGGGATAAATCCCACTTGGTCTGGGTGGATGATTTTTCTGATGTGTTGTTGTATTCTACTGGCAAGAATTTTATTGAGGATTTTTGCGTCTATGTTCATCAGGGATATTAATCTGTAATCAATATTAGTTTTTATACTTTGAATATGCTTGGTGAGGGGAAGGGAAAATCAGAAGGTTCAGGAAAAAATAGGAGAGAAGAAAGAGGATGGGGGATGAGGAGGAAAGTAGGAGGAAAGGAAAGAAATAGAAGATGGACCAGCGCCACGGCTCACTTGGCTAATCCTCCACCTGCAGCGCCAGCATCCCAAGTTCTAGTCCCAGTTGGGGCACCAGATTCTGTCCCGGTTGCTCCTCTTCCAGTCCTGCTCTCTGCTGTGGCCCGGGAGTGCAGTGGAGGATGGCCCAGGTCCTTGGGCCCTGCACTCGCATGAGAGACCAGGAGGATGCACCTGGCTTCTGGTTTTGGATCAGCACAGCACGCCAGCCGTAGTGGCCATTTGGGGGAGTGAACCAACAGAAGGAAGACCTTTCTTTCTCTCTCTCTCTCTCTCTCTCTAACTCTGCCTGTCAAAAAAAAAAAAAAAAGAAGAAGAAGAAGAAAGAAAGAAAAACAGAAGATGAAGAGATGAAGTGGGTCAAGGTGAGGTGGAGAGAGAATAAATAATTTTATATCATAAAACACTTTTATGCTCACAATACCAAAGGAGAATATCATAATATTTTATCAAACTTAAGGTTCAGGATTTATCTTGAAAAAAATATATGGGATTTTATTCTCTTTTCCTCTTTTTTCTGTAGGGAAAACAATGCAAAAAGATAACACTTTCAAGAAAAACACCGAATCAGAAAATAAAGTAGAATTTCGTATTGAAGTATTCATTTAAAATTGGTCACTTCAGTGCAAAAAAAAAAAAAAAAAACAGCAATCAGCTGCATATATTCTCCTCTCAGAGTGTTTTTATATCTGGAACTAACTAACTTACTAAATAAATAAATGCACATGAAATGTTCTCAATGGAAAATATACAAATACTAAACACCAAACACCAAAAGCAAAACAAAAATGAAAGTGTCATCCTTAATTTAAAAGTACCTGATAATTTTTTCATAAAACACATTTATTACTGAAAACCTTCAAATATATTTCATGTTAGAGGAGACACAGTTCTGTAGGATACAACCACCAGTTTTTCAGCCTACATAGGTACCTTCTAACCAAAAATGACTTTGACAGAAAAGAAACTAGAAAGAATGTAGTCCCAAAACATTAATCTTGAAGGAATAGATAATAGGGCAGCATCCTTGACTGTACAGAAGCAGTCAAAGATTGATAAAAGTAAATTTGAAAATCCAACAAATGAAAAAATATTTTAAAAAATTTTTCAAGGAAGTGAAACCAAAAATGACTTGATAAAATAATTCTTCCAAAATAGATTATGCAGATTTGCTCCTCATATCCAAGTATACAAATTTCTTCAAAAGTAATTCATTCAACAGGGTAAAATATAACAAAAATCTCTAATTGGGAACTTATTACTTGTTTACTATAATTCATGCATTCAAACCCAACGCATTTCTTTAATATCTATTTCATGCCAAGCCGATAACTATGATGCACATGTACAACAGAGGGTAGATAATCCACAATAACACTATCATGAGTCAATGACAGTATTAAAATTCAGAAACTTTTAGAACTTCCATTAAGCCAAAAAATTCAATTATCCCTCTACTATAACTTTAATTCTAATATCTAAGGGCAGTAAAACTGAATTTATTTCAGATTCAATTTTTCTTATGTTCTGGCAAATTTGCTTATGAGTCATATAAAGGGCAAAAAATCAAACTGTTATTACAAGGAGACAAAAGACCTAAAATCTCCACTAACTTGAAAAGAACAGCTTTTCATTGTACATGAAGTCACTTTTTTAAAAAAAATACTGAGCTCACATATAATATTCCCATTAAAAAGAAAAAATGAAATCAGCATAGTGGTTCTAAAAATAATTTTGACAGGAAAAAAAAAATTGAGCAAACCCTAAGTACTCAAGGACTCTTTTTTGGAATGATCTGAAGATCTACAACATGTAGCAATCATCAGTTTTTCTTAAGCAAAAGCCTAAATTTACACTGAGTGTGAGAAGACCTGAGTGTGAGAAGTCTGTAAGTTGGCTTGGGAGTGAATCCAACCTCAAGGTCTTTCTCTGCTTTAAAGCCTATGGAGCTTTCTACCTGTTTATTCACACATGTTTTATAATGAATGCCCAGATAAAATATTCCTTTCAATTATGAAGTCTTCTCGGTATTTTAAATTCTTAATGATGTACCTATTTATTCATTTGAGAGGCAGAATGACAGAGGGAGAGAAGCATCTTCTATCTGCTGGTTTACTCCCCATACAACTGTACAACAGCCAGAACTGTACCAAGCCTGGGCCAGGCCAAAGTCAGGAGCCAGGAACTCCATCCCAGGTATCCTACCCGAGTGGCAAGGATCTAAGTACTTGGGTCATATGCCAATGCTTTCTCAGACAAATCAGCAGGAAGCTGGATCATTCCCTCTATTCTTAAACTGCATAAGGCCAAGTAATATCTCATAAACTTTGTATCCATATTCCCTAACATCATAATGCCTCATAGTAGAAACTACAGCAATGATCACAATGACAGTAGTTAAGACTGAGAACTCATTACATAAGTATATGCCACTGTTTTGAGTGCCATGTATATATCAGTTACGTCTCATTATCAAGCTTATTTTCAGATGAATGGCATGGAAAGAACACCTTCTATGTATTCAAACATAATTGATGGAGTTAAAATCTTGGTTCTGACACATTACACCACCATGGGAAATTTACCTGCTCTGAACTTCAGTCTGCTCATTTGTAAAATGGACATAATATCAACTTCATCACGCTGCTGTGAAGAGTCAATTGATAACATCTAAAAGCTCATTATCTACATCATTACCTGACACATAAAAGGCCTTCACAGATTAGTCCTCCTGATACCCAACTCCATTCTTTTCCTGATACCCAACTCATAAGACTCTAGGAAAAGCAGACTGAATATATCTTTTAACCCCATCACCAGCAGATTTTTAAACTTTGGCTGGTATTAGAATCACCTCAGAAGTTTAGTATACATACAAAAGCCCTACCTATTTCAAGAAACCTGGGCCTTTGTGATTTTTATTCTCCAGGTGGCTGTAAGAGACAGTACAATTTGAAAACTGCTGTCTTCTCTCTTTGACCCTTTGATTTCCATCCAAGAGGGGAACTTCAACCTCCTAAAGTTTGAAAAACCTTGGCAAACCTTTGTTCATCCCATCAGTATCAAATTAGAAAATGATTGCTTCTCAGAAATTTCCCTGATTTTTGCATCAGGAAAGACAATAGATGATATTAAAGGACAAGCAGGGACTTACAATTTCCAGAAGATAAAACATCAGAGAACAAGAATTTGGCCTAGCAGTTCAGGCACCAGTTGGGACGCCTGTATCCCGTATCAGAGTGCATGGGTTCCAGTTTTGGCTCAACTCCTAAATCTAGCTTCCTGGGAAGTAGCAAATATTGGCCCAATTAGTTGAAGCCCTGCCACCTGTGTGGAAGACCCGGCTTGCGTTTCCAACTACCAGCTTCAAGCTGGCCCACCACCAGCCATTGCAGGCATCTGGGAAGTGAACTAGCAGAGTGTTTGCACTCTTTCTCTCTCTCTTTCCTCCTGCCTCTCAAATAAATTTTAAAAAATTATTTTAAGTTACTGAACTCTAAACTGGCATATATCACTAACTGGATTATATGTCTCTCTCTCTCTCTCTTTTTTTTTTTGGGGGGGGGGGGCCTCCCTCTGCCCAATTAACTGCTAAATTCTACCCAAGCCTACAGCCAGCTAGGATAGCAGGAAACTTAAGTCAGCTCAATCAGTGAGGAAAGGGTAGAACTAAAGCACAAATTTAGAGTTTTCGTTTAGCTTGTCAATGCCATCCACTAAATTACAGAACAGCCCAATAGTGACCAAAAGAAAAAAATCTTTAATGGGGATAAAACTAGTCAGTCTCATAAAAAAGGAATGGTTCAGTAGAATACTGATTAATATAAAATAATAGTTTCCCAAAACAGTGATTAAACACACTTCCAATAAGATAATATGCAGAAAACAATTAATTACATTAACATCAAGCTATTACTGATTTTAACTAACTGCTCAAACTTCAGAAAAGGTAATTGCTTTATTTTGGAAAATCTCAACAGTTACAATAAATCTTCCAGAAGCTCAAACTATACATAAGAACTCTAATAGAGAAGTTAACTGTAATAAAGAGGTAGAAAAGTAAGATTTCTGTGGTTTTCAAATTAATTATTTTTTAATATTTATTTTATTTATTTGAAAGACAGATTACAGAGAGAGGCAGAGACAGAGAGAGAGGTCTTCCATCAGCTGGTTCACTTCCCAGTTGGCCACAACAGCTGTAGCTGTGCCGATCTGAAGCCAGGAGCCAGGATCTTCTTCTGGGTCTCCCACGTGGATGCAGGGGCCCAAGAACTTGGGCCATATTCTACCGCTCTCAGGTCATAGCAGAGAGCTGGATCAGAAGAGGAGCAGCCAGGACTAGAACTGGCGCCCATATAGGATACCGAGCTACAGGCCAGGGCTTTAACCTGCTGCGCCACAGATTAATTAATTATTTTGTAAATATTATTCAACTATTAGAGCAAACAATTTTGAGAGAGTGAAAAGAATCAAAGTTAGCTTTAAACTTCTGGAGACTCATGCTATCAAAGCTCTATTACCTAAGTCTTTCACAATCAGAAAACAAAAGATAATGATATTTCTGATATTCCGCAATACATAAGGGCACTTCAAAAAGTTAATGGGAACTGGAAATAAAAGATACGTTTATTTTGGTTCAAAAACTTTTAAATCCATCTGCAATTCTTCATAATATATGTTTTCTAAGAACTTTCTGAAGACACTGCACATACCCTTAACCTATTAACCCTATCCATAATTTTGAAAGATGTCTGATGATTTCAAGTATAATAAAGACAGATAGGGCCAGCGCCGTGGCTCAATAGGCTAATCCTCCACCTGCAGCACCAGCACACCAGGTTCTAGTCCCGGTCGGGGCACCAGATTCTTTCCCAGTTGCCCCTCTTCCAGGCCAGCTCTCTGCTGTGGCCAGGGAGTGCAGTGGAGGATGGCCCAAGTGCGTGGGCCCTGCACCCCTTGGGAGACCAGGAAAAGCACCTGGGTCCTGCCATCGGATCAGCGCAGTGCGCCAGCCACGGCGGCCATTGGAGAGTGAACCAACGGCAAAAGGAAGACCTTTCTCTCTGTCTCTCACTGTCCACTCTGCCTGTCAAAAAAAAAAAAAAAAAAAGAGAGATACTTTTTCATCAAAGATACTTACTTTAGATATCTCTGAAAAATAAATACAAATTAATTGTATCAACATTTTTGACCCTAGGTTGGGCCATATACAATAAAATAATATAAACTAATATTTATTTCTACCCACCATAAATAATAGGCTACATTATAAATTCTTTGAGGGAAGATGTAGACAGAAACAAATCCATCCATCTTTGTTCTAGACGCCCTTTAAGCCTGACACACAGAGACAGCGCACACACAAACACACACACACACACATACACACAATGCTTTTTTATAAAGATATATATTAATTTAATTAGTACTACATGTATCAGTCCGAGAGAGAGGGAGCATGGTTGGAGGGAAGATGTGATAGAAAAACCTTTACAAGGACAGAGGAAATCCATAAGATATCATTTAACCATGAGATAAGGCATAGTCTTAATATAATATCATAATTATCTTTAAAGAAAAAGCAAGCAAAATAAATTGGCCTGCATACTGAGATACAAAGTGGATGGCCATGATGAGCCCTGAGAGGAATCTAGCTATGAGGAATATTCTGAAGATGAAAAACTTCAGATTACAGTGGGAAATGGCCCCATAACTATGGGCCACTTATGTTATTTTTACAGGGCTCATGCTATGGCATAGTGAGTTAAGCCTTTGCCTGCAGTGCCAACATCCCATTTGAGAGCCAGTTCAAGTCCCAGCTGCTCCCCTTCCAATAAAAAGCTAAAGGCTAACATGTACTTTTATCAAAAACACAATTGATAAAAAGTAGTGGCTGATAAATCCAGGTTTAGAATAAGGAAATGGAGGGGTCGGTGCCATGGCATAGTAGTTAATCCTCCACCTGAGGCACCAGCATCCCATATGGGTACCAGTTCTACTCCTGGCTATAAGGAAATGGAAATAAGTGTGTAACATATTCTTTGTAATATCTGTATTTCTGCTCATCGATAATTTTAAGCCTTTTACTTTTCTTTAGAATAGAAAAAAAGACTATCCTATATGCATTCCAATTACTTAAGACACTCATAAATTTCCAAAGTACCAGTAAAGAATATGAAGCAAAAAAACTGCTAGGGCATTCCTAAGAATAATTCAACCAAATCTATCAAGACACTAGGTTTTTATCCCTAAAATATTCTTTAAAATATCAACCTGTAAAAATGAAAAATAGACCCAAAAATGCCATTATTTAGACCAAATGAGGAACAAATCTTTGCTGACTGTGAGACACAATTAATTATTTTAACTTTCAAGAGGAACCTTAATATAGAATTGAATTTTACCTAGTCTTTCATCCATTTTATTAAATAATGACACTTTATTTGTTCATAGGATAGTCTCAACTAATTATTTTTACTTGTTCAAGAATATGTTTCACTTACTGACTTTTATATAAATATTACAATTTTGGCCGGCGCCGTGGCTCAACAGGCTAATCCTCCGCCTTGCGGCGCCGGCACACCGGGTTCTAGTCCCGGTCGGGGCCCCGGATTCTGTCCCAGTTGCCCCTCTTCCAGGCCAGCCCTCTGCTGTGGCCCAGGAGTGCAGTGGAGGATGGCCCAGGTGCTTGGGCCCTGCACCCCAGGGGGAGACCAGGAAAAGCACCTGGCTCCTGGCTCCTGCCATCGGAGGAGCGCGGTGCGCCGGCCGCAGCGCGCCGTCTGCGGCGGCCATTGGAGGGTGAACCAACGGCAAAAAGGAAGACCTTTCTCTCTGTCTCTCTCTCTCTCACTGTCCACTCTGCCTGTAAAAAAAAAAAAAAAAAGATTTAAAAAAATCACAATTTAGACATGCAGTTCAAAAATCATAAATTTCTTATTCACTTTAGTGTGAGACAAGATTAGTGCATGATGCTCATTCCACATGGCCTGAACAGAAACATTACATTTCAAAATGTATGTATGAACCAAGATACTGTTTAGTTACCCAATTAAAGAAAATGGTCAAATATGTCTTTACAACAAATAACCACGCCAGATTTCTTGCACTGTTTTTTTTTTTCTTTCTTCACAGAAATGGTCATCAAGCAGGAATTCCACACATAGTAGATGCTGTGACAATTTCCACATTAAACAGAATTATCACACTGCTATAAAATGCTGACCCCACTTAAGGATCCTGTTGGTCAAGGATTTCATCATTTTATCAAGCATGTGAAAGCTGTTATCTTCAAGCTGAACATTGCTACAAGGTTGTTATACAAATGCTGTTTGCCTAAGACAGAGTTATCTGGAGAAAGAAGTATCTTTGCCAAAGTAATGTTAATAATTTCCTAAGATATCTCAGAAAACAGCCTAGACTCCTGAAAACCTCCCCTGTAAAAGTGTGGAAATAAGTACCCTTTCAAGGAAAACTACAGATTAATTAATATCCTGAAGACAATGTACAAAATCAACTTCTAAAAGGATCACACTGCCATGCTAATACTTTCATTTTGATGAGTTGTTTAAACTTCCCACTAATCAAATTTTCTAGGATAATTGCCATTACAAAATGAATTCAGCTAGAAAGAAGGATGATTACAGACATAGTTAAGTTTTTCTTAATTTATTATACAATGCTAGATCAGAGACACTGCCATATTATATTTCTTGTGTGTGTCTGTGTGCATACCCACTGTGAGACTTTAAGTCAACCTATGTTCTTTTCATAGTTCATAGTATATAAATATGCTAAGTAATTCTTTGGATCCACATCTGAAAACGAAGTAATCCTTCATAACCAGAATGTCAGAAAATATTTATTCATAATGAATCTCAGAAAAATTTATTCATAATGATAGATTATTTGGTTGTTGTATAGGATATTAGGATATAATATAGGATATAATATCCTATAGTAAATATTAATATTTTATAAGTTCTTATGTATTAAATCTATGGGCATTTTTACTGCAGTCTTGATTGATTCCAAATTCATCAGGAACTTAGCAGGCAGCACAAAAGATGCAAGTCCAAACAGCAAGCTTCTAAAAAATGCTACTGACACCAAATTTGTAAAAGCCATCAACTTGGCAAACTCACAGCGATTTCTTATTTAGTAAAATAACGAGTGTAGTGGCAGCATCATAGTGCTTAACAGCACAGAGCTCTTCTGAGGCATCTAGGCACTCACAGACACGCCAGACACGCTAGCTCCTTCATTTTCATGAGGACACCAGTGAGCAGAGAAAGATGGCATCACACAAAAAAGAAAATCACTTGAGATCTCGGGCGGTTGTCCAGGTAATGGTAAAGCGCTAAACTGAAACCCCTGTGGCCACTAAGCAGCAGCTAAGACAGCAGAGAAGTCCCGTCCAGCTCCAGAGCAGCTGTAGGAAATACAGATTGGTGGAATAACAGCACACCCTGGCGACAAAAACAAGTTACTTCTGACTGGCTTGATCAATCAACTGAAGTACTCAAAATAAGAAGCTACCTGACATTTCTTCAAATCTTCCTATAAGACTCCAAAACACCATGAATAAACTTAGACAATTATTCAAAAAAGGGAAAATAAAAATTTCATATAATACAAATGCTAAAGTTATTGTAAAATCTTGTTTAATCATTAATCAGCAATTGTGCAAGTTTTTAGATTATGCCTCAATTTCACATTTAGAGTTTAAAAACAAAAATCCTCACATTGAAGGGTAGCCAAAACAACAGAAAATTTTGAAACATGCTTAGAACAGGACTTAACATAACACAAAACACTATACATATTTAGTATATAAACAAATAGATGACCCCAATGTAGAAATGCGATTTTTACAATAAAAAATATTAAAAGCCGTAATGAATGAAGTGTTTGCTATGTTCCTCTGCTATGCTTTTGGCATATATTTTTTCTCTAGTCTTCATAATAAATCCAAGTATCATTATCTCCTTTTACAGAAGAGGGAAAGCAAACCAAAAACCAGCCAGTAGTACAACGAGGATTCAAACCTAGGTATCTCTGACTCTAAAACCTTTCTTTTTAACCTTACCGCACAATACAGAAAGATGGCTTTTCTCATCTACTCCTAATTTATGGATGAGGAAGCCAAAGAGACTTAGCTAACGCCCCACAGATAAAGTGAGTAAGTAAGAAATTAAGGTATCTTAGCCTATATAAGTATCTACCTATTTAAAAAAAAAATAGCAGATATAACTGCCACTGTCACCAGGAATAGTCTCTTGAATCACCCAGGATTACAGTCTAAGGATATCCACTCTAACACCCACAACACATCCAAGACATATGCTATAGTAAATTAGGGAACAGAAGGATTCTATCTCCTAGTTTGGTGGAAAGGTCGGGTGTCCCAAATGTCCCTGTGACATAATCAATTTATTCATCCTAGTAAATGTTCAGTCTAGTGTAAAAAACATGTACTAAATTTCAATTTTGTTTTCCACAGTGGTGGAGAAGACCCATAAAAAGGGCTGGATGGGAAACAAAAGTCTACCAATTACCTCTCTTAGCCAATACCATTGATGACTACTACAAAAATGAAGAGATACGTGGCAGATGTATTTTCCTTGAGCATGCACAGGCATGATAATGAGAGAAAAATCAGCACCCCACCCACAGGTGTTGGCCTTAAGTCATTTGGCAGTGACTACAGCTGAAGTACACACAAGCTTCATCCTACTATCTGCTGTGACAAAATAAAAGCTGATAATTTAACATAAAAAGTGAAAGTGTGGGTAACTATATTGAAAATACATGGTGCAGGGGCCAGCGCTGTGGTGCAGCAGGTTAACGCCATGGCCTGAAGCACTGGCATCCCATATAGGCACCCGTTCTAGTCCCAGCTGCTCCACTTCTGATCCAGTTCTCCGCTATGGCCTGAGAAAGCAGTAGAAGATGGCTCCTGCACCCATGTGTTAGACCCAGAAGCTCCTGGCTCCTGGCTTCAGATTGGCACGGCTCCAGCAGTTGCAAGCAACTGGGGAGTGAACCAGTGGATGGAAGACCTCTCTCTCTCTCTCTCTCTCTCTCTCTCTCTCTCCTTCCCTTCCTCACTTACTCTCCTCTCTCTTTGTAACTCTGACTTTTGAATGAATCAATAAATAAATCTTAAAAATAAAGAAAATACAGGGTATATTTGCAAGATGCATACACATTACAGCTCAGGGCTCTCTTCTCTGTATAAAAATGAATTGACCCCCAAACTAAACCAAATGCTGTGGCTCAGTCAAGGGAAGAATACTGGTTTGGGAGCTTTCTTATAATTATGTCTTCAAATATTTGTTTAGATAACTAAGACAAAACACAGCTTTACATGAAACATTTATCATTTATTCATCTTTTTGGATATTATAATGGAAATGGTTACCTTTCCTTTTAAAGAACAAATGCATATTCATATTCTGAGCATTTTGCAGGACATCCAGAGTTTACCTAGTAATGGTCCTAGTAAACGGGAAGCTATTTGTCATGAATCATTTCACCATGTTTAAATTTCATTAAATCCTACCAACTTATGATTTTATCAACTATGGACATTTTCTTTAGCAGTTCAAGACTTACTGATAATATGCTGTACAAGAAATAGTATACTCTAAAACTGTTTTAAAATGATTTAACACTTCAGATTTGAATAAACGTTGTCCTTTACATACATATTATCTAGCTCAGAATACAGAGCCTCAAATTTTATAGCAGTACTAAAAGGGCCTCAATTATAACAATTAATGCCAGAAACACAAAACAATGATTAAGATTTCATTTTATGCCACTTAAAGAACGGTTTAAAATCTTTATTTCTTTATGAAATATATAAGTATGGGGAAATAGTCTATTCAAACTCAATAACATTTTAAAACACTAACATGTGGCATGATATTTATATTATCCTACAGTATTTATTATAATAAATGAGTTCTCAGAATAATCACCCTAACAAATATCTTGTTTTTTGTTCTGGGTTTTTTTTTTTAAAGATTTTATTTATTTATTTGACAAGTTGAGTTAACAGACAATGAGAGAGAGAGAGAGAGAGAGAGAGAGGTCTTCCCTCCGTTGGTTCACTCCCCAAATGGCCGCAACGGCCAGAACTACACTGATCCGAAGCCAGGAGCCAGGTGCCTCCTCCCGGTCTCCCATAAGGGTGCAGGCACCCAAGCACTTGGGCCATCCTCCACTGCCCTCCCGGGCCACAGCAGAGAGTGGGAGTGGAAGAGGAGCAACCGGGACTAGAACTGGCTCCCATATGGGATGCCAGATCCGCAGGCGGAGAATTAACCTAGTGCGCCATGGCGCCAGCCCCTGTTTTTTTGTTTTTAATAAATAAAAATCCTTTCTTTGAAAACAGTGAAATTATCAGGTAATTTATTTTTCATGTTAACTTTTTGAAATAGAATCTCCATAAGTACCTTCAAAACAGCAACATTAATTATTTTTCTAGTTTATTCATGTATAATTGACAAATAAATGTATATATTTAAGCTATACATTGTGAGATATACACCTTGTGGTAACCACAATCAAACCAATTATACAACTATAACCCCATATGGCCATCATAGTGCATATATGTGGTGAGAGGATACTATTCTTGTGGCAAACTTCAAGGGCACAGTATATTATGATTAACTAGAATCACTATGCTCTACATTAGGTTTCCAGAATTCATCTTTTCAGTGAAAGTTTGGCCTCTTTGAACTACATCTTTCAATTTCCTCTAACCCCAAGCCACTGGCAGCTACCATCCTACCTCTTGGTTCTATGTTGAACTTCTTTAGATTCCACATATAAGTGAGATAATACAATATTTGTCTTTATGTGCCTGGCTTATTTCACTTAGCATAATGTCTTCTAGCTTCATCTACATTGTCATAAACAACAGAATTTCCTTCTTTTTAAAGACTGAATAATATTCTGTTTCATAGATACATAGATGATAGATGTGAGGTCAGTACAGTATTTTATAAAGCATGCACTGAGAAACATTTAGGCTATTTCCACATCATGGCTATTATAAATAATAGTGCAGTAAACATGGGAGTACAGATATATTTTCAATATAATAATTTCATTTCCCATTTACATGACTACATACCCAGAACTTAGTTTGCTGGATCATTTGGAAGTTTATTTTATATTTTTTGAGTGAGATCCATACTGTTTCACAATGATTGCAGCAATTTACATTCCTACCAACAAAGCATAAAGATTTCCTTTACTCCATGTCTTTGCCAACACTTACTTTTCATTGTTTAATAACAGTCATCCTAATAGGTATGAGCTAACTCTCATAGTGGTTTTAATTTGCATTTCCTTGATGATTAGTGATACTGAGCAACTTTTCATAGACCTGTTGGTCATCTCAATGCTTTCATTGAATACTATCTACATAGATCCCTTGCTCGATTTTTTCTTGACTTTTACTTCTCTGCTATTGAATTGCATAAGTTATTTATTTATATGTTTTGGATATTAATTCCTTATCAAACAGATGGTTTATAAATACCTTCTCCATTCTGTATGTTGCTTTTCATTTTGTTGACTCTTTTTTTTTGCTTTGCAGAATATTTTAGTTTGGCATAGTCCCACCTGTTTATTTCTGCTTTTGTTGCCTGTGCTTTTGGTGTCATATCCTAAAAATCAGTGCCAGAACTACCATCATGGAGCTTTCCCCTGTGTTTTATTATTTTTTTTTAAGATTTATTGATTTATTTGAAAGTCAGAGTTACACAGAAAGAGGTCTTCCATCCGATGGTTCACTCCCTTAGATGGCCGCAACGGCAGGAGCTGTGCCGATCCAAAGCCAGGAGCCAGGAGCTTTCTCCGGGTCTCCCACGCAGATGCAGGGGCCCAAGGACCCGGGCCATACTCTACTGCTTTCCCAGGCCACAGCAGAGAGCTGGATAGGAAGAGGAGCAGCCAGGCCAGAACTGGTGCCCATATGGGATGCCAGTGCTTCAGGCCAGGGCGTTAACCCCTACACCACAGGGCCAGCCCCCTCCCCTGTGCTTTTTTCAAGAAGCTTTACAGTTTTAGGTCTTATGCTTAAAACTTTAATGTATAGTATCTGACAAAAAATCCAATTTCTCTTTTTTTTGCATGCGTATATCCAGTTTTCACAGCACCATTTATGATACATTTGTTGAAGATTAGTTGACCACAGGTTTATTTCTAGGAATTTTATTTTGTTCCACGTCTGTCCTTAGGCCAATCCAATACTAGGGTTCCTTTTATTATTATAGCTTTGTAATATAATATGAAATCAGAAAATGTGATGCCCCTAACTTTGATCTTTCTCACTTGATCTTAGTTTGATCTACTTAAACATTCTTTAGCTACTTGGGGTCTTTGTGGTTCCACATGAAATTAGTAATGTTTTTATTTCTAAAACAAATTGCTGTAGGGCTTTTAATATGGATTGCATTAAATCTGTGGATTGCTTCGGACAGTATGGACATTTTGAAAATATTGATTTTTCTGATGTTTGCACATGAGTTATTTTTCCACTTATTGGTTTCTTTTTTATTTATTTTTTTTTTTAATTTTACAGGTAGAGTTATACACAGCAAGATAGAGAAACAGAGAAAGGTCTTCCTTTTTCCATTGGTTCACCCCCCAAATGACCGCCATAGTTGGAACTGCGCCGATCCAAAGCCAGGAGCCAGGTGCTTCTTCCTGGTCTCCCATGCTGGTGCATGGGCCCAAGCACTTGGGCCATCCCCCACTGCCTTCCCAGGCCACAGCAGAGAGCTGGACTGGAAAAGGAGCAGCCAGGACTAGAACCGGTGCCCATATGGGATGCTGGCGCCGCAGGCAGAAGATTAAGCAAGTGAGTCACGGCACTGGGACGCAGTTATTGGTTTCTTAAATTACTTTTATCAATGTTTTATACTTTTCAGATTTATTCTCTACTCTTTATGTTCTTTTTTAAAAAGATTTATTTATTTACTTGAAAGTCAGAGTTACACAGAGAGAGAAGGAGAGGCAGAGAGAGAGAGAGAGGGGTCTTCCATCCACTGGTTCACTCCCCAGATGGCTGCAATGGCCGGAGCCGTGCCAATTCGAAGCCAGGAGCCAGGAGCTTCTTCCCAGTCTCCCAAGTGGGTGCAGGGACCCAAGCACTTGGGCCATCTTCCACTGCTTTCCCAGGCTATAGCAGAGAGCTTGATCAGAAGTGGAGCAGCCGGGAGTCAAACCGGCACCCATATGAGATGCCGGCACTGCAGGTGGCAGCTTTACCCACTATGCCACAGTGCCAGCCCCTATTCTTTATGTTCTTTTTGACACTATTATAAATGGAACAGTTTTCTTAAATCCTTTTTTGGGCATTTCAATGTTAACGTATAGAAATGCAACTCCTTTATTTGTATGCTGAATTTTGTATCCTGCAACTTCACAAAATTCATTTATTAGTTCTAACAGGTTTTGGAGGAGTCTTTGACTTGATTTCTCTCTATATATGGTCATGTCATCTACAAACAGTTACAGTTTAACTTCTTTTCATTTTGGGTGCTTTTCTTTTCTCGCCTAACTGATCGGGCTAGCACTTCCATTTCTGTGTTGAAAGGAAATGACTAGAGTGGGTATCCTTGTGCTTTTCTTTATAATATATGTATTTGAAAGGCAGAATTACAGATAAAGGGCAGGGGGAGAGAGAGAGAGAAACTGAAATCTTCCATCTGCTGGTTCACTCCCCAAATGGCCACAACAGCCAGGGCTAAGCCAGGCTAAAGCCTGGAGCCTGGAACTCCATCTGGATCTCCCATATGGTTGGTTGGAAGAGTCCCATGTACTTCCCAGGCACGTTAGCACGGAGACAGATGGGACATAGAGCAGATGAAACTGGAACCTCTGTCACAAGTGATGGCTTAACCTTTTGTGCCACAATGCTGGCCCCTCTTTTGGACCCACCCCCAGTGCTAATTCTTGATACTAAAAAGTTTGCAACTTTTCACCATTGAGTACAATGGTAGTTGTGGATTTATTACATGTGCACTTTGTTGTGTTGAGCTCCATTACTTCTATATTTCTAATTAGTTGAGTTTGTATCATGAAAGCATGTTGAATTCCATCAAATGCTTTTTCTGCATCTTTTGAGATAATCATAGGATTTTTGTACTTCATTTTGTTGATGTGGTATCCCACATTTACAGATTTGCATAGATTGAAGCATCTTTGCATTCCAAGGATAAATCTCCCTTGATCATATTGAATTATCTTTGTAATTTACTACTGAATTCAGTTTGCATCTATGGTGATCAAGAATAGTGACCTGGGGAGGGTGTTGCAGCATAGCACGTTAAACGACTCCATGTGATGACTGCATACCACAGCAGAGTGCTGGCTGAAGTTCTGGCTCCTCCACTTCTGAATCAGCTCCTGCTAATTCACTCTGGGAAGGCAGCAGAGAATGGCCCAAGTACTTGGCATGCAAATGGGAGACACAGTTTCTGGGGCTTCTGTCAGTTGCAGGCATCTGGGGAGTGATCAAGTGTTATCAAAGAATGTCTCCCCACAACCCTGTCACTCTGCCTTACAAATATATTTTAAAAATCTTTTAAATAAAAAATAATATTAGCCTATAATTGTCTTTTTCTTGTAGTGTTCTTTTCTGACTTTGGTATCAGGATAACACTGGCCTTATAAACTGAGTTTGGAAGTTTGTTCAGTTTTTTGGGTGAGTTTAAGAAGAACAGATACTAGTTCTTTGAATGTTAGAATTCAGCACTGAAGCAACCATGTCCTGAGCTTTTCTTCGATGGGAGATAATATTCAATATCCTATATTATTATTGTTCTTCCCATATTTTCTATTTTTCATGATTCAATTTTGATAACATGGATTTTTTTAAAATTTACCTCTGTTTCTTCCTCCTCTACCTCTAATTCTACCTTTCAAATATATAAATAAATCTTTTTTAAAAAAATAGCTTTTAGTTTACTCTTTTCTGTTGCTTTACTAGTCTTTATTTCATTTATTTGTGCTCTGATATTTATTTTCTTCCTTCTGAAAACTTTGGACTCAGTTTGTTCTTTTTCTAGTTCCTTAGGTAAAGTTTGGTTATTTAGTATCTTTCCTTTTTTTTTTTTTTTTTGCAAGCAATTATCATAAACTTTCCTCTTGGTACTGTTTTCACTGCATTCCATAAGTTTCAGTAAATCAATTTTCCATTTTGATTTTCCTCAAGATATATGAAATGTTTCCTTTTAATTTCTTCTTGAGTCCACTGTTGGCTAAGAGTGTGTTACTTAGTTTCCACACATTTATAAATTTTCCAGCTTTCCTTCTTTAACTGATTTCTAATTTCACATCAAAGAATCTTGAGATGACTATCTTGGAGAATGTTCCATGTGCAATTGAAAAGAATGTGTAATCTTCTATTGTAGAGTGTGATGTTATGTATATTTTGGTTATATCCACCTAAAAATGCAGTTGAAGCTCAACATTTCCTTATTAGTTTTATGCCTCATGATGTGTCCATTGTTGCAAGTATAATTTCCTATTATGTTATTGCTATATAATTATTCAGATATATTGATATTTGCTTTTTATATTTAAGTACTCTGATGATAGATATAAATTTATAATTGCTACACTGTCTTGATGAAATGACCCCTTTATCATCGTATAACAACCTTGTTTTTCTCTATTCACTTTTATTTTAAAGATTTTATTTATTTGAAAGACAGCATTACAGAGAGAGGTAGAGACACAGAGAGTGGTCTTCCACCCACTGGTTCACTCCCCAGATGGCCGCAATGCCCGGAGCTGCGCTGATTCGAAGCCAGGAGCCAGGAGCTTCTTCTGGGTCTCCCACATGGTTGCAGGGGCCCAAGGACTTGGGCCATCTTCCACTGCTTTCCCAGGCCATAGCAGAGAGCTAGATCAGAGAGGAGCAGCCAGGACTAGAATCGGTGCCCATGTGGGATGCCAGCGCTTCAGGCCAGGGCTTTTACCCACTGTGCCACACCACAGGCCCCAATCTCTTATTCAGTTTCTTACCTGAAGCCTACTTTGTCTCACATTAAGTATTGCTAGCTACTCTTGCCTTCTTTTGGTTTCCATTTACATCTTTTTCCTTTCCTTTGCTTTCAGCTATGTGTGTTCTTAGAGTTGAAGTGAGCCTATTTAATGAAGCATATAGTTGGATATTTTGTTTATTTATCCACTTCGTTTTTTAATTGGAGAATTTAATCCACTTAAATTCAAGGTAGTTAGTTAAGGACTTACTTTTACTATCTCATTGATTTCTACATATTTTATAGATCTGGCTTTCTTTAACACTATTTCTATCTTCCTGTCTCCCTTTGTGTTTTGATGATTTTCTGCAGTGTATGCTTTTGGATCATTTCTCTTTTTCTCTTGTGAATCTATTGCTTTGTGGTTAGATTAAGGATTTGATAAAACATCTTATGATTCTAAGTCTGCTTTTAATGTGATAAAACTTAAATCAAATTCAAATCTCTATATTTTTATCCCACACATACATTTTATGTTTTTGATGTCATATTTTACACTGTGCAACCATTAACAAATTGCTGTATTGTTATTATTAATATTTTTATCTTTTAAACTTTACACTTAGAGGTATAAGCAATTTAAACACCATCATTACAGCATGAGTATTCTGAATTTGACTATGCTTTTTTTACTTTATTGTAACACTTTTTGACTGTATATTTTTCTTTTTTTACTCAAGGTCACAGATTCTTCTGTTAGTCATGTCAGCTATTGACACTCCTTGTTGCATTTTTCATTACATCCATTGCATTCTTCAGTTCCAGTATTCATATTTGGTTCATTTGTATGATTTCTATCTCATTATTAAACTTCTCAATTTTTTAATATATTGCTTTCAAAATTTTCATTTAGTTGTCCATCTGAATTTTCTACAGCTTTACATCCATTACATATATTGGTATGCATGAGGGTTTTCTAAAAAGTTTGTAAAACTAAATGAAAATGTTTATTTTGATGCAAAAATTGACATTTATATAAATGGTATCATATAACTTATGATTTTTTTTGTCTGGTTTCTTTTCACTTAGAATTTTTTTGAAATTCATCCACACTGTAGCATATCTTAGTACTTCATTCCTTTATCTGGTTCAAGAATATTCCATTGCATAGATAAATCCCACTTTATTTATCAGTTGATGGACATTTGGTTGCTTTCACTTTTGGCTATTAGTAAAAGTACTGCTATGAACACTCATTAACAAGTTTTTAATATTAACATGTTTTCAACTATTTTGGGCATTTGAGGGTTCTTCAAAAACTTCAAAGAGAATAATATTGAAAGGTAAGTTTATTTTGGTGTGAATAATTTTTAAACTCCATGCATACAATGCAGACTTCATGAAAACTGTATATTATGGGAATACTATGCATGGTTTTCTAAAATTTCATGTACCAAAATAATTTTGGTTTTTTTTTTTTTAATTTGACAGATAGAGTTAGACAGTGAGAGAGAGAGAGACAGAGAGAAAGGTCTTCCTTCCGTTGGTTCACCCCCAAGGGGCCGCTACAGCCGGCACTGTGCCAATCTGAAGCCAGGAGCCAGGTGCTTCTTCCTGGTCTCCATGCAGGTGCAGGGGCCCAGGGACCTGGGCCATCTTCCGCTGCCTTTCCAGGCCACAGCAGAGAGCTGAACTGGAAGAGGAGCAACCGGGACTAGAACCCAGCGCCTATATGGGATGTCGGCGCACAGGCAGAGGATTAACCAAGTGAGCCACAGTGCCAGCCCCAATAATTTTATTTTAAATTCCATTCTCTAAAAACATTTGTGGTCCACTTGTTACATGTAGGAGTAAAATTTCTGATTCATTACATGAGTAATTTCCATGTGTAACATTTTGAGGAAATGCCAAAATACCTTCAATAATAACTTCACCATTTTATACTCCTACAAGAATACGGGACAGTTCCAATTTCTCTAAATCCTCCCCAAACTTACCATTGTACTCCTTCTCTTTATTATAGCCTTCCTAGTGGGTGTGTAGTAGTAACTCATTATAATTGAATACAATATAATCATTATCTATACAAAATTGATATTTCAGTTCTGAGAAACAAGAAGAAAGTTCCTAACAATTATACTAAGTTATGTTATGAGATTTTTAACATGTCCACCAGGAACAAGGATAAGACTATCGTTATTTTAATTAGTCAGTTTAGCTAATGTGAAAATCTAGCACACAGCAGTAAAAGAAGAACACATTAACCCTTTAAGTCCCTAGTGGATACTTGATCTTAATGGATAAGTAATCGAACAAGAATTAGTTTATATGATATATTCCTTCTAAATGTGGCCTAAGCCATGGAATAAAATAACGAAGTTTCAACTCAATTAAGTATTCCCAAAACAAATGAAATGAAAAATAACTTGACACTAGTTTCAGAAAACATTAAATAAAATGATGCTATATCTTGGTCACATTTCCTGTAGAATTTTATGCATGCAATGGGAGTCAAATGTACCTCGTACCCAATTTACACAAATAATATAGACAAATCATCTTTTGAGAACTGTCATTTGATTTCTGTAGCAAAGAACATGTGATTCAAGAGGAAAAAAAAAAACAAAAACTACCACTGGCACTACCACATAACTCTT
Source organism: Sylvilagus floridanus (assembly GCA_949820135.1). NCBI lineage: Eukaryota > Metazoa > Chordata > Mammalia > Lagomorpha > Leporidae > Sylvilagus > Sylvilagus floridanus. Next base: position 92,039,469 of record OX463231.1, read on the forward strand.
ATTCTTTACAAAAATTAAATACGCATAAAGGAAACAAGAAACAAAAAAGCCAAAATTCTCTGGTGGTATAGGATGGATAGCAGATATTTTAAATGTCACTAGGGAAAAGCAGGCATCCTCAGGCAACTACTAAGCTAAGTTGTATATCTGATAAATTTGAGGGGAATTTTACTATTGTTGAACTCAGATTTTAGATTTAGCTCTGAAAAACCTCTACTGTAGCAGGTTTCTTTAGTTAGTCTGGTATCTAGGGAGGCAACACTTCGTATTTTCTTCAACAAGAAAGACTACTAGTATGCAAAACTGAAAGACTTCTTTGGAGGTCACAAGTAACCAGGTGAAGCAATCCTTCTCCCCATATCTTTACTATGGATATTTCAATGTCAGCAATGACACTCCTTCAATCAAAGCGAACCCGATTAGGAAAGATAGACTATGTCTAATACTACATGGCAGCTAAGAAATAGATGAGATATCCAGAAATAATCAGGGGAGGGTACATATCAAAATGATAACTAAAGCTCCTCTGAAGTAAGAGGGGCAAAAACAGGAGATTTAGATAATGAATGTTAGCATGACTTTATTTGTATCAATCATTTGAAAGTTCCACGATATTCAGACCATGTATGGTTAAAAGAGGGCTCACAAATTAAGAATAAATTAATTTCTGGCAAAGACTGCAGATTATTCCAGCAGCTGTGCTTTAAGGACCATACTGAAGATTATGAATTTTTTCTCTGCATTTGTTCCTGAAGCAGGCTAATTTCTCCATGGTACACACATGCTGCAGAAATAGCCTCATTCTCGTGCCTGGTGACAATCTCATCAAAAAACACTTGTTTGGTGTCAAGCCTGAGTTAAACTACAACTCAGAAGAAGATGCTACACAATCTCCATTGCTGAACAACTGATGCATTTGTCACACATTGGAAAGGAGTCTTGTGGATCAGACACAGGCTCTACAGCAGATGGTATTTAATCACTTCATGAATTTAAAATGAGAAAGTTAAGGTGAACAAAGCGAAAGCTGAACAGACAGAATCATTATGGTTGTACAGGAATTCTACACAAGGTACTGCCCATTTATTTACTGTATCCTATTCAATTATGTTCTATTCCTAGGAGCAGAGAAAGGATTTTTTTTTTAATTTTTTGACAGGCAGAGTGGACAGTGAGAGAGAGAGACAGAGAGAAAGGTCTTCCTTTGCCGTTGGTTCACCCTCCAATGGCTGCCGCGGTCGGCGCGCTGCGGCCGGCACACTGCGCTCATCCGATGGCAGGAGCCAGGTGCTAGGTGCTTTTACCTGGTCTCCCATGGGGTGCAGGGCCCAAGCACTTGGGCCGTCCTCCACTGCACTCCTGGGCCACAGCAGAGGGCTGGCCTGGAAGAGGGGCAACCGGGACAGAATCCGGCGCCCCGACCGGGACTAGAACCCGGTGTGCCGGCGCCGCAAGGCGGAGGATTAGCCTGTTGAGCCACGGCGCCGGCCGAGCAGAGAAAGGATTTATCAGAATGATATTTTTAAATATTTGTCCTGACACCCCTAAAAAAAACTGTTCATCATATTATGGCGGGAGAAAAGAGATGATATCCTTGAATAGGATCATCTTTGGGAAACTTCTTATCAATCTGTCCTAGTGACATAATCCCACGTCTTTTCTATAACAGTAAAGACTGCAAGCTAATTCATGATGGAGGTAAACTGAATGCATTAGATAATGGCTAACAAGTTAAATGCTTCAGAGTAGTCTTCTTTATTTTCAAGTGAGGTATAGTATTTTTAGAGCTACTGTTTTTGAGTACTGATAATGTGGCATGAAGCATTCTAAGTTCTTTACTTAATTCTCATAATTACTCTAACATTCTTATTTCCATTTTGAAGATGATGAAACAGATTCTCAGAGGGATATAATGATATGCCCTGGCTAGTAAGAGAGAATGAGAGAGGATTCAAATCCAAGCTGCCTAGACCCCATATGCACTGAAATAGTTGCAGGAATCAATATAATTATGTTATTTTGCAAAAACAATTTCAGAAAGTATGCAAGACTAACAGGGTTAGAACTCTCAACAGGTTGGCATTGTGGTATACACTGTAAAGCCACCACCTTCAACACCATCAACCCACATGGGTGCTGGCTCATGTCACAGTTGCTCTACTTTACGAACCAGATACCTGCTAATGACCTGGAAAAAGCCACAGAAGATGACCTGAGTGTTTGGGTCTCTGCCACCTATGTGGAAGATTCAGATGAAGTTCCAGGCTCCAGCTTTGCTCAGCCCTGGCCGTTGTAGCCACCTGGAGAGTGAACCAGCAGATGGAAGATTTTCCCCACCCCCTTCCTCCCATCTCTCCTCTTGCTATAACTCTGACTTTCAAATAAAAATAAATAAAGCTTCAAAAAAAGAACCCTTACCAATGACAGAGGATTCAATAATTATCCCAAGAATATTTATATCATATTATTGATAGCCTAGAAAAAAATCAGAAAGTATGTCTTCATACAGCAAGAGTATATTAATAGATAAAAAGTATTCACTTATGTATATGAGTTTAAAGGGAAGCCAATGTTAAAGCATCTGTAACTAGAGAAATGCAATAGTTAGACTTTCAAGATAAAAGAATACAAACATAATTCTAAGATATAAAGTTAATAAATACTTTAACAACCAAGAAGTTTTCATACAAATTGAACAGTAATATTATTGTTAAGAGATATGAAAATGTTTTTTTTAGTTTTATTAGGAAAGCAGTCAGGGGTTAGAAGAAAACATCGTATCTGTAGATTTGTTTCCTTTAGCTAACCAACCAACGAACCAACCAAAAATACTCAGCAATAGTACAATGCAAAAATGTTCAGAAATACAATCAGACTAACTAAAATGCCCTTCAGAGGTTTCAATTGCTATCCAAATCTAATCCAACAAAATATTTCAAAGAACAGAAGATTCACTGACTATTTTAATAGAAATGATACTGTTTCAATACTATAGAAAAAGCAGTGAGCCCTTAAAATCATCCGGAGCCCAGCCTATAATAGCAATTTCATAATATGAAGTACATTTCAAGTTTCCACTAAGTTATTAAACACAAGTAGCACTTGGAACCAAATGTAGGAAAATTAACAGGAGTGAATGTCAGGAATCCTGGGTCACACTCATGGTTCTGCAACATCTGGCTTGCATGTCCTCAAGTGGGTTATTTCCTCTCTCTAGAGCTCAGTCTCCCCATTTGTAATAGGAATAATCTTATCTATAATATCTTTAAATTCCTTTCAAGCTTATGATTACAAGACACTGTATGACAGAATCACCTTCCAACATTCTAGTCCATACATAGTTACTATGTGCCCAACAGGGTCATAATTAAAGTTTCCTCATTTCTATGTTTGTATCAATGTTTAAACTAAGCTCTAACAGAAATAATATCATATTTGAACATGGTATATATATGCATTATAAAAAATCAAAATCTTGTCTTAAATTCAGTATGAAAGCTTTTTCTACAGATCAGATAATAAAATTAATATGTGTACTTTCATTCACAGTTTTAAAGATTTTCTTAGCACAGGCTATTTGTCATATATTTGCTAGATGGAAAAGACCAATAAAAAGCCTACAGTAGTCCTTGAAATTTATAAGTTTAAAGACCAAATGCACTTTAATAGAATTCCCTTGTTTAGAATGCTTTTGATAGCAATCTAGGAATGTTAAAGAAATACCTGAAGCATCAACAATGATTAATAATTTTGATGAATGCCAAAAATAATTCATCAAGCCGTCATTTCTAAACATTCTTTGAGTTTAATACTTGGCTCAGTAGAAAAAAATACTTACCTCTTTTGACCTCTGAAAATAACAGAAAAAAAAAAGATAGATCTAGGTCATCCAGAAATTTTGGAAAATGGATGGAATAAAAATGAAAAGCATGAAGAAGCTTTCTCTTGCCAAGAATTATGACGTAAGGAAGGGTTAATCACATGATTCTAGAGAGTTGCCCTTCATTGTTAGGTCTCCAGTAGAGATGAAATATTAGACCAAAAAGTCCCCAGTCATATGTCAAAAGGAATGTTTTAGTGAACCAGAGATCACCAAATTTTTCCAAAGGAGAATTCTATTTCTCCATAACTAAGCAGCAATGGAGGAGTCAATGTTCAGGTTGAAATGTTACAATTATTATGCAGAAAGGATGCCAATAAATCATCATTTGGGATTTAAATTCAAATCCTCTGAGAATCCTACCCCCATAACCCTATATAATGCCTTCTAAAATTTAATGAAATATAAAACACCAAGAAAAAGTTCATTAGTTTCAATTATATATCAAAGCAAAACTTTTGAACAAGCAACTCACAATAAAATAAACTAGAAAGATACATGTAGAAAATATTACAGTTAATTAATATATTATCATATTTATTTTCTACTGCTGCATAACAAATTGCCACAACCTTGATGGTATGCAACAACACCCATTTACTAGCTTATATATCTGCAGTCCAGAAGCACAGAGAAAACTCCTTACAGAAGATTAATGTGGCCACAACTACAAATGCAGAGTCAGAAGATTATTCTGATAATCTTCCTTTTTTAAAAAAAAAAGATTTATTTTATTTATTTGAAAGGCAGGGTGACAGACAGAAGGAGGGACACAGAGAAAGATATTCCATCCATGGTTCACGTCTCAAATGATCACAATGACCAGGGCTGGACCAGGCTGAAGCCAGGAACCCAGAACTCCATCATGGTCTCCCATGTGAATGGCAAGGGCCCAAGGACGTGGGGCCATCTTCTGCTGCTTTCCCAGACACATTAACAGGGAGACAGATTGATAGTGGTGCAGCCAGGACTCAGACTAGTACTCTGATGTGGGATTTAAGTCAGGACACAAGCACTGACTTAAATCACTGCTCCACAATGCCAGCCCCAAAAAATCCTTTCTTAAAGGCAAATTTACCATATATTATAACATAGTCATGAGAATAAAATCATCTGATTTATCATCCCAAGGATTACTTGGTCAAGGAAGGTAGTATAGAGGAATCAATCTTAAGAAACTTCCAAAAGTCTGCCTATTATAATTATATTAGGAAAGCATATAATTTTATGAAAAGTTATATTATAAGATACCAAATATAAATGAGAAAAATAGCATAGGAAAACAATGCACATATTGCAAACAGAATATTCTGAAAGAGTTTGACAAAGAAATCTACAACTATAAAAACAGCTCATGGCCTATCTATACCATTCCTAAAAATATCAGAAATAACTCATAAGAAAGAAAAGTTGTGGCTTGTGTACATCAGTCTTCCTTGGGTATTCCTAGAATCATGTATACAACTCTAGAAGAGAAATTTCCATATGATGTCTACCCACCTGCACTCTGAATATCAAATCTAGAAACCATATCTTATTCATCCTTCTATTCACAGATCTTAGAATGTATATGCACCATGAAAATATTTTTGAGTGCCTACCATATGACTATAACTGAGCTGTGTGCATCAAAATACAACTCTAGGGGGCCGGCACTACAGCACAGAGGGTTAAAGCCCTGGCCTGAAACGCCGGCATCCCACATGGGCGCCAGTTCTAGTCCCAGCTGCTCCTCTTCTGATCCAGCTCTCTACTATGGCCTGGGAAAGCAGTAGAAGATGGCACAAGCCCTTGGGCCCCTGCACATAAGTGGGAGACCCGGAGGAATCTCCTGGCTCCTTCCTTTGAATCGGTGCAGCTCTGGCCATTGCGGCCATCTGGGGAGTGAACCAGTGGATGGAAGACCTCTCTCTCTCTCTCTCTGCCTCTCTGTAACTCTGTCTTTCAAATAAATAAATAAATCTTAAAAAAATACAACTATATAATCCATGTTCTCATACACTTTATCATAATTTTCATACAAATAAAGATGTTAAGATATGTTAAATGAACGTATAAAGTGGTAGGATCATAAAGTCAACAGAAACGAAAGCACTCTTGGGAAGTAGGACCTTGATAGCTACATGGTAATTCACTACAAAGAAGATGGAGAAACAGGGTATTAGGGAGAACAAGAAATACAGAATATACTATGTAGCCTTCAAAAATTATAATTATCAATCGCATAAAACTATATAAAAATGTTTATTTCTTTTTTTGACAAAATGTTTATTTCTTAAGTATAAAACTCAGTATATCAAATTAGATCTGGACTCTAATCATAAAAATGCAAAAAAAAAGTATATAAATGTATTGAGTCAAATAGGAAAAAAATCAACAGAGTTTACTGGGAGATAAAATGATTAGTAAATTTATTTCTTCTTATTTTATTTATACTACTAGATTTATAATGGCATTTGTGCTTCCAAAGAAATTTTAAGTAAAAAGAAAGAAAAAAGCACTGTATTAAGACATAAATCTACCACCTCAGAGAGCCTTGCTGATAAAAAGCAGAAAATCCTCTTTGTCTGAATGTTTTTACCACCATTCTACCTAAAACACCTAATTATCCAAAATTACTTAATCATTCGTTAATTTCACAAACATCTCCTGAATACTATGAATGGGCCGGATATGGAATATATAAATGACTAACAGTGTCCCTCTTCCCAGAAAGCTTTTAATCTAAGAAATTAACATATTAAGATAAAAATATCATTTGTCAACTGCTGACAAGGCTGAGAAGGCAAAAAAAAAAAAAAAATCCTCTAAACAAAAGTTCACTTTGTGAGAAGAGGCTTCAGTTTGAAAGAATGAGTATCATAGTTCACTACCTTAAGCGTACCAACTGAAGCAGGACAAGATCTTACATTGTTGCCGAGCAATTACCTTTCTAAAACTCACAAATCAGACTCTCTTGATCCTCATTTTATATCAGTTCTATCACAGTGCAAGAAAATCTAGTCAATGCTTCCACATGTGGCTCAGTATATCTAAAGATCTAATGTCTTGCTCACTAACATGATAGCCTGCTTTATGCTTGAAGAACAATGTTTGAATTTCCAAAAATTTCAACAAAAGTTTACTTTAATAGATCTCCAGTCTCATAAGGAAAATTTGAGATCATTTACTTTGCATAGATCTTTCTTTTTTTTTATTCTGCTTTTGGTTGGGGTGTTTCATTACTCTCAGTTCTTACAATGAGTAGCCGTGTGTGTGTGTGTGTGTGTTTGTGTTGTGTGCATGTGTGTATAATATAAATTTTACTTGTAAACTACTAGAACTTGGAAGCAGAATTAAGAGCAGAATGATCCTCTAGTAAGGAAAAACAATTTTTTCTCCAGGAATTAGCACTGTCAGCTACCAAAACAGATTTTTTAAAAGATGTCTCCTTCCAAGCTGTAAGCCATTTGAAGAATCAAAAAGTTAGACAAAGGAAAAGTAAATTAAAAAAAAAAAAAACCTTACTATTCTCATTCCACGACACTCACCTAAAAGACAAGATCCCTCACTATACTCCTCAAATTCAACTTGAGGATTTGCTGGTACAGGATCCTTATATTGTAATAAATGGCATCTTAGTGGGAGCTTTACTATCTGCCAACTACATATTAAGTGGGATATTCTATAAGTTACTCAGAAGCAAAAGAGTCAATAGTTTATTAAATAAGAAATGTTATAAAGCACAAATGATCCATTTGGAGTTTTCCTCCTTTTGTTTTATATTTTCCTTATTTTTGCTATTATTAACATCATCACCAGCAGCAGTAGCTTCTGTATGATATGAATGCCCACTAACATTTGACATAATTATCGTTCTGAAAGGAAAACAAAAAGGATAAAGTCAGGAACCAGTGTTGGGGCACAGCAGGCTGAACCTCAGTTTGTGATACTGGCATCAGATATTTGGAGCAGTGGTTGCTCCACTTCTGATCCAGCTTCCTGCTAGTATACCACACAAAGCTGTGGAAGATGGCTCAAGTACTTGGAGCACTGCCCCTCATGTGGGAGACCAGGATGCATTTCCTGGCTCCAGGATTCAGCCTGGTCCAAATTTGGCTGTTAGTGCTATTTGGAGAGTGAACCAGTGAATGGAAGATCTGTCTGTCTTTCTTCCTTTCTTTCTTTCCTTCTTTCTTTTTTTTTTTTTCTCTCTTTCTCTCTTGAGTGAACCTGCCGATGGAAGATCATTATCTCTCCCTCTCAGTCACTCTGCCTTTCAAATAACTGTTTTTTAAAGGGCAGGGGGGGATAAAATAATATCCAGCAGATTTTTTTCTTTTGACTCGATTCCGAAAGGTAAGTACTGGACTTGGTGATGATTCTCCTTAAAAGGTAAAAGTGAGGGGCCAACATCATGGTGCAGTGGGGCAAGCCACAGCTTGAGATGCCAACTTCCCATATCAGAGGGCCAATTCAACCCCTAGCTGCTCCACTTCCAATCCAGCATTCCTGTTAATACACCTGGGAAGGCAGCAAACCCTGCCACCCATGTGGGAGACCAGGATGGAGTTCCTGGCTCCCAGCTTTAGCCTGGTCTGTCCCATTACAGGCACTTGGAAAGTGAACCAGCAAATAGAAGCGCTCTTGGCAGCTCATGACAAGAGCCTCGGGTGATTACTGACGTAATAAATAAGAGTGCAGGATCTCTGTCCTTAATGTTTTGTATTACGTGAATTAATGGTAAAACTACTACTAGGCCAGCGCCGCAGCTAACTAGGCTAATCATCTGCCTGTGGCGCCGGCACACCGGGTTCTAGTCCCAGTTGGGGCGCCAGATTCTGTCCCGGTTGCTCCTCTTCCAGTCCAGCTCTCTGCTGTGGCCTGGGAGTGCAGTGGAGGATGCCCCAGATCCTTGAGCCCTGCACCCACATGGGAGACCAGGAGGAAGCACCAGGCTCCTGGCTTCAGATTGGCACAGTGAGCCGGTTGCAATGCACTGGCCATAGCAGCCACTTGGGGGGTGAACCAACGGAAAAAGGAAAACCTTTCTCTCTGTCTCTGTCTCTCTCACTGTCTAACTCTGCCTGTCAAAAAAATAAACTACTACTAAAACAATACTCTATATTTTGTGTGTCTGTGCCGGTGCAAACTGTTGAAATCTTTACTTAGTAGATACTAAGTAGATCTTCTATATATAAAGATAATTGTAAATGAAATCTTGATGGAGAATGGGATGGTAGAGGGAGTGCGAGATGGGATGGTTGCAGGTGGGAGGGAGGTTTTGTGGGGAAAAGCCGCTATAATCCAAAAGTTGTACTTTGGAAATTTATATTTATTAAATAAAAGTTAAAAAAAAAAAAAGAAGCGCTCTCTCACTTGCTCTCTCATCATCATCATCATCACTCTGCCTTTTGAATGAATGATTAAATAAATAAATCTTTTGTTCTTATTAAAAAATTTTCTTTTTGAAATGACAAGGTTGTAGGTCTGGAATATGTTCCAAAGAAAGAGTGTCAAATACTCCCAGAGGGGATTTGGGAAGAATTCCAGGATGACTCAAAACCTAGCTCCTCTACATTATGAAGATATTACTTTAATAAGCCTGGTTGTAAGAATGATAGCCACAATTTCTGACATATCCAATCAATGATAGTGTTAAGTCAGTCTGTGGATTTCTGTCATCTCGATTGTCTTCCACAGTCTTAAATTCTTTTTGAAAGTACTTCGGGGTTTGAGAAATTATTTTTTAAAAAAATTCCCTGGTGTCCCTTCCTGGGGTTATGTCATAGATCTTATTGATCTTGTGTCCCATTTCTCATTTCTCAAATTCTTTCTTAGAAATGATTTGCTATCAGCCTTCCTCAGTTTTCTAATAAAATGTAACAGTTCATGCCAGGGTGCAACTAATCTCTAACACTTCATTCTTGTCACCCTCTCAGAGCTACAGATGCCTGGAGAAGATGACATGCAAAGGAAAAGGCTCCTATCTCCTTCCTGTGGACAATCAATCACTCTATCATCCTCTATTGTGTTCTTTCATTCTGTCATTTTTTTAAGAGGACATATTTGCTTTTCAAGGATCAATATTCAATTTAACTTTCTATGCACTATATATCAAGTTTTTAAAAAGTGAAGAAAATATGTTTCTGCTTTTGAAGTTATTTTAAACTATAATCAGGTTCTAAGCTGAGCCAACTTAATGAGACTCATCTTTGTGAATTCCAAGCAAAATAGTGAATGTGAGCTGTGAAAGGCAGGCTATATTTCTTCCTGTTTGTTAGAGGATATTATATTGCTTTAGGGGCTAGTGCTGTAGTGTACTGGGTAAAGCCAGCATTCCATATGGGCTCTAGGACATGTCCCAGCTGCTCCACTTCTGATCCAGCTCCCTGCTAATGGCCTGGAAAAAGGCAACAGAAGTATTTGGGCTCCTGCCACCAATGTGGGAGATGTAGATAAGATTCCTGGCTCATGGTTTTAGCCTGACCATTTAAGCCATCTGAAGAATGAACCAATGGGGCTGGCGCTGTGGCTCAATAGGCTAATCCTCCGCCTGCGGCACAGGCACCCCTGGTTCCAGTCCTGGTCGGGGCGCCGGATTCTGTCCTGGTTGCCCCTCTTCCAGGCCAGCTCTCTGCTGTGGCCCAGGAGTGCAGTGGAGCATGGCCCAAGTGCTTGAGTCCTGACCCCATGGGAGACCAGGAGAAGCACCTCGCTCCTGCCTTTGGATCAGCGCAGTGCAGCCATTGGAGGGTGAACCAACGGCAAAAGGAAGACCTTTCTCTCTGTCTCTCTCTCTCTCACTATCGACTCTGCCTGTCAAAAAAAAAAAAAAAAAAAAAGAATGAACCAATGGATGGAAGACAGTTCTGTTTCTCTCTCTCTCTCTCTCTCTCTCTCTCTCTCTCTCTCTCTGTAACTCTTTCAAAACAAATATTTTTTAAAAAAGGAGAATTGTTTTAATACTTTTAAGTAATAATGAATAATAAATAAAAATAACAAATTAGTCTAATAGAGAATTTATAAGTACTCAGAAGATGTACAGTTCAGACTTTAAAAGAATTAATTTCTTCAGTTCATTATTTCTGGCTATGAAGGCTGTACAACATGTTTAGCACCAGTAATTTTTCTATATGTGATGATAAAATTATATTCACAAGGCTAACATATTGTAGTAGTTATTTCACCAATGAATTAAAATTAACAATTTTTCTTCTTAATTTAGAAATTTTCTTACATGAGCAAAATAAACCTGAGATCTAGCATTCTCCAATCATTTTAAAACAGAATTGGATAAACACATGGAATTATAAGAAAAATCTATGTATTTATATATTTAAAATAAGTAATTTCTAAATATTCTCACAGAATTTAAGCAGGTCTCTTCACCCTAGTGGTATTGGACATGTTTCTGAATTAATTTCCACCTAGAAACCCAAGGGATGAAAATCCTAACTGTGTGATAAATTAAGTTGCCAAACAAAATGGATTAGTGATCAGTGAAATTGCCTGATAAGCTGTCAGACCCATTTAGGATTGGAATTCATTCTCCTTCTCCACATGTTCATTAAGCTCCAAGTTCACCACAACTCTAGTGACTGATTGCACATTAACAAGCTGTTTATATGGAGAGGTGTAGCTAGCATAGTCAACATTCCTACACTTAAAACATTCAATTAAACATAATTCTCTTACAAGTTATTCTACTCATAATCCCAGTGTAGAAAATATAACTCTGACTCTAAAGTTTAACTTTGGGCATGTCATAAAATGTAATCTTAACAAGGCAAAAAAGATTATAATTCAAGGTCAAAAGAAGCTGGAGAAATTTCATATCATAAACCTGCTTTTAAGTTATAACATTTAAATCAGCAGTAAAAAAAAAGTTGTGGCCTTTGCACCATTGGTATTTCAAAATAAAATATTTTCGTCCTTATTCTAAAGCACAGAGAATTCTTCTACAAATACAAAGCTAAACTAGAGAAAGATATTGAAAAATAATTATACTTTGTTCTCATCAAAATGGCCAAAGTTTCCTTTATACAACCCTAAGATTGACAAGCCACTGCAAAACAAAAACACCAAAGTTGGGCTACAAATAAAGATATTGTTTGTAATCAAATAGTGACTCCTTTTTCATTCAAGCATTGACTTCTTTTTAAGTTACTGAATTCACAAAGGGACCATTCACCAAATACATAATTAATAAGAACAGTAAGTTCCTATGAAACTGCCAAAGTCTGATGCATTGACATTTCATGAAAATATAATCATGTCTATGCAAAACTGATTAGCTGTTTTTCTTCACTACTATTTACGGAACCTAATTTTATATTAACTAAAGACTAAAATTTAAAAATCAAAGTCTTTTTAAAGAAAATATTTATTTATTTATTGGGGCCAACACTGCGGCTTAATAGGCTACTCTTCCACCTGTGGCACCAGCACCCCAGGTTCTAGTCCCAGTCGGGGCACCGGATTCTGTCCCGGTTGCCCCTCTTCCAGGCCAGCTCTCTGCTGTGGCCTGGGAGTGCAGTGGAGGATGGCCCAAGTGCTTGGGTCCTGACCCCATGGGAGACCAGGAGAAGCACCTGGCTGCTGCCATTGGATGAGCGCGGTCTGCCGGTCGCAGCGCGCCGGCTGCGGCGGCCATTGGAGGGTGAACCAACGGCAAAAGGAAGACCTTTCTCTCTGTCTCTCTCTCTCTCACTGTCCACTCTGCCTGTCAAAAAAATAAATAAATAAATAAATAAAATATTTATTTATTTATTGGAAAAGCAGAGTGGCAACAAGAGAACAATCTTCCATCCACTGGTATTTTTCCCAAATGGTTACAGTAGCCACGGAAGGACCAGGCTGAAGTCAGAAGCCAGAATTCCATGATTCCATGAATTCCCTCCAGGTCTCCCACAAGGGTGGCAGGGGCGTAAATACTTGTTCCATTTTTTGCTGCTTTTCCAGGTGCATTAGCAGGGAGCACGATGGGAAGTAGAGCAGCTGGGACTCAAATTGGCACTCCAATATGGAACAGAAACATGGCATGCAGTGGCTTAATCCCCTGTGCCACATCAGCTCCAAAAATGAATGTATTTTGCCCTTTACCTATACAAATAAACCAAGACCTTAACTGCAGTAAAGTTAAACAAACAGTCAAATGAGTACAGTTATATCAAGCCAACAAAATAGAAAGAATATCATCCAGTTGTTTTGGGATCCACAAAAGCAGCAACTCCCCTAAAGTCACAAATAAAATAAGAAAAAAAATTAACTTTTGAAAATATTGTTAATCTGGTCTGTTAGTGCATTTTCAGCTGCTTTATCGAAACACCTGAGACTGGATAACTTATAATGAACAAAAATCTATTTCTCACAGTTCATGAAGCTGGTAATCCAAGGCCAAGGGGCAAGTATATGGATTTCATCCAATGCATAGCAGGGTGGGAACACATCACAAAGGCAAGAAAGAGATCATAAATTTGCAAGTGAGAGAGAGAAGAAGGGAGTATAACTCATCCTTTTATTAGGAACCCATTTCTTGAATAACTAGCCCACTCCCATGGTAACAGCATTAATCCATTCTTAAAGGCAGAAGCTTCACGATTTAATTACCTCTTAAAGGCCTCACTTTCAACACTGTTGCTTTGGGGATTAGATCTTCAACACATGAACTTTAAGGGACACATTCAAACTATAGTACCTTCATCATTAACAAGTAAGATATATATCTTTAGTTAAAATTTATAGAACTATAAACCAAACAAAGTTTGAATTTTACTACAAATTAAAAAAGTAAAATTTTTAAAAATAAGAGACTAGAAAATTTCAACCAAGGTTTCACACAGCATTAAAAAACCCCTAGTTTCCATGAAATGTCAATTAAGATCCTTAAAAGTTAGCTTTCATTTAGATTTAATGACAATTGGTCTCTGATAACCATGCAAACACAATAATTAAAATAGCAAAAGATCAGCAGAATTAGAATCTACTTCCCCATCATCCTCAAAATAATATAGACAGAGCATTTACCCTCCAAAGGAATGGTTTCTTCTTGGAGATTAGAGCTATGCATATCATGCTGAGATCTAGCCCCTGAAAAAACTCAAAGGTCCCTAGTCCTCAGCCAGTGCTCACAGACTGAGCCTCTAGACTTGCCTGGCATCAGACCGACACTAGTACTTATTGGGAGTCTGACTCATTTTGGTGCATATCACTGCTGATCTCCAGTCGGCTTCACAGACATACCCAAAACTTTGTAGGGACATGTGACTGTGGGACCCAGGTGTGAACAGCCTGAAACCAATCTGGATGACTACAGGGCTTGCCTTTATCATTCACCTCCAAGCTTGGGAAGATGCAAGAAGCCATGGAACTGTATTGGGACTCACTGCTGGGCTGGTAAAGCCCATGGCTGGGTATATTCTACTCATTTCCATCCTGAGACAAGTGACTATGGACAGTCTCTGATTTTGATCCAGCAGCAGGTAGAGACCAATGCCCTAGTGAGATAGACATGTTTTGGCATGTATCAGCACCAGCCTCTTACAGACCTGGTATGTACTCCCAAGAATGTACAAGGCCTACCGACTGTGAGAACCAGATGTGACATAGCTAGAGCCTGCATGAGCAGCTCAAGGGCTGCTTCTATCACCCCACCTCTTACAACCTTGGGTAGACAGGAATCACAGGACTATTTGAGGACACAGTACTAAAAGTGATAAAATCTAAGAATAAGCAGATCCTAAAGTCCCTGTCCCTAGGCCAGTGCCTGAAGACAGAAGCTCTAGACCTGTTGAAGCACTACAGTGCCCAGTGGAGTTCCATGGTCATGGTTAAGCACTCAGTCTTAAACCCCAGCCAGCAACACCAGTGACCAACAAGTACACATTGGGCAGTGAGCCCACCTCAGCTGAGGAGGGGCCATAGTAGGGTACTTTGGTCCTACCCCCAGGCTATACTTCTCTTGGTGGGCTGAAGTCTCTGGGTATGATCTGTCATCATGGCACTTATGGACACAGAATAATTTGAGCCTACCACAACCTCAGGAAGAGGCTATAGGAATGGACTACCAACTTTTAGGCATCTCCCTAGTTAAACTGAATAATACATCAATGCAGATTTGGAACATATCTGAGTTTGGGGAATATTTTGAGATTAAATCAGTAAAAACATGTCAATAGCAGACCTGGGGCAAACTGCAACTTAATCTAGTACTTAAATATAATAAGTGTCTATAGGCTCAGAAAACATAAATAGACTGCTTAGGATTTCTAGAAGAACAGCCACAAATTCCCTTGTTACGTACCCATGTACTGATGAATGGATAAAGAAAATGTGATACATATACAAAATGGAATACTACTCAACCATAAAACAGGATGAAATTTTGTCATTTGTTACAACATGGGTGGAACTGGAGGTCATAATGTTAAGCAAAATAAGCAAAGCATATAAAGACAATATATAATCTCACCTGTATGTGGAGATTAAAAAATAGGTGACCTCATAGAAGTTAAGAATATAATGGTGATTACCAGAGACTAGAGAGAAAAGTAGGGAGAGAGGGAAGTATGAAGGGAGAGAGGCAGAAAGGTTGATTGATGGGTACCAGGTTACAGCTAGACAGGAGTAAGGAACTCTGGGATTTTATTGCACGGTAGGGTGAGATAATGTTAGTGTCCTCTATATTTCTCTATCTTAAAAATTGAGATTTTGGATACTTTATAAATAAATGTTAATGCATCAAAGGATAAACATATTTACCAATTGGATAATCTACAATGTATGCATATAATGAAACATCATATAGTACCCCATAAATAGGAACAATTTGTATATGTATATGTCAGTTAATTTTTTTAAATCCAATTGACTAGGATTATGTAAAACATAAATTTCTTTAAACAGACTGAAAGGATTCTCAAAGAGAAAAAATTCTCTAAAACCATAGAACAAATGCCCAAGCAGCTGCTGCCACTTTCTCTCTGCATATGTTTCAGAGTCTCAAAGACTAAAAAGAAAGCTCCTAGGGGACTATGGTACTATTTAACTGGAGGGGATATTCCCTTAAAAGTATAAACATCAGGGGTCAAAAACAGAAAAAAATCATAGGAGAGTTTCTCAGCAGCCATTCATCCCTGTTGGTAATTATTTTCTCTTGAGAATTATCTTATAATTAATTACTTGAAGAATTTAATGTTTAGCATGACTCCATTAATTCCTTCAGAAAAAAATAGATAAAAAAACAGAGAGCAGAAAAATTATGTTGGGATGCAGAAGTAAATAACAAATTAAATATGATTACTTAACATCCTACTGAGCTTCATTTTCATTTACCCTTTCACTCTATCCTTATCAAAACTCTGTTTTCTATCTAGACAAAATGAAGACACTAAGATCTTAACAACCAAAAAACTTAAACTTACAGCTTGCCTTGTGCTAAGAATCCACCTCAAAAAAAATTCTTTCCCATCCTAAACCTGTTTAAACAAATCTCTCCCACAGACTGACCAACTGACAGCTATCCACAGTGTTTATTTTGATAATTTTTTCAACAGATTCTGGCAAAGTAAAGCAAGGAATGTTATAAGAAGGTACTTCAAAAACTCAGGGAAATTAGAGGTAAAAGATAAGCTTAATTTAGTGTAAAATATTTTGAAATTCATCAGTTTTTAATAATATGAGTTTTCCATGCATAGTTTAAATAGACACCTTGTGTTTTTGACGTTTTTCCTGATAATTTGAATGGGTTCTTGGCTAGATATGCAAAGAAGAAGGTTATAGGTGGTTTCCAAACATTCTTGTCTGTATGCTGAAAACTAATGTTCCCCAACATTTCAACAGTATCATCCCATAAATGATGTGTAGGTAGTTACTGGTTGTTTAATAGATGGTTATCCCCAACTGAGAGGTCTGAAATTTCAGTAATTTTAGAACCTTAGTTCAAATATAGTCAGATTCAACAGACTCATCAGTCTCATTGAATTTTTACTCTTCTTAACATATAATAAGCTTTTCTCAAATTAAGAAATGGCAAATGTCCAATAGAAAACCTGGGTAGGAATATGATCATGTAAGTTTAAAAAAAATGAAAATGTCCAATAAACATTAAAAAGCATTCAATATTATCAATATTAAAACAGATATCACTAATAGCTATCAAATTGGCAGCATCAGAGATTCTTATAAAAGATTTAGGATGGTTGTTATAGCTTTATTTGAAAGTTAGAAGCAATATTAATTCAAAATCATGCTATTAACATGTAAGATATAGAAAATTTAATTTATATAAGGAGAAAAAAGCAGGTTACAATATAGCATATATAGTACTGTTGCAAAGTATATAACTTATAGCTTTGTAAGTACATGCATCATTATTTTTTAAAGATTTATTTATTTATTTGAAAGTCAGAGCTACAAAGAGAAAGGTGAGGCAGAGAGCGAGGTCTTCCATCGCTGATTCACTCCCCAGTTGTATGCAACAGCTGAAACTGCGCCAATCCAAAGCCAGGAGCCAGGAGCTTCCTCCAGGTCTTCCCATGCAGGTACAGGGACCCAAGCCCTTGGGCCATCTTCTACAGCTTTCCCAGGCCACAGCAGAGAGCTGGATCAGAAGTGGAACAGCCAGGTCTCAAATCAGCGCCCATATGGGATGCCGACACTGCAGGCAGTGACCTTACCTGCTATGCCACGGTGCCAGCCCCAATATATGCATTTTAAAAACTATATGAATATAGAATTAATAGTGGTTATTTATCAATAGTAAGACTTGGCATATTTCTTTATGCAAGAAACAGAGACCTAACCACTTGGCCATCTTCTATTGCTTTTCTAGGTGCATTAGCAGAGAGCTGGATCTCAAGTGAGAGCCAGAACTCAAACCAGCTGCCATATGGGATGCCAGCATTACAAAAGGTGACTTATACCACTGTGCCACAATGCCAGCCCCAATAAGCAAGGTTATTTTTTTTTTTTGCATTTTAAAAGAGTTGAGCCTTGATTATAACTTTTCAAGAAAGGAAGATCAACTTCCTTTCAGTAGACCTTGTTTTCCAGATCATATCAGATTGTCATATAGCAGTTTAGTAAATGATCTATCAATTCAAGATGTGCATGCTAACTTCCTAAGGTAGGGCTAATAGATGAGCTACTATTTGATAGTGATTATATACATAGCAACTCTAGATGCTACATTGGTCTGCAGTACTCCCAGAGCCTGAAGGTTAAGAAATTTTCTATATTTAATATAAATAACTAAGAATAACATCATATTATCTATATGAAAGAATTCACTACCATAAACACAAAAAACATAATAACTAAATCAATTTTAGAGATGTCAAATAGTAGGAGAAAAACATAATTTGAAATAAGAAACAAAAAAATGAATTAAACATTAAGGCAGCATATATTCAGATCTGTATCAGAATATTTACTGGTTTACACTGAAAACCATTTTCATTATTGTTATAAGTAAATTATATGAACAAAATGTAATATACAAATTTTGTGTTTATTGGTCAACATATTTTCAATCAAGAGCTATAGATTACGGACTATAAATTATTTCAGCTCCTACTTGAATGACAGCATGGTACTTGCTGCCAAGGAAATGATAACAGAGAAGACAGACATAAGCAAATATGTACAACACAGAAGAGCCCAGTCCTATTATACAGTTTTGTAGCTACTCGCTAAGTAAATAGACATACATAAATCTGTTTAGATGTGAGGAGGTAGAAATGAAGATAAGGAAGTTTTGGTAAAAACTGAAACAAGAAAATGTGCCCAAGGTCAAATCATGAAAGGTCTTTCCCATATATTAACAGTGAGCACTTCATGGAAAAGGCAACCTTTAGGAGATTTTCAGCAGAGAAATGATATGACCAAAGATTCTCCTTAGAAATATAACTCTTATGGCAAAACAGAAGAAGTAGTGGTCCTTCAAATTAGGGGGGTCAAATCACTCTGAAAATATTAGTCTTTCCTTTCTAGTGATATGCTAGACTAACTGTCCAGAGAAATGTCTAATATATGTAAAACCCTGGAAAAATATTATAAACTTGTTGTAATAACTGAGCTAATAAGAAACTAAATACATTTGTTAGAGACCAGAAATGATAACAGTAAGAACTCCATAGGGTTAAGCAAGAACTAAACATGGCACATGCTCTATGAGTATCTGCTCATCTCTGAAAACAGAAATGTCAAGAGATATGAACAGAGTTAGGAGGTCCAATCAGAATGCCAGAATGAGAAAACAGTAAGAAGGAAAAGGAAGGAATAATCCAAAGGCACGCTATCTATAAACTGAGATAAATTATTAACATGTATCAATCATCAGATCTGGGAAACCAACATTACAAGTAATAAAAAGAACACTCCTAATCATATTAAAATCAAACTGCCGAACATAAAAGACAAAAAAAAAAAAAGAAATGAAAAGTATCTTAAATTTACCAAAGCACTCCAAAAATGTTACAAATTAGAGATTTTATGTGATGGGCATTATGGTGCAACACGTTAAGCCACTGCTTGGGATGCACACCTCCCATAACAGAGGGCCAGCGATTGCTTGCCACTGCTTCCAACCCAGCTACCTGCTAATGCACCTGGGATGCAACAGCTGATGGCCCAAATGCTTGGGTCCCTGCAACCCACATGAGAGACCCAGGCTCCTGACTTCAGCCTGGCCCAGCCACAGCCATTGTAACCATTTGGGGAGTGAACCTCAGATGGAAGATTCTCTCTCTCTCTCTCTCTCTCTCTCTCTCTCTCACTCTCACACTCACTCTGACTTTTCCTGTCACTCTGCCTTTCAAATAAAAATAACTAAAATACTTAAAAAAGAAATAGGAGACTATAGAAATAAAATTTGTATTGTATGGCTTTCTTTAGATCAGAAAACATAAAAATGAAGCAGGATATTTAAAGTGAAGTGGTAGCTCTTCAAAGGAACAGGTAAAAACAAGAGGAAAATTCTACAGAGAAAATTGTAGAGGAGAGGAATTGTAATTCATAAATAGTTTAAAGAGAATAACTTTTTTCTTATAATTCAACCTAATATCAATTTGAGCCCCAGATTTCAGTCAATTTAAGGGATAAAGAGTGGGGCTCAGGTGAGGATATCTGGTATTCAATCATTAATCCAACAAAGTCACCTCCAGGAATTTTCTGGTTTATATATGTCTTGGCTCATCAGGTCTGTCCGAATTGGGAAAAGTCAGGAGACATAGTAAGTTCATGAGCTGAAGGTCACACATGCCCCACCTCCATGAAATCCTATCATCAATCAGATGACCCCTCCCTAAGATTCACCTCTCCTTACCTGAGACCTGGGGGCAGCGCTATGTAACCACTTCCCTTTGTGAAGCTAATAAAAAGCCTGGTGAATGGTGGGAGGAGGTCTTTTTTTTCTCTCTCCTCACCTCATGAACCCAGGACAAGCAGAGCAGGCTATGGAATTCTGCCTTTCACCTTTCCTGGCCCATTCTCCCTAAATGAAGTCCACACATACGTGTGTATTCTTCTCACTTTCTAAGTAAGCCTTACCATGCTACATGCTGTGTTTAGTAAAATAGCATGGTCTTATCTGTGGCACCATCTTAAGCCTCGTGCACCATCTTAGGCTCTGGCCCCCATCACCATCTTGCAGAGTAAGCTTCAGTTCTAAGCCCAGCCTGGCTTGCTTGAAGGCAGGTGACCAACTGCCCAACCACAAGCATCAGCTCCATCCCCACCCTAACTGGATTCGTTGTTCCCATTTCTCTATCTCCTGCAAGACTATAACAGGACCTGCTTCCCACACACACACTCTCTTGACCTCTCCCTCTCAACCCCTTTTCCCTTTCACCCTCTCTCGCCCTCTCCCTCCAGCCTGTCGGGTTTTCCCCTCCCGACAATAAAACTTTACTTTAACTCCAGTGTTTGGTGTGTTTTGCAGTGGCCTTCCACTGTGTTTGAGCCTGTACTTAGATTTCTTCTCTAAGTAAAAGGCAAAAGCCTGAGATATTAATTTTGGCGCAACCTAACCTACAACATGTCTATCCATTCTGTTACTTCCCTGATATATTTGGTAATCATTCAATTCTTTCCATTACATGTGATAAAATGAAAATCATAGCGCTCCATCTGCCTAGACAAGCTATGGAACCATCCTCCCTAGGTCTGATGCTTTAATGTCTCCTCAGACATTTGAAATGGGACACAGTTCTGCTCTATTCTTAGATCTAAGAAAGCTTCCTGGGAAATATATCTCCTCCCTGTGGTAGGGTCCAGAGCAACAAATACATTGTTCTCTTTTCTCCCTTTCATACTGGGGAATACTTTTTCAAGTGAATGTGTGAGAGGTAAGGGAAATAAGACAATATCGCTCTTTTCATCATATTTTTTCTTCTCTCCAAAATCTGTCTATATCATGAGTCCTTTCCAACTCCCTCTGACTTCTAGTATGTCAATCCTTTCTTGATGAAATCAGCAAACAACAGCCTAGTTTCTACTTGAATGGGAGAAAGGGTAGGGCTGCAGTGGGGAATAGAATAGGAGATGAATGGGCCAGGAGACAAAGAAATAGAAAAGTATCATTTTCCACAAAGATTGAGCAGTTACCTAGAGGGAAGAGAAGGAAAAAGGCCTTGAATTTTCAAAGAGGAATATAGAAATATCCATACTTCCCACCTGAAAATTTATTTTAAAAGGTTTAAATATGAAAATGAAACTTCTCTTAAAACTACCCCAGGATACAAGGAAAACTCTCTCACATTAGTAGAACTAATCCTACTATCAAACCGCAAAACTACTTAGGAATATGAAATGTAGTTTTATTTAATTTTTACCTATACACCCACTTTCTTCCAAATAGATTTTAAATCCATTTACAATAAAAGATAAAATTAATGGATTAAAACAAAATATAAGGAAATGACAGCTAGAAAGTAAACATGAAAGAGATATAAGATATGAATTTAAATAGCAGACACTAGCTAGAGGCGAGCAACACATTTGGCTCCTACCTTTCTAAATAATCTCTTGATAAAGAGAAATAATTGAAATTTGGCTGTAAACTGACTATAATTTGCCTACACACAACTTCTAGTTTTATTTCAACAAGGAAAGAGGTAAGAGCATAAGCTCTCAATCTGTATGGTCTGACTTCTGATCTTGACTCTGTGACTTAATGGGCTGTACTCATATATCCATGAGTGGATCACTTAAACTCCTGTGGCTTTTCTTCATCTGCTAAACCTGCCTCTTACATGGTTGTAATGATTTAGAACACTTCTGCTCTCAATACTTCTAATCATGCATACCAATAAAACTAATATGCTCATTGAATCTATATGTTTAATTCCAGTTTCTCATTTAAGCTTTAGTCCCACATTTCCTATCATCCATAGCTTTGTTTCACACTAGCATCTGAGGATCTTGGGGATTTTCAAGTTCCCCAAAATAATTTTTTTATAATTTTGTGATTTCCTTTTGGTGATCATCTTATAAACTCCCTATAAGCAAACATAGCTAAATTATTTTATTGCTTGCATTTGCATTTCCAATCACATTGACAACAAGTGAAGGTCAAATGGTATCAGACAATGTGCTATACTAGCAGAAGTATATACAGTAATAGAATCGACAGTACTGACATCCATTCAAGATGGGGAGAGGGGATTCAGGCTTCCAATAAGAGACAAAACTTGATCTGACATGATGAAGGACTGAGGCATGGATTTCTAGTAAAGGGAACTCTTCAGAGAAGTTGTATCTCAGATAATACTGGTGCTACTTTAGCAAAAGCCATAGGGGTAGGAGGTTGGGTTGGGCAAGGCTAAGAGTCAGTTAAAAGGAAAAGGGGTGGGGAAGAGAATGAATTAGAAGTCAGTGGCAAGAGGTTGTAGGGCTTGAGATCAGCATGACAAGGATACTAAGGCAGACCTTGTTTGACACATTAAGAGGTCTCCTTTTGATCTTATTGGCAGAGGGGAGTCACTAAAAGTGACTGAAGAAAGAAGTAATGTGAGAAAGATCACATTGTCTACAACTGGGAGCAGATGAGACTGCAGGTAACACAAGCCCACTATATTCTGTAGGTTAGAAATGATGTCATTTAAATGAAGGTTTGGGGGCCAACACTGTTGCATAGTGGGTAAAGACGCCGACTACAGTGCCAGCATCCCCTTTGGGTGACGGTTCAAGTCCTGGCTGCTCCACTTTGGATCCAGCTCTCAGCTATGGCCTGGGATAGCAGTAGAAGATGGCCCAAGTCCTTGGTCCTCTGCACCCACATGGGAGACCTGGAAGAAGCTCCTGGCTCCTGGCTTCAGATCAGCACGGCTCTGGCCGCAGCAGTCATCCAGGGAGTAAACCAGCAGATGGAAGACCTCTCTCTCTCTCTCTCTGCCTCTGCCTCTCTGTAACTCTGCCTTTCAAATAAATAAATAAATATTTAAAAAATAAATAAAATAAATAAACAAATAAAGGTTCCAGCTGTGGGTCCAAAGAAAAGAGACACATGTGTGTCTCTAAAGCTAAAGAAAAGTTAACATTCAAGGAGAAATTAACAGTATACATTATGGAGAGATAAAGGAAAATATGAATTTTAAAAAAAGGCCCATTGCTTCAAGAGAAAAAGATTATGATGACATTCGTGAGGATAATTTTAGTAGACACACCTTATTGGAAGCCAGATTAGCAGTAATGTAAGATGTCATACATACATGTCAGGAACTCATGAAATATTGTTGAAAAGACAAATATGCTTTGATTCCATTTTTCTGATCTAAACAAATCATACTAGGCCCAAAGGCCTATCCTTTAATTATCCCAAATTAAACTGAATTCAAACCAGAATCATCCCACAGTTAAAGAGGGAAGAGACAGAAGTAGCAACATCTATAATTATGAGCAGGGTGGGCAAAAATCACATGTATTTCAGCTTACTACAAAGCCATATAGTTTCAACTCAGTTTCCAGTTTTCCCATAAAATTTATCCTTCCCCAATTTATCCTTCATGCTGCTGTAAGAAGTATCTGATCACATCATTCCCCTCTGAAGGATTCTTCAAAGGCTCCCCAACTTCTTCAATAGAGAAATCATGATATGTCTCTGCCTGTATTTTCTCCAAGCAAACTTAGCCACATCTAAATCCCTATGTGCAAAATGCACATCCCTGTTCCCCTAGATTATTTGTTTTGCTCTGTTAGTCCACAGTACCTTGGACATGGCTCTAATAAAATATTTTATCATGCCATACAGCAACTATTTTCTTACTTGTCTTTATCTCTACCCTTTAATCTAGTTCTTGACCTATAATAAGCACACATTAAAACTTTGCTGGGATTCTTTTGTTGTTGTTTTGTTTTTGTTTTTGTCAAGTGAAAGTTTCTTATTCTCCACTCGTATTTAGGTAATATTTGAAAATCTGTTTAACCCTAAAGATCTAAGCATGGGCACTCAAATTTTTTTTTAAGCATCCCCATGAGGTAGGTAATTTAAAAGTGTGAATTTCATTCAGAATACATACAGAATTTTTTTCTAAGAAAAATGTGAAGTAGAATTTAATGTCACATACAGATAATCCAGTTTTGAAAGCACCCTATTATACAATTCACTGTACTATATTTAAAAATAATTTAAATGGGGCCAAATTTAGAATACATACAAAAATCAATTGCACATAAGCAATTTTACAAATTCATATTAAAATGTGGTATTTTCAAAGCGCTAAGGAAAAAAGCAATTGCTCTTGCTTGAATTTCAGTGTTTTTAAGTGCAAAAACAACAACTGCATAATGGAAAATAAGAATACCAGAAAATATGTAAGATATCTTCCAACTCCTCTGCTAACCTGAGTTTTCTCAGAGAATTAAGCAGTGGTACTAAATCCATTTAGTAATCACATATTAATAACTGCAACAGCTAAAATACAGTAAGCACAATATTTTATGCAAAAACCACACATTTTACACATTATTCACAGCATCATTCTGATTCTAATTACTAGAATTAACTTTATTTTACAAATAAAAAAAATGAGAATCAAAAAATTGAATCCCAATTTGCTATCAGTAGAAATAATTTTTAAAAATGTATTTGTAGATTTATTTGAAAGATGGAGAGTGAATGAAAGACGTAGACCAAGAGAGAGATCTTCTATCTACTAGCTCATTTCCAAATGGCTACAATAGACAGGTCTGGGCCAGGCCAAATCCAGGAGCCAGCAACTTTATCCCGGTCTCCCACATGGATGGAGGATCCCCAAGTAAGACAGCCATTTTCCACTGCCTTCCCAGGTGCATTGGCAAGAAGCTGGATTGGAAACAGAGCAACTAGGACATGAACCAGTGCTCCAAATATAATGATCAACATCTGTGCCACAACATCAACCCAAGCAGAGGTAATTTATATTTAGTGCTATGGACTCAGTGCAAATAAGCTTTTCATCTGCCCTGAATTGTATTTTAGATAAGAAAAAAAAATTCAGGTTTCTAAACCATGAAAACTACAAAATTAAATTAATGTTTATGGGGCCAGGGTGTGACATAGCGATCCAGCTCCCTGTTAATCGGATGCTCCACATCCGATCCAGCTCCCTGTTAATGCAGCTGTGAAAGCAGCAGAGGACAGCCCAAGTGCTTGTGCCTCTGTATCCATGTGGGAGACCCAAAAGAAGCTCCATGCTCTTGACTTCAGATCTGCCCAGCTTTGTGGGCCATTTTGGGAGTGAACCAGCAGATGGAAGATCTCTCTTTGTCTCTCTCTCTCGCTCTCTCTTTTTCTCTCTCTCTCTCTCTCTGTAACTCTGCCTTTCAAATAAATAAATAAATATTTTTGTAAAAAAAATCAATGTTTACTTAAAAGTCTACCAAACATATCATTATACCAATTAATTTAATGAGAGTTGTAGCATATTTTAATATATATCAGATATTATTTAGGGCAGAACCTGAAAACAATAATGCCTACATTTCACAAGGATCTTAAAATGGCCTTGAAACTAAAGAAAATATAGATGCAAATAAACATATGCAAAGATGTTCAAAATCATTAGTTCTTAACTGTAAAGTGAAACTATGATATCAGTACATACGTATTAAAACTGCTCAAATAAAAAATTGTTATCATACCAAATGGTGCAAAGGATGTGGGCAAACTGAATCTCTTATATATTGCAGATTAGAATATAAAGTGGAAGAGCCACTGTTTGGTAATTTGTCACAAAACATGCACGTATCATATGACCTAACAATCACACTCTTAGGCGTCGATCCAAGAGAAATGAAAATTTATGGACAAATGTAAACCTGTACATTAATGTTCACATCAGCTTTATTGCTAATAGGAAAATACTCTAAAGATAATGTCCTTCAATGGGTGAATGGTTGAACAAATTCTGGTAGAACCACACAATGGACTGTTATTCAGCAAAGAAAAAAATGGAAAGAACTATTATTGGTATATGCAATAATCTGAATGGAACTCAAGAGCATTAATTAAATGCAAATAGGTTATATGTAGTAGGATTCCTGCCGGCGCCGTGGCTCAACAGGCTAATCCTCCGCCTTGCGGCGCCGGCACACCGGGTTCTAGTCCCGGTCGGGGCACCGGATTCTGTCCCGGTTGCCCCTCTTCTAGGCCAGCCCTCTGCTGTGGCCCGGGAGTGCAGTGGAGGATGGCCCAGGTGCTTGGGCCCTGCACCCCATGGGGAGACCAGGAAAAGCACCTGGCTCCTGGCTCCTGCCATCGGACGAGCGCGGTGCGCCGGCCGCAGCGCGCCGACCGCGGCAGCCATTGGAGGGTGAACCAACGGCAAAAAGGAAGACCTTTCTCTCTGTCTCTCTCTCTCTCACTGTCCACTCTGCCTGTAAAAAAAAACAAAAAAAAACAAAAAAACAAAACAAAAAAAAAATATGTAGTAGGATTCCATTTATACGACATTCTTTTTAATTGATCATGTTAAAGGATTATGATCAACATATAATAATTGTATTTATTTATGGTATACAGTATGATATTTTGATAAAGTATACAATGTGGCCTGACTACATCAAACTAGTGAACATATCCGTCACTGCATTTACCTCTCATATTTTTATGGTGAGGCATTTGAAATTTACTGTTAGTTACTTTGACACATATAAGATGTACAATATATTATTATTTACTATGTCAGTGCTGTGCGATTCTTCTAAAAACCTATTCCTCCTGTCTATCTGAACCTTTATACCCTTTGATTAACAAATCCTTATTCCTTCCCTTCCTATTCCCCTTAGTCTTAAATGATCATGCTACTCCCTACTTCTATGAGTTCAACATTTTGGGAAACAAAATCAAAACTAGACCAACAGGATGGCATTAAACTAAAATTCTTCTGCAAAAGTTAAGAATCAAAGTGAATAGACAATCCACAAAATGGGAGAAATTATTTACAAACCATATATCCAATAAAGAGTTAATATATAAAATATATGTCATTGAAACAATTCAATAGCAAGAAAACATATATGTGTGTGTAGATAGATAGATAAACCAGGGTCACATTTTTTTAAAACTTAAGGATGGTCAAAAGGTACTTTATTAGGAAGAAATTTAAAATATCAAATCATTTCATCCATAGCAACTAAGACCAAATGTCGCAGTGTAACTGATAGAAAGTGATGGCTGAACTGCTTTGGCACATTGACTGGGGGCACTCTTCTCTTACTCTCTCACTACAGGCAGCTCAGGAGTTTCCTGTCATGTTGCCTTGTTCACCTAAAGGTTAACAGCTGTTCCTTTCCTTCCACACCAGGCAAACAAACTGCACAGCAGAAAGCTGTAAATTAGAGCCATTGCACTGTTCATTTTGGCATCTCTTTCCCATCTACCCAGGAACTTGCTGAGGCTGATCTTATGAGATGCAGAACATGGCCAAATTACAATCATCACAGGCAGATGACTGCATCTAAATGTGCCAAATGGTTTTTGGGAATGAGGAAAAAGTTACTACCTGTCTTAATATTAATTTATCATACCCTTGTACATTATGTGACAGCTTTGAAAAAGTTACATATATAGGCAAGGGCAAGACAAAACATGAAAGAAACAAAATAGTAATAGGACAGTTAATGATATTTTTCTGTTTATAATAACTTTCTTGTAGTTCAGTAAAAATTACCCAATTTTTAGAGATCTAGATACAAACTGCCATAAATAATGTTACAGTATTTTCTCAATGTTCAACTAAGAAAATCATATAATTATTTAAGATATGCCTACTAAAACAAAGTATTTCATAATGAAAATGAAAATCTGAAATTGAACAACAGATTTTGAAATCACAGATACCACTTCTTTATATTTTACTTTTGTCTGATTTAGTTTAATCATCTCTTTACAACTTACTCAAAACAAAAATCACCTTGAAGAACTTGTATTTGCGGGGCATGAGTGCGGCCATGGCGTGGCGTGGCCAGGCCAGGCCTGGGGGCTCCACATGCGCAGCTGCCCCCGGTTGCCCCTGCCCGAGCTGTGCAGAACAGAGACGCGCAGAGCCGAGCCAGCGAACTAACCCGAGCCAGTGCCCATGGAGCCAACCGGCGGTGTCCCGGGGATGGCAGCGCAGGGAGGGACCAGGCGCGTGCGCACATGGCCCCGGCCACCGCCATGGCGGACAGCGACCCCATGCGTGCGCGGCGGTGGCGGCTCCGGCCCCCGGACCGGGCGGCACCAAGGAGGGGTCAACATGGAGCACACCTAGCTCCAGGAGGCACAGGACTAGCTGCAATGCCTGCACGAGGACTTCATCTACAGCCTGCAGGCACTGGAGGAGCGGGACTGTGGGCTGAAGCGTGTGCACAGCTGCCGCCATGATGCCGCTGTGCCCAGGGCCGGCCATGAACAAGCTGCTGTTCTGCAAGGAGGGGGAGTGGATCCTCGAGCAGCTCCCACGGCCGCCACAGCTCCCTCCCCCCAGCAAGAGGACTGTTGGGAACCAGACGGAGAGGGACCAGGCTGCCAACGATGATGCCAGAGGCCTCCTCTCCAGCGGGCCCTGTGAGAGGGGCAAAGAAGATGGCACCCAGAGGAAGTAAGATGGGCAGAACTCAAAAGCTAATTGGCTACGCAACATCAGGGGAGGTAACAAAACTAGTAACAAGTGTATAGACATATGGCTAGTCCTATAGAAATCTCCCCATAAAGTGACCTTTTAAGTGACTGGTTGGTCCTTAGCCCTGCCCCAATGACTCTGCAGTTTTGTGCTAAAAAAGGTTCTGTTATGCACAAAATAAACGAGTTCTTGCTAGACTTGGCTCCCCGCTGCGTCTGATTGTCTCCAGGATCGGAAGGCTGAGGAACGGGCGAGCGGCGCACTTACCTTTCCTTGGACCCAGTCCATCCTTGTATGGGTGGATTCAGACCCTGCAGTATTTATGTTGGCCAATTATTAACTTAAGCATAGCAGCAAGATTTCTTTTTCACAATGCAACAATCAGTACTTTTCCCTCTAGAGGGCGCTGTTGACAGCACAGTAATTGCAATACAAACAAAATAAATCCCCAATGATTTTAATCAAGAAGGTAAATACATGAGACAGTTCTATACCAGAAAAGATGCTTTCCCAAAATTGTTGTTTGTGAAAAAAATATTTTTATGTAATAAATACTCATGTAACAAATACACCAAAGAAAAATCAATTACTTACCTGCATTGACTATGGCATCTACCTCTAGCAATGTGATGTCACCTCTATAGAGAGAAACTTTTTCACTCAAACTTTTCTTCACTTGTGATGTTTCCTGAGTACTTTCTTCTGTAATAAAAAGTGATGCACATTAACAGTAGCATTCTTAATTTCTTAAAAGCAACTTTTTAATCAAGACAACAAAAGTTGTGATACTCTGTAACATAAAACAATGGAAAATAAGTTTGTAAGTACCAGGGGTATGGATTATCCTCCATTTATTTTGTATTCCTCAATAGAAATGCATTATCACATACAAATTGGGTATTTAATAAATTTGGGCATATTCTATTGGTAAGCAAAATGTTCAACATTTATTAATCCAATTTAAAAATTCCAAAATCCAATTATGTACCACTATTTTTAAAAGGAGGTAAGATGCAAAACCAAGACAAAATAAATTTTCACAGTGAAGGAGCTTATTTCTATTTCGTTTGTTCCCTAAAATAGCATTCTTGAAAAAAATATTTATTTGAGCACAAAAACATTTAGGTTCAGCTTTTTGCTACTCTTAAAGCTCAAGCTATCTCTCAGGATGGAATATTTCAAGAATATCTGAATTTGTGAAGCTGTTTCTTTCCAGAAAATATTTAACCTTTCATTCTCAGGGTACTGCTAGATTAAAAAGATAAATAACTCCACTGAACACAACAGAAAAAAATTATTATGTGGAAAACAAATCAAAAATATTACATTCTAAAATATTCCTAAATTTGTATTTATGAAATGTATGAAGTTTGTATTCCTTAAATAAAAGGTTTCTTTGGGAATTAAAAAAAAGACCTTCAATTATGACTTTTCAACAGTAAAAAATGTATATATTTTAAGTGTTTTCAACAGTAAAAAATGTATATATTTTAAGTGTTTTAAAGCAATACTACAAACTCTAATTTTCAATCATCTTTAACAAGTTGTAATGTTAGGAAAAACCTATTAAACAAAGCTAATATCAGTGTTATAAAATAAATTAAACTGTTACGCATCAAAATGTTTTTAAATATATTTCTAGGGAACCTCATTTATAAATCATAAACTTTTTAAAGTATTTATGATTAATGCAAGCCTTTTATGGACAAACAATGCGTGTTGTCCAATGTGAAGTAATGCTATAACTAGCACTGAAACAGTATTTTACACTTTGTGTTTCTGTGTGGGTGCAAACTGATGAAATCTTTACTTAGTATATACTGAATCAATCTTCTGTATATAGAAACTTTCAAATGAGCAAGTAATTCTGCAGTACCTAGGTGATTAAACATGATATGCTATGAGTCACCTAAATTGTCTTTGCGCCCCAATAACCAAAGAAAAAATTAGCCAAGACGAAGGAAATAACCCATGGCCACAAAAGTGACCCTTCTTCTCTCTGCCTAAAAAGCATCCCCTTCTTAGCAACCACTTCTTTCCTTCAAAGAATAGGATCAAAATACTCACTGGTGAGTATAACAATAAGGATGAGGAAAATAATGTGAGAAAATTGTGTGTTAAAAGAGGAAGACCTCAAAATATAAACAGTGACAGGTGAAATGACCACCTTGGACTCTCTGGTACTGTTTTCCCTTGTCAGGTAGTAGGTTAAGAGCAGATTTTACTACCAGACTGATCTGTTCATATCCTAATTCTGTCAATTACTAGCTGGGTGACCTTGCACAAATTATTCATTCTCTTCATACTCAACACCTCGATCTATAAAATATACTCTTCTTCACAGTTAACATGAATTCATTACACTTAGAATAAAGCCTGTGCCCCAAAATTATGCCCATCAAAAAACCTCTAGGGGCCGGCATTGTGTCACAGCTGGTAAAGCCACCAATCCCATATGGGCCCCCATTCAAGACCCAGCTGCTCTACTTCTGATCCTGCTCTCTGCTATGGCCTGGGAAAGCAATAGATGATTGCTCAAGTCCTTGGGCCCCTGCACCCACATGGGAGACCTGGAAGAAGCTCCTGGTTCCTGGCTTCATATCGGCCCAGCTCTGGAAGTTGCAGCCACTTGGGGAGTGAACCGATGGATGGAAGACCTCTCTCTCTCTCTCTCTCTCTCTCTCTCTCTCAATCTCTCTCTCTGCTTCTGCCTCTCTGTATTTCAAATTAAAAAAAAAAAAAAAAAAAACAAGAATTCAATATGTCAAATAGAAAATGCAGTGGAAGCCTTAACAACAAAATTGGTGAGGCAGAAGAAACAAAGAACATCCAACCTAGAAGAAAAAGTCTTAGAAATATCTCAAAAAAAAAAAAAGATGCCCACCTTCATCATTATTATTTAATATATGTCAGAAGTTTTAGCCAGAGCCATTACATAAGAAAAAGAAACCAAAATGTATACAAATCAGAATGGAGGAAGTCAAATTATACTTGTTTGCGGATGACATGATCCTTGACAGAAGGGAATCAAAATACTCCATTAATGCTATTAGGACTCACAGTTTAGCAAAGTTGCAGGAATAAAGTCAACACAAAAAATCAATAACATTCTACTACATCAACAATGTTCAAGGTGAGAAAGAATTTGTAAGTTGTCTCATTCACAACAGCTACCAAAAAAATTAAATACCTTTGGATACATTTAACCAAGGATGTGAAAGACCTATACAATGAAATTACAAAACATTAATAAAAGAAATAAAAGAAGATATCAAAAAAGTAAAGATCTTCCACGTGCATGGATTATAATGATTGATATCATCAAAATGTCCATAGCACTGAAAGCAATTTACACATTCAACATGATTCCAATCAAAATACCAAGGAAATTCTTCAGAGAATTTTTTTTTCACAGGAAAAACAAATCTCAAAATTGATATGGAAACACAGAAGACTCAAAATAGCCAAAGCAATCTTAAACTATAAAGCAAAGCCAGATGTATCATAATACCAGATGTCAAGGTATACTACAGGGTTGTTATAATCAAAACAGCCTGGTAGTGGCACAAAAAGAGACACGTAGATCAATGGAACAAAGCAGAAACTCCAAAAATAAATGTCCCCATTTACAACCAGCTAATCTTTTTTCTTTTTAAATGTTTTTTTAAAGATTTTATTTATTTTTTCGAGAGGTAGAGTTACATACAGTGAGAGGGAGAGACAGAGA
This sequence comes from Sylvilagus floridanus, assembly GCA_949820135.1. Lineage (NCBI taxonomy): Eukaryota > Metazoa > Chordata > Mammalia > Lagomorpha > Leporidae > Sylvilagus > Sylvilagus floridanus. Next base: position 92,072,140 of record OX463231.1, read on the forward strand.
GAAAGGTCTTCCGTCCATTGATTCACTCCCCAAAGGGCCACAATGGTTGGAGCTGTGCTGATCCGAAGCCAAGAGCCAGGTGCTTCTTCCTGGTCTCCCATGCGGGTGCAGGGGCCCAAGGACTTGGGCCACCTTCTACTGCTTTCCCAGGCCACAGCAGAGAGCTAGATCAGAAGAGGGGCAGGCGGGACTCCAACTGGTGCCCATTTGGGATGCTGGTGCCACAGGCAGAGGATTAACCTACTGCACCACAGCACCAGCCCCAACCAGCTAATCTCTGACAAAAGAACTAAAATCACTCCCTATAGAAAAGACAATCTCGGGGCTGGCGTCGTGGCTCACTTAGTTAACCCTCCGCCTAAGGCGCTGGCATACCATATGGGTGCCAGTTCTAGTCCCGGTTTCTCCTCTTCCAGTCCAGCTCTCTGCTGTGGCCTGGGAAGGCAGTGGAGGATGGCCCAAGTGCTTGGGTCCCTGCAACCACATGGGGGACCGGGAAGAATTACCTGGCTCCTGGCTTCAGATCAGAGCAGCTCTGGTTGTAGTGGCCATTTGGGGAGTGAACAAACGGAACGAAGACCTTTCACTCTGTCTCTCTCGCTGTCTATAACTACCTGCCAAATAAAAAAAAGACAATCTCTTCAATAAATGGTGTTGGGAAAATTGGATTTCCACATGCAGAAGTTTGAAATAAGACCCCTACCTTTCATCCTATGCAGAAATCATCTCTGGTAGATCAAGGATTTAAACCTAAGACCTGAAGTCATCAAATTACTAGAAAAGAACATAGGGGCAATGCTGCAGGGTGTTAGCCTAGGCAAAGGCTTCTTGGATAAAAACCCAGAAGCACAGGCAATAAAAGCAAAGCCAGACAAATGGGATTACATCAAGCTAAAAAGCTTCTGGACAGGAAAAGAAGCAATTAACAAAATGAAGAGGCAACCAAAAGAACAAGAGAAAATATGTGCAAACTATGCATTCAATAAAGGAATACTATCAAAAGAAAATTCAGAATTTCAAAACAAATAATCCAGCTAAGAAATGGGCAAAGAGTATGAGCAGGCATTTTTCAAAGAATGAAATACATATAGCCAATAGCCACACACAAAAATACTCAGGATCACTAGTCATCAGGCAAATGCAAATAAAAACCACAATGAGGGGGCCGGCGCCGTAGCTCAACAGGCTAATCCTCCGCCTTGCGGCGCCGGCACACCGGGTTCTAGTCCCGGTCGGGGCGCCGGATTCTGTCCCGGTTGTCCCTCTTCCAGGCCAGCCCTCTGCTGTGGCCCGGGAGTGCAGTGGAGGGTGGCCCAAGTGCTTGGGCCCTGCACCCCATGGGGAGACCAGGAAAAGCACCTGGCTCCTGGCTCCTGCCATCGGACGAGCGCGGTGCGCCGGCCGCAGCGCGCGCGTCTGCGGCGGCCATTGGAGGGTGAACCAACGGCAAAGGAAGACCTTTCTCTCTGTCTCTCTCTCTCACTGTCCACTCTGCCTGTAAAAAAAAAAAAAAAAAAAAAAAAAAAAAACCACAATGAGGGCCAGTGTCGCGGCTCAACAGGCTAATCCTCCAACTTGCGGCGCTGGCACACCGGGTTCTAGTCCCAGTTGGGGCACTGGATTCTATTCCGGTTGCCCCTCTTCCAGGCCAGATCTCTGCTGTGGCCAGGGAGTGCAGTGGAGGATGGCCCAGGTGCGTGGGCCCTACACCCGCATGGGAGACCAGGAGAAGCACCTGGCTCCTGCCATTGGATCAGCGCGGTGCACTGGCCGCAGAGCCCCTACTGCGGCAGCCATTGGAGGGTGAACCAACGGTAAAAGAAGACCTTTCTCTCTCTCTCTCTCTCTCTCTCTCACTGTCCACTCTGCCTGTCAAAAATGAAATAAATAAATAAATAAATAAAAAACCACACAATGAGGTATCACCTCAACCATGTTAGAATGGCTATCTTCCAAAAACCAAAAGAACGAATTCTGGTGAGAAGGTAGAGAAAAAGGTACCCTAACACACTACTGATGAGAATGTAAACTGGTACAACCATTATGGAAGATAATATGGAGACTCCTCAGAAAACTAAAAATAGATCTACCATATGACCCAGCCATCCTACTCCTGGGACTATTTCCAAAGCAAAGGAAATCAGTATACAAAAGGGTTACATGCACTCCCATATTTATAGCAGCTCCATTCACCATACCTAAGATATAGAACTGACCAAGCTGCTCATCTACTAATGACTGGATAAAGAAAATATGTTTTATATACATGATAGACTATTACTCAGTTATGAAAAGAATGAAATCCTGACAATTGCAACAAAAGGGATGCAACTAGAGATCATTTTGCTAAGTAAAATAAGCCAGACCCAAAAAAGAAAAACATCACATTTTCTCTTATTTGTGCTAGTTAATATACTGGGAGGATAAAAATTGTGTAGCTATCAGATTATTTGACACAGAGTTATAAATATTGCTTCACTGAATCAGACCATGTAAATGACAATATACTATTATTTCACACATTTAAAAAAAAAGACATTGTAGGACTCTTGAGGTACTAATAATGCTTTGTTCTCAATTTGGGTATGGGTTATAAGTGTTATCAGATGACAAACAAATTCATTGATTTGTAAACTTCTGTGCATTTCTTGGTATTTATACTTTAACAAACTGTTTTTAAAAAGCTCTCAAATAAATAACAAAACCATGCATCTCAAAGAAGAAAAATAAGAATAAATGAAATCAAAGCTTATCAAGAAACAAGAAACAATGAGAGCAGAAATACATAAAATTGAAACTAAAACTAAGAAAACAATAAAAAAGATCAACAAGATAGGAGCAGGACTCATGGTACAGAAGGTTAAGTTACCACCCATGACACTGGCAGTGCTACATGAGCACTGGTTCAAGTCCTGGCTGTTCTACTTCTGAACCAGCTCTCTGTTAATGCACATGGTAAAGCAGTGGAAGAGGGCCCAATTACTTGGATCACTTCCACCCATATGGAGGACCAGGATGGAGTCTCCTGGGATTTGACCTGCCATAGCCCTGGCCATTGCAACTATTAGGGGAGTGAATCAGTGGATAGGAGATCTCTTCTTCTCTCTCTCTCTCTCTCTCACTCACTCTCTCTTTCCCACTTTCTCTCCCTCTCGCAGTATAACTCTACCTTTCAAATAAATACATCTTTTTAAAAAAAATCAATAAAATAAAAACCTGGCTTTCTGAGAAGATAATATTGATAAAAATTAGCCAGATTAATAAAGTAAAAGAGAGAAAAATTCAAATAGAGATGAAAAAGGAGACATTACAACTAATACCACAGAAATACAAAGGATCATAAGAAACTACAATGAACAACTACATGCTAACAAATTAATAAACCTCAAAGCAATGGATAAAATCCTAGATACACATAACCTAGCAAGATTATATGAAGAAGGCACAGAATATCTAAATAGGGCTGGCTTTGTGGGGTAGTAGGTTAAGCCACTGTCTACAATGCCAGCATCCCATATGGGTACCAGTTCAAGACCCAGCTGCTTCACTTTGGATCTAGCTCCTGATAATGCTCCTGGGAAAGCAGCAGAAGATGGCCCAAGTGCCACATGGAAGAATTGAATGAAGCTACATGCTCCTGGCTTCAGCCTGACCCAGCCCCAGCCATTGTGGCTATTTGGGGAGTGAACCAGTAGATGAAAGATCTCTCTCTCTCTCTCTCTCTCTCTCTCTCTCTCTCTCTCTCTAACACTGCCTTTCAAGTACATAAAAAATAATTATTAAAAACAGAACATCTAAACAGACACATAACAAGCAATGATTTGAGAACACAACCATATACTACTGAATTCTATAAAATACCGACAAAGGAACTCAAATAATTATCAAACTCTCCCAAAATACTGAAAAGGATGGAATTCTAACAAACTTTTTACAAGGTCAGCATCATTCTGACACCAAAACCAAACACACAACACAAAAATTACAGACTAATATCCTTGATGGACAGGGATGCAAAAAATCTAAATGAAATATTAGGAAACTGAATCCAACACTATATAAAATATAATGATCAAGTGGGATTTATCCCAGAGATGCAAGGGTGGATCAACATTCAGAAATGAGTAAATGTTTTGAATAAAATCAACAGAATGAAAAAACAAAAACTACATATTCATCTCAATAGGTATAGAAAATGTATTTGATAATATTCAATATCTCTTCATGATAAAATCCACAACAAATTATGTTAAGAAGGAACATATGTCAGTATTATACAGGTTATATATGACAAAACCACAGCCAATGCCCTACTGAATGAGGGAAAGCTGAAAGCATTTCCCTTCAAATCTGGAACAAGGATGTTCATCATCCTTTAAGACTGATTGATTGATTGATCGATTGATTTGAAAGGCAGACTTACAGAGAAAGAGACATTGGGAGAGAGAAGAGAGATCTTTTCCATTTACCGGTTCACTCCCTAAATGGCTATAATGGCAAGGGCTGATCCAGGCCAAAACAAGTAGCACAAAACTCCAGCTCAGTCTCCCACGTGGGTGGCAGAGTGCCAAGCACTTGGAGCAACTTCAGTGTCTGCTTTCCCAGACACGTTATCAGTGAGCTATACTGGAAGTAGACTAACTAGGACTTAACCCATTGCTCTGATATGGAATTCTGGGGTCCCAAGTAGTGGCTTAATCTGCTTATGAACCACAACACTGGTCTCATTTTCACCATTCTTATGCAATTTAATATTTGGAGCATTAGCAAGAGAAATGATGGAGGAGAAAGAAATAAAGGGCATCAAAATTGGAAGAGAGGAAGTCAAAATATTCATGTTTGCAAAAGACATGATGTTGTACACGGGAAAATCTAAACATTTCACCAAAAATCTGCTAGAACTGATAAACCAGTTCAATAAAATCACAGAATACAAAATCAACATACAAAAGAAGCAGTTTTATATATCAATAATGATCTTGCTGAAACAAAACTTTAGAAAGAAATACCATTTGGGGCCAGTGTTGTGGTGTAGTGGGTGAAATCAACACCTGCAACACTGTCATCCCATACGGGTGCCCGTTCGAGATCTACCTGCTACACTTGTGATTCAACTCCTTGCTACTGTGCCTGGGAAAGCAAAGGAAGATGGCAAGTGCTTGGATCCCTGCACTCATGTGCAAGACTCAGAAATTCCTAGTACCTGGCTCCTGGCCCAGTCCCAGCTGTTATGACCATTTGGGGAGTGAACCAGTATATGAAAAATCTCTCTCTCTCTCTCTCTCTCTCTCTCTCTCTGACTGTTAACTCAAACTCTCAAATAAATAACAAAATCTTAAAAAAAAAAAAAAAAAAAAAAGAGAGCGGCCAGCGCTGTGGCGCAGCAGGTTAAAGGCTTGGCCTGAAGCACTGGCATCCCATATGGACATCAGTTTTAGTCCCAGCTCCTCCTCTTCTGATCCAGCTCTCTGCTATGGCATAGGAAAGCAGCAGAAAATGGCCCAAATCCTTGGGCCCCGCACCCACATGGAAGACCTGGAAGAAGCTCCTGGCTCCTGGCTTCAGTTCCGTGCAGCTCCAGCCATTGCAGCCATCTGGGGAGTGAATCAGTGGATGGAAGACTTCTCTCTGTCTCTACCTCTCTCTGTAACTCTTTCAAATAAATAAAATAAATCTTTAAAAAAAAAAAAAAGGAAGAAAATGTATGTGATTTCATTCGATTTGGCCTGATTATTTACATAATTCCAGAAAGAATGGTAACTAACCAGCTAGGCATTTATGTTAATTCTTCAAATGTGTTGCACATAGAATTGTTTCTCTTCACCAGTATTATTTTAATAGCTTCATTTACACATATAATTTTAAACTATCAGTATCATTTATTTTACAAGGAAAACTAAATAGACAAATGTGAATTGTCTGTCATATACCAGTATTCTAAAGAAGACTAGCAGGCCAGCACCGCGGCTCAATAGGTTAATCCTCCACCTGCTGCGCTGGCACCCCGGCCCGGGAAGGCAGTGGAGGATGGCCCAAATGCTTGGGACCTCCACCCACATGGGAGACCAGGAGGAAGCACCTGGCTCCTGGCTTCGGATCAGCGCACTGCACTGGCCGCAGCGCGCTGGCCGCAGCGGCCACTGGGGGGTAAACCTCTGTATCTCTCTCTCACTGTCCACTCTGCCTGTCAAAAAAAAAAGAAGACGACTAGCAAATTTTATGAATACACTGTTTCAAATTTTATGTTCCTTTAAAGTACAGTTTTTCAATGTAGCAAAAGAAAAATTTTTTTAACTTTTATTTAGGATATAAATTTCCAAGGTATGATTTATGGATTACAATGGGTTTCCCCCCATATTTTCCCTCTCCCCCCACAACCCTCCCCCCTTGCCCGCTCCCTCCACCCTTTTGTTCACATCCAGATTCATTTTCAATTCGCAAAAGAAAATTTTATTAAGAGACCCAAATGTGTCTGGCTTGTTTATGCTATAAAAAGTAAGAAGTCAAAATATAACAATTTTTTTTTTTTGACAGGCAGAGTGGACAGTGAGAGAGAGAGAGACAGAGAGAAAGGTCTTCCTTTTGCCGTTGGTTCACCCTCCAATGGCTGCCGTGGATGGCGCGCTGCGGCCGGCGCACCGCGCTCATCCAATGGCAGGAGCCAGGTGCTAGGTGCTTTTTCCTGGTCTCCCATGGGGTGCAGGGCCCAAGCACTTGGGCCATCCTCCACTGCACTCCTGGGCCACAGCAGAGGGCTGGCCTGGAAGAGGGGCAACCGGGACAGAATCCGGTGCCCCGACCAGGACTAGAACCCGGTGTGCCGGCGCCGCAAGGCGGAGGAAAATATAACAATTTAAACATATTCAATAATTGTTTTAAAAGTTTCTATTAGTTAGAAATGATCTAAATTTTAATGAATATTTATTAGCATAATCTAGCATAGGTCTAAGGTTACACATTAGTAATAGATTTTATAAACTATTTCTAGGCAAATACATCATCATAACATTAAACAAAGATAGTCATCATCTCAGGTTACTTTCCTAATAACTATTTGTAGAACACATTAAAGTTAGAAGTACTTTAAAAGCAAAAACCTAAAAAAGTGAAGTACATAAATTTTTGTTTCACTACTATTTATTGTAAAAATTAATGAAAAGAAATTCATTTTACTGCATATTTACTTCTATATTTTTTCTTAAGTTGAATGTATAATTTTTATAATCCTAAGTATCTACTGGATATTATACAAGTCTATTTGACTAGTAAACTCAAGTGTGATATATGTCCACACTACCCTAATTATTTTTTAAAGGTTTATTTATTATTTTATTTGAAAGCCAGAGTGACAAAGAGGCAGAGGCAGAGAGAGAGCTCTTCCATCTGCTGGTTCACTCCCCCCAAGATGGCCGCAACAGTTTTAGCTCCACCAATCCGAAGCCAGGAGGCAGGAGCTTCTTCTGGGTTTCCCATGCAGTGCAGGGGCCCAAGGGCTTGGGTCATCTTCTACTGTTTTCCCAGGCCATAGCAGAGAGCTGGATCAGAAGTGGCACACTGAGAGTCAAACCAGCATCCAGATGGAATGCTGGCACTGCAAGTGGCAGCTTTACCTGCTACGCTACAGCACCAGCCCTTACCCTAATTCTGATAACTCAGAAGATATAACCAATTGCTAGTAAACCAATAATATCATATTAAGTTTACTTGGCAAAGTCATATTAACTTTAAAAAAATACTTAAAGTTTTAAAAATCATTTGGATTAGTTTCTACATTTCTGAGAGTTTGGAGAATATTTACTTTCTAAAAGTGCTCATTATATTTCCAAGCCAATTTGAATAGAGCTCCTATACAGATGTTATGAGTTACGTGAGTAATAACAACCAGAGGTAGACAATTTTACCATATACAGAGCATATATCTAAATGCACATGTAAATAGATAGCCAGATACAAACACAGATTTTATAGCTTTCAATGTAAAATTTTAGCCACAAGTCAAGTAAACACACAGTAATATGTAATATACTCTCTGGTCTATTTTATATTTTTATCAGTGTTTCTGGAATATGGAACAAGTTAGATTATTATTTCAATATGAAGGTTAATGCTTTGTAATAATGTTTATGTGGAGAAGACTTTTAAGATTTTTTTTTTTTTTTCATTTTCCCTGATATGCATTCTTATTGAGGCTGTGGACTAAATTTTAGGGAATAGAATGACATCAAACAGCTGTCTGGATATCTCCAAAGACCATTTGGGTAGATAAAATGTCTAGTCTGTTTCCAATTAGTCTTTTTTCCTTCTCAGCTTCAGGTAGTTCTTGTGGGGTTTCCTGAGACCCCTGACAACCCCCAGTGAGGGAAAAAGGAACTTAAAGTTCAAGTGGCTATAGGGAGTTGAGGGAGTTGAAGTAGAAAGAAATTATGGCAGATTAGACAGAGGGATGAAGGAGGCAAAGGGGACACATCAAAGGATTCAAAGGAACTAAAGAAAAGACAAAAGGTAGAAAAATGAGGACTGAGGAAAAAATTAATGGAAAAGGAAAGGTCTTACAAGAGCAAGCCTGGCGAGATCTTATGTTTCCCAAAGAAGCCCATGAAGTTCCAAATTATCGTTAATGAAACCATGCCAACAAGAAAGGAAGTAGACAGAAGGAAAAATAAAGTGAACAGAGTTGGAGCATATATTCAGCAGGAATTCCAGAAGAGGGTTTCAGCTTACTAAGAAGTTGCCAGGAGAGAAGTAGATTTACATAGACAGAACAGAGAAGCCTCACAAAGAACAAGGAGGAAAAAAAAAAAGCGAAAACGAACTTTATTTCAACACTCAGGGATTGAATGCCCACTTGAAACAAAGAGCCAAAAAGAAAGATTCCATCCCAGTAGGTACCTTTCAAACAGACGTCAAGGCTTCTCACCCAGTTTCAAGGAATATTCTCAAAATCATAAGAATCAAAATCTTTCCTTTTCATATTTCAACAGGCTATCATCTTGCTGGGCACTGGCTCAGGAATGAAACTCACCAATGGATTCCTAAACTCTGAGCCAGTACTGAAGACAAGGTTTTCAAAGATGCACATTTGGAGGCCTAGCTGAGAGATCCAGAGATCAAATGATGAATTAATCCTATTTAAGGCACAGGACTGTAACTGCTAGAGGAAAACCAGAGCTGGATTTTAGTTAAACCAGGAAAAATATATTCAGGAACTATTGTTGTAGGAGAAAAGAGACCACAGTAAAGAACAGAGCCCAGTTCTAAACACAGTGAAAACAAGTGGTGATAAATAGCAAATGAGGATAGAGGTTAGTGGGTAGAAAAATCACAAAGAGGAAACACCAGGGGCAGAAGGATTCCTGTTAAAGACTGAACAGGATGCTCACTGAAAGCAGGCCAGGGCGATCACAGACTGCCTGGACAACAGGGATGAGGGTGAGGAATTTGGTTAGATATCAAGGATGATCAGGTATTATGGACGGAGGATTCTCTGTACAGTGATTTAGCTTAGCAAGATTCTTACTAAAACTAGGCAATGCAGGTCTGGCAAGGACAGGGCCTGGACACAGAAAAGGCAGCGAAATCTGATTACAGAGACAGTCTTTGTCATACAAAACATGAGATTTATGAAGCAATTAGCCTTCTAGTTAAAAAGGTCACATCCCACATCAGAATGCCTAGATTTAATTCCCACCTCCAGCTCCTGACTCCAGCTTCTTGCCAATGCAGATCCTGGGAGGATAACAGCTAAGTAACTGGGTTCCTGCCACCAACTTAAGAATTTACAGTGTGTTCACAGGTCAACCCCAGCTTTTGTGGGTTTTCTCTTTTCTCTTCCCTTCTTCCCTCTCATTTTCTCTCATCTCTTTGTCTTTCAAATGAATTTAAAAGGGCATTTTTAAGATATCTGTAAAACAAATAACCATTCCTTCCACTTCCTACTCTAAGGGTAATATTAACTTTGCATTGGTTTTATAATGGTAACAGATTAACATGTCAGGAAAAAAATGTGAACAACGTATTCTAATTTGTACTTACTTTATGCTGAATTTATTCCCAAGCCATAAATTTTTGTTTTTTCAGTTTCTTCTGGGGTATTTTTTTCTTTTGTGTCACCTCCTTTTCTGGTTTAGGAATAATTCGTTCCATTTCAGTGAGGAACATCTCAGTATGGCGGTGGGAGCTAACATGAGTCAATCTGATCATGAGCTCGGTAGGTACAGCAGCACATTTGAGTGCTTTGTTCACCTGCAGATGTTCAATGTCCAGAGAATCTACATCCAAACCCTTAAGCTTAGCATTACTCTCTGCATTTCTAAGCATGTGCAACAGAAATTTAGAACTGTTTTTGGGTCAATGACCCTGTGTGCAGTCCTACCTTTGGCCTGGGCACACTAACCAACTCTACCACTGAAACCGTGGAATGGCATAAGTTGTTTCTATAATGTGACATATTCCAGACACATGCTGGCTTTTTGGATATGCATACCTTTGATGGCCTGGGCAGTTTCTTAGCTGTTCTTAAAATGAACACCAAGATTTGAACCTCTTGATTTACATGACTTTGTGGGGTTTTCTGGTTCAAGTGAGTAGCAAACCACTTTCAAGAATCACCTAAGACAGCTTATAAGAACAGATGAGGGGCTGGTGCCATGGCACGGTAGGTTAATCATCTGCCTGCGGCACCGGCATCCCATATGAGTGCTGATTCTAGTCCTGGCTGCTCTTTTTCCAATCCAACTCTCTGCTGTGGCCTGAGAAAGCAGTAGAAGATGGCCCAAGTCCTCGGGCCCCTGCACCCGTGTGGAAGACCAGGAAGAAGCACCTGGCTCCTGGCTTCGGATTGGCACAGCTCCAACGTTGTGGCCATTTGGGGAGTGAACAAACAGAAAGAAGACCTTTCTCTCTGTCTCTCCCTCTCACTATATGTAACTCTACCTCTCAAATAAATAAATGAAAATCTTAAAAAAAAAATAAAAAGAACAGATGAATAACTTTTGATATGGGACAAACAAGAGTAAAACGGGGCCAGCACTGTGGCACAGCAGGTAAAGCTGCTGCTTGCAGTGCCAGCATCCCTTATGGGTGTTGGTTTGCGTCCCAGCTGCCCCACTTCCCATCCAGCTCTCTGTTACGGTCTAGGAAAGCAATGGAGGATGGCCCAAGTCTTTGGATCCCTTCATTCACATGGGAGACCTAGAGGAATCTCCTGGCTCCTGGCTTTGGATCGGCACAGCTCCAGCCATTGAGGCCACTTGGGGAGTGAACCAGTGGATGGAAGACTTTGCTCTCTCTCTGCCTCTGCTTCTCTGTAACTCTGTCTTTTAAACAAATAAATAAATATTTTAGAAAAAGTAATACTGAATGGCCTGTGTAGGTTACTCATTCAGGTGATTTCCATCTTTCATTGCCTTTGAGCTTTTTTACAATTCTCTAAAATTGTAGAAAATGAATAATGCTGATGAGTGAAAATAGAAATGCAAATGAATTACATTCCCTATAATCCTGTCCTGTGGACAGTTTCCATATGTTTGCATTTATTTGTAAATTCATTTTAAGATTCCTTACTGCCTATATATGTTTGGTTCTTTGAATTCTCCTTTCAAGAGATCCAAGATCGCTGAATTGGGTAAAGCTACACTGACTTCTAGGATACAAAAAGAACAACTGAAGGACCAGGTTTCCAGAGATTTAACAGAAATTTTTGGCTGTGAAGACCCATGGAATAAGAGGAGAGAACACAGAGTCACTGCAGCTGCCAGCTGTGAGTCACCATCTTGTAGGAAGAAACTGCCGCTCTCTGCCAACCAGTTTGCTGAGAGAGAATTCCACAGTTACTCACTGACTTTTACTTCATCCTGGGGAGATAACTGGGGTCTGGCCAATTAGAGAAGGGAAGCCCTATTGCTTCCCTCCAACCCCTACACCCGCTGAGTGCTGGATTCATCAGCAAATTATTGCATAGCAGCCTTCTGTTCTACTCTTATCAGAATCAATCAGAATTGGAGTCAGGGTAATTTGTGGGACAAAGCAACTGCAACTGTGGGAGTTTGGGGACATTAGCCTCAGAGCCATACTCACACTCTATGTAAGCTAGGGGGATTCTCCTTAGCTTCTGGGAGCTAGTACCAACCAGAAGCAGCCCATAAAAAAGATCCACTCCCACCCTGGAAGATCCAGGTAATGTCCCTACTATACCCTGAAACACCAGGGCTATAACAGTTCTAAATGTCTCAGTCTCACTGCACTCTACCCCTGGACACAGGGAAGAACCTAACTGCACTCTACTTTTCTGGCCCCACCAGAGCAAAATCTCCTGTATAACTTGTAGTCACCATGTAGGACTGGAGCAGGGTCCAGTTCACATCCCCCAATCCCAGGACCAGGGCTTTTGGTTAAAAGCAACAGCACCAGTTGGACTCTCTTAGCAGACCGGAAGAAGGGCTCATCCACATCACACAGTGCTAGAGCCACAGAAATTTGTGACACAAGTCCAAGCCTCACTCAGATTTGCCAGTGGGACAAGGGGACAGCAGCATTTGTCTCCTTCAGCACCAGTAACAAGGCCCTGGATATCACAATCCCCAGGGGGAAAAGAAAACAGAACTGTCTGTGAACAAAGACGCAAACACTAGGAAATCCATAGTCATCTCAAAGCCACATTTCTATCCCTTTAAACTTGAGCAGACTAGACAACTGTGTCACTTACAGATCCAACTGACATTAATGAAGACAAAAGAAATCTCTCAGAGACTACTCTTCTGGACACACCTAGAACCAAAGCCAAAGAAATAAGCCAAGTAATACTTTGTATTCCAGCTAAACTATAAACCCTTTTACTATAAAACCTACTCCATAAAGAAGAGACAAATACATCAGATGTGTAGACAACAATGTAGGGACATAGGAGACATGAAGAAACAAGGTAGCATGATACCTCCCAAAGGACACAATAATCCTCCAGGAAAAGATCTTGAACTAAAGGAAATCTATGAAATGTTACATATAGAATTCAAAATAATGACTGTAAGGAAACTCAATGCAATGCAATAGAATGCAGATGGACACACTAATGAAATAAAGGAAATCAATAAGTGACATGAATGAAAATATTACAAGGAGGAAGAAATCATTAAGAAGAACCAAATAGAAATTTTGGAAATGAAATCTTCAATCAGGAAATAAAAATATAATTGAAAGCTTTACCAGTAGACTAGACCAAATAGAGGAATGAATTTCTGACCTCAAGGGCAAAATTTTTTAAATAACCCAATGAGACAAAAATAAACAGAAAATAATTTAGAAGAATGAAGAAAGCCTAAGTGAAATATGAGATACCATTAAAGAACCAAATATTCATTGTATGAATATTCCTGAAGGAGAGGAAAAGAAAAAACAGATTTTGAGAACCTGCTAAATGAAACAGTTGAAAATCTCTTGAAAAAGACATGGACACCCAGATATTAGAAATTCAAAGGACCCAAGCAGACTCAACCACAAAGGTCTCCAAGGCATACTTCAGTCAAATTGTCAAAAGTTAAAGAGAAGGAGAGAATCCTAAAGACAGCAAAAGAAAAGTATCATTACACATAAAGAGAAACTAATCAGGTTAAAATAAAACTTATCAGCAAACACACTACAGGCCAGAACAGAGTGGGATGATATATTCAAAGTCTTAAAAGAAAAAAACTGGGGCCAGTGCTGTGGTGTAGAGGGTACAGCTGTTGCCTGCAGTGCCGGCATTCCATTATGGGTGCTAGTTCAAGTCCTGGCTGCTCCACTACTGATCCAGCCCTCTGCTATGGCCAGGGAAAGCAGTAGAAGATGGCCCAAGTCCTTGGACCTCTGCACCCCCATGGGAGACCCAGAAGAAGCTCTTGGCTCCTAGCTCCTGGCCCCTAGCTCCTGACATCAGATCGGCACAGCTCTGGCTATTGAGGTCATCTGAGGAGTGAACCAGCAGATGGAAGAACCCCCTCTGCCTCTCTAATTCTGCCTTTCAAATAAATTAATTAATTTTTAAAAAAAGAAAAAATCTTCCAACCAAGAATATTATATCCAGCAAAGCTGTCTTTTAAAAGTGAATAAGAAATAAAGTATTTTCTAGATATGCAAAATCTGACAGAATTCACCACCACCAGACCAGACTTATAAGAAATTCTGAAAGGGGTCCTGCATTAGAAGCAAATATCATGAAAACATGATACCACCAAATCCACTAACAAAGCATATATAACTAGTATCCAATCAATAAAATGACAGGTGTTATTTCTCATCTGTTAATACTAACCTTGAATGTAAATGGATTAAATTCAACAGCCAAAAGACTTAGGTTGGCTGAATGGATTTAAAAAAAAAAAAACCACTATATGCTGCCTACAAGAAATTCACAAAGATACAGATAGACTGAAAGTGAAAGGCTGGAAAAAGTTATCCCAGGCAAATGGAAACCAAAAGCAAGCCGGCATAACCATCCTGACTTCAAATAAAACAGACTGTAAATCAAAAACTACAAAGAGATAAAGAGGGACATTATATTTTGATAAAAGATTCAATTCAGCCAGAAGACACAACAATTATAAATATATGTGCATTCTGGGGCCAGCACTGTGGCACAGCAGGTTAATGCCCTGGCCTGAAGTGCCAGCATCCTATATAAGCACTGGTTCGAAACCTGGCTACTCCACTTCTGATCCAGCTCTCTGCTATGGCCTGGAAAAGCAGTGGAAGATGGCCCCGGTCCTTGGGCCCCTGCACCCACGTGGGAGACCCAGAAGAAGCTCCTGGCTCCTGGCTTCGGATCGGCCCAGCTCCAGCCATTGCAGCCAATTGGGGAGTGAACTATCAGATGGAAGACACCTCTCTCTCTCTCTCTCTCTCTCTCTCTCTCTCTCTCTGTGTGTGTGTGTGTGTGTGTGTGTGTAACTCTGACTTTCAAGTAAATAAATAAAATTTTAAAAAAATTTAAAAAATGTGCATCCTAATTAGAATACCCAGATATACACACAAATACTATTGGACCTAAAGGCAGCAATAGACACAATAATAGTGGGTTACTTCAACACCCCACTCTCATCAATGGACAAATCATCCAGAAAACCAACAAAGATACATAGGAATTAAAACCCAATATCAAGCCTATGGTACTGACAGATATTTACATGACATGTTACCCAACAGATACAGAACACACATTCTTCTCATCAGTTCAGGGAGTATTTTCTAGGATAGATCCTATATTGGGTCACAAATCAAGTCTAAGTAAATTTTTTTAAAGACATTTATTTGAGTGGCAGAGCTACAGACAGAGACAGAGAAAGAGAGAAAGGTCTTCCATCTGCTGGTTCAGTCCCCAAATGGCTGCAATGGCCAGAGCTGGGCTAATCTGAAGCCAGGAGCCAGGAGCTTCTTCTGGGTCTACCACGTAGGTTCAGGGGCCCAAGCACTTGGGCCATATTCTACTGCCTTCCCAGGCCACACACAAAGAGCTGGATTAGAAGAGCAGCTCTGGGACACACACTGGCCAAAATATGGGATGCTGGTGCTGCAGATGGAGACTTAGCCCACTACACCACAGCACTGGCCCTAAGTGTCAGGAATTTTAAAAAGACTGAAATACATGAAGATACATGAAATCATGTATCTTCTAAGACCCTAAAGAAATAAAACTAGAAATCAATAAGAACAACATTTAGGCCGGCGCCGTGGCTCAACAGGCTAATCCTCCGCCTTGCGGCGCCGGCACACCGGGTTCTAGTCCCGGTCGGGGCACCGGATTCTGTCCCGGTTGCCCCTCTTCCAGGCCAGCCCTCTGCTGTGGCCCGGGAGTGCAGTGGAGGATGGCCCAAGTGCTTGGGCCCTGCACCCCATGGGAGACCAGGAAAAAGCACCTAGCACCTGGCTCCTGCCATCGGATGAGCGCGGTGCGCTGGCCGCAGCGCGCCGACCGTGGCAGCCATTGGAGGGTGAACCAACGGCAAAGGAAGACCTTTCTCTCTGTCTCTCTCTCTCACTGTCCACTCTGCCTGTCAAAAAAAAAAAAAAAAAAAAAGAACAACATTTAAACACTCATAAACACTTGCAAATTTAAAAACATGCTACTGAATGATCAACAGGTCATTGAAGAAACTGAAAAGGAAATAAAAAACTTTCTTGAAATAAATGAAAGTGAAGACACAACATACCACCACTATAATCCAAAAGTTGTACTTTTGAAATTTATATTTATTAAATAAAAGTTTTCTATTAAAAATAAACAATTAAATAAATAACACAACATACCAAAAAATGTGGGACACAGCAAGAGTAGTAGTAAGAGGAAAGTTTATAGGTTAAGTGTTTACATTAAAAAGGAGAAATGTTTGGCCAGCGCCATGGCTCACTAGGCTAATCCTCCACCTGCAGCGCTGGCACCCAGGTTGGGGTGCCGGATTCTGTCTCAGTTGCTCCTCTTCCAGTCCAGCTCTCTGCTGTGGCCCGGGAGTGCAACAGAGGATGGCCCAGGTCCTTGGGCCCTGCACCTGCATGGGAGACCAGGAGAAAGCACCTGGATACTGGCTTCGGATCAGCGCAGTGCGCTGGCCGCAATGCGCCGGCCATAGCGGTCACTTGGGGGGTGAACCAACGGAAAAAGGAAGACCTTTCTCTCTGTCTCTCTCTCTGTCTCTCTCTCTGTCTAACTCTGCCTGTCAAAATAAAAAAAAAAAAATAGTAAAAAGGAAAAATGTTTCAAATCAAAGAGCTAAGGATATTTATTGCAAAAGTATAACTGCTAAAACTTCAGACATTATTGAGAATAGAATTTTCCTAAATATAATGCTTATATTTTACATTTCAAATTTTAAAACTTTTTTTTTTAAACTGCCAGCACTTTCTCTCTGGAACTGCCGTATTCCCTAAAGGCCATTTGATAAACAGCTAAGGAACAATCAATAGGCTCTTGGAGAATACCTGAAGATGGAAATGCTGGAGGATTTTAACAAAAAGTGCCTGGGAATGCTCTACGTACTGATTTTCTGCCATATTGACATCCTATATTGTAGCACCCATGGGCACAACAAAGAGAAGTCATGAGGGGTGCCACTGAGTTGTCAAGTAGTAACACAGCAAGAGGCATGATGCCAGGCAACCTCTTACATTCTGAGGATGCCTGAAAAACCAATTTAGCTTTAATCCGGACATGTAGGTGAAAATTCAAATTAACATTCCCTCTCCCTAAAAAAAAATAATAATTAGTAACACTCCATTTAATAAAAGTCAAAATACAAAGCACACAAATATAGAGAGAAATTAATATGAAAATAAAATTAAATGTATAATCAAGATAATTGTAAAAATAATTCAGGGTTCACTAAGAGGTTTTAAGGATATTCAACCAGGAGACTAGACAAACCCCAGAAAAACAAATTATGTTTATGAGATTATTTCTTGAAAATAGCCAGTCTGTTGATCTCCACACTTGTATCTCTTGTCTGTCATGTCTGGCTAATAATCATCATGCTACTGTCCAGCTAACATACTTACCTTTTTTTTTTTTTTTTTTGACAGGCAGAGTGGACAGTGAGAGAGAGAGAGACAGAGACAGAGAGAACGGTCTTCCTTTGCCGTTGGTTCACCCTCCAATGGCTGCCCCGGCCGGCGTGCTGCGGCTGGCGCACCGCGCTGATCCAATGGCAGGAGCCAGGTGCTTCTCCTGGTCTCCCATGGGGTGCAGGGCCCAAGGACTTGGGCCATCCTCCACTGCACTCCTGGGCCACAGCAGAGAGCTAGCCTGGAAGAGGGGCAACCGGGACAGAATCCAGTGCCCTGACCAGGACTAGAACCCAGTGTACCGGCGCCGCAAGGCAGAGGATTAGCCTAGTGAGCCACGGCGCCAGCCATCAGTTAGCTTCTAACTTGAGACAACCCCTTACAAAATTAGTGACATAAAACAACATCCTGTGTTTGTGGTTAACACCTTTGGCGGGCAGTTGTGATGCTGACTGGTCTAGGAAATCTCAGGAAAGATGATGTGTCTTGACTCCATGTGGCCTCTTATTCTCTAGTATGCTATCCTAGGCTTTAGATAGTAATGCACAAGCACTCTTTAAGCCTCTGCTTGGGTCAAGTTTGTTTAAATACCTTTGGTCAGACCAAATTACAGATAAAAGCCCAAAGGCATAATGGAAAAGCTGCTTTAAACAAGCATAGACACAGGAAACTGTTAATTCTTTGTGGGTCTTCTTGGACCACTCTGCATTTTCTGCATCCTATATTCCAGTATTAGTTTTGACTGCAGTTTTGTTTAACATGCAAATATTAATTTGGGACATATTTTGATTTGATGGGAAACATGGTTCCTATTGGCTTTAGGGTTTTTAACTGCTATTTCATTAACTATTTTCTATTTCTACTGGGTTTCTAATAGATGCTTTGGATTTATTTCCCTTAATCTTCTAAAGCTCTGCTACAGAAATCTAATACCCAAATGCCAGCAGGAGTCAGGCAAGTAACATAGCTGTGTGAGGCCACCCTAATGGAAGGATAAACAAATATCCTGTGTTGCAAGTCAGAAAGTAGGGGATGCCCTATGCAAAAGGTCCAGCTTCTATTCACCAGTCAAGTAAGAATGTGGGCCCAGTACTTCCACATCTCTGAATTTTCCAAGAGAAGCAGGGAATCTAAGTTTTAATATGAAATCTCCTGATTTTAAATCCTAAAATTTAATTAAAACCTAAAAAGCAACAACACTAATGATACTGTTCAAGCTGAACTCAGGCAAAGGCTATGAATTTGCGACTTTTTAAAAGAATCCCAAAGAGCCCACCATCTAAGGCTTACCCCCATTTGGTTAAAACCTGCAAAGTTCCAGCCTTACCTACCACTGCACCCCAATTTAGGTGCTCTCCATAGTCTCATCAAAGTGAATCCTTGCTTTTCCTCAACACACTCCAGTTCCTACCTCTGTTTGGAATGCTCATTGCCTTGTCACCCTCATCTTATTCTACTGTCTTCTAGTATTCTTAACAATCCTTTAAAACTCAGTTTGGATGTCTCTACTTTCATAAAACTTTATATGAATATCTGAATTCAAAAGCACTTTGAGTATTTCTTATGACATTTATCATATCCTTCCTGGTATTGAATTTTGTGTGTATGTTTTATTATTCTCCAAGAATGTGGAGTTTTGGGCTGGATTTGTGAGTTTCTTATCCTACTTAGCAAAGTTAGCATGCCTAGAATATCTCCCTGCTCAGGTGAGATCAAACTCAAATGTGAACTCTTTATCTGAAAGTTTCCTTGACAATCTTTGCCAAAGTTATTCTGGAGTCCCAGAGATGAAAAAGAAAGGAACATCTATTGCTGAGATTTTCATCCTAAGAAATTCTGTGAAAGTTGGAGCTAGACAGTGAAGCAGAGAAGGACAAAAAGAGAAAGAGGGAATCAGGGCACAAAAGAGCTCAGCCTGAAGTAACAATGGTGCCCTCTGTATACATCTTAATTCTACCTTCTCTTTAATAAAACAAGGCCAAATGTTTACCCATCAATTTTATATGTCCTCTTTCTCTATATTAACCCTTTAAGTTATTAAAAACAACCCTCTCTGGAGGTAACTTAAGGAAACTGAAGCACAGCAAAATAAAGCAACTAACATACCCACAGCTTTGACAGAGTTGAGATGTGAATCCTGGAAGTCTGGTTCTAGAACCCAGTGTTTAATCACTGTGCAATACTGCCTCATATTAAGGCTCAGCCTCAGAAGGATAAAAATAAATAAATCAGTAAGAACAAATCAATAAGAACAAACTTCATTTTTATAGGATTTGTTAAGTTTATCTGTAATGAAGATATTTGGTATAGGAACTTAGGCATTAAAAATGTATATCTTATACTGCCATTACTACCTGCTAAAAATCAATTTAGTAAAAACTTTGTGATGTAGTGAAGAATTTTATGAAAATTTTGTTAAAGATACATATAGTTTAGACATATTTATAGATCATAATATAAAATGTGTTTCTCATAAACTGTGAATTTGAGGAAAATTTGGAAATTTTTAAAATTGGGTTTGTGTTCATTGCTGCTCCCTGATACAAATGTATTTAAAAATGTCATCTTTATATTTCGTCATTTCACAAAGATAGATTTTGAAGACTGCTTCAAAATACTATACAATTAACATTTAAGTAAGATTTCTAGGGTGCGGGGGCCAGTGCTGAGTACAGCAGGTTAAGCCACAGCTTGCAACACTGGCATCCCATATGAGCACAATCTCAAGTCCTGGCTGTTCCACTTCCAATCCAGCTCTCTGCTAATGCACACGTGAAAGCAGCAGAACATGGCCTAAGTACTTGGGCCCCTACCACCTATACCTGGAGACCAGGATGGAATTCCTAACTCCTGGCTTCAGCCTGGCCCAGCTTCAGTTGCTGTGGCCATTTGGAGAGTCAACCCGTAGAAAAAGATCTCTCTCTGTCTTGCTCTGTCTCTGTCTCTTTTTCTCTCTTCCTCCCTCTGTATAACTCTGCCTTTCAAATCAATATACAAATCTTTAAATCAAAAAAAGAAAGAAAGAAAAGATTTCTAAAAACTAACACCTACTTGATTGTCCAATATATTGAGATTTTACAGGGTCTATCAGAGAGGTAGATACACAGTAAATGCATAATAAGTACAGAATTGATTGACCAATTAATTACTAAATGTAGTTGCATTTAAGAGGACCTGGTTTGTTCTATAGGAGTCAGAATCTACATAGTAAGGCAAATGATAATGAACTGCAGTATCACATGCAAGGCTATATAACTCTCCAGGTGACTTAGAAGCAAAGTTGAAATTTTCAGAAGATATTATTTTGACTGAAGTAGATATATAACTTTAAACACTGTGTGATATGTAAGGAACTACAAAGCCTAAATTAATGAAAAGGAAAAAAAAACTGATTTCCACACAACTTTCTTAAGAGGCTTTGGAGCTATACAGATAAAGAAACCCAAATCCTGATGGCTTATGTCTCTTGACCAAGATGGTAGAACTAGTTGTTGGCAGTTCAGTTTTCCTTTCCTTCTATAAAAATGACTTAACCATTTTGCATGTTATCTTGTAGTTTAAAGTTATTTGAAAGGACATTTTTTTTCTTTTTGTGTTATAGCTATACACATTCCTTTATTATCCCTTACTATAAGAGCCAGTAAAGGCTGGTGGCAACAAACACAGATTCTGGAATCATTATGCCAAGATTTGAATCCCATCTTTGTTACTTACTAGCTCTGTGGTATTGGGCTCAAATTCAATCTCTCCACACCTCAGGTTCTTCACTTGTAAAGTGGGGATACACCTATGTCATAGGGTTGTTGTGAAAACTAAAATAAGACGTAGTAAAGCACATAACGCAATGCCCTGCAAACAATAAAAACACAACAAATTTTATCTGGCAAGAGGAAGAAAATTATTAATTTGGAAGTTTGTACATAAATGCTGCCTTTGTCATATATGCCTTCTAGCACAATACTTTACACATACTATACCAGGCCAAGGAAAAAAAAGAAGACGACTCTACTCTGTATGCTCAAATACCCATATCTTGCCAGGTAAGCCAGTGGTAACTGATGAGCAGGAAATAGAGAAGAAAGGCTCTCATCTGAAGCTTGGAAGACAATAAAACATTAGATGAGCATATGTAGTCAGAAGCCCCAAAGGCATGCAGGAATCAATGAAATTATGAGGGAGAATATGAAGGATCATCAGAGATTAGAAAGAAGGCAGCAATCCCAATACAAATAAATAAGAAGAGAATGAAACAAACGGGCCAGCTGTCCTTGAAGAATCTAGGTTAAGTACCCAGAATAAGGATGGCAGTCCATGGCTTTCTATTATGTACACTTTGTAAGTGCCCACAGGATTCAAGCCAAATATAAAAGAGCAGTGTTTGAACTGACTTGCCAACTGAGTTCAGGAAATATTTGCTCTTATTTTTCCTGAAGAATGCTAAAAATTGCAACAAACACCTGGAGTTCTGTCATTCAGACTGTAAATTATACATCAAAGTAAAATGACAATATCATTTGCCTCACCTCCAGTAATTTTGTTTTGTCCTACCTGTATCAAAGTAGTATTTAATTTTCTTCCAGATTTCTCTAAATACTATAGTAATAACTACTTAACATTATTACTAATCTTAGCTTGCCTATATTCACAAAATTCTCCATTATCATTACTATATTGATTAGTAGCTGAACTGCACTTGACAATGTGTCAGATATTAAAAAAAATTAAACATACAGTCTCAGCTCACCAAATACCAGTAGAAAAGTATCACTGACTGACCTATTTAATCAATAAGAACAATTGGAATGGAGCTCAAAAGAAACATAAATCCTTGAGGAAGCCCTTTAGATAACCTTGGCTGAACTAAGATTTTGGCAGTGTAAACAGGAAAGGAAAAATGCTGATAATAATACATGAGAGGCATATTTAACATTAGGATCTCCCCAGTGGAAAGAACGGGGCCATCAAAGAAGGAGGTACCTTTCTCTGAAGGGAGGAGAGAACTTCCACTTTGACTATGACCCTGTCGGATTAAGATCGAAGTCGGCAAACCCTAAACGCTTCCATAGCCTCGGCAACTCATGACTAGAGCCTGGGGAGATTACTGACGCCATAAACAAGAGTGTCAAATTAAATCAACTTCAGAAGTCACTGTGTACTTGCGTCTCATGAGGGATCTGTCCTTAATGTGCTATCCAATGTGAAATAATGCTATTACTAGTACTGAAACAGTATTTTTACACTTTGTGTTTCTGTGTGGGTGCAAACTGATGAAATCTTTACATACTATAATATTAAATCGATCTTCTGTGTATAAAGATAATTGCAAATAATTAAAAAATCTTGGTGTTTAATTGGAAATTGCATAGATAATTAATCAATTCTTTAAAAAAAATCATGTAGGATCTCTGTCTTTAATGTACTGTACATTGTGAATTAATACTATAACTAGTACTCCAACAATAATTTCAGTTTGTGTCTCTATGTGAGGGCAAACTGTTGAAATCTTTACATAATATGTTCTAAACTGATCTTCTGTGTATAAAGAGAATTGAAAATGAATCTTGATGTGAACAGAAGGGGAGAGGGAGCGGGAGAGGAGAGGGTGGCGGGAGGGAGGGAAGTTGTGAGGGGGGGAGCCATTGGAATCCATAAGCTGTACTTTGGAAATTTATATTCTTTAAATAAAATAAAAAAAAAAAAAAAAACATTAGGATCTCACTGGATGAGAGAGTGTAGGAAATCGCTAATGCTGACTTCCTGGTTTCTATACCAGGCAGCTGTAACAAGTCTAGATAGACCACACAGCTCAAGAAGAAGAAAATTCAGTCAGTCTTAGATATATGCAACTTGACTATATCAGAGAGCATTGCATCTACGGGTGCTGCTGTTCAAAAGAAAGGTTTTCCGGGTACAGATGCAGGAATAGAGACATCATCATGTAGTAGTGGCCCTGGATTAGATCATCACAAGTACACATGGAAAGGAAAATGCACCAAAGACAGAATACAAATATTTATAGATATGGCAAAGAGAACGACCATGAAAAAGACACAATGAACTTTTAGACAGGAGAGGACCACCAGAAGCTCATGGGGAAGAAAGTATAATTAAAAAAAAAAAAGTGATCAGTAGCTTCACTATCACAGTGAAGTAACAGGACTGAGAATGTCCCATTGAATATAACAATTCTGTCATCGTTGGTGATCTTATGTGCCTGTAACTGAGCTTAGACCACCAATACCTTATAAAATGGTAGAGAAATAAGATGGAAAGAACCTGTGTCCCTGAATGACCAAATGGAGTAGAATTCCCAGTTGACCTCAAACATTTCCTTAAGTAAGCAACAAATAAAGTTCAAGCTTCTTTAAAATATGGAATCAATGGTAGGTCTCTGTTACAACATGTCAGCCTTTGCTTTACTCATCTATACAGCAAACAGATAGACTATAATTTATCTAATCAATTCCTATTTGATAATCATTCCTATTTGATAATCTTTATCATTTAAAAATAACACTATAATATAAAGTCCTTTTAACACAAACTTTGAACACATCTTTGATTAACTCTTTAGTTTCAATTTCTAAAGTTGAATTACTGAGTTACACAGACTTTCGACACACTGAAAGATCATACTGCTTTATTTACATGGGAGTGCATGTATGGGCAAACAAACATGTCTTCAGATCATGAGAGGTAAGGCTGCGTTCATTCATATGGTGGAATGAAAAATGGTTATTGCAGGGGCTGGCACTGTGGCATAAAGGTAAAGCTGCCACCTACAGTGCCAGCATCCCACATGGGCACCAGTTCGAGTCCCAGCTGCTCCACTTCCTATCTAGCTCACTGCTACGGTCTGGGAAAGCAGAGAAGATGGCCCAAGTCCTTGGGCCCCTGCATCCGCATGGGAGACCTGGAAGAAGCTCCTGGCTCCTGGTTTCAGATCGGCACAGCTCCGGCCGTTGTGGCCAATTGGGAAGTGAACCAGCAGATGGAAGACCTCTCTCTCTTTCTCTCTTTCTGCCTCTGTGTATGTAACTCTTTCAAATAAATACATCTTTAAAAAAAAAAAGAAAGAAAAATGGTTATTGCTTAGAAGATCCTTATTTATCCAAACATACTTGAGAATTACAGAATTCAGACTTATCATCCTTAACTGTTATCTTTATTATCCCTATCTGTTCCAATTAGTCATCCTTGACTCCTAGTAGTCAACTGAAAACCCAACTCATATCCAACTGATCTCTAAATCCTACTAATTCTACTTTCAAACAAGATTCATTTCTTATTTGAGAGAAAGTGTATATGTGGAATGGAGAGAGACAGAGAGAGAGACAGAGAGGAGAGAGCTTTCATATGCTAGTTCATTCCCCAACTACCTGCATTATGGCTGGACCAAAGCTGTGATCCAGGAACTCAATCCAGCTCTCCTTTGTGGGTGGCCGGAACCCAACTACTTGAGCTATCACTGCTGCCTCTCAGGGTGGCTCTACATTATCAGGAAGCTTAAAGTCAGGCACCAAAGCCAGCTATGAAACCCAGGCACTGTGATATGGGACACATTACATAGACATCACTTGTTTATAAGTGATTTTCAATCTCTGAAATGAGAATTGCTAGACTAGATCCATGACTCCTGTACATCTGAGTCCTTCCAGACTCCTAGAAAAATGACTGACATGGTAAATACTCAAAGATTTACTAAAGGAAGCAAAGGAAGATGGAAGAGAACATGGCAGGAAAAGACAGGTTAAACAAAGAAACTAATAAACACATTTTCAAAGTCAAGGTTATTCACTTAAAATATTTTAGTGAAAATAACAGAAAGGCACACGTCAAACGAATACTAGTTCCTATGAAGAAGTAATAATGAATTAAACGTGTCATTTTAATTTCCTGCTTCACAAATCACTAACCTCCGCAGCTCCTAACTTTTGTTTAGTCTGTGAGGTAGTTTTTACTAATGTGTTCCACACAACCAAGCAAAAATGTTTTAGAGAGTAATAACACATAAAATCACAAATATCTGCACAACCACCAACCTGTACTAGAAGTGCTAGTTGTGAAGGAAAAAAGGAAACATTTAACAGGCCCAGTGTAATGGTGCATGGGTTAAACAGCTGCTTCCAACACCAGCACCCCATACCAGAAAGCTGGTTTGAGTCCTGGCTGCTCTACTGATCCAGCTCCCTGCTAATGTTCCTGAAAAGGCAGTAGAGAGTGGCTAAGTACTTGGGCCTGTGTCACCCACATAGGAGACCCTGATGAGAGTTCCTGGTTCCTGGCTTTGGCTTAGCTCAGCCCCAGCCATTGCAGCCATAGAGGGAGTGAACCAGTTGATGGAAGATCTCTTTCTCTGCCTCTCCTCTGCCACTCTTTCAAATAAATAAAATAAATCTCAAAAAGATAGGAAAAAACACTTAACAAAACTCACTTGTTTAAAATTTTTTATTTCTTGTTATCTTAGCAAAATAATATACAGATTAATTTTAAACCTTTCACATATACATATGCAGTTTTAAAAATGAACTGTATACAAATTCACTCAAATCAATTACTAACAAATTGAAACGGAAATAACTTTTCAGGAGATTTCACATACAAAATATTTCATTGAGACAGTTGAAAAGACGTAATCAATAGTGCATCTATAAGCAAAAATATCACAAAGTACATTTCAAAGGAAAAAACAGCATAAGTAGAAACCTTTCTGAAAGGGTGAGTAAATGCATGCATATTTTTTTTTTTTTTGACAGGCAGAGTGGACAGTGAGAGAGAGAGACAGAGAGAAAGGTCTTCCTTTGCCGTTGGTTCACCCTCCAATGGCTGCCGCGGCCAGTGCGCTGTGTCTGGCGCACTGAGCTGATCCGATGGCAAGAGCCAGGTGCCAGGTGCTTTTCCTGGTCTCCCATGGGGTGCAGGGCCCAAGCACTTGGGCCATCCTCCACTGCACTCCCAGGCCACAGCAGAGAGCTGGCCTGGAAGAGGGGCAACCGGGACAGAATCCAGTGCCCCAACCGGGACTAGAACCCGGTGTGCCAGCGCCGAAAGGCGGAGGATTAGCCTGTTGAGCCACGGCGCCGGCCGCATGCATATTTCTTTAGGGTACATACATACATAAATGATTAGGTCTAACAAGCAATGTGATAGCTTTAAGGTAACTGATGTATGTATAATATACAATTTCTCCCTTTTTTGTTAATTCAGTGTATAAGTATTATAAATGATAATAATTTCTTCACAGCTATTTTATAAAGATGCCAGATACTTAGACATACAAGCTTATGTAGCTAAACATATATAGCTGAAAATATATCAATCAATTCAAATATTAGAACCATGAAACAGGGGCTGCTAAATTTTCAAGAACAATGAGTGTACATAAAGAATTCATTAGCTGACAAAGATATACAAAAGCTCGACAAACACATCATACCAGTACACATACAGGGATGAGGAATGGGCAGCCCACAGGCTGTGTAAGAACCGTAAAATCACTTGGGCTGTTCCTGCCAAGGCAACTGCAGGTAGGACTCAAAGCTCAATAAATCTATAGCACACTAACTGTTTTTTAAGATTTACTTATTTATTTGAAAGAGTTACACAGAGAGAGAAGGAGAGGCAGAGAAAGAGAGGTCTTCCATTCACTGGTTCACTTTCCAACTGACCACAATGGCAGGAGCTGCACCGATCCAAAGCCAGGATCCAGCAGCTTCTACCACATCTCCCACGGGGTTTTAGGGGCCCAAAGACTTGGGCCATCTTCTAATGCTTTCCAAGGCCAAAGCAGAGCTGGATAGGAAATGGAGCAGCAAGGACTCGAACAGGCACCCATATGGGATGTCGGCACTGAAGGCGGCAGCTTTAACCACTACACCACAGCACCAGCCCCATAGCAGACTAATTTTTAAGTCAATTATTTTGTGAGGCCCATAAATGTTTTAAATAAACATCCAAATGGCCCTTTGCATAAAAAGGTCCTCAACCACTGTGAGGGTAAAGCCAATGTTAAATGAGTCACAGTAACTCAAGAGGAATTCCGTAGTATAAAGTAGACTGGCAGTGGGCAGTGAAACCACTAGTAAGAAATAATTCAGGGACCGGCAATGTGGTGTACTGCACTAAGCCTCCACCTGCGGTGCCAGCATCTCATATGGGCACCAGTTCAATTCCTGGTTGTTCTACTTCTGATCCAGCTCTCTTCTATGGCCTGGGAAAGCAGTAGAAGATGGCCTAAGTGCTTGGGCCCCTGCACCCATGTGGGAGACCAGGAAGAAGCTTCTGGATCCTGGCTTCAGATCGGCTCAGCTCCAGCTATTGCGGCCATTTGGGGAGTGAACCAGTGTATGGAAGACTTCTCCCTCTCTGCTTCTGCCTCTCTGTTACGCTGCCTTTCAAATACATAAATAAATCTTTAAAAAAATAAAAAGATGAAGCTCTTTATGTCATCAGAGCACTGGCTACCTTGGACTTTAGCTCTATCAGCCTAAATGGCACTGTTTCAAAAGTGCTTCCCTGACCAACCTAACACAGCCTTTATCCCAACTGCAGCCAGTCATTCTCTATCACTGTACTCTGTTTATTCTATTTAAGCTATACTTAAAAGTGTAAAAGTAGCCTGTTTATTAACTACTTATTGACCATGTGCTCCTCACCACATAATGTAAAGCATGATGAAATCAGAACCTCAATTCTATTTTTAATTACACCTGTATGTGTCTAGAACTGTTTCTGGTACTCAGTAGGTATTCAATAAAATTTGAGTGAATAAATTAATGACTGTAAATATGGTTGCAAAAACAATATAAGCCTATGAATAACTCTTGATTAAACAAAATGCAAAAAATAACAAAATGACTTAATCTGAATAATGAACTACATCAATAAAAAGGGATTAGAGGAAGGATGAAGAAAGTTTCTTTCCTCTTAAATTGAGGAATTTAAAAGAAATCAATTAATTCTTGATATTAATAATTTTAAATGATTAAATATTTGCAAAAATTTAAAGATAATTTTCAACAAAATTAAAAAATAAACCCCTGGGACTGAAACCGTGGCTCACTTGGTTAATCCTCCACCTGTGACACCAACATCCCATATGGGCACCGGTTCTAGTCCTGGTTGCTCCTCTTCCAGGCCAGCTCTCTGCTGTGGCCCAGGAGGGCAGTGGAGGATGGTCCAAGTCCTTGGGCCCTGCACCCGCATGGGAGACCAGGAAGAGGCACCTGGCTCCTGGCTTTGGATTGGCGCAGCACCAGCCATAGCAGCCATTTGAGGAGTGAACCAATGGAAGGAAGACCTTTCTCTCTGTCTTTCCCTCTCACTATCTGTAACCCTACCTCTCAAATAAATTTTAAAAATAAATAAATAAAAAATAAACCCCTAAACATATACATAGATATTGCCTGCATGATAGCAATAGCATAAGAAACTAAAGGGGGGCCGGCGCTGCAGCTCACTTGGCTAATCCTCCACCTGCGGTGCCAGCATCCCGGGTTCTAGTCCCCATCGGGGCGCCGGATGCTGTCCCGGTTGCTCCTCTTTGCGTCCAGCTCTCTGCTGTGGACTGGGAAGGCAATGGAGGATGGCCTAAGTGCTTGGGCCCTGCACCTGCATGGGAGACCCGGAAGGAAGCACCTGGCTCCTGGCTTCGGATTGGCACAGCACCTGCCATAGCAGCCATTTGAGGAGTGAACCAACCAGTCTCTCCCTCTCACTGTTTGTAACTCTACCTCTCAAATAAATAAATAAAATCTTAAAAAAAAAAAAAAACTAAAGGAAAGTAACAATACTTACATTATGAATGAAAATTAATAAAACTCCCCTAGTGAAAGTCAAAAAAGGAGAAAAGAGGCCAGCGTTATGTATAGCATGTTAAGCTGCCCTCCTTGCAATACTGGCATCCCATTTGTAAGCATCAGTTCAAGTCCCAGCTGCTCCACTTCCCATCCAGCTCCCTGCTAATGCTCCTGGGAAAACAGTGGACAACAGCCCAAGTCCCTGGGCCACTGCAATGTGGGAGACCCAGATGAAGTTCTGGGCTACTGGCCTCAAACTGGTCCAGCCTCCACCATCATGGCCATGTAGGCAAGTGAACCAATGAATGGAAGACCTCTTTCTCTCTGCCTGTCCTTCTGTCACTCCTTAAAACAAATAAAATAAATCTTCCATTTTTGAAGTTACAAAAAAAAGGTTCTCAAAATACGTGAACAATCTATAAAGAAAATAAAGAAAACACAGGACAAAGATATAACCAGCAAATGAAAACAAAAACAAAGCCAGAATAAAATTAAAAAAAAAAAAAAGGGTGTATAGGTAATTTTTTTAACTTATCCTGCAATATAGACAAGGACACTGGTGGAAGACATTATTTATTGATCTCTTCAACAGTGATAAAACTGTCGTTAAGTTGCATTAAGTTGCTACTGTTATTTTAATATTAACAGCATCTCTACACTAAAGCAATATTTTTGTCATAACGTGTTCTTTTTTACTAAAGTTCAACATACATGCCAAAAAGCTCATAAATCACAAACTATGCAACTCACTGAATTATCCCAAAGCCAGATTACTCATACAACTACCACTTATGTCAAAAAACAAAACATTACTAATACCTAGACGCCCCCCAGTACCACTTCTCCTTCCTTCGCTACAAAAATAACCACTTTCCTACAGTCTAATCCTTATTTTTTCCAGATTTTGAATCTTATACACGTGAAATCATACTTTAGTAGGTACTTTTTTGTGCCTAGTTTATTTTTGTCAAAATCTATAATTTATCTTTGTTGCATGGGGCTGTAGTTCATGCATTTTAATTATTGTACTTACTATAATATAGTAATAGGCTGACTATTGCACAATTTATCCATTTTACCACCAATGGACATATGTGCTTCCAAGTTTTGGCTAATACAAGTAATGCTACTTTGAACATAACTACCATCATCTTTTTGTGGCTACCTGCATGAATTCCTATCAAAATTGCTGGATATATGTATCCATACACACATACACACACACAGAGCTTTCAGAGATGCTGCCAGTTTTCAAGTGATTTTCCCAATTTATACTCCTGCCAACAGTGAGTTTTATTGCTCTCTATATTCTGCTGACATATCAATCTTTCAAATTTTAGCTTTCTGGTGATTGATGTAGTATTATCACATTATGGCTTTAATTAGCATTTTCCTGGTGAATAACTGAAAAATTCTTCATATATTTATTACACATTTGAGTTTCACCTTTTGTGAAATGCTTGTTCAAGTCTCTGATTTTTTTGGGGGGGAGGGGCTGTCTTCTTCATTCTGGCTAGTAGTTATTTTTTATTTATCATTAATATAACTATTTGCCAGATTTATATATTCCAAGTATCCTCTTTTTCTTTGGTTTACTCTTTTATCTTACTGGCATCTTTTGATGACAGAATTTTATCACTTGTCAATGGTCCAGGTTATCAATCCTTTCCTTTATGTCACTAGGTTTTGTATCCTGTTTAAGAAATCACTTTTCTATTACAAGATAGTGAAGATACTCTCTTAAATTATCCTCTTGAGACTTTATTATTTTATTTTTCAAACTGGGAAACTGGGATCAAGTTTCATTGTTTTTCCAATTTGGATATCCAAATGACCAGCAATATTCATTGAAAAGATTGTTCTTAATTAATGAAAGTAAAAACACCAGAACAATACCAATCACAAAATTTTAAGAAACAAATAATGTAGCACTAACCTAAGTTAGAAAATGATTAAAATGACAAAAGCATAACAATAATACAAAGCTTCAATGTAATTCTCAAAAGTACACAATACATGAAATAGTCAAAAATGCAATGTATCAATAACAACACATGTAATGCCTTAAAGACATGAACACATTGTATAAAAGAGATACCTGAATCACCATGTTTATAGCAGCACTGTTCACAATAATCAAAATATGCAATCAAAAAAGGTATATAACATCAGATGAATGGATAAATAAAATGGAACTAATATTATGTAATAAAATATTATCAGCTATAAAAATAATAAAATTCTGTCATTTGCATGAATATAATAGTTGGAACTGAAGGATATCATGTGGGGTGGAATAAGCCAGACTCAGATACACAAATACCACATGCTCTCCCTTATATGTAGGAGCTAAAATTAAAAAAAAAGGGGGGGGAGGAATTTCTGTGTGTATCAGTTTTACTACAAATACAGTGTTTTGTAAATTTTTGTTTTAAATCTTTCTCACATAAGAATTATATACTACTGGCCGGCGCCGTGGCTCAACAGGCTAATCCTCCACCTTGCGGCGCCGGCACACCAGGTTCTAGTCCTGGTCGGGGCACCGGATTCTGTTCCAGTTGCCCCTCTTCCAGGCCAGCCCTCTGCTGTGGCCCGGGAGTGCAGTGGAGGATTGCCCGAGTGCTTGGGCCCTGCACCCCATGGGAGACCAGGAAAAAGCACCTAGCACCTGGCTCCTGCCATCGGATGAGCGCGGTGCGCCGGCCGCAGCGCGCCGACCGCGGCGGCCATTGGAGGGTGAATCAATGGCAAAGGAAGACCTTTCTCTCTGTCTCTCTCTCTCACTGTCCACTCTGCCTGTCAAAAAAAAAAAAAAAAGAATTATATACTACTATAGTTTTAAAATTTATATTTTATGAGTACAGTTAGACATATTTTAACTTGATTGTTTATAGCACTTACTTTTATTCCTGCTAATCTATGTTTTACTTTTTATTTGTTGAACTCCTTATTTAGTGGTGTGCTAAGCCTTTGAGTATAATGTAAATTTAAAATGTTATCAAAAAAATAAATGTGACTTCATAAACATCAAAAAATAATACATGTAATAAAGCCAAGAAGTAAATAGATGATATACTCTACAGAGGACTCACCTTCTTTCTCAATATTTAGAGAACATTTTAACTACTTATCTTCTCTGTATCACATTAAAAAAACTCAGTAAGCTATTAAAAATCAGAAATTATGCATACCTTAACTGATCATGTAGTAAAGCCAGAAATTAACATTTATAAACACAAACACACATATTCAATGATTTTTAAATATTCTCCTAAATAACTTTTAGATCAATGAAAAAAATCCCATTTTGTTGAAAACTTAGCAAATAACAAAAACAGTATTTATAAAATACTAGTCAAAGCTGTAATTAGAAACATAACAAAAACTTTAATAAAAAAGAAAAATAGAACATTAAATTATTAAAAAAGGAAAAACTGGAAGATGCAAACTATGTAAAATTATATTTTTCAATCAGAATAAAAGATATTTTATAAGTAAATGCAAGTGCTTCCAAAACACCAATGACAAACATACTTCAAATATAATCAATTATTAAAAAAGGAAAACAAAGAAACTGATAAGGATAAAGGGGTTTTAATCACATACAGAGGCAATCAAGTTTTATAAGGGCATTCTACTTATAGCTTTTTGCCAAAACATTTTTAATTGAATAAAACTGGTAATTCTTTTGGAAAACATAAATGATCATATTATCAAAAACATGAAATGGGCCGGCGCCGTGGCTCAACAGGCTAATCCTCCGCCTTGCAGCGCCGGCACACCGGGTTCTGGTCCCGGTCGGGGCACCGGATTCTGTCCCGGTTGCCCCTCTTCCAGGCCAGCCCTCTGCTGTGGCCCAGGAGTGCAGTGGAGGACGGCCCAAGTGCTTGGGCCCTGCACCCCATGGGAGACCAGGAAAAAGCACCTAGCACCTGGCTCCTGCCATCGGATGAGCGCGGTGCGCCGGCCGCAGTGCGCTGTCCGCGGCAGCCATTGGAGGGTGAACCAATGGCAAAGGAAGACCTTTCTCTCTGTCTCTCTCTCTCACTGTCCACTCTGCCTGTCAAAAAAAAAAAACAAAAACATGAAATGATTGATAAATACAGAATACCTCTAAAAGAAGCTATGGGTACATATAGTTGTATCATGTATTACTCACTTGCAATATGCATAGTCAATATCAGAAAAAAATTCTATAACACACTGCAGGATTCCTATTTTTAAAATGGTATCCACTTATTAGATCATTAATTCAGTCACTTGACAAATATTTATCCAATGAGGATCCATGGACTCTGTGCTAGAGAAACAAACATGCACAAGCCAAACAAGATTCCTGGCATCTGGATGTTACACATTATTGACAAGTAAACGGGTAATTTCAATACAGTGAGATATATAGGAGGAGAAGCTGGCAGTGGTGGCGTGGTTTTGGTGGGGGGAGTAGTAATCCCTAAACTAGGCAATGAGTCAGAGAAAAGAAAGCAAAAAAAGAGCTGTTTCATGTTAAATGCCTACTCTTTGTTGTGTCAGGTGTCGCACAAAGACTTTCTCATTCACTCCTCTTAAGAACTCTGGACTGGTAACTTGCCCTATGCACACACAGGTTGATAAATGGAGACGTAAGGACTGACGCTCAAATTTACTTTTCCCTTGGAAGCCCCTGATCTTTCCTCAGTGCCTTTAAAGCTAAACAATAAGTCTAGCTGATATAAAGAAAACATAAGTTAGCAAAGGATGGGAAAAAAAGGTGATCAAACAACACAGGTTGCAGACAGGAAAAGGATCAAAGGATAAAGAGGACAACTGCATTCTAGAAAGCTATCACAAGAGGGCAACATTGCAAAGACTAACTAATACTATCAACTAGAGTAAACCAATGCAAACTCAATGTTTAAGCCCAAGTACTAAAAGGAAATGTGTTCCTGTGGTTGAATAATTTTTGAAACATCTGAGATATGATCTTATGTGCAAGATCAGAAATCAAATGAACAGACCTTTGCTAAAGGGCCTTTATCAAATGGCAAAGGCAGACAATTTTTCTGAAAGAAACTCACTGGCGGTACTTCCTGCTCACCCAGTACTTTACAATGAATTTTCTGGCCCTAGTGAAACTGTTCTGGACAAATTTAGCTTTCTGAGTATCTCTGGTCTTCACTTCTGTACTCTAAACTCCAGTGTTACATGCTACACAGTTCAGTTCTTTTTCCTCACCAATATTAAATGGTTACCATACCCCATCATCTACCCCTATCGTATCACTCCTTCAAACCCCACAAAATAAAGCAAAACTCCTCAGAATAGTCTACAATATTGTTGTTCAAATTGCAGTTAGGGTACCAGCAGCATCAGCATCACATGGGAGCATCATTACTGAATAAAAGGTCCTACCACAGACCTACAGTTAGATTCTTAAGAAGTAATTTTTATAAATATATATAGTAGTTTGCATATTATAAAAAGGCATCAGATGGTTGGTCCCTGACTCCCTCTGCTACTATCTTACTTGCCAAACCCCTCACCAGACAGCTCCACCATTAGAAATGGCCTATAGGTTGCTAGAACTCAGTAAGTCTTTAAGTTTCGCACCTTTTTTCTACTTCCTGGTACTACCCCACCCACTCTCAACTGATTATCTTCTTTGAAGTCTTAGTTTAGTTATCTCTTCAGTGAAACCCTCCCCATCAAATCCCCTGCTCTTTGTCCCTACAATCCTATATGATATGTTTTATTTTGCAATATAAAATATCTTAGATGTTGTCATTTTTACCTTATTCAATTTTATGTCTCACATACCTGAGGGAAATCTGAGAAAGCTTTTAAAATGTTAATTAAATTTAGGCCGGCGCCATGGCTCAACAGGCTAATCCTCCGCCTTGCATCGCCGGCACACCGGGTTCTAGTCCCAGTCGGGGCGCCGGATTCTGTCCCGGTTGCCCCTCTTCCAGGCCAGCTCTCTGCTGTGGCCAGGGAGTGTAGTGGAGGATGGCCCATGTCCTTGGGCCCTGCACCCCACGGGAGTCCAGGAAAAGCACCTGGTACCTGGCTCCTGCCATCGGATAAGCGCGGTGCGCTGGCCGCAGCGCGCCGGCCGCGGCGGCCATTGGAGAGTGAACCAACAGCAAAGGAATACCTTTCTCTCTGTTCTCTCTCTCACTGTCCACCCTGCCTGTCAAAAATTTAAAAAAAAAAAGTTAATTAAATTTAACTTTAAATGAAAACCAATAGTTCTAATGAAATAGACATATTTTCTATTCATAAG
This sequence comes from Sylvilagus floridanus, assembly GCA_949820135.1. Lineage (NCBI taxonomy): Eukaryota > Metazoa > Chordata > Mammalia > Lagomorpha > Leporidae > Sylvilagus > Sylvilagus floridanus. The sequence goes on from OX463231.1 coordinate 92,107,723, forward strand.
GTCAGTTACCACCCAGAAGCAATAAACAGATACTTTTTGTACCTATACTGTGCTAATAAAATTAAGCAGAAGCAAATAAATATGAAACATAATTTAGTAGTGACTAGAATAAGAAATAATCTAGTTGTGACCCCCTAACAATCTTATTTGAAGAAAGATTACTAATTCAACTGAAAAGCATTACCAAATGGAATATTCACCTTCAGCTATTTCTGGAAAAAATTCATATAAAGGACTTATTTGACAAGATTTCTGTACAAGTTTCAAGGTAGGAGGATGCTACCTTAGATGATAATTTTAAATGTCTGGTTATGTGTGCTACTGTGGGGGTAGGGAAAGGTGGTTAAAGTTTTTGAAACTCTAAGCAGAAAACTTTCATAAAGTAAGATCAGTACAATGACCGAGTAATAATTTAAAAACTGAAGTAATCTATGGTAGCGAGAAAGCAGAAGGAATATTGTTAAAAGATTAATTATTTCTTTCAGAGAAAACAATCAGGTATGAATTTTCTGCTTGCAAAACGATGAAAAGGAGGAATCATATGTAAGTATTTAATTGGCTATTATAGAAAAATGAATTTATAGATAATATACTTTCACTAAGTCCCTTAACATAGTTTCAGGGAAAGCTATGCCCAAATAGAAAAAGCAAAAGGTTTCTGCTTGCTTATTCTTTAACAGTTTTATTGAGACATAATTTACATATCATTCTTTTTGCTTACTTAGTAAAGGAAGGACAATGTTATGAATAAATCATAACACTAAAAATTAGTAGCAATTTTAACAAAAAAACATCTATAACAAGTGGTTAATGAATAACTTTCAAATATTTCAATGATAAAAATCCCAAAGACAAATTATATCTAAATGGTACTTATTATTCAGCCTAGACAAAGAACCAACAATTAAATTTTAATTGGCAATTTGTTAACACACCAAATTCCAATTTTAACTGCGAATTATGAAATTTCTATGTCTTCTACACAGAGAAAGGAAGATAGATTCTTATTTCTTTCCCATGGTTTACCTTTCCTTCTGTGGATCTTATCAACAAGTAACTCTGTCTTGGTAATGAAGAGAACGAAAATAGAAGCTTATTGAAAAAAGAGACACAGAAAAAAGAAGACAAAACATTTACCTAAATGATTAAAAAAGAAAAGGGACTGAGAGGTTCAAAAGATATACAATTTAGAATCTCCTTCTCAATGGAAATGGGACGTGAAAATAGCCAACATTTCCACAAAAACAACAGTATATTTTTACCTAATGGCATTGTCTATATTCCAATTTTGATTTTATTGATAATGAATCCTTTATTGAGCTCTTACTAATAGTTAAACTGTATGCTCCCAAAAGAAAATGAAACACTGGCTTAAAAAGCTATTTACACACAGATATATCAATGGAACAGAAAAGAAATGCCAACCCGGCGCCAGGGCTCACTTGGCTAATCCTCCGCCTGCGGCGCCAGCATCCCGGGTTCTAGTCCCAGTTGGGGCCGGACTCTGTCCCGGTTGCTCCTCTTCCAGTCCAGCTCTCTGCTGTGGCCCGGGAAGGCAGTAGAGGATGGCCCAAGTGCTTGGGCCCTGCACCCGCATGGGAGGCCAGCAGGAAGTGCCTGGCTCCTGGCTTCGGATTGGTGCAGCGTGCCGGCCATAGCAGCCATTTGGGGGGTGAACCAACGGAAGGAAGACCTTTCTCTCTGTCTCTCTCTCTAACTCTGCCTGCCAAAAAATTAAATAAATAAAAAATAAATAAAAATAAATAAATAAAAAAGAAATGCCAGAGAACAATTCAAGCATCTAAAACCAACTTACAGTCAACCAAGGAGCTAAAACCAATCCTTGGAGCAACAAATGGTGCTGTGAAAATTGGATTTCCAAAGGCTTTTAGTATGAAGCAAGACCCTTACTTTATACCTTACACAAAATTAAAGATCTAAATCTATGACACGACACCATCAAATTATTAGAGAACTATTAAAGAATACTGGGGAAACCCTGCAAGATATTGGCACAGGCAAAGAATTCTTGGAAACGACCCCAGAGGCATAGGCAGTCGAAGCCAAAATTAACAAATGGGAATACATCAAATTGAGAGGTTTCTGCACTATAAAAGAACACTCAGGAAAGTAGAGGCAACTAATAGAATGGGAGAAATTACTTGCAATAATAATAAATATATAATATATATAAAGTATATATTATATATAATCTACATAAAATAATAAAACTGATAAAGGATTAATAACCAGAATATACAAAGAAATCAAGAAACTCCACAACAACAAAACAAACAACCCAGTTAAAAGATGGGCCAAGGACTTAAACAGATATTTCCCAAAAGAAGAAATCCAAACGGCCAACAGACACATGAAAAAATGTCTAAGGACATTAGTCATCAGGGAAATGAAAATCAAAACCACAATGAGGTTTCACCTCACCCCAGTTAGAATGGCTTTCATATAGAAATCAACAAACAACAAATGCTGGAGAGGGTATAGGGAAAAAAAAAAGTACCATAATCCACTGCCGGTAGGAATGTAAACTGGTAAAAAAAAAAAAGTACCATAATCCACTGCTGGTAGGAATGTAAACTGGTAAAGCCACTATGGAAACAGTTTGGAGACACCTCAGAAATCTGAATATGACCATACAACCCAGCCATCCCACTCCTGGGAATTTACCCAAGGGAAATGAAAACAGTAAATAAAAGAGTTATCTGCACCCCATGTTTTTTGCAACAAAATGGACGAATCTGGAAAACATACTTAGTGAAATAAGCCAGTCCCAAAGGGAGAAATACCATATGTTCTCCCTGATCTGTGAAAACTAATGGAGCACCTTAAAGGAAACCTGTAGAAGTGAAATTGACACTTTGAGAAGCAATGACTTTAACAGCCCTTGTCTTGACTTTCAAGGAACAGTTTTTATTTTCTTCTTAATACAATCGTTTGAACTCTTTACTTAACATAGAATCAATCATATGAGTATAAAGTTAATTGAAAATATATCCCAGTAAAAATTAAGAGTAAGAATAAGAGAGGGAGGAGGAAGTTTGTAACTGTAAAGCTGTTTAGTTCTGCATACATTCCTATAAACTTACTTCTAATGGTACAGCTAAACACTTGCCATGGGACTCCAAATCCCATTAAGTAGGGTAATAATAAAGCCATCTTAAGTATTAAAGTGATGATAAATAAGATCAAGTGTCTAGTAATAACAGTAGATAGAATTAAAAAGGAGAGAATGGGAAGCAGTTCACACAGCAGACTCACAGAATGACAATCCTTCTAAATAGCAGTCTGACCTCAGAATCAGCCCTTAAGGCACTCTGGTCTGGCTGGAAAGCCCATGAGAGTATTTCAGGAATGGAAAGCCAAGACATTGTGGCAAAAAAAAAAAAAAAAAATCCTACATGAAGAATCTCTGTGAGTGAGACCCCAGTGGAAACAAGGAGCCATCAAAAAAGGATGGACTTTTCTCTGAAGGGAGGACAGAAATTCCACCTTGCTTATGGCCCTGTCTAAATACTGATGGAGATTGTGGACTAAAAAGGCTTCCATAGCCTTGGCAGCTCATGTCAAGAGCCTCAGGTGATCACTGACATCATACATAAGAGTTACTTGTTAACAACAAGAGTCAGTGTGCACTTACTCCCCATGCAGGACCTTTGTCCTCAATGAGTTGTACTACGAGAATTGACTGTAAAACTTGTTCTCAGTTTTTTATATTGTGTGTGTGTGTGTGTGTGTGCGCGCGCGCATGCACTGTTGAAATCTGTACTTAGTATAGAGTTGGTCTTCTGTGTATAAAGTTAACTGCAAACAAATCTTAATGGATAACGGGACTGAGAATGGGAGAGGGAGGAGGAGGAGGGGTGGGAAGGCAGGTATGGTGGGAAGAATCACTATATTCCTTAAGTTATACTTATGAAATTCATACTCATTAAATAAAGGTTTCTTTGGAAAAACAATAAATAAAAAATAAAAAGTTATTTAGAAGCACAGGTGCTTAGCTTGGTGATTAAGATGCTTGCATGCCACAGCAGAGTGACTGGGTTCAATTCCCACCACTGGCTCCTGATTAGACACCTATGTAGTAGAAGACCTAGGCTGCATTTCTAGATTCAGCTTTGGCCCAACCTCAAACCACTAAAGGCATTTGAGGAGCAAACCAGCAGATGGGAGCTCCCTTTGTATCTCCCTGGCTCTCAAAAATATTTATTTTAAATAGTTATTCAGAAACCTATGGTAGAGAATTTTTTTCAATTTTTAAAAAATTATTTATTTATTTGAAAGGCAGAGAGAGAGAGAGAGAGAAGAGAGCGATCTGGCTTCCACTGGTTCACACCCCAAATGGCTAAGCCAGGATTCATCCAGACCTCCCAATTACTTTTGGGCGGTTTCCATTGCTTTCTCAGGTGCATTAGCAAGAAGCTGGATCAGACGCAGAGCAGCCAGGATTCGAACAGGCACTCCGGATATGAGATGCCAGCATCACCAGAGATATCTTAACACACTGCATCACAACACCAGCCCCTAATTATATATCTCATACTTGTCCAGTCTCTTTTTTATTATTATTATTTTTATTTATTTGACAGAGTTACAGAGAGAGGTAGAGATAAAGAGAGAGAGAGGTTTTCCATCCACTGGTTAACTCCCTAAATGGCCAGACTGAGCTGATCCAAAGCCAGGAGCCAGGAACCCGGAGATTCTCCTGGGCCTCCCACATGGGTGCGGGAGCCCAACAACTTGGGCCATCTTTTGTTGCCTTCCCAGGAGGATTAGCGGGGAGCTGGATTGGAAATGAAGCAGCCAGGTCTCGAAACAGTACCCATATGGGCATTGCAGGCCAGGGCTTTAACCCACTGTGCCACAGTGCCGGCCCCTCCAGTCTCTTAAGACATACCAGAATTATTTCTTCCCACAAATACTTATTGACGATCTACAAATTACAAAGTATAGTGGAAGGCAGCTATATACTCTAGAAAGATAAACTTTTAATGCAGTTTAGGAGGTAGAAAAGAAAGCAGCCAATCACAAAAGTACAATGAGTGCTCTGGATAATCCTGTAAGTAGAAGGAGAGAGAGGGGTGAGGCTAGAGAGATAATTACAACAGTTGATAACACTATATGCCAAGGAAAGTACATTTACATATATTAAATCCTCATAACACTCTTATATGATGAAAAATTATTCCCATCTCTTCCTAATCTAAGGAACTTTCAACTTGTTAAAGAGTATAATGATTAAGGATGTAGCAGGGATCTGAACCTATGTTACTGCTTACAAAGATCATACAGGGACATATGAGGCTCTTTATATGAGTTTAGCTCTTTTCTAAAGAAGGACTTGGTGAAAAGATAAGGGAGCTGTTGGTAAAGTAAGCCAAATTTGCCCTGAGAATGGTACAGATTGAATGAACCAAGACTTTAGGTGATTGAGGGTTGCCCATTACAATCCAAATAAAAAAATGTTTAGGAAAACAGTGATTCAGATGAAGGCATGAAAATCAGGACATTATAAAGAAGATACATAAGAATTTAGAGCCTACTAGATAGAATTATTATTGGACAATAGTTAACAACTTGAGTTGACTATATAGATTGAAGGGGCATTCCCCAAAATCACAGTAAAAGCTAATTAGACTTGGAAGAAAATAATGAGAGGTGGATGTTTGGCACACAGTTAAGATACTTACATCCCACATAGAAGTATCTGGATTTGAGTTCTGGCTCTAATTCCAGCTCCTCCTACTAATGCACAGGTGATGGCTTCCCACATGGGAGATCTGGATTGAATTCCTAGCTCCTGGCTTTAATCAAGCTAAGTCCAAGACATTGCAAATATTTTGGGCCTGAACCAGCAAATGGGAGTACACACCTCCCCCCATTTCCTCTCTCTCTCTCTTGCTTCCTCTCTTACTCTCAAGTAAATAATTTTAAATGATGATGAGTTTAGTTTCAATCAAGTTAAAAATAAACAAAAACAAGTCACAGCTATAAAATAATGTCAGAAGTTTTCAGAACTATTTACTTAAGCTAACTATTAGTCAAAGTACACTTTAAACCTGAAATTTGTCAGATTGTTTCTCATATATTTTGTGTATCTTATATAACTGTACATCTCATTGTATAATACTCTACCAAAAACAAGGGTTTTTTTCCTCAAACTGTGGGTTTTTTTTAAGTTATACATACAATTCCATCAGCACAACACAGAATATCCTGAAAGCTATTGTCTGGAATACTAATAGCAATTATTTTCTGATACTTTCATGTTTATCAGCAATTAGTTACTAGTATTTTAAATGTCATATTTTAAAATCTGTATCCTATGAACTTAGGGTGTTAACAATTTAAGACCAAAACAGAAAGGGGTATTTGCTATTGTTGTAATTTTATTTATATAGCAGTACTCAGGCTTAAAGTAGATTCCAATTTTCTACTTAACTAAAGTAATGTCCAACTTTGCAACTACATGCATGACTACATTAACCCCATTCCTTATTTTTAAAAAAATATATTCATATACAATTTTGTTGTCAGATGAAATGCTACATTTTTAATGTCTCTATTTAACTGTTCTTTATTACATAATCATATTTCCAAGCAGGACTTCAGTATTTATAAGTGCAAATTTTTTAAAAAGATATTTATTTATTCATTGTTACAGAAACAAAGGGAAAGACAGAAATCTTCCACCCACTGGTTCACACTTTAAATGGCACCAATGGTTGGGGTTGGGCCAGGTCAAAGCCAGGAACCTGGAATTCCATTTGGGTCACCCATGTGGGTGGCAGGGGCCCCAACCCTTTGGTCATCTTCTGCTGCTTTCCCAGGTGCATTAGCAAGGAACTTACTTTGATTTTGAAGAGCAAGGCTTGAACTGGCACCCATAAAAGATGCCAGTATTGCAAGTGGTGGCTTAATTCACGGTGCTACAACGCCAGTCCGAGAACCCCATACTTTTTAAATATTTAGCTGAATAAACAGAAGCCACCAATTTTTTTTAATCAAAGCTGACACAGCTAACTAGTGGCACAGGCAGAATTAATCCCTGGCTCTAGTCTTATCATTCATCTTTTTCTCCTTTTTACTATTGGGCATGCCTCTTTTGCTTGCTCCATCTAAGGAGCATAGAGGAAAGAAGTAGAGAGAAGGGATACAAGTAAATTCAACTGAATTTTGTGGGGGAATTCAATAATCTCAAACACAAAAGTATTAAGGATAAGAAAAGACAGATTAAATTGCAACTACTCCCTATAATAAGAATTGTTATCATATGTCAAATGTGCATACTAACAGATCCTCAACTCCTATAAGGATGGCTAGATGTACCCCTGGACTACAATCAATGTTAACTTCTCCTTAATACATTCACAGTAACTGCAAACTATGGAGACCACCGACTACTGCAAGTATTTTTATTTTTCTACAATTATACTATAAAATTCAACAAAAACTGCATCTTAAGTTCTACCATTCTTAAGCTCTTCCAAAAAACCACAAAAACTAATACACTGAAACCAAAGTAATAATACAAAAACATGAAAATAACTAAAAAATGCCCCTGTTCTTTCTTTAACCCCCTCCCCATATTTAAAGATAAATATACCTTCCTTCAGGGTTAAATATATATATATATATGTTTCACAGATATAAGATTTTAAAAATAGGATACTTCATGAAATATAACTTCCTGTCCTCGTTTATTAACATAATCACAGACATTTTTAACATCAACAGAGAACTCACTTAAGAGCCATACTGGGGGTGGGCACCATGGCTCACTAGGTTAATCCTCCACCTGTGGCTCCAGCATCCCATATGGGCTAGTCCTGGTTGCTCCTCTTCCACTCCAGCTCTCTGCTGTGGCCTGGGAGGGCAGGGAAGGATGGCCCAAGTGCTTGGGCCCTGCACCCGCATGGGAGACCAGGAGGAAGCACCTGGCTCCTGGCTTCGGATCGGTGCAGCATCAGCCATGGTGGCCATTTGGAGAGTGAACCAATGGAAGACCTTTCTCTCTGTCTCTCTCTCTCACTGTCCTACTCTACTTGTCAAATAAATTTTTTTAAAAAAGAGCCCTACTATAATTATACCCCATCTTGCTGTACATACACAAAGGTTATTCAAGTTTGCACAATTTACCTTCTCAGATGGAAACAAAATCATGGCCTTACAGTCACATTCACCCTGTTCTGTATTAATGAGAAAGCTCTCAGAAGAGAACCCAATGTATGAAAGGGACTTTCAGTCAAGAAATTCTCTTCAGAGTAAGTCTACAATCACATTTTTTACTATAGAGATAATGTGTTCAAAAAGAATCACAAATGACTATATAAGTCCTTAAAATAAGACAAGACTGGAAAATGAAAAACAAAGTTTAGAATTCACATTACTGGCCTGGAAAACTAAAACAATTATAGCTGGGAAACCATAACGCCTTTTCTTGTCTTCCAAAGAAAAACTGCCTAATAGGGTTAAAAACAAGTAAAATTTAAATTTAAAAAGCACCCACACAAACTAATTCATAAGATGCTTTCCACATAGCATATATAAACCCTTAATTTCCAAAAATTGATAAAACTTATCATTTAGGATTAAGGTTTATACCAAGTCCAAACTCAAAATTTAGTAGAAAATTAATATAAAATCAATATCCTTGATATATTTGCTATTTGAAAATGTTTATTGACATATACAGTAATATAGGATCTGTCAAAAACTTAAAAACAATAAAATCATATGACTTCACACAACAGCATGGTAATTTAAATGTAAATATTAAAATCCATTAAGCTATATATATATCAAATTGGAGATTGGACCACAATATGGATAGACACCATATTTCATTTTGAAAAATCACTATTTATTAACAAAAACCCATAATGATTGGTGTTTTGAGCATTACAGAATACTTTTTAAAAGAAGGATACATTACAAAGCTCTAATGATAAATAAATGGACCACACATTTTGGGTTTTGGCAGACACTATATATTTTCATTTATCTATGGAAGTTCTGCTGAAGTAGAAAAAAGCAGCCATCATTCACAGAGGACAAAAGGATGGTTCTAAATATGAGAAGAGTCCACGATAACTGCACATGGGAGAGACAGTCCTAGAACTGGAGCATCAATTTTTTTTCCACTTCAGAAGACCAACAATTTTCCACCAAGGCCCACAAAATTCAGTCATTCCTTAATTTACTTCCTTCTCAGTTTTCTACAATCACTCTAGGAAGGTCTCTGCAGGTTACATACATTATAAAATACATGCTTCTATCATCCTTTTTGAGTGTTTGCCTTCTCTCAAACAGTGTTTCTGTTTCCTTCTTCAAAACAGACTCTTCTCAAAGGAGTCCTCAAGGGGTCTTTCTTGATTCAAAACAGACTGGAAGACAAGATGGGGGAAAAAAGGGCTCTTTTGCTAGTGTTCAAGCTAGGGAAAAAAAAAAAGAAGAGGAGAAAATAATACAAAATTCTCTCTTACATGCAACATTTCTTATTTTCACTGAAACTAAAAAGAAAACCTCTACCGATACATCCTTTCATTCTACTTACTTTACCCTGACTAATTTGATATTCACATCTTTGTTTGCTGTCACTTAATTGCTATAGGTGTAAGTTCCAACTGCTCTAAGTTTTCAAAACAACTTACCCCCACATATTCAAGCATACTTCTTATATTGTCATTTAAAAAATATAACAGAGTATCAATAATCTGAAATATAACTGAAGATACCATATCAAAAATTTTAAGAGCATTTCTGGGAAATCTTTAAGACACTCACTGATAAATCATTCGTAAAAAAACAACAAAAATATTTTTGCAATATTTTTAAACTGCAAGGGAATAGAACTATCTCAGAATCCATTCCTTTGGCTCTTGACAATCAAGTGTCTGCTACTCTAGAGAAAAATCAAGGATTTAGACATAAGGATCTCCACTTAAATAACTACTTAATTAAAATGCATAGCCTTGTTAAACATCTTCTTGCCCGAGGAATAGATTAGCATGTCAAAGAATGAAATAGCCAATTAACATAACCAAGGAAATAATTAACAATTTAATTCACAAGTAAGATTTTAAACAAATATTTTAAAATTCTATACAGTTCACCTATCTAAACATTTTCCATTGGTTTCTAAGATTTATTGATACCTAATACTGACAGCATGCTTTGTACCTAAATGTTCCTGGTAAATTTTAATACAATGTAAGTGAATCTGCAATTCAACTGAAACAAATTCCTTTACTGGGAAGAGGATAGCAAAAGATATTAAAGAATAGAAAAAGGGGCCGGTGCTGTGGCTCAACAGGCTAATCCTCCGCCTTGCAGCGCCAGCACACCGGTTCTAGTCCCGGTCGGGGCGCCGAATTCTGTCCCGGTTGCCCCTCTTCCAGGCCACCCCTCTGCTGTGGCCCTGGAGTGCAGTGGAGGATGGCCCAGGTGCTTGGGCCCTGCACCCCATGGGAGACCAGGTAAAAGCACCTAGCACCTGGCTCCTGCCATCGGATGAGCGCGGTGCGCCGGCCGCAGCGCGCCATCCGCGGCAGCCATTGGAGGGTGAACCAATGGCAAAGGAAGACCTTTCTCTCTGTCTCTCTCTCTCACTGTCCACTCTGCCTGTCAAAAAATAAAAAAAAAATTAAAAAAAAAAGAATAGAAAAAGGAAAGACAATGATAGTCTTTCCTAATTATTCTATCATCTTTGAAAAAGAAGACTTTATTCCACCTCAACCCTCCCATCTACCCCACCCCCACTTTATCCACTACTCAGAAAAAAAACTATTTTATCCAATAAAAACATAGTAATCAGGTAAAATATATAGTAAGAATAATACCTGCAAGATTTTCTTTCCATAACTTGTCCCAGGAAAGGATCCTCAGGTATTCTCTCCCAAGCCATCCTCCACCAATTCTTCAACAATTAGAGATGCATCCTGAACGATGGTGGAGGGTTCAGAAGTTTATAGTAGATGTGGCATATTGAGATCAAGGGTGATATCCATCTCCTCATAAAAAGGATGGAGCTTTTCAGGTGATCCAGAACACCACTTCACACCTCTGTGATTATACTTACATGTTACTATTCTGACAATAAACAACTCAAATCCCACCTCCCAAGGGAAAAAAAAAAAAAAAAAACACTGCGATATACCTTAGAATCTTAAATTGGTCATTCTCCTGAATTTTCCTTTGTCATCCACTACTTCTCATTTATTTATATGCTGACTCATTTCTACAAAAGATGCCAGATATTTTATTAATAAAGCAATAGTTAGAATTTAAAGATACCCTTACTTTCAGGTACTCACCACATACAAATCACTCATAAAATCCATATGCAGTGAGGGAAATATTAGCAGCCCTCGTATACCATATAAAAAAGAAGCCAGGGAAATGTGTGAAAATGCACTTCTGTGATGCTGTGAATAGGCAGGGAAGGAAAACAGTTGCTAAGAAGTAACAGAAAAGTGCATTTTATAAGGAAAACTATAGACTCCGGGCCAGCATGGTGGCACAGCAGGTTAAACCACTGCTTGCAATGTTGAAATGTAATATCAGAGTGCAGTTCAAGTTCCCACTGCTCTCTTTTCTATTCAGCTACCTGCTAATGCACTAGGGAAGGAAGCAAATAATGGATCAAGTAGTTGGGCCCATGGGAAACCTGAATGGAGTTCTTGGCTCCTGGCTTTTGCCTGGCCCAACCCTGGATGCCTGGCTGTGGTGGCCATTTGAGGTTTAAGCCAGCAGATAGAAGTTTGTTTTCTATTTCTCTCTCTCTCTCTCTTTGTGTGTGTGTGTGTGTGTGTGTGTGTGTATGTGCATGTGTCCCTCTCTGTTGCTCTACCTTTCAAATAAATAAATCTTTAAAAAAAAAGAAGCAATGTATGTGTAAATTAAAGTGGTTTAGGTACCTACTGCTAATCCTATGTTGCTTTCCTTTCATCTCCAAGGTAACTTTTAGCTCTATTTTTTACGTAAATATCTTTGTGGGGCAGTCCTTGAGGCACAGATGGTAAAGCCACCACCTGCGATGGCAGCATCCCATCTGGGCGCCAGTCTCAGCTGCTCCACTTCTGATCTAGCTCCCTGCTAATGGCCTGGGAAATGAAGTAGAAGTTGGCCCAAGTCTTTGGGCCCCTGCCACCCACATGGGAGACCCAGATGAAGCTCCATGTTTCTGGATTCAGCCTATCCCAGTACTGACCATTGCAGCCATCTGGGGAGTAAACCAGCAGGTGAAGATCTCTGTCTCTCTCTCTCTCTCTCCCTCTGAACTTTTGGAAAATAAATAAATCTTTTTTTCTTAAAAAAAAGTCTTCTTTATAAACCAACACTACGTGTTAAGTATTCCTCTCTGTTTGTAAAAAGATTTATTTATTTACTTGAAAGGCAGAGTTACACACAGAGCCAGAGATAGGGAGGGAGAGAGGCAGAGAGAGGGAGAGAGGGAGGGAGTCTTCCATCTGCTGGTTCATTCCCCAAATGGCCCCAACAGCCAAAGCTGGGCTGATCCAAAGTCAGGAGCCAGGAACTTCTTCTTCCGAGTCTCCAACACAGGTCCAGGGGCCCAAGGACTTGGGCCATCTTCTACTGCTTCCCCAGGCCAGAGCAGAGAGCTGCATCGGAAGTGGAGAGCAGCTGGGAGTCAGACCAGCACCAATATGCGATGCCAGCACTATAGGCAGCGGCATTACCTTCTACACCACAGTGTCAACCTCAAGTATTACTCTTTTATTACCCCCATCCTGTTAACAAAAAGTACCCTTATTAGTATTTCATGACCTTTCATCTTTTGTGTACATATTTGTGACATGCGTATGACAACAAAAGTCATATACTATACACATTTCTCTCAATTTGCTTATTTACTATGTTTTGATCGTCTGTGTTTATTACTCTAATCTTTAATATTCATACAATATTCCATGGCATGTACGCAGTATGCTTTATTATTTATTTTCTCCCTTCCAGCTATCTTCCCTGATGATTAAAACACCCAGTTCCACACCCCATGTTACTAAAACATTTGCTCATATTTTCTATATTTTTAAGTTTCAGGATTTTTCCTCAACATAATTCTAAACCATTAATCCAGTTTTCTTTGGTTTTTTTATGTCTTTTTTTATCAGATTTTTTCCACTGAGTACTCTGCAATTGCTTCTTTTAAAACAGCCTGATTGAATTATTTTAGCTATTTTATCCTCTTAACTCTCTCTGCGGACACAATTACATTTAAGTTCCATGTATTTTTTGCATCATGCCCATTTTTCAGGGGTCATTTTTTCTATAGTTTATTTTTTATTTTGATTAGTTTTCTGGTGTTCCATGGTGGCCAAATTTGTGAATGGTGTTCCAGAACTATCTAACTGGCCTTAGTTTCTCCTATAGATCTGTAGGTTGGTGTCTCTTAGAAGGCATCTTCCCTGAACAGAAGAGCTCACTTCAGGCTGTGAGTGGACGGGAACTCTCAAGGGACTTGTTTTATTGTCGAGTATGTGGTTATAATGCTGGATATCAGCTAGAACCCCAACAAACGTGAGGAAGACTTTACTTTTAAGGTAGAGTGTTTTATTGTATTACACACATATGGAGTCACCTTTTCCCTCCTTTTCTTGGCACAGTTCTCAGGTTCTGTTCTATTATTCTTTCCAACCCAACACACATACCAGAAGACTCATCCAGAATCATCATCTGCATGGCAGAAGCCGCAAGACTCAAGGCCTGTGACTCTAAATACTTCTACTGACAATCATGCAGTACAAATGAGGAAAGGGTGAGTCCAGATGCTCCTGGAAGTTTGTTAATTATTTAGTCTGATGATCACCCCACAATCTATTCCAGTTCTTTGAAACTATTAACACAAATGGAGTTTCTTCAGATTCAATGAACCCCAAGACCTTTTCACCTTCAGTGATGGTTTTCGCTGTACCATGCATTTCATTTGCTTTCTGTTGTCAGGAAATTCCCCAAATTGACTACTTACTACCTAATACTATTACAGGCTTATTTTTAAAAGTACATAAATTATAGTCCTTTCAATACATATGAGGAAGGTCAGAGATGCTAATCATTTAACTTTTTTTAAGAAAAGTATCCTCAAAATTTCAACATGTTTTTCCTATGTTTCATATATTTCTTCAGATATCAAGATGTATAAAATATCCATGCCTGTAACTCTGTGTATAGAAATTCTTTGCACAGCATGCTATATGCATAGTGTTTTTACCTCCTTCCACTTCCTTCAATCTACTCTCACTTGCTACAGCATAGATTGAACAAAATCAGAGTATTTTATTTCCCAGTTGTCATTTTTAATATTTTTCATTTTATTGAGACAATTTTCCCCAATATCATAGTATACTTCAAAGTACATTATTACTAGGTTTAATCTTAAAAATTCCATTGTTTGAGTTTTGCTTTGTTATTTGCTTTTCTCAATGTTTAATATAGATCTTGCTTTTTTGTCCAGAATTCCTTATTCTGATTCATTTCATTTTGCTTAAGTACATCGAAATAATATGCCCATTTACTTAAACCTGTAATGGTTAAAGTTCACAGTCCTTTGAGAAAAATGTGTATTCTGCCTTTATGCTTGAAAAAGATTTTGCTGTCCACAGAACTCTAGAATCATAATAATTCTATAGGAATTTTTCCATTGCTCTTTGGTATCCAGTTCTACACAAGAAAAAACAAATGCCAATCTGATTCTTTTGGAGGTGGATCTATTTTCTCTACCTGGAAATTTTATTTTCTTTTGATCTTTGAAATTCAGAATGTTTACCAGAAATTTGACTTCAGTATGTCTTATTTCAAGGATTTTTTTGCCCAGAAAAATTTTGTTCTTCCATTACTATCTTCTGCTTCTGCTACATTGTATATTTTTACTTCTTAAATTCCTATTTCACACATACGACCTCCCAGATCTCTTTTAGAGGTTTAAACTTTTGACTCACAATATTGGGCTTTTTTGGGGGCCGGTGCTGTGGCGTAGCTGATAAAGCCTGTGGTGCCGGCATCCCATATGGGCACCAGTTCAAGACCCGGCTGCTCCAGCTCTCTGCTTTGGAATAGGAAAGCAGAGGAAGATGGCCCAAATCCTTGGGCCCCTGTACCCACATGGGAGACCAGGAAGAAACTCCTGGCTCCTGGCTTTGGATTAGCATAGCTCCAGCTATTGCAGCCAACTGGGGAGTGAACCAGCAGATGGAAGACCTCTCTCTCTCTCTCTCTCTCTCTCTCTGCCCCTCCTTCTCTCTCTGTGTAACTCTGACTTTCAAATAAATAAAGTAAATCCTTTTAAAAATTTAGCTCTTTTTACTCTACTTTCTAAAAGAAATCTCAACTTAACTGTGGTGGGTGCTTTGGCACAGTGGGTTAAGCTGCCACTTAAGACCCCCTCTTCCCATACCAGAGTGCTATCTATGCTTCTGATCAAGCTTCCTGCTAATGTGCCTGAGAAGACAGTGGTTGTTGGCTCAAGTATTTAGTTTCCGGCCACCTATATGATTGGAAACCTGGAAGGAGTTCCAGGTTGCTGGCTTCAGCCTGGCCTAACTTTGGTTGTTGTAGGCATTTGAGGAATGAACCAGTGAATGGAAGGCATCTCTCTGGAACTTTTCCCCTCCCTTCCATTTTCCCTCCCTCCCTCTCTCTCTATCCTCTCCTTTTCCCTGTCACTCTGCCTTTCAAAAGAACAAATGAAAAAAATCTTCTGAAAATAAATTAAAAATTACTATAAAATATTTAGAGATATAAGAAGTACATAATATTACTTAATAAAGACCCATGTATCTACCATCCAGTTTAAGGAAAAGCATGTTTAGATAACAGAAATACCTTTCTCCTCTCCCCAGAGGTAACCTAAGCTTAGTATTTATCATTTGTATTTACTTGTTTATATTTTTTATATATGTATATACTCATGAAACTATATATAGGGGTTTTTCTTACATTTTCAAGCTTCATATAAGTAATACTTTATACATTTTTCTTCAACTTGCTTTCTATCCTCAACATTGTATTTGTAAGTATATCCATAGACTACAGGCATCATAATTCATTTATGTATTATGATTTATAATTTAACATACCAAACTTATTTATCCACTTATCACTTTTTAGGGTTAAATGTATTCTAATTTTTACACTTACAAACACTACAGCTATGAATATTCCCAATTGTTGTCTCTCTGCACTTACATGTGAATTTCTTATAGGCAGTGTTTTTCAAAATGTAGCTCATAGCCCATTAACAGCCCATTAATAAAATCACACTGGTAGGCAAGGGTCACAAACAGCTTTACAAAAAAAGAATAAGGAGGGTAGTGGGGAGGGAAGGGAAAAAGTGAACAAAGTGTCAAGGAACAGAAACAGCAAAATGTACCATATTAGCAAGACATTTCTGTTTCCTGAAAATCTGACTTCAAATATGTTATATTCCAAACAGATAAATAATGCTAAGGGGTGTGTACGTAAAATTCCTGGGAGAAATATACAAACTTATTAGACATTTCAAAATTATTCTTGGAGGTGGTTAACATTTCTGTCTGCTCACCAATAGCGTGTGGTTTACTTATCCATATTATTTTTGTTTGAAAATCAATTTCTAAATACCTATGGTTAAATGATTTGCTGCTTACTACTTCTAGGATGCCATCTGTTTTCTCTTAGATTTAGAGGTATAGTTCTATGACTTCTAGCATGCATTGTCACAGTTTAGAAAATCCACTGTCAATGTAATTTTTATAGTTCTATAAATAGTCAAGTATTTCTGGTGTTTTTAAATTCACAGTATTTAAGTACTACCAAGTATTAGTATTCTATAGTTTTCAGTAATTTCCAGATATTTTTCTTCCATGTCTTTTAAATCTAATGTTGCAAATCATTTAATTTGGAAAATTTCCAGTAATTTGTTTGCACATCAGCTTACAATCTTCTGATTCTCCTTTTTCTGGACCTACAATATCACGTATATTAGACATGTTTTTTGTTCCTCTGAACATCTCCTTCATGTTTCCATAACTCTGGCTTACTTTTAAGAGCTATCTTCAAATTCATTAATTATCTGCCCAAATGAATTTATTCACTCCATTAAATATTTCTTGATTTAAATTACTGCATTTTTTAAATTTATAACAGTTCCATTAGATTCTTCTTCAGTCTTGCTTATATTTCTTGACAGTATTTTTTCTTGTTCAGATTTTTAATTCCTCCTTATTTACTTAAGCATTTTATCCATATGCATTCTACAATCTTATGTAGCAATTTCAGTATCTTACTTCCACACAAGTCTAATTCCACTATTTGTGTTTCCTGTTCACTCTTGCAAATGAGTACTTTTTTTTCCTCATCATATTGTACTCCTCAACTATTAAAGCACTTCACCCAGTAAAGGAGGCCTTCTCCGGAGAGTGTTACCTTTAATCTTTGTATGTACTTTGTATTTACTGTCAACATTTACTTGAGTACTTCTACAAAATTTTCTTTACTTGCAGCTTCCTGAACTATGTAATTTGTATAGATTCAAATGCCATAGCCACACGAAGGCAGAATTATCGTCACAAATTTTTAGGGGAGACTTTTCAGTCTATACTCAAAGGCCAAAAGAGTAAAACTTCTCTGATTTCTCTGTGTTGGAAGACAAATTTAATATTCTAGGCTGCCTCTCACTGGATCTGTATCTTGAAAATTTTTTTCTTTAATCAGGTGTTTCCATTTTAACTCCTTATATAGTAAAGACCCAAAGATCTCCGTCTTCAAACCCATCTGACTACAAACTTCTAGGTTAGCTAAGTGTTCTGAGAGCTGCTCTGCAATCAATTTATCACTCTGGATCCTCGCAGTTCCTCTATCTATTCACCTTTGGAAATAATTTTAATCATCAAGAACTTTTTTCATTATTCCTTTCAAAATACAATGTCCTCTCAATTTTAACTAGGAATTTTCAATATGTTATTAATTTCCACACTATTATTTCTGGGCTATTTGCTTTTCATGTTTTAGTAACAGCCTTCTCTTTGGGCTTATTTTTCCCAAAAGCCCAGTGCTTCCTTACTGTTGTTATCTTTTTAAAATCCATACTGTTCAGCATTGACACTACTTTATTTCCCTCAGGAATATCTCCCAGGGCTGGAGCTGTGGCATAGCAGGTTAAGTTGCCGCCTGCAGAGCCAGCATCACATACGGGTGCCAGTTCGAGTCCCAGGTGCTCTGCTTCTGATATAGCTCCCTGCTAGTGCACCTGAGGAAGCAGAGAAGGAAGGCCTAAGTACTTGGGCCCCTGCACCCATGTGGGAAATCTGGAAGAAACTCCTGGCTCCTAGCATGCACCTGGCCCAGTTCTGACTGTTAAAGCCATTGAGGAACCAACCAACAGAGGAAAGACCCATCTCTCTATCTCCATCTCTCTCTCTCTAACTCTATTTATTTCAAATAAACAAACTAAATCTTTACAAAAAAAAAAAAAGAGTATTTCCCAGCTTCATCAATCACATAATGGAAGTCTATGGGACTTTGTAGGTGGGCTTTTCCCTCAGCAATTACCATGTACAGCTTGTTTTAGGTGTACTCTTTATTATAAAAAAAATTAGCCATATTATATAAAATTTGCAGTTTTACAGATGAGGTAAATTAAGCGTGTTTGAATGAGCAACAAATATAGTAAAACACCAGGAAACAGATGAAGAATTTGAAAACCTGAGAACTGTGCCAATTCTACTAACTGCTATTTTTCTTCTTTAGTCAAGTCTAAATGGCAGTAAAATAAAAGATCAGAGTGTATGTTTTCTGTTGTAATTTTCTACTAAGAAAAAAAAAGGTTTTATATTCCTTTCTGCCACTGGATGGAAAATATACTCCAGGACAGAATGAAAACTAATTAGTTATAACTATACTTCAACAAGTCCATGGAAAATAGAATTAGAAGCTTATTTTAATATCAAAAGTGGTGGAATCTATGCAGCTTTTCCTTTTCATGTATTTTCCATGAACTTTCTTAACACTTCTAATATTCCCATAACCCCCTACTAAAATGTTCTCTAGACATTCCTTCCCCAACCCAATCCCTAATAACCTTCTTTCTGAAATCAGTGAAGAAAAATAGTATTGCACCATAATTTGCATCTGGATACTCTGCAAGTTTAAAAAAAAAAAATCAAAACCCTAATTTCTAAACTGATTATAAAAGCAAGTCTACTAATCTTAGTTTTTAGAATAAAATAAAAGGCAATCATATCAGTAACTCTTATACACCAGGCAAGAAACAAATACTGTCTGTAAAGATTTTCAAATTTATATCCATTTAACTTTTTTACATCTATAAACTACAGGTTTGCCTGAACATTATGAATATAATGAACACTTATAAACTGAAGGATAAAGCTATTTAAAGTAAACTAAGCCTTTTGTAAATTGAAAAATAACTCCAATTAAATCCTAATTTTACTCAAGATTTACTTAAAAGTTTGGTTTGCTAATATGAAAGCCAAAATTAAGTAAGATATAAAACATTATGTACCATGATTTTTTTTTTAACATTTGGGTTAATATTAATGATTTCACAGCAACTAGGGATGGATATAATGAAAGCTCCGGTCTGAGTATTACTAATGTTTTGTGGGGGTTAATCCACTAATTTCATAACTTTCTATGATGACTACTGACTTCAAATACAATCAAGGATTCTTGAAACCTTTCCACAGGATGACTGATACAGCCTCAGATTTTCTAGGGTAATCTACCACTATTATAAAAATCTCTTCTTTTTATCTTGATAATCACTTACTTTAACACAAAATTTTTAAGGCTAAAAAATAACATTACTTGATATTCTACCCTCAATAATCTTTTAGCAGAAATGGTGGTCTGAGAGAGTAATAACTTCACACACTTCTTGATAAAAATGCATACATACCTTAGTGCTTAAATTGGAGAAGCAAGTTCACAGAGTTTATCAATAAAATTCGTAAAATAAGAGTTTATGTTTTATATGTGATCCACTCATCAACTTTCAAAAATGGTGACATGCAAAAACAAAAAAATCCAAGGAAGCAAATTTTTCTTTCACCTTCAAGAGACCTTCGTTCAAATTTGAAACACAGATAGAATTACAAGGAAATGTGAATGGATGAAAGGTTACTCAAATTTTACTGGTATAAATTTATATTCATTACAATCTGCATAGAGGGGACAAAGCTTTCTTCCTCACAATGTTCAGTGATTACTGCTGATTTATTACTTTCCCTTTTCTAACAGATGTTTGTGTTTTAAATTAAAAACAAGTATTTGGTACTATAAATTTTATCTCATAAAAATTACATAATTTGCAATATAAAGTATCATCTTTCTAAAAATCAAATATAATTAGCAGTAAGGTCATATCAAATAACAAATGAGCAATAGTTTGAGGAAACAAAAAGCAGCGAGAACAGAGGATAAGTAAAAAGAATGAAAAGCCAGAAGGCCTGGGCTCAAATTCCAACTTTGTCATTCAACAGCAGTGTGACCTTGGGCAAGTTCGCTAATCTCTGTGCCTCAGTTTCCTTTGCTATAAAATAAGATAACTGTACTTGATACAAAGGGTTGCAGCTGTGATTAAATAAGTTAATATTTGTAAAACACTTAAAAATATATGTGTCCCAGGGCCAGCACAGTGGCATAGCGGGTAAAGCTGTTGCCTGTAGTGCCAGCATCCCATATGGGCACCAGTTCAAGTCCTGGCTGCTCTATTTCGTATCCAGCTTACAGTTATAGCCTAGAAAAGCTGTTGAAGATGGCCCAAGTCCTTGGGCCCCTGCACCAGGGAGACCTGGAAGAAGTTGCTGGCTCCTGGCTTCAGATTGGCCCAGCTCCAGCCATTACAGCCATTTCTCTTTCTGCCTCTGCCTCTTCCTCTCTATAACTCTGCCTTTCAAATAAATAAATAAATCTTTAAAATATATATATATCTGTTCCATAGTATGTACTCTTAAGTATTTGTTAAATAAGAAGATTCTTATTCCATTGGAATTTTCCTTTAGTTAATTCTTAGCTCCATGACTATTGCTACACATTCAAACACAACACAGTTGGTTTATTCACATACAGTAGCAACATAATTGATTTAAATTCAAAAATGAAATATTCCTTTTAGCTGAATACTTTAGTTATCAATCAAAATGTGTCTTATTAAGATTATCATATAAATATTAAAGATCTCTCAACAGGACAGAAATATCCGGTATTTGTTATATAAATCCATGAAAGCATCCTTTATTAATTACTTCACAGGGCTTTGCAAAAAATTTTTGTAACTCTTACAGTTCATTTTATTTAAGGTTCTATTTAGGTGAACCTTGGAAGATGGCGGAATAGGAAGAGAACTTACTGGAAAAGTCTAGAAGAAGATAGCTTTTAAAATGTGGAGAGAGTGCAAGTCTCAGGGAAGAGTTAGGGGAAAAAAGGGAAGAGGAAACTATACATAAAATAGAGGGCCACTATGGACCTACATGAAGGATATGGAGATGTGGACATGCACAACTCAGGCACCCAGCAGCTGAGAACTTCAGCACCAGTTCAGGATTGAGGTGAGACAAGTCTGCAGCAGCCCAAGCCACTGGCCATAAAGTTTTGGAAAAAGCCTTGCAGGAATCCAGCTTGCAGCCCATTGGGGGATAGTGTACCTACCAAACTAGGGGAGAAAAAAAAAGGAAGGCTCATTTCTCTCTCCCCTACCACCTTGCAACTGGCATCCTGTAACAAGCCAATAGAGGGTTTATCAAAATATCCCTATTTGCAGGTGACATGATTCTTTAAGCAGGAGATCAAAAGAACTGAAAGCAGGATGTAAAATCAATACACAAAAATCAACAGCCTTTGTATATAGACAATGCCATGGCTGAGAAAAAAACTTCTAAGATCAATCCCATTCACAATAGCTATAAAAACAATCAAATACCTTGGAATAAACAACCAAGGATACCAAAGATCTCTACAATGAGAATTATAAAACATTAAAGAAAGAAATAGAAGAAGATACAAAAAATGAAAAATCTTCCATGTTCATGGATTAGAAGAATCAATATCATCAAAATGTCCATACTACCAAAAGCAATTCACAGATTCAATGTGATACCAATCAAAATACCAAAGACATTCGTCCCAGATCTAGAAAAATGATGCTGAAATTCATATGGAGGCATAGGAGACCTCAAATAGCTAAAGCAATCTTATACAAGAAAAACAAATCCAAAAGCATCACAATACCAGATTTTAAGACATACTACAGGGCAGTTATAATCAAAACAGCCTGGTACTGGTACAAAGACAGGTGGATAGACCAATGGAACAGAACAGAGACACCAAAATCAATCCAAACATCCACAACTAACTTACCTTTGACAAAGGAGCTAAAATCAGTCCTTGGAGCAAAGATAGTTTCTTTAAACAGTACTTGGAAAATGGGATCTCCACATGTAGAAGAATGAAGTAAGACCCCTACCTTATAGCTTACACAGAAATCCACTCAAGATGTATTAAAGACATAAAGCTACAACCCAATACCATCAAATTATTATAAAACGTTGGGGAAACTCTGCAAGACATTGGCATAGGCAAACACTTCTTGTAAAAGACCCCAGAGGCACAGGCACTCAAAGCCAAAATTGACAAAATGGGATTACATCAAATTGAGAAGCTTCTGCACTGCAAAAGAAACACTCAGTAAAATGAAGAAGAAATCAACAGAATGGGAGAAATTATTTTGCAAACTATACAACTGATAAAGGATTAATAACCAGAATATATATATAAAGAGTTCAAGAAACTCAACAACAACAAAACAAACTACCCAGTTATTAAATAGGCAAAGGACTTAGACATTTTTCAAAAGAGGAAAGTCAAATGACCAACAGATACATGAAAAAATGCTCCATCAAGGCAATGCAAATCAAAACTACAGTGAGGTTTCACTTCACCCCAGTTAGAATGGCTTACATACAGAAATCAACAAACAACAAATGTTGGCAAGGATGTAGGGAAAAAAAGTACCCTAATTTACTGTTGGTAGGAATGTAAACTGGTAAAGCCACTATGGAAGACAGTATGGAGATACCTCAGAAATCTGAATATAGACTTATCTTATGACCAAGCCATCCCACTCCTGGGAATTTTCCCCAGGGAGATGAAAATCAGCATTTGAAAAGAATTATCTGCACTCCTATGTTCATTGCAGTTCAATTCACAATAGCTAAGATATGGAATATAGCATCAACCCAAATGCCCATCAACTGAAGACTGGATAAAGAAAGTATAGGATATATACACCATGGGATACTACACAGCAGAAAAAATATACCAAATTGCAGTCTTTTGCAACAAAATGGATAAAACTGGAAAACATCATACTAACTGAAATAAGCCAGTCCCAAAAGCAAAAATACCATATGTTCTCCCTGACTTGCAATAACTGATAGTGAATCTAAAAAGCAATTTATAGAAATGAAATTGACACAGAAGCAATGACTTTGAACAGCTCTTGTCTTCACTGTTGAGAATCACGTTTTTTATACTATTTATTGAATTCTTTACTTAATCATATGTGTATAAATTCAATTGAAAATATATCTTAGTAAAAGATAAGAGTGGAAATAAGAGAAGGAGGAAGAAGGGAGGTGGGAAGACAGACACAGTGAGAAGAATCACCATGTTCCTAAAGTTGTAATTATGAAATGAATGAATTTTATAACTGTAAAGCAGTATAGTTCTGCATACATTCCTATGGACTTACTTCTAAGGGTACAGCTTAAAAACTTGCCATATGACCCCAACTCCTCTTAAGCTGGGTGGTAAAAATACCATTTTAAGTGTTATAGAGATCATATGGATAGGATTAAGTGTTAAAGCGATCAAGTTAAAGTGATCAAAATAGGATCAAGTGTTAAAGTGGTCACACAAATAGGACTTAGTGTTTGATAATAATAATAGATAGAATTAAAAAGGAATGAATGTTCCAACATGGAAAGAAGTCCATACAGCGGACTGATAGAATGACAATCGCCTTAAGTAGCACTCTGACCTCAGAATCAACCCTTAAGGCATTCTGGTCTGGAAGAAAAGCCCAGGAGAGCATTTCAGGCATAAAAAGCTAAGACACTGTGGCAAAAAAAGTTCTACATGAAGGACCTCTGTGCGTGAGACACCAGTGGAAAGCAGCAGCCACCAAGAAAAGATGTACTTTCCTCTGAAGGAAGGAGAGAGCTTCTACTTTGCCTGTGGTCTTGTCAAAAAACTGAAAGAGTTTGTGGGTTCAAAAGGCTTCTATAGCCTAGGCTGCTTATGTCAAGAGCCTCGGTTGATCACTGACATCATACACAAGAGTGTTAATTGTTAAATTAACAACAGGAGTCACTGTGCACTAACTTCCCATGCAGGTCCTCTGTCTTCAAATAGCTGGATTATGAGAGTTAATAGTAAAATTTGTTTTCAAGGCCGGCACTGTGGCTCAATAGGCTAATCCTCCGCCTGTGGCGCCGGCACACCGGGTTCTAGTCTCAGTCAGGGCGCCGGATTCTGTCCCGGTTGCCCTTCCTCCAGGCCATCTCTCTGATATGGCCCAGGAGTGCAGTGGAGGATGGCCCAAGTCCTTGGGCCCTGCACTCGCATAAGAGACCAGGAGGAAGCACCTGGCTCCTGGCTTTGGATCAGCGTGGTGTACCAGCCGCAGTGGCCATTGGAGGGTAAACCAACAGTAAAAGGAAGACCTTTCTCTGTCTCTCCCTCTCACTGTCCACTCTGCCTGTCAAAAAAACAAACAAACAAAAACTTGTTTTCAAAGACTTACTTCATTTTAGTGTATTAAGTGGAGGATATTCTAATGTCTTGTAAGTTATAGTTATATCTAAGTGCTCGCAAAAAATGTATTTTTGTTTCTTCTTTAAAGTGTCTCAAAAAAAAGAATGTTTTTTAAAAGTAAGAAATGAAATCAAACTTGAGATGCAATGACTTTTAAGAGCCCCTGTCTTGACTATTGACGAATAGTTTTTTCTCTTTTCATACAATTTTTTGAACGCTATTAGTATAAAGTTAATCTAATGTGTATAAAGTTAATTGAAAACAGATCTTAGTAAAAAATAAGACTGGGAATAAGAGAGGGAGGAGAGAGAGGGTTGAAACTGCAGGTGGTCCTGCGGGTATAGTGGGAAGAATCACTATGTTCCTAAAGTTGTATTTATGAAATGCTTGAAGTTTGTATCCTTAAATAACAGGTTCCTTTGAGGGGAAAAAATATTTTACTTATTTATTTAAGAAGTAGCGTTACAGATAAAGAGAAAGAGAGGTCTTCCATTCACTGGTTCATTACCCCAATTGGCCGCAATGGCCAGAACTGGGCTGATACAAAGCCAGGAGCTTCCTCCAGGTCTATTATGCAGGTGAAAGGACCTAAGCACTTGGGCCATCTTAAACTGCTTTCTCAGGCAATAGCAGAGAGCTAGATTGGAAAAGGAGCAGCCAGGTCAGGAACCGGTACCTATATGTGATGCCCGGTCCGAAAGCAGAGGGCCAGCCTACTATACCACAGTGCCAACCCCTACAATTCACTCTTGAAAACAACTTACATCTTAAATAAGAACAGAAATACCGTGACATGAAAAAAAGAAATGAACAATGTGTGGGCATGTTGGCACAGTTGGTTAAGCAGCTGCTTAAGATGCCAGTATCTCATATTAAAAACCTTGGGATAGTATCCTGTCCCTACTTCTGATCCACCTTCCTATTAATGTACCTTGGAGGCAAGCAGAAGAACACCTGAATATTTGCATTTCTGTCACCCACATGGGATAAGTTCCTGACTTCTGTGGCCCCATCTCGACACTTCTGTTGTGGGCATTTGGAAAGTAAACCAGCAGATGGAAGATATCTTTCTCTCTCCATCTCTTTCTCTATTTCTCTTTGTCTATCTCTATCATTCTTCCTTTAAAAAATAAAGCTTGAAAAAAGAAATGAAAAGATAGGAAATAAGTCTTGGGGCCAGCACTGTGGCATAGTGGATAAAGCTGCCGCCTGAAATGCAGCATCCCATATGGGCGCCAATTCCAGTCCCAGCTGCTCCACTTCCAATCCAGCTCTCTGCTATGACCTGGGAAAGCAGTACAAGATGGCCCACGTCCTTGGGCCCCTGCACCTGAGTGGGAGACCTGGAAGTAGCTCCTAGCTCCTGCCTTCAGATCAGCACAGCTCCAGCAGTTGCAGCCAACTGGGGAGTGAACCAGTGGATGGAAGATCTATCTTTCTCTCTCTCTCCCTCTCTCTGCCTTTCCTTCTCTCTGTGTGTAACTCTTTCAAGTAAATACATAAATTTTTAAGAAAATAAATCTTAAAAAAACATTTACTGTACTAAATACTTAATAAATTTTTTACTATACGATTTTTACAAAAATCTTAAAATAGATTAAGTTCACACATTCCTTCCAATTTAGCCAAATTCATGACAAACTAGTAAATTCTATAAACTTTCAATCATGTTTGTATGGTTCTTAATTTGTCCATATTCTGAAAGAGTATATAACATAACAACACAAGGAAAATGTTTATACATTTGAAGCTATTTTTGAATACAGCCACTAATTTTTAGGAAAGATAAATTATTGGATAAGAACATATAGCACTGTAAAGATATTAAAACTTTTTCAAACTCGAACAGGAATTTTTAATAAAATGTAAATATAACTCTATGAATATTCTATGAATAGGACAGAACCTAAAATCAATCTGGAAAAGTGAATCAAAATCACCATGAAATCTTTTAAACAGAAGGATGAAAGTTTTTTTTTTTCCCTAACAAATCATCAAAATATACAAACAGCAATAACTGTAACAGTGGCATACTGACACAGAATTGATAAACATGTAACAATGAAATACTACTTTGGCCTCTGCCACTCACATGGGAGACCCAGATGAAGCTCCAGGCTCTGGTTTGGGCTATACCAGCCTCATCCTTTGTGGTCATTTGGAAAGTGAATCAGTGAATGGAAAAATCTCTCCATATATATACTCCCCCTCTGTCTATGACACTATGCCTTTCAAATAAATAAATCTGCAAAATCTCTAAAAACAAAAATGTATGTGTGTGTGTGTGTATGTATATATATATATATATATATATATACACATAAGCATTCACAGAATACTGTACAAATTTCTGTAAAAGATTAAAAGGCAAGAAGACTAAAAGATCATAGACCCTAGTGCCTAACTGACTGAATTAAGTATCCCCACAATTAATTAACGTCTCTCCAAACCTCAGTTCCTCCATAATATTATTACTTATTTAATTAAATTTTTATATCTTCATAAAAACTCCCTACTATTTGTTAATGCTTAGAACAATGTTAGATACAATATCACATAAGGTAAAATGAAAACAATAAAGATCTAGAAAAATAATCACATAAATGTTAACAGTATTTATCCTTTTGGAATGAGGGCTTTGGGGAAGAAGAAAATCCATTCTGTTACACCTTCTGAATGCTCTACAATAACCATGACTTAATGCACTTATTTGTCTTATGAAAGTACATCATAATATAAATATATAGAAATATAAATGTATAGTGACCACTTCTAATGGTTTCAAATGCCTTTATCATGCAATATAAATTCATGCCAATAATAGAAATTTGATTCACCATGAGTTGTAATATAATCTTTGAAATTAATTGTATAAACAAAAAAGACCAAGACAGGATTAAAAGAATGGGAGAAGGTTGAAACTTAAAGTGATCATGAATGGCTGAAGATGTAATTATGCCTAGTAATGAAGCTTCCATAAAAACTCAAAAGGACAGAATTCACAGTTCCCTGATAGTCAAACAAGTTCCTGGAGGGTGGCAAATCAGAGAGCAAATGGAAGCTCTGAGCCCCTTCCCAACTGCCTTTCCTTGTGTATCTCTTCATCTGGTGTTCACTGTCTCCTTTGTAATATTATTTACAATAAACCAGTAAACATGAGAGAATCACAGAAATGACAAAGGTAATACAGCATATCTGAAACTACATCAAAAATTAAAACTGTAAATTGCTAAAATAATTTTAATATAAACAATATTTAAGGGAAATTACATAATATTTACTTAGAATTAGAGCTCATTTTAAGAAACAAAAAAGAAACAATTATAGAAACTTAAATAAATTTTACTGTTAATTTACATAATGTAATTTTTCATTGTCAAAGTAACAGAATCTAATCCATATGCAAACTGAGGATCTACATTCTTACTTTCAAGAAAAAGTACTATATGGAGTATATCACAAATAGTACCAGAGGAATTTAGTGAGATCTTTCTCACAGAGAAAAAGATACATGAAATACTTAGAAAAAATGTTATAATTATATTTTGGAAAAAGACGTATTTTACAGTATTAATTCTATTACAATGGAAAAAAAATATTTACCCATAGTATTCAAAGAACAGGCTTTATACAAAGTCCTTAAAATTCTAAGCTGGAGATATTAACAAGTTACGTACAGCCAAAAGTAAACTGGGAATGCTATATTCAACATGCCTGGAGAACTGAAAAGCAAATCTGATAACTTGATATCTAAATTTAGGTAAATGAAAGAGCAGAAGAAAAAGATATCTACGCTTATCTCTTCCTAAAAGTTGGCTGCCCTCCATCCAACTAATTAATTTGGTACCCAAAGGCAGACAGACAACCCTGGTCAAACACTTCAAGTACATAAAGGGAACATTTCTATTGATAATTCCTAAGAGTACAGCCAAGGCACAATGTCAATAAGCAACAGAAAAGGAAACGGAGGAAATTATAGCTATTTTCCTAAAACATTTTTTAACTAATAATAAATTTCACAGTGGCCCTTTGACCAACTAATAATCAGAGACAGAGGACTGAACATCCAGGAAAATCAGGTTATAAAAATTAGCAAGTAGGGCCGGCGCTCTGGCACAGTGGGTTAAAGCCCTGCCCTGAAGTTCCGGCATCCCATATGGGTGCTGGTTCTAGTCCCGGCTGCTCCTCTTCCCATTCAGCTCTCTGCTATGGCCTGAGATAGCAGTAAGAAGATGGCCCAAGTCCATCTTCTGCACCCATGTGGGAGACCCGGAAGAAGCTCCTGGCTCCTGGCTTCGGATTGCCGCTGTTCTGGCCATTGCAGCCATCTGGGGAGTGAACCAGCGGATGGAAGACCTCTCTCTGTGTCAACCTCTCTTACCTGTCTTTAAAATAAATAAATAAATCTTTAAAAAAATTAGCGAGTAAAAATCTATAAGGTAAAAGGTACTCTAAAGGTCCATCTTTCCATTGTACTACAAATTAATGTTTTAAAAAATGACCTGGCTTTGCGTATTAATCACTTAATTAGAACACTTACTGAATTTAGTTGCCTGTCTTATGCTAACTAAAAAACTCATTGGTGTTCCAACTACCAACAGAGAGTATTAATAAGTTACATTGCTCGGGATCAGAAAAGGGAAGACTATATAGTACAAACTGAACTTTTTTAGATTAAGCATCTCAACAATTGGAAAGACAAGAATCTTATTCAATTGCCAACCAGTGAAAGAACTGACTGTACCATCCTTAAGTGATTTCTATGCAGAACCTCTCCAAATATGTACTTCCAAGACAGAAAATGCACTATCAGATTCTATTCAACAAGAAAGCAACTATTTTCTAAAATTTGTCTTATACTGTTCTAAAATCAGACTCTCATAATTTTGAATCAATGTTCCAAAATGGTCCCTTCAGACTTAAAATAGCTGAATTCGCCCAACTTTTTCAAAACTCGAAATTAAGATAAACTAAAATGTAATTATTTTAATATAAAAAATGATAATTATCTAGACTAGGCTAAGGTACCAATTAAAGGTGTTGGGAGTCATAAATATTGAGACATAGAAATCTGAATTCCAAAGCAACATACTATGTATCTTTAATTCTAAGATGCCCTTCTTTTTTTAACATCTCAGAAACTGACAGGTACATGAAAAAAGCATTTAGTTTCTGTAGGAGGGTGGTGATAGTGACACAGTTTTCCTTGCCTATATATATAAGAACTTATTATTTCTAGTAATAATTGGACAACTGCAACCTCTCAATGTTTTACACGATAGTCCATTACTAAGACTTGTTGTAACTGGCTGAAATACCTTTCATTAATACCATCTAGTAAGATCAAGAGAATGTCAGCATTAAAACTTGTAGAATAGGTATGATTGATTTAGAAGAATTTCCCAGGTAAACGTAAAGTACTTTCTTAAGTAGTGCTATATGACCAACTCCAACTACACAAAAAAAATATATTTTGTGGAAAAAAACAAACATTAACAACTCTTGGGAAAAAAGGTTCAAAGGAGTAGCATACTGAGTACAAAGACACTTAAGGAATACCTTAACCAATTTACTTCACTTATACTTTCAAAGTATTTCAAAGCTGCTATATAATAAATGTATATAACTAAATAAATCTAAAATAATTTTATATTTATTGAAAGATACAAAATTTTATTTTTATTTTATATTTACTGAAAGAGATCAAGTTGCACTGAAAGAAAATACTATGTAACAGTTAATTATCTGTGTCATTTTTCCTTCCTCTTTCAATGTAATACAAAATAACAGAGTCATATAGCTTATTCAATAGAACAGAGTATTTCAAGGAAGCTCTGTGCATAATTAGTGCAACTGAGATTATTTACCAAAACCAATTTCCTGTTATATCTTCTTCTGAGTGTATAACAACATTACAATTGTTGGCCTCTCTTACAATTAAATACAGCCATATGAATGAGATTTAGCTCATGGGACTGAAAGTAGGGGCCGGCATTGTGGCCTAGCATGTTAAGCTGCTGCCTGCGGCGCTGGCATCCTATATGAGTGCCGGTTCAAATCCTGGCTGCAGAACTTCTAATCCAGCTCCCTGCTGATTTGCCTAGGAGGGCAGCAAAGGAAGGCCCAAGTCCTTGGGCCCCTGCACCCATGTGAAAAACCCAGAGGAAGATGCTGGCTCTTGGCATCGGCCTGAATCAGCTCCAGTCCTAGCTATTGGGGGAGTGAACCGGACAGAAGACCTCTCTGTAACTCAGCCTTTCAAATAAATAAAATGAATCTTCAAAAAAAGAAAGAAAATGAAGTATAGCATGTCCCGGCCTAGATAAAGCAAGTGCCAACTCAATCCTTCTCTTTTCTTAAGATTTTCTAGGGCAATCTTAGAAGCAACATTTTGAAGGCATAGCCTCCATCAGCTGGCTCTGTCTATCAATAACCATGTGAAGCAGAATGTCTCCCAGCCCAATCCATACATATTTCTATTTCCCAACTACCACCCAGAATAACACCAATCATAAAAACCAGCCGGCGCCGCAGCTCACTAGGCTAACTTCCGCCTTGAGGCACCGGCACACCAGGTCCTAGTCCCAGTCGGGGCGCCGGATTCTGTCCCGGTTGCCCCTCTTCCAGGCCAGCTCTCTGCTGTGGCCAGGGAGCGCAGTGGAGGATGGCCCAAGTGCTTGGGCCCTGCTCCCCATGGGAGACCAGGAGAAGCACCTGGCTCCTGCCATCGGATCAGCGTGGTGCACCGGCCACAGCGCGCCAGCTGTGGCAGCCACTGGGGGGTGAACCAACGGCAAAGGAAGACCTTTCTCTCTGTCTCTCTCTCACTGTCCACTCTGCCTGTTAAAAATAATAATAATAATAAAAAAATTAAAATAAATAAAAACATAGGACTGTAAGTTAGAAATAAGTTTCTATTGTGTTATGCCACAAAACTTGAGAGTTTGATACAGCAGCCAGTAATAGCCAAACTAATACATTTGGTTTGCATATACAATATTATAAAGTTTAAGGAAAATGGTAATCTAAAGGAAGCTCCAAGCTCTCATTCTCCCACAGAAACATCAAAAAGAAACTTCCTGACTCAACTTTGTTGGAGCACAGAAAAGCAGAGCATGAAAATTTTTGTAGGCCGGCACTGCGGCTCACTTGGTTAATCCTCTGCCTGCAGAGCTGGCACCCCGGGGTTCCAGCCCCAGTTGGGGTGCCGGATTCTGTCCCAGTTGCTCCTTTTCCAGCTTTCTGCTGTGGCTCGGGAAGGCAGTGGAGGTGCTTGGGCCCTGCACCCGTATGGGAGACCAGGATAAGCACCTGGCTCCTGGCTTCGGATCAGCACAGCATGCCAGCCGCAATGCACCGGCCGTAGAAGCCATTTGGGGGGTGACCCAATGGAAAAAGGAAGGCCTTTCTCTCTGTCTGTCTGTCTCTCTCTCTCTCTCTCTAACACTGCCTGTAAAAAAAAAAAAAGAAAAGAAAGTTTTTGTAGCACTTTGACCTGCTCTTGCCCCAGCCCCTCAACAAAGCAGTGTTGGTTTCGAAGTGGCCTTGATTTTGAAAGAGCAGCCGCTAGGTTTCCAGTGTCCTCCCATGAATCAAATGGAGCAGAACAGAGCTTATTCACAAATTATTTATGTTTATTTTAACTTCTGGAAGATACTGAGGACTAAGCAAGGTGTTTAATCTCTATTTAGCCTCACACAAAACTGCGGTGGATAAAGTAGCAGGCATTGCTCATAAAACTGCAAGACTAGGGGCTGGCACTGTGGCATAGTGGGTAAAGCTGCCACCTGCGGTGCCGGCATCCCATATGGGCACTGGTTTGAGTCCCAGCTACTCTACTTCCAATCCAGCTCTCTGCTGTGGTCTAAGAAAGCAGTGGACGATAGTCCAAGTGCTTGGGTCCATGCACCCACATGGGAGACTTGGAAGAAGCTCCTGGCTTTGGATTGGTGTAGCTCCGGCCATTGCAGCCAACTGTGGAGTGAAACAGCAGATGGAAGACTTCCTCTCTCTGTCTCTCCTTCTCTGTGTAACTCTGACTTTCAAATAAATAAATAAATATTTTTAAAAGAAATCTATATCATTAAAAAAAAAAAACTGCGAGACTCATGTCTCCTGGTACAGTAGATTAGGGGTGGATATATAACAGATCATGTAAAGCCCCGAGGAGAAGATGGAGTAGGACTATTTGGGAAATAAGAAAATTCAAAAGCAGCAAAATATAGAATATAGAAAATTAGACACATACCCATACAAGATGTATGCTTATCAGAGAAGACCTTTGATCTCTGTTATCAGAAGAAGCCTACTTTGAAAGATAATGGACAAAAACTTCCCAAATTTGCTGAAAGACATGAATCTACAAATCTTAAAAGCTCAAAATAAATAGTGAATCACACACACACCAAGACATATCAAACTATTAACAGCCAATGACAAAGAATCTTGGAAGCAGTAAGGGAGAAGACAATTATCACTCACAAGGGCTCCTCAATTAGATTATAAGTTGATTTCTCTTCAGAAACCTTGAAAGCCAGAGGGAGTTAGATAATATGTTTAAAAGGCTGAAAGGTGGAAAAACTGTCACTTAAGAATTTCATATTTACAAAATTGTCTTTACAAAATGAGGGAAAATTGAGATATTCCCACATAAACAAAGGCAGAGGTGGTTAACTACTTATAGATCTGGCCTATAAGAAATGCTAATTAGGAGTCACTTAGAATGAAATATAAGGATGCTATCCAGTCACTCAATATCATCTGAAGAAATAAAGATCTCCAGTAAAGAAAACATAAAAACCAGTATTACCAAAACATTGGCTCGTAAACTTTAAATTTTACTTTTGACCAAATTTAGAAGACAAAGGTATAAAAATAACTATAAATTTGTTATTGGGCACACAATGTATGAACACAGAATCTGTTATACTTTATTAAAAAATTACCACTTTCTACAGAACAGTCACAAAAAAAAGGCAATCAAAAGGTGTTACTACCCAAAAAAATCAACTAAATGCAGAAGGCAATAATGGAGGAAATGAGAGAACAAAAGAAAAAAAAAAAAGCTCTATCAGTGTTTGACTGTAGAATACGCACAAAAGAAATAAGGTAATCAAAAGGCATTACTACCCCAAAAATCAACTAAATTTAAAAGAAGGCAATAATGGAGGAAATGAGGAACCACAAAAGCTGTATCGGTATTTAACTGGTTTAACTGTAAATGATTAAAGTCTTCAACTGAAAGACAGAGACTGATGGAAAGAAGAAAATAAACCAGATCCAAGTATATACTGTTTATAGGTGACTCACATTAGATATGGAGACACAAATAGTTGAAAGTGAAAACACGGAAAAAGGTACTCCAAGCAAATAGTAACCAAAAGGGAGGATGGGTTGCTATAGTATCAAACAGACTTTACAAAAATATTGTGTCAAGAG
The DNA here is from genome assembly GCA_949820135.1 of Sylvilagus floridanus. Lineage (NCBI taxonomy): Eukaryota > Metazoa > Chordata > Mammalia > Lagomorpha > Leporidae > Sylvilagus > Sylvilagus floridanus. The sequence goes on from OX463231.1 coordinate 92,142,010, forward strand.
ATAAAAGACATAATACATTAAACGGTCAATTCATCCAGAGACATAACAACAAAGCTCAAAAATATATGAAGTAAACATTTACAGAACTGAAAAGAGAAACAGCTCTACAATAATACAGTTCTATAATAACAGATTTAAATACCTCACTTTCAATACCAGACAGAAGGTCAATAATGTAATAGTGAACTCGATTAACACTATAAACCAGTTAGACCTAACAAACACCAAAAAAAAAAAAATTTGAATCCAAAATACCATAACATTGTTTATCTTAAGTGCACATGGAAGAATCTTCAGTTTAGACTGTATCTTAGGCCACAAAACAAAAACTATACAAAGAATATAATTTAATTACACACAAATGAATCTAGAAATCAATAACGGAACTAGAAAATTATTTAATTTGTGGAACTTAAACAGTATGAAAGAAGAAATCAAAAAATACAATGACACAAATTAAAACACAACATATCAAAACTTATGCTGGGGCTAGTACTGTGTGTGGACTAAGCCTCTGCCTCGGGTACTGGTATCCCATATGGGTGCCGGTTCTAGTCTCGGCTGCTCCCCTTCTGAACCAGCTCTCTGTTGTGGCCTGGGAAAGCAGTGCTTGGGCTCCTGCAGCTGCGTGGGAGACCCAAAGGAAGCTCCTGGATCCTGGCTTCAGTGTGGCTCAGCTCCAGCTGTTGCAACCATTTGGGAAGTGAACCAGCAGGTGGAAAACCTTTCAACATTTCTCTCTGTCTCTCTCTCTGTCTATAACTCTATCAAATAAATAAATATTTTTTAAAAAGTATGCTATGCAATGAATGGAGTTTATTTAAACACACAGATCTTGAAGCAATAACCTAACTTTACACATAAGGAACTAAAGGGAAAAAAGGTAAGCCCAAAGTTTAAGAAAGGAAATAATGGAGATTATAGTGGATATAAATAAAACAAACAATAGAAAAATAGAGAAAATCAATAAAAACAAATTTTAATTCTTTAAAAACATCAGCAACATTGACAAAAATTATGTTATATTCACTAAAAAGAAAAAACAGCAAATTATTAAAATCAAAAATGAAAATGGGAGCATTACTACCAATTTTACAGAAATTAAAGACTTCAAGAGACTATTATGAACAACTGTCTGCCAAAAACTGGATACCCTAGATAAAACAGGCTTATTCCTACAAAGACAAAATCTATCAAAAAATGACTCACAAAGAAATAGAAAATCTGAATAGGCCAATAAAAGGAGATCAATATAGTAAGCAGAAATCTTTCCCCTCCCCCCCCAAAAAAAAATCCCAGGGCTATATGACTTCACTGGTGAATTCTATCAAAATGTTTATATAATTGACATCAGCCCTCTCAAATTCTTCTAAAACATATGAAGACAAAACACTTCATACTTCTTTTTTTTCATACTTCTTTATAACCAGCATCACCCTGATACCAATGGCAGAAAAAGATACTAAAAGAAAACTACAAACCAAAATCCTTTATGAATAATGGAAAAATAATCAGCAAAATACTAGCAGACTGAATTCAGCAGAATCTTAAAAAGGTCACACACCATTACAAAATGGAATTAGTATCTAGAAAAAAAAGAATGATTCAACACACATATACAAATGATGTTATACTCCAGGATAAAGACAGGAGGATATAAACCACAGATTTCCTCTATTAACATAGAATAAATCTAATAAAATTTAACAACCGCTCCATGAGGTTTATATTCCATGGTTTTTACTCAATGATAAACAAACAAAAAGACTGACTCAATTAGCTAAGAATAAAAGGGAATGTCTTCAGCAAAACAGAGATACATAGAAAATCCACAGTGAACACCAGACTCAATAGTGAAAACCTGAAAATGTCTCCCTTAAGATGAGGAATAAGACAATGATGTCCACTTTCATTAAGTCAACATACTATTAGAAGGTGTAGCCAGAGTAATTAGGCAGAAAAACAACAAAAGGCATCCAAATTGAAAAGGAAGTTGTAATGTTATCTCTGTTTACAGATGATATGACCATATATGTACAAAACCTGAAAGACGATTAATTTCATTTGACAAAGTTGTAAGATACAAAATCAATACACAAAAATCAACTGTATTTCTAAATAACAGCATTGAACACTCTTATGAAAGTAATTTCATTTATAAAAGTATCAAAAAAGCATAAAACATTTAGTAATAAACTTAACTGAGGAGGTGAAAGATGATATACTGAAAACTAAAAACACTACTGAGAGAAATTAAAGATGGTATAAATAAGTGTAAAGAAATTCTATGTTCATAGCCTGGAAGACCAAATATTACAAAAGTGACAACACAAACCAAAGTGATGTACAGATTCAATATAAAACCTATTAATATCTCAATAGCATTAATTATAGAAAGAAAACCAATCCTGAAGTTCATTTGGCACCTCAAGGGACCTCAGATAGCCATACAATCTTGAAAAAGAAAAAGTGAGAAAAGCCACAATTCTTAATTTCAAATTTTACTACAAAGCTATGGTAATGAAAATGGTATGGCTCTGACATTAGGATACACAGGTCAACAAAATATATGCGTATTTTTAAACTGATTTTTAACAAAGGCACCAAGAAAATTCAAAGGTCTCAGAACTGTCTTCTAAACAAAAGGTATAGAAAAACTGGATACACACATGCAGAAGAAAGCACTCTTTATACCATATTTAAAAATTAACACATAAGGAGAGGCAGATGGATAACTTCAAATATTCTACAGTATAGCAGGATAGTTATGGTTGACAATTAATTATGCATTTCAAAACAGCCAGTAGAAATTTTGATTGTTTCTAACACAAAGAAATGCTAAATATTTGAGGTGATAGATATATCAATTACCCTGATATCACTATATTTGTATACATGTATCTCTTAAATATACACATTATAATGCTCCAGTTAAAATTGAATATACGCTTTAAAAATGGATCAAAGATCTAAATATAACAGCTAAATCAATAAAACTTGGAGAAAAAAATAAAACAAAGTCTCCATGACATTGAATTTAACAATGATTTATAGAATACGTCACCAAGAATGGAAGCAACAAGAGCAAATAAAGCAGACTTCACCAAAATTAATTATTTAATTAAAGGACACTCTTAAGAGAGTAAAAAGACAATCCAGACTAGATGAAAATATTTTCAAACCTGTACCAATAAAGCATTAATATCCACAACATGTGAAGAAGAACTATAACGCAATTAAAAAAATCCAATTCATAAAAGGACAAAATACTTGAGCAATTCTTCAAAGATATGCAAATGGCCAATAAGCATCTGTAAAGATAACAATAAAAACAGAAAATAATAATTATTGGCATAAATGTGAAAAAACTGCAACTCCTGTGCGTTGTGGTATAAATGAAAAATGGTACAAGCACTGAAGAAAACAATTTTGTGTCTCCTCAAAAAGTTACATACAATTACCATATGATACAATTATTCCACTACTAGTTATACACCCTGAAGAACTGAAAATAAGGACTCAAAATATATGTTTATGGCCATATTATCCTCAACAGCTAAAAGGTAGAAACAATCCAGGGGCAGCACCGTGGTGCAGCGCGTTAACAGCCTGGCCTGAAGCACGGGCATCCTTATGGGCGCTCGTTCGAGATCTGGCTGCTCCACTTCCAATCCAGCTCTCTGCTATGGCCTGAGAAAGCAGTAGAAGATGGCCCAAGTCCTTGGGCCCCTGCACCCATGTGGGAGATCTGTTAGAAACTCCTGGCTCCTGATAGGCACAGCTCCGTCCATTGCAGCCAAATGGGGAGTGAACCATCATCAGATGAAAGACCTCTCCCTCCCCCCCTCCCTCTTTCTCTGCCTCTCCTTCTCTCTCTGTGTAACTCTTTCAAATAAATAAATAAATCTTAAAAAAAAAAATGCAGGCCGGAGCCGCGGCTCACTAGGATAATCCTCCGCCTGCGGCGCCAGCACACCAGGTTCTAGTCCCGGTCAGAGCACCGGATTCTGTCCTCATGTTGCTCCTCTTCCAGACCAGCTCTCTGCTATGGCCTGGGAGTGCAGTGGAGGATGGCCCAAGTCCTTGGGCCCTGCATGCGCATGGGAGACCAAAAGAAGCACCTGGTTCCTGGCTTCAGATCAGCGCGGTGCACCGGCCGCAGCACGCTGGCCACAGCCGCCATTGGGGGGTGAACCAACAGAAAAAAGGAAGACTTTTCTCTCTGTCTCTCTCTCTCACTGTCCAAAAAAAAAAAAAAAAAAAAAAAAAATCCAAATGTTTAATGGATAAAAAGAATGTGTACATATTTCAAAAAGCAAAAATTCAAAAATGCAGGTAATTCAAAAAGTTTGTGGAAAATGGAATTAAAAGATGTTTTAATATACAAAAAATGAAATAAATGCATAGTTTCTCTATAATATGTACTTTCTGTGAACATTTTTAAGTTCCGTGGTACGTATACAATGAAATCTGGAATCTTTTTCCTGTAAAATGAATGAAATTCTGATATATGCTATCATATATCAGATGTATGCTAGAAAGTACTATGAACAGTGAAATGATCCAGGTATTAGACAAATATTATATATGATTCAATTTACATGAGGGCTCTAGAACTGGTAAAGTTATACAGACAGAAAATAAAATAGAAAATAACCAGAGTTGGATTAAAATGAAGACTAGGCAGTTGTTTCTCAATGGCTACAAAGCTTCTGTTTCAGAAGATGAAAAAGCTCTGGAAATGGATAACCATGATGGTTATGCAACATTATAAATGTACTTAATGCCCCTTGATTGTATACTTAAAATAGTTAAAATGACAAATTTCACCAAATTTCATGTTACATATATATTTTATCACAATAAAAAATTACATAGTTCAAAAACCTACAAGAGTTTGGAAGCAGGAAAAACCCAAGAAAAAAAAAGCAAAGATTAATTTTAAAAAAAATGGATGTACTGAGTTACTGAAAAAAATATGGTCAGAAATGAAATTAAACTGGTATGATAAATAGATACAGAAAAGCTATGAAAGGAGAACAGTTTATCTGCAGCAGGAAAAAAAATGGCAAATGAGTAACTTTAGAGAAGCAGAGAAGATTATTAAGGAATAGAGGGGCTGGCACTGTGGCGCAGTGGGTTAAAGCCCTGGCCTGCAGCGCCGGCATCCAATACGGGCACCAGTTCTAGTCCAGCTGTTCCTCTTCCAATCCAGCTCTCTGCTATGGCCTAGGATAGCAGAAGATGATCCAAGTCCTTAGGCCCCTGCACCCGTGTGGGAGACCCAGAAGAAGCTCCTGGCTCCTGGCTTCCGATTGGCACAGCTCCAACCATTGCAGCCATCTGGGGAGTGAATCAACGGATGGAAGACCTCTCTCTCTCACTCTCTCTCTCTGCCTCTCTTCTCTCTGTGTAACTCTTTCAAATAAATAAAATAAATCTTTAAAAAAAAAAAAAAAAAAGGAATGGAAACTACACACCTTTAAATCATAAGTACTTCTACAAAATTATTCTCATCATATTAAAGTATATACACATATTATTCCTGCTCAAAAAACCTCACTTTTACATTGTCCTGGCATGTATGTAGCCATTTTTGTCATACTGTAATTTGTCTATATTTTGTTACATGTTTCATCATGAATCCTCCATGTGTTTCTAAGTCTTAGATAACAAGCTGCATTTAAGTAGTTTTAAATAGTTGACATGAAAATTCAATAAATATTTCAGAAAAGATAGACATGTTGAAATGCATATAATTTTATCAGCCAATTTAAAATAAATAAATAAATTTAAAATTAAAAAAGACATTATGAAGTTTCTTTCATTTAGAAAGGCTATTAGGGGTAGAGGGCAAGTAGAAAATAGCTAAAGTTGGCTATGGAGCCGGCACTATAGCACAATAGGTTAATCCTCTGCCTGCAGCGCCAGCGTCCCATATGGGCACCAGTTCTAGTCCCAGCTGCTCCTCTTCCAATCTAGCTCTGCTATGGCCTGAGAAAACAGTGGAAGATGGCCTAAGCGCTTAGGCCCCTGCACCTTCGAGGGAGATCTGGAAGAAGCTCCTGGCCCCTGGCTTCAGACTGGCTCAGCTCCAGCAATTGCAGCCATTCGGGGAGTCAACCAGCAGATGAAAGACCTTTGTCTCTGTAGCTCCCTCTCACTGTCTGTAACTCTACCTCTCAAATAAAATCTTAAACAAAAAAAAAAGTTGTTTTGGCTATTACCAGTCTGCAATCAACTTTAAAGTATCTGCATGTACTGACAAAAGGGTATTTAACTAAAATACTTATTTACTAGTTTAATCAATTTAATGCATTAAAAGTAAAACTACTGCATTCATGTGTGGTGCAGCAGCAGACTTAAGTAATACATATATAAAGAACTTTTCATTGTTTAGTCTCAACACCAAGTTTTCTTTATATATATATAAAAAATAAAAGATTTGTTTCTATATTATTTTTAAAAACAAGGACAATTTAAAGAAACTTAGTGGTACACACTGTAATGTACAATAAAACATTTATCTGTTGTCAAAATAATCTTGTAAAGTAATTAAAAAGATCAAGAAAGATGTAAAGCAGAGGAAAAACAAAACCTGTAGTGATTCATAAATTTCTATGTAATTGTATATTTTCCATCATTTTAGATGTTACATAATATCACCTCCCAAACAACTGATTAAACCAGTGGTCTTATCTTCAGAGTAAAATTATACAGAAAGTTTGTTTGCTTTCATAAATAAATTCTATCTATTCTTAAAATTACTATTTAGTCTAATTTTTTCATAAAGAATGAAATTCCTTTTCTATAGACAAGGCCTTTTTTGAAGCAAGCCAACTAACTCTGTAAAGGACTTAAACAGGTTGCAATACCAAAATAATTTCTTAAAGTTTATTGAAGTATCCAGGATGAATAATGCAAAATGTAAATGCATTTAGAATAGCAACACTTTAAAATTATTCTACATTTGAAAATTTACATATAATAGACTTCCGTGTCTAAGTTTGCACTCACCTAACATAAGGTCTGTTGACATTTACACTCCCAGAAAGTAAAATGAAGCTTAAGTATTACCAATAACATATAATGCTCATGAATACATAGAACATATGATTTCTTGTCCTTGACTCAGCTAGTTAAGTATCTGTGTAACAGTTCAATAAAATCCTTATTAAAATTTTTCACTGGGCTGCCTTAGATTTCAAAGTTAATAAAACTAACAATATATTAAAGCAATGTAAAGGACCCAGCTTAATTTGTAAGCCTTTTACACCAACGGATCTTCACAATATAATGAAGATATATAGAAAGAAAATAATGTATGAAAATATGGTAAATGGTTTACCGTTTATTCAATTCACACAATAGATACTGAGTATCTACTGTGCAACAGTACTATGACAAATGCTAAGGATATAAAGGAGACTTAAGATAACACAGTCCCTATTTTCACAGTAATTAGTTTCCTAAAGGAGACAGATCTAATCAGATACTTCTGAATACACAAAGACCAACTGATATAAATACTCTATGAAAAGAAACACAGCTCTAGGAAAAAAATATAATTAAGGAATGTTCTCGAGTAAGGAGTCAGAGAAGACTTCAGAGAGAATAAAAGGCTTTCAATTTCAGAACTGAAATATGAGAAAAATTAAGCAGATGAGTGATGAGAATTATTTCAAGTAAGGGCACAACAGTGGGAGAGCGTATAGAACACTCAAGAAACAGAAAAGAATATAGTATTCTATAGCCAAAGACCAAGAAAGACATTTGTGTAACACAATGGGAAAAAAAGGGCCAGACTATAAGAGAGATCATTTTAGGGTCTTAGTCTTTACCCTAGTCTTTACTTCACACACATCTTTCCAGATATTGGAAGTTTCAAAAACAACTGCTAACAGAATATGCCATAGTAGTCTTAGTTATGCAGATGTATGCTTTTTAATTAAATTTATTTGAAGATGATTTATGAGGGAAAGTTAAATCACCACACACTTAGAATAAAACATTTTTATGTGAGATGCTAGAGTTTTTTGCCTATTCTACTTCTACAGACTATTTTACTTTAAAATGTAACTGTTCTGGGAGGCGCCGTGGCTTGGTAGGCTAAGCTTCTGCCTTCAACAGTGGCATCCCACATGGGTACTTCTTTATGTCCCGGCTGCTCCTCTTCCCATCCAGCTCTCTGCTAATGGTCTGGGAAGGCAGTAGAAGATGGCTCAGTTACTTGGGCCCTTGCACTCACATGGGAGACCCAGAAGCTCCTTCCTAGCTCCTGGCTTCAGATCAGCTCAGCTCTAGCCTCTGTGGCCATTTGGGGAGTGAACCAGTAGATGGAAGATCTCTCTGTCTCTTCCTCTCTCTATAACTCTGTCTCCCAAGTACATAAATAAATCTTAAAAAAAAATAAATAAATAAAATGTAACTGTTCAAATTGAGTATAACTCTATAAAAAGGAATATGGAGAAATAGGAAATACTATATATAGAAAATTTATATATATAAATATATAGAGAGAAAATTTCAGATTTTACATTGTACTAAATTCCTTCCTGTTTTTATTACCATTTTAGGTATTAAATTGTACCCTGTCTTCCAACTAACAACTACACAACATTTAATACAATAGTTATTAACATACTTTATAAAGCTAGAGCACATTACCTACCTTATCACAGCCATTCAAGTTTGTTAAATTTCTTTTACATTTATGGTCCCTCACCTCACTCCATGTAATACATTCAATAGTGTAAGCAGCTATATTCTTATTTCCTCATTCCTTATAGTTAATAAGGATACTAACACTCAAAAACAATTACTGCAAATTTACTGAGGACAGAAGCACCGGATTATATACTAGAGTTGTGAGACGATTCAGTTACACTTTCTTTGATGATCTCAAAATATCACTTTTCAAGGTGAAACACAGGTAAAATACAAAAATCAATGTCTATATCCAATGATATCTCAAAATGAATACACTGCAGATTCCTAAGTTTGGATTTAGGTTTTATTTCGTGGGTCAGCTATCACTTCTTGTAAATATAATTTAAGAGCAGAAATTAGTTCTAATAAATGGGAAGAAATAGGATGAAATTTTAAGCCACCATGCTAGTATTATTAATAGGAGTGAAACAGATCACAAAAACTCTAATCAACCTATGCACATCAAACACAAATCAATATATATCAAATGAAGAGATTTTCAGATTTATAAACACTATAGTTCATATACTTTATAGTTAAAATTTTTCAATTGACCTATAAATCATATTTGAATATAAATGTACACATAAGACACAAAATATGAAATTTCATTCTTTGTTAACATTCTATCTCAGAGTAGTTTTAAATTAACAAAACAAAAATTGTGGGGTAGTAATGAAGAGTTCCCATAATCGCTCCCCTTATCTTCCTTATTAATATTTCATATTAGTATCTTTGTCACAATTAATGAACCACACTCAGCTTCCAGTCCTTTGTAATACAAAAATCTTTAATTCTTCCCATTGCTCCTAGCTTCTAGTAGTCACCATTTTGTGTCCAAATGAAATTTTTTTGTTTGCTAATTTTTGTTGTTTATTTTAGCTCCCACATGTATGAGAGAATATGACGTATTTGTCTTTCTGTGTCTGGCCTTTTTCAATGGACATGACATCCTTCAGGATTCCATTCTTTTTTTTTTTTTTTCTTTTTTTGACAGGCAGAGTGGACAGTGAGAGAGAGAGACAGAGAGAAAAGGTCTTCCTTTGCCATTGGTTCACCCTCCAATGGGTGCCGCTGCTGGCGCACTGTGGCCAGCGCACCGCGCTGATCTGAAGGCAGAAGCCAGGTGCTTCTCCTGGTCTCCCATGGGGTGCAGGGCCCAAGCACTTGGGCCATCCTCCACTGCACTCCCTGGCCACAGCAGAGAGCTGGCCTGGAAAAGGGGCAACCAGGACAGAATCCGGCGCCCCAACCGGGACTAGATTACAGCTGAAAAACGTTGTAGTGCCTGTATGTGTGTACACACACATTTTCTTTATCCATTCATCTGATGATGGACAACCTGATAATTCCATATTTTGGCTATCATTTATAGCAGCTATAGTGCTGCTATAAACAGATACAGCAGGTATCTCTTTTACACAATGAGTTCATGTCTGTTGAATGTAATGGGATTGCTGAAACATACGGCAATTCCATTTCTAGATTTTTAAGAAATCTCCATATTGTTTGCAACAGATGTTACACTAACTCACATTCCCACCAACAGTTTATCAAGAGTTTCCCTTTTCTCTATATCCTCACCAGCCCTTGTTACCTTCTTTTTGATAGTGACCATTGCAATAGAAGTGAAATGCTATTTCATCGTGGGGTCCTTTTTTTTCTTTTTTTTTTTTTTTTTATTTTTGACAGGCAGAAACAGTGAGAGAGAGAGAGAGAGAGAGAGAGAGACAGAGAGAAAGGTCTTCCTTCTGTTGGTTCACTCCCCAAATGGCTGCCACGGCCGGCACGCTGCGCTGATCCAAAGCCAGGAGCTAGGTGCTTCCTCCTGGTCTCCCATGCAGGTGCAGGGCCCAAGCACTTGGGCCATCCTCCACTGCCTTCCCAAGGCACAGCAGAGAGCTAGACTGGAAGAGGAGCAACCAGGACAGAATCCGGTGCCCTGACCGGGACTAGAACCCCGGTGCCAGCGCCGCAAGCGGAGGATTAGCCTAGTGAGCCGCGGCACCAGCCTTTTTTTTTTTTCATTTTTTAAGGTAAACGAATTTCATGTATCACTTTACCCTTCCTCCTGCCCATGCTCTCACCCTTCCTTCCTTATAAATTTTTATAATGATCTACTTTCAGTTAATTGTATACTCATAAGATTAACCTACACTAGGTAAATAATTCAACAAATAAAAGAAAAAATAACACTGTCCTTCAACAGTAGAGAAAAAGGTTGTAAACAATCATCAAATCTCAAAGTGTCAATTTCACTCATATACATTGTATTTTTTGGTACTCTATTAATTACTACAGATCAGGGAAAACATAAAGTATTTGTCTTTGGGGAACTGGCTTATTTCACTAAGTATAATGGTTTCCAGTTGCATCCATTTTGTTGCAAAAGACAACTAGTCAACCCTTCCAGCCAGACTCAAAGTCCGTCGGTTACGCGATTTTTCACTCTGGTAAAATCCCCTGGTCACATATGTGCACAAGAGCTGCCGCAGCCTCTACTAGTGTCAAAATGGTGGCTTCTCCCCACCAGTTGCTGGGCATCCTTGTTGGGGGAAGGGGAGAAAGAAACATGCTTTTCTTTTGCTGGAATAGGTAGTTCCTGCCCTGTGCTAGGGATCCAAGCCAGACTCAAAAAAATTGTGATCCACAAGTCTCTTCCTCGGGCAATCATCATCAGTGGCACAGGCAGTGAGAGCAGTCTGCTCTCACTTCGATTTCCAAAGCTGTCTCCTCCAGCTCTGGGTTGTAGGGGTCGTGTGTGGTGTCCCCACTCATCGCTGCATGTCCACACGTTCCACACTGCTCTACAGTGTCCTCCTTCTTTCTGTAGAATTTCCATTGCAAACCTCTCTCCAACTCTCCCCTGGGAATGCACTTCCTCTTCTTTTCTTCTGCCATTTTCCTATGATCAAAAACACTACATCTTTTCCCTATTCTGCCATCTTATAATCGTTCTCATTATGTTTTTGGTTTACATTTCCCTAATGGCTAGTGATACTGAGCATTTTGTCATATATTTGTTGGTCATTTGTGTACCTTCTTTTGAGAACTGTGAATTCAGGTCTATTCCTCTTGTCTTAACTGGATCAGCTGGTTTTGTTGTTGTTTTTAATTGTGGTTGTTGATATATTCTAGGTATTAATCCTTTGTTTGATAAGTAGCTGGCAAATTTTTTTTTTCCATTTTAATCAGGTATCTCTTCATTTTATCGATTGTTTCCTTTGTTACACAGAAGCTTGTGGGGAAATTAGGCACAGGAGGCAATTCAAAGATGGCGCCTGCAGCGAATTTAGGCACATGGCAATTCAAAGATGGCACCCAAAGGAAGTAAGGTGGGCGGTACCGAAAGTCATTTACCACCAAAATTGATTGGCCGAACAGCAGCAGGGGAGGTGACAATTGATGATGAGTGTACAGACATATGGCTGGTCCTGTAAAAAGTCACCCCGTAAAACAACCTTTTAAGTAATTTGTTGGTCCTTTTGCCCTGCCCCAGTAATCCTGCGGTCTTGTGCTTTAAAAGGCTTTGCTACACATACAATAAACCGAGTTCTTGCTTGCTTGACTTGACTCCCCGCTGCATCTGACTGTCTCCAGGATCAGGAGGCTGGGGAACAGGCGAGCGGTGCACTTACCTTTCTTCAGACCCAGTCCATTCTCATTCAGGTGGACTAAGACCCTGCAGAAGCTTCTGAGTTTGATAATACCATTTGTCCAGTTTGGATTTTGTTGTTTGTGCTTTTGGGGTCTTATCCAAGAAATCATAATTTGTGTTTCCTTATGTTTTCTTCTAGCAATTTAATAGATTTGGGTCTTGCATCTACATTTTTGATCCATCTTGAGTTGGTTTTTGTATTTAGTGAAGAGTAGCAATCTAATTTCATTCTTCTATGTAATATATGTCCAGTTTTGCCAGTGCCATTTATTGAAAACACTCCTTTCTTTAATGTTCCAATGTTCTTGGCACTTTTGCCAAAAATCAGGTGATAGGGGGCTGCCACTCTAGTGCAGCAGGTTTAAGCCTTCAGTGCTGGCACCCCTTACTGGCATCAGTTCGAGTCCTGGCTGCTCCAATTCCAACCCTGCTCCCTGCTAATATGCCTGGGAAAGCAGCAGAAGATGGCTCAATTCCTTGGGCCCCTGCACCCACATGGGAGAACTGGAAGAAGCTCCTGGCTCCTGGCCTTGGCCTGGCCCAGCCCTGGTCACTGTGGCCATTTAGAGAGTGAACCAGTAGACAGAAGACTCTCTCCCTCTCTCACTCCCCCTCCCCCTCTCTCCTCTAGTTCTGTCTTTAAAAAAAAAAAAAAAATCTTATTTTAAAAATATCAGAAGTGCACTGTTCTACTGATCCATGTGCTGTCTTAATAAATATAACTTTATAATATGCTTTGAAATCAGGCATTGTGATGTCTCCAGCGTGATTTTCCCCCCCTCAGGATCACACTGGCTATTCTGGATCTTTCATGATTCCATATAAATTTTAGGATTTTTCCCAATTCTGTACAGGATGTTATTGGCATTTTGATAGTGATTGCACTTAATCTGTAGATAGCTTTAGGTAGCACAGATATTTTAATAATTCTTCCGATCCATGAGCAAAGAATATCTTTCCTTTCTGTATGTCCTTCATGAATTCTTTCAACTATTTTCTAATTATCCTTATAGAGATCTTACACTTCTGTGGTTAAATTTATTCGTAAATATTTGAAATTTCTGCAGCTATTATAAAGGGGATTTCTTTTTAATTTTTCTCTCAGCAAGACAATCCCTGGCATAAATGCTGATTTTTGTAAGTTGATTTTGTACCATGTAACTTTATTGAATTGGTTTATCAATTCTAACAGCTTTTTGGTAGGGTGTTTAGGGTTTTCCATGTATAACATCGTGTTATTCACAAACATGGATATTTTGACCTCCTCAATTCCAATTTCGGTGCCCTTTCTTTTTCTTCCTTAACTGTTCTAATACTTGCAATACTATTTTAAATAATAACTGTGAAAGTGGACTTCCTTGTCTGTTGCAGATCTGAAGGGCAATGTAAATGATCAATTTTTAAAATATTTCATCACACATGAGTATAATAGCCTTACTACAGTTTTCACCTAATCATCATCATTTATATTATTCTTCCCTTTGCTGATCCATATGGACATTAAAAGTAATGATTTAAAGTCCACCTATACTTATAGTCACAGTTATTTTCTCTGATACCAACTAGTCACAGAAAATCTGCATAAGCCTGGCAAGGTCTTTGTCAATGTTTTGCTCAATTCAGAAATTCATGACATTGCTTCTCTGGGTAGTGGTCTTAGTATGGAAACAGCAAAGGAAAAGAACACAACATATATCAATTAAACCCAAAATTGAAACTGTTGTCTACAAATAAGCAATGCTTTCTATCATAATTTATCCATGTATCCACTTATACATCTAACTTTACTTTATCTTCAGACTGCAGTTTAGTAATTATATGCTTTTGTATGGGAGTTATACTTTCAGTACAAATACATCCTTTTTAAACTGTTAACCATTGAAGTATTCTCAATTAACATGTGCACTTCTACACGCAAGTATGTAAGAGCATATGTGAAAGATAGAAAGAGGGAGGGAGGGAGGAGAGAGCGACAAATACCCATATACATGCAAAACAATAGTCAACATTAAAAATAAAAAGACTCTGGTCACCTTTGGAGGATTTTAGAGAACCAACTCAACTCTAAAACTGGTAGATACAGAAACCTAAGTTATTCTGCCTCTCAAGCTGCACTATACTGCATAATAGTAAAAGAGTTGATGTAAGATAAAGTTACTCTTTACAGAAGTTTAGCTAACACATGAAGAAGCACTGAAAGCATTTAAAATAACATTGTTTACAACTTCTAATGAAATAATATATCTAAGCAACAAACATCAACAGCTGTTTATGTCACTGAGCGGGGCTGGTGCTGTGGCATAGTGGGTAAAGCTGCCACCTGCAGTGCCAGCATCCCATATGGGTGCCAGTTCAAGACCCGGCTGCTCCACTTCCAATCCAGCTCTCTGCTATGACCTGGGAAAGCAATACAAGATGGTTCAAGTGCTTGGGTCCCTGCACCCGTGTGAGAGACCCAGAAGAAGCTCCTGGCTCCTGGCTTCAGATCAGCGCAGCTCCAGCCGATTAGGGAGTGGCCAATTAGGGAGTGAACAAACGGATAGAAGATCTCTCTCTCTCTCTCTCTCTCTCTCTCTCTCTCTGCCTCTCCTTCTCTCTGTGTGTAACTCTGACTTTCAAATAAATAAAATAAATCTTTTTTTAAAAAAGTCAATAAGTAAAAAGCTGACAGGGAACTTTACACTACAGAGAATAGGCTGGCAAAACTTGAACCCAAAGATCAGAATTGTTGCTCAAGGCCGGCGCCGTGGCTCAACAGGCTAATCCTCCGCCTTGCGGCGCCAGCACACCAGGTTCTAGTCCTGGTCGGGGCGCCAGATTCTGTCCCGGTTGCCCCTCTTCCAGGCCAGCCCTCTGCTGTGGCCCAGGAATGCAGTGGAGGATGGCCCAAGTGCTTGGGCCCTGCACCCCATGGGAGACCAGGGAAAAGCACCTAGCACCTGCCTCCTGCCATCAGATGAGCGCGATGCGCTGGCCGCAGCGCGCCATCCACGGCAGCCATTGGAGGGTGAACCAACGGCAAAGGAAGACCTTTCTCTCTGTCTCTCTCTCTCACTGTCCACTCTGCCTGTCACAAAAGAATTGTTGCTCAATGAATTAAGCTGCCCCTTAGGACAACAGCATCCCATATACGTCTGCTGGTTAAAATCCTGGCCATTCCGCTTCCACTCTGACTTCCTGCTAATGTGCCTGTAAAGGAAGAAGAAAATGGCCCAAGTACTTGAATGCCAACCATCCACATGGAAGACAGGCTGGAGTTCCTAGGGCTGGCTTGGGCCTGCCTCAGACATGGCTGTTACAGCCATTTGGGGAATAAACCAGAAGAGGGAAGATCTCTCCCTCTGTGTCACTCTGCCTTTCAATAAATAAATCATGAAAAATTCAAAATGTGAAAAATCCTAAGGGATAAGAACCCAGTATATTCAATGAATAAATTATAAGGGGGTGAAAAAGAGAGAGAAATAACCCTAGTTTAAAAGTGAATTAAGAAATATATCAGTTAAGCATATCAATTAAATGTAATATGTGGACTCTGATTATTAGATCTTGATTCAAACAACAGCAGAAGTCAACAGCAAAAAACAGAAACCCTTCATGAGAAAAACACAGAAAACATGAATATTGGATATTTAATTGTATTAAGGAATTTTTCAGATATGATAACAATATTATGGTTATATTAAAACAATAAAAATGTATCCATATCTTTTAAAGATACAAAGAAACATATACATTTATGGAAAATTGGTATGATACACATGATTTGCTTCAAAACAGTCTGGGGGAGGATATGAGACTACTAGTTCAGGCGTGTAGTACAAGTAGCCATGTATTACTGTTGAAATTGGGTGGTGTTGTATGAAAATTCATTATATTATTCTATTTACATAAATGTTAATGCCAATTATTAAAATAAAAGAAACAATTGTCTTAATAGACAACTTCAGAGGCATTCTTATTTAAAATACTAATTGAGCCCATCTACACAAAAAAGCACCACTCCAGGTTCAAGAGACACAGTATGACACGAGAGACAAGTATTTTAAAAATTCCCCCAGCATAGCAATGTACAAATAAAATAGAATTATATATGCTAATACAAGGAAGAATTATTTATAAGCATATACTCCAAAACTTTGCTAATATGACAGAAATGAACATGAATAACAACCAAATTACTTATTGTATAGGCTTCTTTAATAATCATCTTTCATTCTTTCTTGTTCTGATCCACAACTTTCCAACATTACCAGAGTAGTAAAGCAAAGTAAAAATATTAGCTACTTGCTTCTCTCTTTCCATGCAAACACTGATTTAAAATTGTTTACCTATTTCTGGTTTCCTTTTAAGAAGACTTAAAATAAAAATCACTACAAACATTCTGATATTCCCCACTTTTTATTTTATATTATAATAAGCATTTAGTTAAAAGACATCTGAGCCAAGTCAGGAAAAAATTAAAGACAAAAGTCCAAGAACTTTCCATGTGATCATGGATAGTAAGGCCAAAATGACATTTTATAAAAACACAAGCTGAAGTGAGTATAGGGCACAGCAGGTCAAATCAACAAATGGAGTACTCGCATCCCATATTGCAGTACCTGGTTCAAGTACCAGCCTTTCAGATTCTGATCCAGCTTCCTGCTACTGCCCTGGAAGGTAGCAGATGATAGCTCAAGTACCTGAGTCCCTGATACCCGCATGAAAGACTTGGATTGAGTCCCAAGCTCCTGGCTTCTGCCTGGCCCAATCCTGGCTTTTATGTAAGCATTTGTGGAGTGAACCAGCAGATGTAAGATAGTTCTCTCTTTCTCTTTCACTCTCTTTCTCTCTTTAAAATAAAATGAAAATAAAAATAATTTTTAAAAACAGTTATGATAAACCATTAAATTTTAAGTTTATGTACTATCTAGCCCCAAAAATATTTCCAAAAACTGAAACTAAGTGAAAAGTAATTATAAACAGACCTTTTCCAATACTTAGTTTGAAATTTCACCATTTAGAAATTTAAACTATCATAAATATCAATACCTACTCATATACACTTAACAATAACACAAACATTTCAAAATATAAAAATATAGCTAGAAGTATAATGATCCTTTATCTTTTTTTGTAGATTTGTATTTTAAAGGTTATTCTAAACTGTCAAAATACTAAAATTCTCTTGACGAATATTTTATTATAATGGAGTACCAACAGGTAACACAGAAAGTACATTTGAAATATGCATATTACATGAATAAATAAACAAATACTACTTGTAGAATCAGCCATCCCATTTCCTTAAAAAGGGGCCTATCTTTCTAGTTCATAAAAGAGAAGCAAGTAACATTTCAGATGTTAGATGTTAAGAATAAAATACTATTTTACAGAAATACAATTTTTATCATATCACTTAGTTCCCCATGAAGAACTTTCAAATTCAAAAACATGAAGGAAAACAATGAAATACATTGGACAGTTATAAACCACTTAACAAAGTTCACATTGGGAGACAGAATTAAATACACATCATCTAGTTAGAGAATAACCATGTCAGGTGTTATTGAAAGTATCTTTTCCGATGTGGGAGACATATTTTGGTATGTAGTAGCTCTGAAAACACCCAATTCTGAGTTCTCTTAATATGCTAGTTCTACCTCACACTGCTATTGCTGAATCTTAAAACAAAAGCAGCCAACAGAAAAGTGAAGCCTCCATACAGAAGTGAGCAGAACCCACATTAAGCAATGCAGCAGGGTGTCTACTGTCAATTGTTTTGGTACCAGAATTCTACCTCTATTTTCAAGAGGCAAAATGCATTAAAAGTATCATGTACTGCACCCTTAGAAAACTGAAGACATATAACAATGATCAAAAAAGATAATCAAATGAATGAAGACACACTGAAGAGACTTACTAGCCATAAATAAAATGGTGCTCAAGTATTCAATATTAGTTGCTTATAATAAAAAAATAACTAATGCCCAAACACGAAGAGGAATAAGACCCTAGGTCACACAGGATCAGAACTCTATCTTCCTGATTTCTAGCCCTGTTTTCTTATTCATTCACACAGCACGACCTTCTATTTCATGATGTCTTAAACCATCATTTGAACAATTCATATTTACTAAAGACATTGGGAAGGCAGCTAAGAAGTTCACATTCCAATCAGCTTGTCCAGTGACCTCCTAGAGAACTTGTTGTAGAGTCATTCCCACTTGCCCAAGGTCACACATTTCCAAGCAACATCTTCTCATTGCTAACCTCACATTTTTATTCTCTTTAAAAACAAAATTCTGTCTAAAGCCCAA
The DNA here is from genome assembly GCA_949820135.1 of Sylvilagus floridanus. Taxonomy (NCBI): domain Eukaryota; kingdom Metazoa; phylum Chordata; class Mammalia; order Lagomorpha; family Leporidae; genus Sylvilagus; species Sylvilagus floridanus. The sequence goes on from OX463231.1 coordinate 92,160,676, forward strand.
ACCTTCAAATGAATGTGTTCTCTTCTTGGACATCACAACATAATTTGGTTAGTATTCCCACAGGTTTTATCCATTGGTCTTCATTTCCTGGGCCATCATACGTTGCACCTTCTGTAGCCCCATGAATCTAAGACCACAATCTGTGGAACCAACATGTTCCAAGTCTATTCCATAAAATAACATTTATTTCTCAACTATTTGGGTACCCTTAAAAATACCTCGTTTGTCTAAACTTCACACTCAGATCATTAGCATCAATAAATATTAATTCAGAGATGAGCATATTAAATATTCATTAAATCTATTATTCTATTTTTAGAAACTTTTCCATGTACCTATCTTTTTAATAATTTCATTTATATTCTAACACAACCTAGACTCATCAAATCATAGAAACTTTGAGAGTAGTGTCACACAAATACTGCACATGTACAAATAACACACCATACAAAACATGTATTTTCCTCTAAAAGTATGTGAAATATTATTTGGTTTTCCCTTAGTCTTCCTAACACCATTTTTCCCAACTGTATACAATCCTTAAGACAGTTTAAAGAAATCTAATGCAAATGAAACTAATCAAAACAAATTTAAAACATCACACCAAAAGCAGTAAACCCTAATAGCATTTGTTCCAGATGCTGGATAATAGTGTAAAAAAAAAAAAAAGGAAACTTTAAAAAGCACCATAAATAAATATGGTATATTTCATAACAAAATGTATGTTAATATACTTTCTGAAGCTTAAAAACACAACAGATTACTAGAAATAATTCAATATAATCAGCCAATAAGCACAAATAGCAAAGTAACAAAAATATCATTTATTTCTTTACTGAACGTTATTCACTCCTGTCTACAACTATCACATAGGAGTCATAAAGAAATGGGAACAGCTTCTACCTAAAAAATGTTCTGAGAAACTTACCATCATTTTGGCTCTTGCCTTTCATTTCCTCCTTCCACGATGGAATGGTGTTCAGGGGAACATAGTCCCTTAAGTATTCTTTGCGCCTCTCCTCTAAGGTCATCTTCAGCAAACGTTCTTGCAAAATAAAAGCAGAATCTCCATTTGTATTTAACTTTAAACTCAAGAATTATTTTATATTTTAAGTATTAATCATGTTGAACTAAAGACTTGGTATGGCCTTAATAAACACCAAATACAATCCAATGGCTCCATATTTGAGTGTTAAAAGGTGTCAAACCAGGGTGGATGCTGCCACCTATGTCTCATATTGGAGTACCTGGGTTTCATGCCAGCTCTGGCTCTAGACTTCTGACATGGGCTTCTTGGGAGGCATCAGTGATGGTTCAAATAACTGGAATCCTGCCACTCATGTGGAGATTTGGATTGAGTTCCTGGATCAGACTACAGGCCAACCTAGGCCAGTCCAGCCCCAACCACTTGAAGGCATTTGGAAAGTGAACCAGCTGATGGGAATACTCTCTCTCCCTGGTTCCTTCCCTATCTGTTGTTCTCTTTCTCTGCCTCCCAAATAAAAGTATCAAATTTACTCCATTTTAGCAAAAAATAAAAAATAAAATTTAAAAAAGACTGATGAAGAAAACTCTCTTGTGATAATCCAAGAAATAAGCTCATTTACTTTTTGAATCAACATCTACTAACAGTATACTGTGTGTCAGATGATATGTATACACACAGCAGGCACAAAAAATACTTAACCAGAAATTCATAGGTCAAAAGAGAAAACGGGTAAGATATAAAATAAATCCTACACAAACAAAAAAGTTCGTATAAACAGCAAAAGAAAGTAAGCCATCAAGATATTCAATACTGTAATGCCATCAATGATAAAAATACACTTTCAATGTAATAGCTTTGTGGTGACAGCATTACTTTATTTATTTATTTATTTATTTTGACAGGCAAAGTTAGACAGTGAGAGAGAGAGAGAGAGAGAGAGAGAGAGACAGAGAGAAAGGTCTTCCTTCCATTGGTTCACCCCCTATATGGCCACCGGCCGGCAAGCAGCACTGATCCAAAGCCAGGAGCCAGGTGCTTCCTCCTGCTCTCCCATGCAGGTGCATGGCCCAAGCACTTGGGCCATCCTCCACTGCCTTCCTGGGCCACAGCAGAGAGCTGGACCGGAAGAGGAGCAACTGGTACAGAATCCAGTGCCCCAACCGGGACTAGAACCCGGGTGCCAGCGCTGCAGGCAGAGGATTAGCCAATTGATCCACGGCGCCGGCTGATAGCATTACTTTAAATATATATCTTGATTATAAGATTAAAATATTTAAAAGAACTGCATCTTGGAAATAATGATAGTGTGTATCATTTATAAAGAACTGTGTACCTGGTATTTTACATATATAATCTCATTGAAACCATCTTCCCAGCAACTCATAAAGTTGCTAATGTTATTATCCCTATTTTGCAGATAGGGAAATGAAGCATAGCTAACTTAAATAAGTTGCCCAAAGCAAAAGAAGTTTCAAATAATAAGCTAAGATTAAAATCCAGATACTTCCATTACTCAGAGAATACAGCCTATGCTACTAACCACTATACTATAATGCTCAGAAAAAGTTCCCCCAAAAGGTGACATATATGCTGGTTCATGAAGGACAGGCAGAACTCTGCCACAAATAAATTAAAAGCTCATTTCAGTATAACAGAAAAGTGTTAACAAGTAACAAAAATAAGGAGATACAAATGTTTTAATGAAGCTGTGAAAGACAAGGGTATGAGAATAGCCACAGATGTAAAAAACAGCTAGCAAAAAAAGGTAAAATGAAACTGAACAGGGACCTGTATGTCATTATGAGCAGTTTAATCGTTATCCTATAAGTAAACCACTAATATTCAAACTTGATTATGCATATCCCAGAAGATACATGAAATCAGCCTCTAGAATGCAGAGGGGGTGGAAACTCAAGAAGTTTTATGTATATTGTTTTTAATCTAACAAAAAAAAAAGGAAGATATTAGGATTGACTAACAATCAATACATAAACTGACACTGGGATCCTCAGTCAGTCTATACATTAGCTGTCACTTTTTACAAAGCTTATCAAAGATCTCATCAGTAGAGTGATTGACAGCCATACTTCTATGCTCTCCAATTCTATTTCAACATATTATGAGGTATTGTAGTTTAGGTAAGTGGGTTTTAGAATAACATCTAGTTTAAGATAATCTAATCCTTACAAAATAATGACTTTAAAAATCTTTAACAGAAATAAACTTCAGAGGTATCAATTTAAGTGCAAGTGAACAAAAAGTAGGGAACATTTTTCCCACTCCTAGAACTAGCTCTTTATGAACCACCCCATAGAAGATTTAAAAAAAGAGAGACAATATTTTAGTCAGAGTTAACATTTCAATCAAACTAATCAAGGTTCCACACCTGAGTTTAAGAGAGTGTACAGGATACTGAAGAAGCTAAAGTTAAATATTTGCATCTCAAAAGAGAGTACTAGCTTTTAGACTTTGGAAAATCTAACCTAAATTTTTGGTCCTAGAAGAAGAGAAAAAGGGAGAGGCCCAAACTTTAAAAAAAAAAAAAAACTATTAGGAAGCTGGCACAAATTCAGAAACAATGAAATAAAATTTAGTTGGAATTGGGGGTACAAGGCCCCAGAGATGTGACAACAAGCAGATTAGAGCTTTAATAAATAGAAGAAAATATCAGCAACTACTAAGGGAAAGTCAGGAAGAGCAAAAATAAGCCATTCCATTTTCTAAAGTTTATTTATTTATTTATTTGAAAGGCAGAGTTACTGAAAGAGAGAGAGGGAGAAGGATCATCTATCCACTGATTCACTCATCAAATGGTTGGAACAGCCAGGTCTGGTTCAGGCAGAATCCAGACACCAGGAATTCCATCCTGTTCTTCCATATGGGTGGCAGGGGCTCAGGAATTTCAACCATCTTCCTCTGTCTTTTCAGGCACATTGTTAAAAAGCTGGATTAAACATTAGTTTCAATAGAACATAACTGAAATTCAGGAGACTATGAGGGGCTGGAAAAAAAAGGGAAAGAACAGCAGCTCCAAAAAGAAGCCCTGTGGAAGAAATGCTACCTACAGGAGGAAGACATTTGAGTATTGTTATAGACAGTGGAGAGGAACCTGAAGACACCAAGAAAATTAAACACATCCAAGAGTGAATTAAATGATGACACAAGATCTCAAAGAACAAAGGAGATGGGATATACAGACCAAGCAAGGGAGTTAATCATGAAAATGAAAAACACCTCCCCTAAGATAGGAACACAGCCAAAATGACATGTAAAGAAACAGATCAATGAGACTATGAAAAAGGATGTTAAGAGTTGTTTATGTCATTTATTTTTCCTGTGAATGAAAAACCCATGCCATCTGATAGGTACAGGGAAATAGTGCCTTGTTGGAATAGGAAACTTGAAGGGAATGGTAAATTTAGAATTATCACTTAATGGTAGAAAGAGGAAGTGACTAGCAGTTGCCAAAGTACCACTCTCATATCACTAATTAGTAATTATTATAATATTACTGATGAGGTTTAAATATATTATGAAACAATTCACACTTTTTGTAGAAGTCAGAAGATATATGTAGGCATGAGATTTGGTCTCTGTCATTCAGCTTATTTAAAAACTTAAGTGTGGACACAAAACAAAAAATAAGAAAAACTGTGAAACAAGAAAAGAATAATTTAAATTGCAATATTCAATTTCAGGGCTCAAAATACTGAATAGTTTATTTAACACGCAGTATTGAGAACTCAGTTACCTAGTTATGTGTTAGTTTTAACAACACATAAAACTTTTATTTAAATGATTTACATTCACAAGGAATCCTTCCTCTATGAACCAAACATTTAAGTAGGTAGACCTATTTATTAGATGGTACAGAGTAAAAATACAAGTATGTTTACAGAATGTCTTGACATTTCAATGAGGTGAGTAAGCCTTCCTTTAAATTTAAATAAATGCTGAGAAAATACCATGCTATCAGCTCTCAGTGGCATAACAAGGAAAAAGGTCATGCATCCTACCAGCGTCTCTAACTACTATACTAGAAATCCTTAGCTCCTTCTTGGTGGTATATTTTATATTTAAATATTCCAAAAATAGGGGCCAGCGCTGTGGCATAGTGGGTAAAGCCACCACCTGCAGTGTCGGCATCCCATACGGGCACCAGTTGGAGTCTTGGCTGCTCCACTTCCAATCCAGCTCTCTGCTATGGCCTGGGAAGACAGTGGAAAATAGCCCAGGTTCTTGGGCCCCTGCACCCATGTGGAGACCTGGAAGAAACTCCTGGCTCTTGGTTTCAGATCGGCGCAGCTCTGACCTTTGTGGCCAACTGGAGAGTTAATCAGCTGATGGAAGAACTTTCTCTCTCTCTCTCTCTCTCTCTCTCTCTCTCTCTGCCTCTCCTCTCTCTGTGTAACTCTTCCAAATAAATAAATAAATCATTATTTTAAAAAATTCCAAAAGTAGACATCTGATTTTCTTTTAAAAAACTGATATACATGAAAAACTTCAAGTTATAATTTTCTTTAATAGTAAACTTTAGCAAAAAAATAGCTCAGTTTTCAATGAGCTGTTAAGTGCCTTCTTGTGTATTTGCTTCTTGAGAAAATATTAATTTGATTACGTTTCCCTGATTATTAGAAATGGAAGGAGGAAATGTAAGATGTTAAAAAAGGCTCTTAACTGCCAGCTATCACAATCCAACTGTGTAGTAGTTAAATGAAGGAACCATTATAACACGGCTACTTTAGGAATACTATTTTCTTTTTTTTTTTTTTTTTTTTGACAGGCAGAGTGGACAGTGAGAGAGAGAGATACAGAGAGAAAGGTCTTCCGTTGCCGTTGGTTCACCCTCCAATGGCCGCCGCGGCCAGCGCGCTGCGGCCGGCGCACCGCGCTCGTCCGATGGCAGGAGCCAGGAGCCAGGTGCTTTTACCTGGTCTCCCCATGGGGTGCAGGGCCCAAGCACCTGGGCCATCCTCCACTGCACTCCCGGGCCACAGCAGAGGGCTGGCCTGGAAGAGGGGCAACCGGGACAGAATCCGGCGCCCCGACCGGGACTAGAACCTGGTGTGCCGGCGCAGCAAGGCGGAGGATTAGCCTGTTGAGCCACGGCGCCGGCCAGGAATACTATTTTCTAATATGACAAAATATAGTTCGTAAGTACTCACAATAATTTTTCATCAATGATTCATGTTATTGAAACAATGTCTATGTCTTCCACTATTCTGCCTTCATTATCATCAATAATACAAAGCTAATATTTCTAAACCATCAATAAAAATGTGCATAAATTTGCAAGGCTCACAAAGTAAATGCTTATTCAAAGTGTGTTGAAACTAAAGTAACTACTACTGCAAAAACAAACTTATGTTACACTACTTTATATATCGGATTATCTTCATCATTTATTTGTAACATCAGAACTTTTAATTCTCTATCTGCTTGGAACAATTAAAACAAAACGTCATGTAAGCTAATCTTTTAACGTTTTAAAGATCATTTTGTTATTCAGTTATATCCAATATTCCTGGTAGTTAATTTTGAAAAAGGAATTCCCTCAAACCTTTGCTCGTGCATTGCTAAAGTGGGCCTTATACAGAGGAATTTCCACCGAAATTCCCGTTTTTCTTGCTCAGTTTTAGCATTCATGTTCATAAAGTCAGGACTTGCAATTAGGGTTTTAAAGAGCTTTAGTCAAGCATATCAACTTTCAGCCTTTTCACCCCTTCTTCTGTAAAGTCGGGATATTCAGGAAAACCGGGCACTACTCTCATCTTTGATATGTGTAGTGCATTTAGCCTAGCAATGCAAGTACTTTTTGCTACATGTCTATAAGAAAGGGTCAGAATAAAAGGAAAGAGGTGTGAAAAGGAAGGGGGGAAACGGTAAAAACTCCAGTTTTACCACAGAATATTAACTGTGATGACAGAGAGAGAAGGTTTGGGTGGAGAGACTGGATTACACACTTCTGCTTCTTAGAGGAATCCGTATTGTCAATCTGCCTGGTCCTGGATAAACCTTAATAAAGGCACAGTCGGTGGGGTGGGGGAGTTTGTCACAGACAGATCAGTCACACAACCTGACCCTGAGCAACTTCAGACAACGAATGGGATCAAACAGAGCAACACGCTGCTGAGAGAAGAGTCCGTGCAGACTTCTCTGAAGGCGCTTATCCTCCAGACAAGATGCTCTTTTCAGGTTTCCCCTAGAGTTCCAGGTTTCAAGTGACACTGCGGCGGCGAAGGAGGGGGACCTGGAAACCGGTGAACACCCGGAGCTGCGGACACTGACAATCTGGGAGGTGCAGGCAGACCGAGGGGAGGAAGGTAGGAGGGAACGAGGGGGCAGGAGGCTCGGACGCGCAGCAGCCAACTGCAGCTGGAGCGTCAGCCGCCGGCCACTTGTCCGTGGGACACCCCGGCCAGGCGTGCCGGAGTCCCAGCTGGGGTCTAGAGGAAGTTGTGCCGCGCCCGAGGGCCGCCGCGCGGAGGGTCCACACGGCTCGTGAGGCCAAGGCAGCCCCGCCTAGGGAGACAAGCTGACCGGACACGGCGGGCAGCAGAGGGGCGTGCGCCCCCACGTGCGCGAGCCGCAGGTGCCGGGGGCGGCGCGTGCTCGCCGGCGTGCGCGCGCCTGTGCGCGTGTGTACACACGGACACGGGAGGGAGGCGGCACCGGCCGGGAGGGCGCGAGGCGGGAGCTCGGGAGCGGGCGCCGCGGCACACACAGCCTGACCCCCGCCCCCACCCCACCCCCACCCCCGTACCCCCAGGACTCGACGGGCGGGTTACCTTTCTCCTCTCTCCACACCTTTTTCTTCTTGTTGCTGGGGTACATGTTGCCGTGGGGGTGGCTGGCTTTAAGCTGCAAGTTCCCCAGGCTCACGGGCAAACAGGGTGTGTGTGGAGTGGGAGGGGTGGGAGGGGGCACTCGGGAGGGAAAAAGTGAAAGAGGCTCCGGGTCCCGCGCCGCTCGCTGCTCTCCAGTCGCCGCCCTCCTCCCTCAGCCCGCGCTCGGCTCCGGCTCCCACCCGCCTCAGCCCCGCGGCAGCCGCCACAGCAGCACCTTAGAGCCTGTCAACTAGGTCACGCCTCGCGCTAACCTAACCCCCGCGCAGGCCCCTCCCCCCAGCCGCTAGGCAGCGCCGTCCCTCATTGGCTGCACCGCCCGCCGCTCTCCGGGTTCTAGCCAAGGCGCGCCCCGACTTCGGACCCAGAGCGCACGCGCAGGCGCAGGCTCGGGCCCGACGCCGAGGACGTTAGGGAGCTGGAAAGGGCGGAGCCAGGGAGCGAAGGGGCTGGAGATGGCCTCGCGAGGAGGGCGGGGCGTGGAGCGGGGTCCTAGGAGGAGCTGGAGTTGGACTCCGCTCTGCGCTGGCTTCGCGGCACCGGGAGCACCTGAGGGCGTGGCCTGTAGGACCAGGTGCGCCAGGTGGGAGAGAGCCAGCCAAAGCTGCCTCAGGTACTGGGGCACGTGATGTGAAAGTAGACTCCGGGGCAACACGAATTGTCCATGCTCACTCTTTCTCGTCAGGGAGGATTTTACCAGGTAATCTGAAGCTGTCTTTCTGGTGGGCAATTAAAGACCGAAAGAAGTTAAAGAATTGGAAAATGGTTCCCAGGCCCTATGCAATGAGTCCCTTAACCTTGTAGCAAAAGCTAACAAATTACATTTTGGAATTTGGTGACGTGTGGAAAGAACACAAGTAGACCTATCTGCTCGGGAGTGTTAAGAACCAGGAAGTTGAGGTCAACCGAAATGGTGTCTTGGAAATACAAGTCTTACGTCAAAATCCATGTAGGCATTAACCAGAGGCAAGTTGTTTAATTTTATTCCTCCACCAATTTCTTCAGGCAGAGGTAGTGGTCCTGGTAATACTGATCTATTGAGGTTCTGAAAACGAATTCCCATACAGTTCACCACAAGTGTAGAGTGACCTAGCACTGAGAAGTTTAGTACCCTCCTCCCTCAAATTTGTTGGTTTTCTAACTGAGACTATCTACTAGGTTGATTTGGTGGCTATGATAAATCAACGTTTTGTTCCCAATTCTGTTATCTATGCTAGAAAGATAATTATTTGGAATATATTTTTCCTAATAAAAGAAAAGGAAGAATGGGGGGGTCCCATTAGAATGATAAAGAGTAGTAATGGGACACTCTCAAAAGGATGAGTCAGAGTCGTGAAGTAATAATTTTTATTTTGTCGTTGTCTTCACTGTTTTAATGCTGAGAAATGCATAAGAATTTATTTGGCTGGGAGAAGTGGAAAAGATTTCCAAAAGAAAGTGACAATTGCGATAGTAATAAAAAAAAAGCAATTTATTGACAGTAGAAATAGAAGGGAAACTTTGATTCAAGTGGTATTATCAAGGTGCAATCAATAAAAATTGGTAATGGAGTAATGCTGGGAGTAAGATTTGTAAGAAAAGATGAAAATTTCATGGAATGGTTAAAAAAAAAGAAAATAATATTAGTGATACCTTCCATGGAAAAGATAATATGTTCTTATTTGCAATGCAAAATATAAGGTGTCTGTAGGAAAATATATCTCATTGGCCACCTTTCATTCAACAAGGAAGCTATTTGCACTCCAGTCTAAAGAACCATTATGCTCTTGATTATCCACTCTCTCGAGTCAAAAACATTAGAACTTTTTTTGTTAAAGCAGTGGTGTTTATAAAGGACATTTATTTCAGAATTTAATACTGCTATGACAAAATACCATTATTATTCAAAAGTGTTAAATGTATAATGTCTCAAAAGTACCAGAAATGTACTATGTACTAAGTGGATCTCGTGTTTCTTCCCCTGAACTTAGTCTTCTTTCATTTTTTCCTATCTTTTTTAATAATTCCATCACCCATTCGGTCAAAGAATCTAGAAACTAATAATCATTTCTGTAAATCTTTTTTACATGTTAAAATTTATTATAAAGAGAACAGATTCATGTATTTCATAAAAACAATTCTAAGAATATAATGATACGTCTTTCTCGCCCTTCCTCCTTCCCTCCTCCTTCTTTTCTTTTTTTCTTTTCATTTTTTGCAATAACATACTTTGAATTTACTATGTAATCACAAGCTTAATATTCCTTTACATAAAGTTTTGTACAAGTGAAAAGTAGAAAGAACACAGTTTTGTGAGAATATAGACAAGTGTTATTAACAATACTCAAATCACATGGTGTCAATTTTGCTTATATACATTAAGGTTTTTTGTGTGTATGTACTCCATATGTTAGTTCCCACTTACAAGAGAAAACAGAGAAAAGACAAATATTGTAATTGCTATACCTGCTCAAAAAAATTTAATCTTCTGTACAAGGCTAGAATCTAGTTTTCACTAGCACTGCAGTAAACTCAGTCTCAGTTTAACTAGAATACTGTAAATACTTCCTAAATGGCCTTCATGTCCACTTTTGTACCTATTTTGTCCATTTTATGTACTGCATTAAGTTATTTTGTCAAATATGGTTGTGTCAACTCACTGTTGTAAATCATTCAGTGATTTTTCTGGTGGACTTTGCTATTGACTGAATTATGTCTTTTCAAAATTCTTGTGTTGAAGCTGTAATCTCCAATGTTACTATATCTGGAGATAAAATCGTTAGGAGGTAATTAAGATAAAATGAGATCATAAGGGTGAAGCTCAAATCTGATAGGGTTGTGACCTTAAAAGAAGTGGTGCGTTTCTATCTAAATCTTTCTCTCTCCCTCTCCCACCCACTCCCCTCACCTTCTTCACTTCCCCTCTCCCTCTGTCTTCCATACTACATGAGAAAATGAAAAGGCAACCTACCATCTGCAATCCATGAACTTCACCAAAATCTGAGCTGGCACTTTGATCTCAGACTTCTAGCCTCCAGAACTGTGAGAAAATAAATGTTGTTTAAGCCATGCAGTCTATGGGGTTTTGTCAGTCTAAGTTGACCAATAAGGTCTTCTTATTCAAATAAAATCACTAAGAATGGAGTGATATCACTTAAAAAGCAAGTCTTCTACCATTTTTCCACCCCTACTTGCACTCTCCAGTCTATGGTTACAGCCATATCAACTTGTAGAACTGGTCATTTCCATGAAAACACATCTTATTGTTACCATATGGTCTTTTCACATGTTTGTTATTATGCCTAGGACGTAATCTGTTTAGTTGACCCATTCTCATCCTTCATATTTCAGCTTAAGCATCACTCCCTAGAAGTCTTCCCTGACTCTGACCCCACCTGATATCTACTCTCAGTTTCCCTTTACATGTCCTCAAGGCTTATTTTATTTCTTATAAAACACTTTTTTATTTATAGTTATTCATATGTTTTGTGGTTATCCATCTTTCTCTCTGGAGGTATAAATGCAACAAGGACAGGAAAAAAATATATATATATATACTTGTGCTTACCAACCCCAGAAAATAGCACAATATCTAGCACATTGTAAAATTTCAAAAAATAGTTATTAAATGAATTTTAAAAGTTAAATAAGCATCCATAGAGAGATGCTGAAAAATTAAGGAAGAACACATTTGAACAGAAGGGATTACCTTGAGGAAGCACTAATATTAATTTGAACACAAAAAGAAATTAAAAATGAAACTGCTGATAGCCTGAGAGAGTTATAATTCATCTTTAACAAAGATTTAGGTATTTAATATATGAATGTTGAGTGAGGAGCTGATAGAAGAATGAGAAGTTGTATTCAAAGCAAAAAAAATAATAGTAATTTCATTTTTAGAGAAACTACTATTATATTTCCAAGGAGATTTTGTAGTATGAAATGTCAGATGCCTTGCATAGATCAAGTAAGATAAGACCTGAGAAAAGATAATTGTGTTTATAGTATAAATAAATTACTGAAAATAAAAATAAATAATTGAAGAATACATTGCAGGCAATAAGCCAGAAGCAGTGATTATGAAATATTCTTATGGGATGTTTAGGATTGAAGGAAAAATAGAGGAGATAATGTTCATATATCTCCTGTTTACTGCATCTCTTAATTGTATCAAGAGGCCACCTTCAGTGATTGACCTATACTGAGTCAGATTGAAGGAAAATTTTCCTAGGACAGGTGAAATGAGTGTTTAAAAATTATGGTGACAAAAAAAAATGACACACACACACACTCACAAAGGGTAAATATCAGATAGTCTGAAATACTAGAGAAAGGAGAAGTGGATAAAAGTAAGAGTGAGGAAGAAAAATTGGGTTAAAATACAGAGGAGCATTTCATTTTGGGGATAAATGAGAAAAAGAATGAATAGATAAAAGAGTCAAATTTTTAAATAAAAAAGGAAGAAAATCAGGAGAACATTGGTCAAATTGCATCAATATCAGCGCATTAAGAGGCGAGATTATCTGCTGAAAATTCTGGATCCAAATGGGGACTGAAAAAGATTTTAGGGGGGAGAATATTTGATATCGCATGAAACCAATTTAAAATTTATATGTAGGCAATTTTAATAAATATACACATTAGAAATGTATCATTTTGAAATCCATTGGTGAAACAAAAGACAGTAAAGACTGTGTTATACAGAATAAGAGTCCCAAAGGTAACACTTTAGTACAATAGATCCTAATCCCTGGAATGTGTGAAGGTTACTTTGTATGGCAAAAGGTATTTTGTAGATGAGATTACACATTTTGAGATTATCCTGAATTATGTTGGTAAATCCTATTGGTAATCACAAGTATCCTTGTAAGAAGAAAGTAGAGAGAGATTAAACTACAGTCATGTGCCACATGACAATATCAACAATAGAGCACATTATGACATGGGTTCCATGAGCTTATGGTAGAGCTGTAAAATTCCAATCACCAGTGATGTCATAGCCATCATATCATAGCACAGCACATTACTCACATGTTTGTGGTGATGCTAGTATCAGCAAACCTGCTGCACTGACAATCATATAAAAGTATAGCACATACAGCTATATACATTACATAATAATGGCACTATATGGTTGTTTTTGGTTTATGTATTTACTATTATTTTACAGTTAACTTCTACTTACAAAAACGAAGTTTATTATAAACTATATTGTACTAAAGTGGCGTCAGCTTCATACATCTCCTGTTTACTGCATCTCTTGATTGTAACAAGAGGACACCTTCAGTGATTGACCTGTCCTATCTGGGTTTGTGCAAGTGCATTCTGCAATGTACACCAAATGACAAAAATCACCTGTTGGTGCATTTCTCAAAACATGTACCCATTGATAAGCAACTCATGAATGTACAGAAGAGAAGGAAAGTGATAACTGAGTAGACATTGAAGTGATGTGGGAACAAGTCAGAAAGTGCTGACAGGCACTAGAAGATGGAAAATTCCAGGCAAAGAATGGACTCTTCCCTAGAACCTCAAGATGAAATTATCTCTGTGTTTATAGTTAGCCCAGTAAGAATCCTTTTGGATTTCTGGAGATAGAATTATAAGAGAATAAATTTCTGAGGTTCAAACCCACTATATTTATGCTACTTTGTTCCTCCAGCAATGGGAAACTAACAAAGGAAGTAAACCTGTAAGTTCATGGCAACAAAATATATTTCTGAACAATTATCAGGACACACTGCAAAAAGTTACATTTAGGTATAATTTCTTAACTAGATTGAATTCTTGGATGTTCTTAATGATTCCATGCTTTTCCCTAAAAATCTACTTTGATTTCTGGTAGCCTTAGGATACTCACTTGTGAACTACCTATGTTATTTGAAGTAGTAAAGAAGGTGTTTTTAAACAGTCTTTGTTTCCCTTCGTCTCAATTAAACCTCAACAGTTCTTAACTCAAATAGACGATGAAGATTTTCATCCTGATTTTGAACAAAGTAGCTGTGGTTCACATGTTTCTTGTGTTCCACAGTCTAGAGATGTTAGGTTAAGGGATGATGTCAGATAAGCTCATGTACTTGTATTTTCCCATAAGTACAAATTATACCTCTAGAAATAACATAAAAACAAGAACTTCCAAATAACTCTGCACACAGTTAAACATGAATGTGGATGTATACAAAATGTATTTTTGTATTGGGAAGCAACACCTGTATATCTCAAGTCTACCCATTGTCCCTAGCCAAGGGAATAGCACACTAAATATGGCTCCTTCCCACAGCCTGCTTGCTTCAGCAGCTACCTTCATCCCAGGTTGAAAGGAACTTCCTGGAAGCTCATTGGCCCAAAAGTAAGGAAATGGTTACTTAGCAACTAAGTCCTGTTTGTCCCACCCTAGACCTGAGAAGAGGAATCCTGTGGGCCAGCCACCTAGTTCTGCCTGTGTTACAGTGAAGAGGAGCTGCTTAGAAGAAGATGAAGCCCTTGTCACTGTTAATAGAGATACTGATAATTCTTGGGGTCACAGTTAAAAGTAAGTTTTCTGTTTTTATGATTCTCCCTGAGAATCTTTCCTCTTTGCTCTAACAGCACTGAGGACTTAAACTAACTAGACAATCAGAAGTTAACAATGATATTCCCAATTAACCCCATTTTGTGAAAGTACTTTAAAATACCTGATGAGGATAGATAGTTGTGAGAAATTATATTCTTACTTGGGACAATGCACGGGAAGATGTGTGTGTGTGTGTGTGTGTGTGTGTGTGTGTGTGTAAGAGAGAGAGAACAAATATATGAGGAACCCATTACAGTAATTTTTACTAAGGAAGGCTATTGGAGGCAGGTTGTCAAGTGTTCTTTAATCTAAAATACGGATATCATGATGGTCTCTAGTTCTAATTCTAATTGTAGGAAAAATACAGGATTCAGTTGGTTGAAAAATACTATTGAAAACTTGCTTATATCCTTTTTAAGTGTTTGTAGAATAACATTCTACCTACAAGGTTTCAGCATTTCGTAAGCCTGAAAATGAATATTATTTTTCTCTCTTCTTTCTTTGACCATAACTTAACTTTTACTCAATCCTCACATAATTTACTCATAGATTCAATTTAAGGAATACTTATTTGGATTTAAACCAGGAATGAAAGCTTACTTTACTATCCAAAAATCAATTAATGTTACATCACATCAATAGAATAAAGGGCAAAGACAACATGAACATCCCAATCGTGCATAAAAATCATTGAACACAATCCAATATGCTTTGTGACTTGGAAAAAAAAAAACTCAGCAAAGTAGTAATAGGAGACTTCCTCAGGTCCAGAATTGTGGTAGAGTGGGTTAAGCCACCGCTTGCAGCACTGACATCCTATATTTCAGTGATGGCTATGTCACTTTTGATCCAACTTCCTGCTAATGTGCCTATGAAGGCAACAAAAGATGGTCCAAATATTCAAGTCCTTGCTACCCAGGTAGGAGACCTCAATGGAGTTCCTGGCTCCTGGCTTCAGCCTGGCCAGTCGTGGCTGTTGCTGACATTTGGGTAGAAAACCTATAGCTGGATGATATTCTCTCTATCTCCTTCTCTCTCTCTCCCTCTCTCCTTCCTTCCCTCCATCCTTGTTATTTTGCCTTTTAAATAAATAAATAAATAAAGCTCTTTTTTTAAAAAAAAAAATGAGACGCCTTCAAGTTGATAAAAGATAGCTTTGAAAAACCCATAAGTAAAATATTTAATGGTGAAAGACTAAATGCTTTCCCACCAAGGTCAGAAATGAAACAAAATTATCTATTTTTTTCCATTTCTGCTCAACATTGTGTTGGAGGTTCTAGCCATGGCACCACAGAAAGAAAATCAAGATCGGAAAGGAAGAAGTAAAGCTATATTCACAGATGGCATGATCTTGTATACCAGAAATACTAAGGAATCTACTACAAAACCATAAAACCAGTAAATAAATCCAACAAAATTACAAGATAAAATATCAGTGTGCAAAAATTAATTCTATGAAGTAGCAGGGAGTAATCAAAAATGAAATTAAGAAAACAATTCCAGGGGCCAGCACTGTGTCTTAGCATGTAAAACCACCACCTGCAGTGCCAGCATCTCATATGGGCACCAGTTCGAGTCCTTGCTGCTCCACTGCTGATCTAGCTCTCTGCTATGGCCTGGGAAAGCAGTAGAAGATGGCCCAAATATTTGGGCCCCTGCACCCTTGTGGGAGACCTGGAAGAACTCCAGGGTCCTGGCTTCAGATCGGCCCAACAACAGGCCAGTTGCAATCTTTTGAGTGAATCAGCAGAAAGAAGACTGACTCTCTCTTTCTCTTTCTCTCTCTCCTCTCTCCTCTCTCTGGAACTCTACCTTTCAAATTAATAAATCTTTTTTTTTTTAAATTTCATGTATAATAGTATCAAAATGAAGTAAATATTTGGGAATACATTTTAAAAGAAATTAAAAACTTACACTCTGAAAACTACAAAAATTGTTGAAAGAAATTAAAGAAGACCTCAATAAATGAAAAGATTTCCTATTTCAATGGTTTAGAAAACTTAATATTGTAAAGATGATTGTATTCTCCAAATTGATCTACATATTCAGCACAATCAGTATCAAAATCCTAGATAACTTCTTTGCAAAAGAACTCTACCTGTGGGGGGAAAAAAAAAAAAACATATCCAGCAATACCCATAAATATCACTGGTGGAAAGTTCATGTGATTAGCAATAGCATTCATAGACAGGTAAATGAGGAAAACTCAAGCCCAATTTGAGTACAATAAAGAATCACCAAATATTGGAGGAAAACTAACAACACAAAATAAAAAACTCCCTACACTTATACACGTCAGTAACAAAACAGAATTCATAGACCAAAGAAGACTTTAAAACATAAAATTATCATCAAAATAGGAGTTTAGGGAAGTTACTATATCCATAAAGCAAGAGCAGACTTTAATAAAAGATGAAATATTTTGGAAATGAAATATCTGATAGTAAAAATAAAACTCTCAAAATTGAAGAGTAACATTGACATTCTCTCAGATCACAATGTAAATTGAAAGGAGATAGAAGTCCCTTAACCTTAGACTTTTGGATCCATCCAGAAGTTTCAGATCCCTTCACAGGATCTCAGAAGGAGAAAATAGAACTGAGAGGAAAAATAAAGAAATCAGAAAATTCTAGAGTCTGAAAAATACCTCAAGTCTTGAGATTAAGTCCCACTGAGTATCAAACAAAAAGACTGAGAAATAACCCACTCTTAGAAAATTCTAGCACTTCATGGATAATAAGAAAAATCCAAAAAGCTTCCAAAGAGAAAAGACATACAAACAAAAGAAAAGTGTCATGTTGACTTGCAACTCAGCAGTAGCATTGAGTTTAAGAAGACAGTACAGCAATATTTTCTAAGTACCAGGATGAAAATAATTTTGAACTTAGAATTCTGTAACCTGACAAACTATCAGACAAGCATAATGACAAAATGATACATTTTCAGACATGGATTTGGAAAATTTATCACCCATCAGCCCTAGCTGAAATAATGGCTAGAAGACATGCTCCAGCAAAATAAAAAATGAATCCCAAAGGAAGAGCAAAAATCAAATGGAAGCAAAGAAACTTTTGAAACTGATGATTATCTAAATAAATGTTTGTTTTAATATAAATAACAAAAATTCATTTAAAAATAACTTTCAGTGTAGCAATAGATATTATAAAATGGAAATAGCTAGGAATAAATTTAATAAAGGTGGAAGAAGACATATATGAATAGTGATGAAATTTTTGTGAAGAGCATTAAACAAAAAACTTGAATAAATTAAAGCTCTACATTTAAATCCATCTCAATATTGTAAAAGTGCCAGATCTTTGTAAATCAACATGTAAATCCAGTGCAGTCCCAGCCAAAATATCAACAGACTTCCAAATGAATATGACAAGCTTACTTTTAAAATTCATCTAGAAAAGTACGCTACACATCAGTCTGAGAAAAGGAACTGAGAGTGTATGTGCATGCATGCGTGCATCCCTGCACAGAGAGGCTCTTGTTCAACTAGATAATATTATATGCAATTATAAATCTACCCCAGTAAGGATATTGGCAGAATGGACAAATAGATCAAGAAAATACAACCTAAAATTCATGACCAATGTATGAATATGAAGATATTACCCAAAAGGAAGTTTTTCAATTCTGTGAGTAATATATGGACTATAATGAATGCCACAAACAAAACTTGCATTCATTTAGAGGAAAAAGTTAGATCTTACTTCATATCAGTCACAAGAAAATGAATGCAGATGGATTTAAAATGCAAACAGTAAAAATAAAAAACTGTAAAACTAGTTTAAATAAATACAGGAGAATATATACTTAAATGCTTGATAAGAAAACCTTTTTCTTATGGGTATTTGATGAAGCAATTAACACGTCTCTTGGGATGCCTGCATTTCATATCAGAGTGCCTGGGTTTGAGTCCCAGCTCTGCTCCAGTTTACAACTTCCTGCTTAATGTGAACCCTGGGAGGCAGCAGGTGACAGCTCAAATACTGTGTCCTACCACCCCTACCACCCCTGCAAAAGACCAAGATTGACTTCCTGTGTCCCTCTTCAGCCTAACCCAGCCCCAGCCATTGTAGGGTGTAGGGAGTGAACCAGCAGATGTAAAATTTCTGTCTCTCCTTCTCTCTCGCTCTCTCTGTCTGCCTTTCAAATAAAATAAAATATTAGCTTTTAAAAAAGAAAGCCTTGACCAAAACACACACACACAAAAGTTCTAAGGAAAGTATTGCTAATTTTAACAGCATCAGAATTTAAGACCTCTACTATTCAATAGTTTGGTTAAGGTGCGGTAAAATGAATATTAAAATGTGTTGTGCAGGAAAGGATAATCAGAATAGTTTGGGGAAATGCCAATTTGGAATTAACTATTAATATAAAGTGGACACATCACTTCTCAAATGAACAAGTCAATTTCTTATTGTCTACCCTAGCAAACCCTCATACGTTTCATAGGAAACATGTTCAAGGTTATCAACTACGATATTGTTTGTAATAGCAAAATAATTTAAAACAGAAATGTTTATCCATTTTTAGTGATTAAATGGTAATACTGTCTGGAGAAACAACTCCTTTCCAACCTGAAGAATCTGGATTTTATTTTGCCATATGTCAGAAATCCTCAATAACATGTTTATTGACAAGGAATTCCTCCATATAAATACAGACTAATTTCTTACCTCCACATTCAATATCTGTTTAACATTACCTCATATGCTTATAGTATTATAGTTACAGTATATTTTTAATATTACATACTCATTTTTAAATAATTTTTAAGTTAAATTTATTTGAAAGGCATAGTGACAGAGAAAAAAAGAGATTTCCCATCTGCTGACTCATTCCCCAAAAGCTCACGACAACCAGGGTGGGTAAGAACAAAGGCAAGGTCACATGGATGGCAAGGGATCCAGGTACTGTCTCCAAGAGTGTACATTAGCAGGGAGCCAGATCTGAATAATGTGTGAGACTCCATCCTGGGGACTTTTTTTTTTTTTTGAAGATTTATTTATTTATTTGAAAGGCAGAGTTAGAGAGAGCAAGATCGCAAGATCTCCCATGTTCACACCCCAAAAAAATGACTGCAACTGCTGGGGGTAGGCCAGGCCGAAGCTAGAAGCCAGGAGCTTCTTCCAGGTCTCCCACATGAGTACAGAGGCCCAAGCACTTGGGCCATCTTCTGCTGCTTTCCCAGGCACATTAGCAGGGAGCTGGTTTAGAAGTGGAGCAGTTCAGACATGAATCAATGCCTATTTGGGATTCCAGCATCTCAGGCCACTACACCACAATACTAGCCCCAATCCTAGGTACTCTAATACAGGATGCATGCATCCCAGGTGGAAGCATAACCAGCTACGTCACTCCAGTTGACCCCATAAATATATATTTTATATGATTATATAAAAAATTAGCAGACTACTGATAAAGTTAAAAACTTTAGAGAGCTTCTACATAGTTATTTCCTTTATTTATTAGTAGTACAGGTAAAATATTGATTTTTTTATTTATTTGAAAGAGTTACAGAGAGAGGCAGACAGAGAAAGAGGTCTTCCATCCGCTGCTTCACTCCCCACAACGGCCGGAGCTGCGCTGATCCGAAGCCAGGAGCCAGAAGCTTCCTCCGGGTCTCCCACATGGGTACAGGGGCCCAAGGACTTGGGCCATCTTCTTACTGCTATCCCAGGCCATAGCAGAGAGCTGGATTGAAAGAGGAGCAGCGGAGACTAGATCCAGCACCCATATGGGATGCCGGTGCTTCAGGCCAGGGCGTTAACCCGCTGTGCCATAATGCCAGTCCCAAAATATTGATTTTGTTTTAAAGATTTATTTTATTTGGTTGAAAGACCAGTGATAGAGAGAGAGAAAAAGACATCTTCCATCTGCCAGTTTACTCCACAAATGGCCACAGCAGTGGGGACTGCTCCAGGCCAAAGCCAGGAGCTGGGAACTGCATTAGAGTCTCCTACATGGATGCCTGGAGCTCAGGTACTTGGGCCATCTTCCACCACCTTCCCAGGTGCATTAGCAAGGAGACTGACAAGAATCAGATCAGCCATTACTCAAACTGAAACTCCAATATGGGATACCCAGGCCACAGCTTAACCCACTACACCACAATGCTTTTCCCAATAGGCTGTCTTTGAATTTCTGCCAGTTTTAATTCCTGTTGCATCAATTATTTACATATTATTTTCAACCATTCCAATATCAACTGATACTTTGTGATTCTACAGTCATTTATGTCAATGAAGAAGACATGGTAAACATTAATGCTTTCCCAAAATGAATTAGTACATCTATTAACAAATGGAACTAAGACTAGAATTAAGACATCTGACTCCTGTTTCCTTGCTCTTCTGATAAGTCACAATTCCTTATCCTTAAAAATAGATGTTCTGGTAATGAAAGGACACAGCATCTAATTCTAAACTTGTTTTTAAAACAAATTCTTCTAATTGAGGACAAATCATCTAGATCTGATTTCCTAAAGTAATTTTTCAGTTACTTCTCTTGTTTTAATCAGTCACATGTACATAAATAAAAGTAAACTTAGCAGCACTGTAAACCCAGTCAGCTCATTTCCAAATTTATAATGTCCTAATGGTGAAGCAGTGTGGATGAAAAGTCCATCAGTGCAGATGGACCTACCATTTGACACAGCCATCCCACTCCTGGGAATTTACCCAAGGGAAATGAAATCAGCATATAAAAGAGCTATCTGTACCTCCATGTTTATCACAGCTCAATTCACAATAGCAAAGACATGGAATCAACACAAATGCCAGAGAACTGAAGATTGGATAAATTATGGGATAGGTACACCATGGAATACTCTACAGCAGTACAAAAAAAAAAAAAAACCGGTCATTTGCAACAAAATGGATGAAATGGAAAATAGCATACTTATTGAAATAAGCCAGTCCCAAATACTATATGTTTCCCTGACCTGTGATAACTAATAAAGCACCTAAAAGGCAATTTTTAGAAGTGAAATTGACACTTTGAGAAACAATGACTTTGAACAGCTCTTGCCTTGACCGTTGAGGAACAGTTTTGGTTTTTTTCCTTGTTTTTATTTTATTTTATCCTATTTTACTTACCTTTTTTTCTTCCATACTAATCATTGAACTCTTTACTTAAGATAGAGTTAACCATTTATGTATAAAGTTAATTGAAAATAGATCTTAGTTAAAAATAAGAGTGAGAAAAAGAGAGGGAAGAGGAAGGAGGTGGGACTGTGGGTGGAGAGTGGGCACAGAGAGAAGAATCACCATGATCCTAAAGTTGTAATTGTGAAATGTATGAATTTTGTAACTGTAAAGCAGTATAGTTCTGCATACATTCCTATGGACTTACTTCTAAGGGTACAGCTTAAAAACTTGCCATGGGTCCCCAACTCCCCTTAAGCTAGGTGGTAAAAATACCATTTTAAGTCTTACAGAGATCATATGGATAGGATTAAGTGTTAATCATATAGATAGGATCAAATGTTAAAGTGGTCATACAAATAGGACTTAGTGTTTGATAATAATAATAGATAGAATTAAAAATGAGTGAATGCTCCAACAGGGGAAGCAGTCCATACAGCAGACTCATAGAATAATCGTCTTATGTAGCACTCTGACCTCAGAATCAACCTTTAAGGCATTCTGGTCTGGATGAAAAGCCCAGGAGAGCATTTCAGGCATGGAAAGCCAAGACATTGTGGCATAAAAATGTTCTACATAAAGGACCTCTGATTGAGACCCCAGTGTAAAGCAGCAGCCACCAAGAAAAGATGTACTTTCTTCTGAAGGAAAGGGAGAGTTCCTACTTTGCCTGTGGCCTTGTCAAAATACTGAAGGAGTTTGTGGCTCCAAAAGGCTTCAATACCCCAAGAAGCTCATGTCAAGAGCCTTGGGTGATCACTGACATCATGCATAAGAGTGTTAACTGTTAGATAAGCAACAAGAGTCACTGTGCACTAACTTCACATGCAGGACCTCTGTCCTCAAAGAGTTGTATTATGAGACTTAATATTAAAATTGTTCTAAAAAATTTACTTCATTTTAGTCTTTTAAGTGGAGGATATTCTTATGTCTCATAAGTTAGAGTTATGTCTTAGTGCTCACAAAAGATGTATCATTCTTAGGTTCTTTAAAGATCATTAAATTTCTTAAAAAAAAAAAAAAGCCTGCAATTACCTTCAAGATGCAATGACTTTGAACAGCCCTTGTGTGGACTGTTAAGGAACAATTTTTGTTTTTGTTTTTATGTTTATTATTTTTGGTTTTTTTTTTTCTTCTTTTTCTCTTTTTCTCTTTCTTCCTCCTACAAAGTGTTGAACTCTTCACCTAGGATAGAGTTAATCTTCTTTGTATAAAGTTAAATGAAAATAGATCTTAGTAAAAAACAAGACTGGGAACAGGAGAGGGAATAGGAGGAGTGGTAGGAGTGTGGGTGAGAGGGCAGGTACAGTGGAATTACTATATTCCTAAATTTGTATTTGTGAAATGCTTGCAAATAAATAATAATAATAAAAAGTCCATTGGTGCAGCCATTAGGAAAAAAATGATAATGTTGCACTCATGTGTCTTCGTTATTTTTGAAACATAGTGTATTATATAAAGATCTAAAGTTAATACAAAGTTAATCCAACTTAATGAATAGAACTGCTTAATTCAGGATGGTTATATAGATGAAGTATAACATTGTTAAAAATATCTTTGAAGGGCTGGTGCTTTGACTAGTAGGCTAAGCCTCCTCCTGAGGCACCAGCATTCTACATGGGTGCCACATCGTGTCCCTGCTGCTCCTCTTCCTATCCAGTTCTCTGCTTATGGCATGGGAAGGCAGTGGAGGATAGCCCAAGTGCATGAGCCCCTGCACCCACGTGGGATATCTGGAGGAATTTCCTAGCTCCTAGAAGACCTTTTTCTCTGTCTCTCCATAATTCTCTCTGTAACTCTGCCTCTCAAATAAATAAATAAAATATTTAAAAATAATAAAATAATAAAACACATTTGGAGGAGCAGGCATTTACCATCCCTGGATTTGGTTCCCAGCTCTGATTCCTGACTTTTGTTTCCCACCAGTGCAGACCCTGGGAGGCAGTAGTGATAGCTCAGTCACTGGGTTTCTTTCTAGTCATATATTAGACCTGTATTGCTCCAGCCTGGACCCAGCCCAATAGTTTTAACAAAGACATTGTGCATGGTGCTACAGGTAAACCTTAAAAAAAAAAAAGCTGAAACCTGCCCTTGGAGATCTTAAAATTAAATATATGGTTGGGTGCTAATGTAAGCACATAGAATGCAAATCCTGAAGAAGCACCAGAAAATGAAAAGTCACTTAAGGCGCTAATAGTTGGAGAGATCTAGAAGTATGAGAGCAAATTTAGTTAATCTTTAACAAATATGTATTAAGAGTCTATTATATGGCTGGGACCGGCATTGCAGCGCAAAGGGTTAATGCTCTGGCCTGAAGTGCCGGCATCCATATGGGTGCCAGTTCTAGTCCGGCTGCTCCTCTTCCAGTCCAGCTCTCTGCTATGGGCTGGGATAGCAGTGGAAGATGGCCTAAGTTTTGGGGCCACTGCACCTGCATGGGAGACCCGGAAGGGGCTCCTGGCTTCAGACAGACGCAGCTCCGGCCATTGCGACCATCTAGGGAGTGAACCATCAGATGGAAGACCTCTCTCTCTCTCTCTCTCTCTCTCTCTCTCTCTGCCTTTCCTCTCTCTGTGTAACTATGACTTTCAAATAAATAAATTTAAAAAAAGAGTTTATTGTAGGGCAAAGAATGTGCTTGGCAATAGGTCCCTATATTGAAACGGTGCAGGCATGTCCTGGAAGGATGAATAACATTTGTATTTTAGGGAAAAAAAGGAAGGGCATCCCAAATTAGAAGAAGTACACAAAGTGAAGCACTTGGGTATAAGTATGAGCAGACCATACAAATGGGGAAAGAAAATACCACAACTCAGTAAAAGCTGAGTATAGTGGGAAATAAATTGACTAAGAAAATATAATGTCAGATTACAGGGTGGCTTAAATTGCCAAACAGGAGAAATTAAGTGAACATTACTAAGTGCCTAGTCTATGTCAAGCACTTTTGTATCCGTGAATGCATCTACTTTTCAGGAGAAATTCTTCCTACTCTTCATCCACAACAGTACAATTCAAAGCAAAACAAAACAATGTTGTGCTTGGCCCTGGGGACATTGGCCTACATAAAGTAAAAATGATCCAAGATTTTAAGCTTGGGATAGTAATGACCCTCTTGACAGGGACAGAAAATTGGAGAGGGGAGGTAATCTTGTGGAGAGGGTTGTTGACAAGTAATGATATATTTGAGGGAAATTACGACTTAGAAATCATAGGAATATATCCAGGTGACTCTGCTGCCCATTTAACCATATTTCAGGTACTACTGTAGTAGTTGGTGACAGCTAAGCAAGTATTTTGTTTCCCTTCTATTAAAACCCTAAATGTAAACTATCATTTGCAAAGTTTCAGCCTTTTGGCTAAAGCTATTTTGTGTGTCCCTAAAAACTGTACTGTTGTACTTCTAGAAGACAAATCACAATTTACGTTATTAACAGAGCTTTCATACTTTGTATGCATGTAATTAACTAAGTAATTAATGTGGCCATTAAAAATTTTAGTCCACAAACTCAAGTGTGGTAGAAGTACAACTTTAATTTTTAATAATGGAATTTAATTTCTATTTCAAACTATCATAGTATAAACTTCTTACTACACCTTGCCCCAACTCTCTTCCCCACTTCCAGTCCCAAGGTATGTTTGCTCTTTTGGGGAAAGGAGCACAGAAAGCCTTGCAGTACCTTGATGTTGTATACTAGGTTTTCTGTATCCATTCTTTTTTTCAGGTTGTAAGTCAATTTTTTTCACTCTAAAACTCAAGAAAAGATTTATTCCTTTATTTTTACTATATCATTTTTTTTCTGAAGCAGCAAACAACTCACTGACTGGGAAAATTACCAGGCAGTAGGAAATACCAGAAAAAGTCATTGGTTATTGCCAAAGATATTCTACCATACTTTCCTATTTGTAATTTTCAATCCCCCAAATTATTTCTCATGTAATGAAGAATAATAAAAATAACATCTAATAAGAACTTCCTATGTGCTGGGCACATGCCAGGCACATTGCATAAATTATCCAAGTATCCTTCAAAATTGCTGTTAAGCTCTACTTGCATCTACAGGAGGTAATTATTCTTCTAGAAGAAACATGCTCAGCAATGCTGAATTATTCGGTCTTTTCTGTTCAGTTAAAACTCATGAAAATTAAGTAAGGAAAAGAACTGTTCACTCACTGTTAGCTTAGTCCTCCAGTAACTTTTTTTGCAAGTTTTACACTTTTTGAACTTCAAGAAGGAAGTTGAGAGGAAGAGAATAGATTATAAAATACTTACCTTTTCAAGATACTAACACTCGTTTGGACTCTTCAAAACATCTATATTACTATATTAATTTTTAACTAAATCATTAGTCTATTAGCAAACATAAAATACATCAAAATTGTATTGATGAAGTTATTGATGTATATTAGTATTCTCATCATTTACTATAGTCCTTATATTGCAAATCTAAATTTCTTTTATACCTGTATTTAGAAACCTTGATTAAAAATCCAAGTATGGTCTAATTATGTAGAAATAATGATTGTAAATCATTCCTATTCAGAGAGAATAGAATAGCTCCTTCTACAAGCTGTGGATGCAATTCTTAATGTGTAGATATTACCATTTTTATAGGAATGAGACTGGTTTCTAGGGGACCAATCTGTTTTCAGTGCATACAGAATGGAACCTCATCCAGAAGTAATAATTGACATCACCCTCATCCTGTCAGGAATGTGAAGCAGAGAAGAAATATGTCCTTTATAAAGAATGGTAAGGCCTTAGGGGAGTGGCAGAGTTGGATTGGTATTCTTGCCCTGTGGTAGAAAATAAAGTGACACTTAACTCCAATAGGGAGTTGAGAAAGTTCTTTGTGAGATTTCACCAGGGAAAGGAATGAGCTAGGATCAGGGAGAATGTAGTTGAGATATAAACAGAGATCTGTCAGTATACTAGACTGTGTGTGCTTTGTTGTAGTTCTTGTTGTTCCTTTGGATTATTAAATTTATTTTGAAAATCTCAGGCAATTTCAAATGCAGCAAGAGTGACCAAGGAAAGGAATTTGAAGGGAAACATAGCAGTAGTGATCAGAATGAGAAAAAAACAGGGAAAATAAAATTTTACAGGAGCTGCTTCTTCCAGTACTTACATTGTATAGCTTCTTCATTTTATTTCAATTAGAGAAATATCTTCTTCATAGTTGCTAATGCCACTTGCTTTTTAAAGATAGGTCTCTGGGAAAGGAATGGAGATCTGAATTTACTGTTTATTGCCCGTGAATTCGGAAAAACACTGAAAACTTTACACTTTAATTCTATTCAGCTTTCACATGTAATCTGAGACACAGACATGGTATTACAATTCCCACTTTATAGAAAACTGAGGCTCAAAAAAGTTAAATAATTTACCCAAGTTCATAGAGTTAAAGAAGGATACGTAAAAAGTTGTTTCTAAGTATCATTCTTGATTATGTCAAAGCTAAGCATATAAGGAGTTACATTAATAAAGGACTTAAAATCATATTTATTTTATTAGAAATTCCAACAATTTTTAGTTCTTTCAATAGGAATTGTTGAAATTATAGAAACGGAAGAAGAAAATTTTAAAATCAATAATTCCTACACTTGATCTTAGCCAAAAGGCCGAGAAGCGATCAAATCAATAATTCCTAACTCAGGAAGAAGAGATTATTTGGATTTGAAAAGTAGTTGTTCATTTATCGTTAAATTTGGTTGTGAAGGAAACTGAAACTCAACAGAAGGATTTTATTTTTATCCAATAAACAATGGGAACCTATAGGTTTTTATGCAGATATGTGGAAGCCATACTTAGGTGGAATTATTTGGAGTGTAGTTTTTAAGTTAGGTTAATATTTTTTAACTTTTATTTAATAAATATAAATTTCAAAAGAGCAAATTTTGGAATATAGTGGCTTTTCCCCCCCATAATCTCCCTCCTACCCACAACCATCCCGTCTCCCACTCCCTCCCTCATCCCATTCTTCATCAAGATTCCTTTTCAATTATCTTTATATACAGATAATCAGGGGGCCGGCGCCATGGCTCACTTGGTTAATCCTCCTCCTACGGAGGAGGCATCCCATATGGGCACTGGGTTCTAGTCCCGGCTGCTTCTCTTCCAGTCCAGCTCTCTGCTGTGGCCTGGGAAGGCAGTGGAGGATGGCCCAAGTGTTTGGGCCCTTGCACCCACATGGGAGACCAGGAAAAAGTACCTGGTTCCTGGCTTCGAATCAGCACAACGCCAGCCGTAGTGGCCATTTGGGGAGTGAACCAATGGAAGGAAGACCTTTCTCACTCTCTCTCTGTCTCTCTCTCTCACTGTCTATAACTCTACTTGTCACAATAAACTTAAAAAAAAAAAAGATAATCAACTTGGTATATACTAAGTAAAGATTTCAACAGTTTGCACCCACATGGATACACAGAGTATAAAGTACTTTTTGAGTACTAGTTTTACTGTTAATTCACATAGTACAACACATTAAGGACAGAGATCCTACATGGGGAGCAAGTGTACAGTGACTCCTGTTGTTGATTTAACAATTGATACTCTTATTTATTATGTCAGTAATCAACAGAGGCTCTTGTCATGAGCTGCCAAGGCTATGGAAGCCTGTTGAGTTCACAAACTCTGACCTTATTTAGACAAGGCCATAGTCAAAGTGGAAGTTCTCTCCTCCCTTCAGAGAAAGGTACTTCCTTCTTTGATGGCCCATTCTTTCTGCTGGGATCTCACTCACAGAGATCTTTCATTTAGGTCATTCTTTTTTTTTTTTTTGGCAACAGTGTCTTGACTTTCCATGTCTGAGAAACTTTCATAGGCTTTTTAGCTGGATCTGAATGCCTTAAGGGCTGATTCTGAGGCCAGAGTGCTGTTTAGGACATCTA
This sequence comes from Sylvilagus floridanus, assembly GCA_949820135.1. Lineage (NCBI taxonomy): Eukaryota > Metazoa > Chordata > Mammalia > Lagomorpha > Leporidae > Sylvilagus > Sylvilagus floridanus. The sequence goes on from OX463231.1 coordinate 92,189,083, forward strand.
CCATTCTATGAGTCTGCTATGTATCCCTCTTCCCATGTTGGATCATTCTTTCCTTTTTAATTCTATCAGTTAGTATTAGCAGACACTAGTCTTGTTTGTGTGATCCCTTTGACACTTAATCTTATCATTATGATCAATTATGAACTGAAACTGATCACTTTGACTAGTAAGATGGCATTGGTATATGCCACCTTGGTGGGATTGATTTGGAATCCCCTGGTATGTTTCTAGCTCAACCATTAGGGGTAAGTCTGAGGACCATGTGCTGAACTGTACATCTCCTCCCTCTCTTATTCCCACTCTTGTATTTAACAGGGATCACTTTTCAGTTGAATTTAAACAAAGTTAGGTTAATATTAAAATAATCATGACAGTCTGTTAGAAGGCTATTATATGAATGCAGGCATGAAATGTTGAGGGTTACTAACCTTTGAAAGAGTAGTTCTGTATGTGGAAAAGTTCAAAGCTAGAATTCAAGGCTTGAAAGTAGAAAAAATGAGTGATTAAAAAGCAGAGGTCACAGGGCACAACACAAGTTTAAAAAGTGCTCCTTGAAAGAGTATACTGACAGACTCTGTTTATATCTCAACTACATTCTCCCTGATCCTAGCTCATTCCTTTCCCTGGTGAAATCTCACAAAGAACTTTCTCAACTCCCTATTGGAGTTAAGAGCAAGTTGCATTTTGGGTTTGGAGGTGGGTGTCTGCAGCTGAACTGTTTCTAAGCTGTCAAATAGTTACTCTTAAATTCAAATCTAGTGTCCCAGGTTTTTAATAAAGATATATTTCAGAGGATAGGCAGATAAAATATAGCGGAGAATGATAAAGTCAAAATATGGGTCAGCAAGAAGTGAATAATGGTCCTACAAAGTGAAGTAAAGTGGAGAGGTTACAGTTAGGTAAGGAAGGGATGAGTCTACATTGAGGAAATGAATGGTAATGCCTAGAGTTAACGTATACTGAGCCTCTCATGAGAAAGTAGATCTGAGAAAAATCTGTGATGAAGACAATGTTTTTATACGTTATTTTTCTAATCTTTTTCTCAATGCTATGAATACATTCTATATGATTTATTTTAGTACTATTAGTACTAAATTAGGTCAAATTAAATAGCACCTTGGAATTGATAATTCTAAGGAGTCCTAACTGGCTAAAATAATAGAACCATTTCAGTTATCAATTGCTGCATTAACAAACAACTCAAAATTTAGCAAACTGAAACAACAGTGACTTATTACTCTTTATAATTCTGCAAATTGGGTGGTTTTTCTGCAATTCTCATCTGGATTTATTCATGTCACTTCACTCAACTGGTCATCAGGGAAAGCAGCTGGGATGGCTATGGCCCTCTCTCCATGTAGTTCATTTCTTTGGCTTCTTCAAAACATGGTGGCCTCAATGCATCTTCCCAAGAGGATAAAAGAGGCTGAAAGGTCTAAGAACTCACTTTGAATAGTATAACATGCCACATTTTTTTGGTCAAAACAAGTCACAAGAGCAGCCCAGATTTAAGCAGTTGAGAAAATAGCCTCCATAAAAGATTGGGCAAAGTCACATTCCAAAGGGTTGTGAACACAGAGTTGTGATTCCTTGGGGGTCGTTGTTGTAACCCTTAGTTCTCCATGCCTCACATTTCTCCCACATGATTATCACCCTCAAAAGATTGCCCCACATTTCTCCCACATGATTATCACCCTCAAAAGATTGCCCAAGTCTCATCCTGTCATAGCATCAAGTCCAGAATCCATAATATTTGGCCTATATCAGCTCAGGATGTCTGTATGGTTTCTTACATACAGTACTTTGATTTAGAACCCTGTTAACTAAAAATCCAGGTTCCCTGTTAGAAATTTCCTTCATTTACCCAATATTCACTGGAGAAATAGATATTACTGACCAAAAAAAGAAAGGCAAACAAATTCATCACTGGTTCATGGCAGTTTAGAATTCCAGCCGGGCACATGTTGACAGGTTCCTCTATTCCAAGGCTAGGCAGTGTTCATCTGTTAGGGTCCAGTTTTAGCCTCTGAGAGTGGTCCCCTAAATTGTTACTCTCCTTGGCTCTTATCAATACCCTCTAGGGTCTTGTCTCTGCCCTCTCAGTTATCCATTTACCATGAAAAAATGTCCCATATTGGTGGCTGAGTAACTTTCTCATCCTACTTCCTACGCATAGAAAGATGGGGGCCCAGAGGCAGTTTTTCATTTTGAACTACCGCAATCTGTTTACTCCTTACTAGAGGTGTTTTTTCAACACTGCATTTTTTAAAACTTTGTAGGTTTTTTTCTATTAATCTGATGGGGTTCAGTCTGTAACCCAAAAGCCACCGATAAAATTCTTATGGATGCAGTGAGCAGTAGTAGCGGTAATGGCTTCTTTACTACTTCAAAATTCTCCTAGTTCAATGAAGGAGAGAGTATGTTAATAAATCAAAGCTCTAGTGTATATAAAATAGCATATTTCATACTGTGAAAATAGATGTGTCCCCCAAGTGTTTGTGAACAAGTCAAATTTTGCAAAGAAAATACAGCTTATATCATTATAGAAGTTTGCCACTTAAAATCAATCTATTGCAAATCCTTTGGTAAAGTTTGGAACAGTGAGGTGGAAAAAAAGAGTATTCTGGAGTTAGATCTGTGTTTGAATCCTATTCTGACATGTGACCTTGGACAGTTTCCTAATCAGGAAAATAAGAACACAAATATTCTGTGCTTGCTATCATATTGGGTTGTTGTAAAGACTGGAAATTAAGTATATACAGAATCTGGCAATAGCTTTAGCTATAATTCTAGAGTTCAGTTAAACTTTGGTCCATTTTCAAGACAACACATCAAACTTTTTGATGAAACATTCCATTATTTGGATTTTTTATTGATTAATCATGATGATAACTACTGATACAATATGTTAGATATATTAACAGTTAAAACAAATGCAAAAATAGAAATTAAAAAGTTTTTTTTTTCATCTCATGTAAGTAGATCTGATAAGTTTTCTCTCTGCACCTGATGGGTTATGCTTTTCAAAGGAGTGCTGGAGGGCTGGTGCTGTGGTGGAGCAGATTAAGCCACTGCCTGCAGTGCTGGCATCCCACATGGGTGCCATTACAAGTCCCAGGTGCTCCACTTCTGATCCAGGTCTCTACTATGGCCTGAGATAGCAGTGGAAGATGGCCCAAGTGCTTGGGCTCCTGCACCCTAGTGAGAGACCCAGAAGAATCTCCTGGCTCCTGGCTTCGGATCAGCGTAGCTTCAGCCATTATGGCCATCTAGGGAATGAACCAGCAGATGGAAGACTCTCTCTCTCTTTGCCTCTGCCTCTCTGTAAATCTGCATTTCAAATAAATAAATAAATCTTTAAAAAAAAAAAAGGAGTGCTGGAATCTGTATGGAATCTGTAGCAATTTTAGCATTCACATATGGAAAACTGATGAGACACTGCTATAATAGCTCTCCAGCCATCACCAATGGTTCTCCATTACTTAAAAATCACCCACTGTAAAGTATTATGCAATGAAGCAGACATTGTGTGGCACAGTCAGATTAAGCTTCTGCTTTGGATGCCTACATCCCATATCAGAGCACTAGCACTACCCTATTTCACATCCAACTCTCTGCTAATGTGCCTGGAAGGGAGCTGATGATGGCTTAAGTGCTTGGGTTCCTGTCACCACATGGAAGACCCAATGAGGTTCCTGGCTTCTGGCTTTGGCCTAACCTATTCCTGGCTGCTGAGGCTGTTTGAGAAGTGAACCAGTAACCAGTGAGTGGAAGATTCTCTCTCTCTCTCTCTCTCTCTCTCTCTCTCTCTCTCTCTGTATGTGTGTGTATGTTATGAGTTATGCTTTTCAAAGGAGTGCTGGAGGACTGGTGCTGTGGTGGAGCAGATTAAGCCACTGCCTTATCTGTCTCTCTCCCTCCCTCCCTCCCTCCCTCCCTCCCTCTCTCTTTCTGCTCTTCAAATTAATAAATAAATATTTTCTAAAAAAAAAAGTATTCTGAAACATTTTATTTGAAATAGAATGTTTACTCCAATAGCCAATCAAAATTTAATTTCTTCAGTTCAAAACTAAAAAACCTGAAATTTAGAAAATAATCACATTTTTATAAGTTTCAGAACTGTTTTGGCTTGTGCATATTTTGCTGGAAATAATGTCCAGTTGCCCTTATCTTCTTTTTATGTTTTAAGCTACTGAATAGTTTATTCCTTCAGTTATACTCTTATATATCCTCCCATTTCACTAATTCTTTTATCTACACTTATACTACCTTTGATAACTGTTTTTAGCCCTGTAATTTTCATGTTACTCTTTGACCACTGACAGTTTGATTTTCTGGTCCAGTGTACACATATAATATAAACTTTATTCAACTTAATATCTGTAATTTTCTTCTCTCGCTCAAATACACATGGCACTTCGCACTTCTTACTTGTGTCGGGATGTTCTATGAATACTAACTAATTTTTTTCTGTTTACTTTTGGGAAATGTAATAATGGGCATCTGCTTTTTCCAGTTTACTTTTTCTAGTTTGATAATGGTTTTTAAAAATTATTAGACATTTACTGTGACTATAATTTTGGTCACACTATCTAATTTCTAATAAACAGATATAATTAGACTAAGTAATTTGTTTTGATAAAACATTTGTAATTGAGACTGAAGGCACATTATAGGCAAAACATTAATAAATTCTAATCATATATGAGGTCTGCAATGATGTTTTGTTAGTCATAGTTCTTTTAAACTAGTAGTTTATATGTAATATTGTCTTTTTTTCTTAAATTTTTAAGCTTTTTATTTAGTGAGAGAAATGCATAGGAGAGTGAGGAATCTATCTAAAAGAGAAAGGGAAATCTGGATTCATACTGAGCAGTGAGGAGGCCAAAAGCCAGCCACGTGGAGGAGCATGCAAGCCAGAAAGCATGGATTAGGTAGCCCAAAGACCATGAGCCCCAAAGGTGTAGGGGCAACAAGGGCATCAAGGGCAGGGAGGAAAAAGAAGGGCAAATGGAAAAAGGGCCAGGCCCAACGTGTTCCAGGCGTTTAATCCACTTTCAAACGGGAGTGGTTAATTTGTCTGATTGACAGGTGGCTGTGCGGGTGTGGTCAGGTAGAGGCATAAGATCACACAGGTGTGTAGTGAAGATGTGGTCTCCCAGCTCACAGATGTAATCAATTTTATCCTGTATACCTGCCTACATCATTCTCCCCTCAGAGACTCATTCTCTTAATCCTAAGGGATGTTGAAAGGCGTAGAGTCATCATATCTTCTGTAGCTGCTTCCTGCTTATGAGGGCTGTAGTGCAGGCCCTGCCTGTCCTGGGTCTGGAAGTTTCTGTCTATCTCATCTAACAAATTCACTTTATGAGCTGGAGTGTATTACTGTCTTGAAAGCATCTGAAGTTGTCCTAAACAGCACTCTCTCCTTAGAATCAGCCCTTAAGGCATTCGGATATGGCTGAAGAACCCATGAGGCATGGAAAGCCAAGACACTCTGGGGAAAAAAAAAAAAGAAGAAGACCTAAATGAAAGATCTCTGCGAGTGAGATCCCAGTGGAAAGAATGGGCCATCAAAGAAGGAGGTACCTTTCTCTGAAGGGAGGAGAGAACTTCCACTTTGACTATGACCCCATTGGAATAAGATCAAAGTCGGCGAACTCAAAAGGCTTCCATAGCCTTGGCAACCCATGACAAGATCCATAAACAAGAGTGTCAATTGTTTTTTGTTTTGTTTTTTTTTTTGACAGGCAGAGTGGACAGTGAGAGAGAGAGAGAGAGAGGCAGAGAGAAAGGTCTTCCTTTTTCTGTTGGTTCACCCTCCAATGGCTGCGGCCAGTGCACTGTGGCTGGCACACCACGCTGATCCGAAGCCAGGAGCCAGGTGCTTCCTCCTGGTCTCTCATGCGAGTGCAGAGCCCAAAGACTTGGGCCATCCTCCACTGCACTCCCAGGCCACAGCAGAGAGCTGGCCTGGAAGAGGGGCAACCGGGACAGAATCCGGCGCCCCAACCTGGACTAGAACCCAGGGTGCCAGCACCGCAGGCGGAGGCAGAGGATTAGCCTATTGAGCCACAGCACCGGCCAAGAGTGTCAATTGTTAAGTCAACAACAGGAGTCACTGTGCACTTACTCCCCACGTAGGATCTCTGTCCTGAATGTGTTGTACAATGTAAATTATTGCTATAACTAGTACTCAAACAGTACTTTACACTTTGTTTTTCTGTGTGGGTGCAAACTGTTGAAATCTTTACTTAATATATACTAAATTGATCTTCTGTATATAAAGATAATTGAAAATGAATCTTGATGTGAATGGAATGGGCGAGGGAGCGGGAGATGGGAGGGTTGCGGGTAGGAGGGAAGTTATGGGGGGAAAAAGCCACTGTAACCCATTAGCTGTACTTTGGAAATTTATATTTGTTAAATAAAAGTTTAAAAAAATTAAACAAAATTAAAAAAAAGAAAGCATCTGAAGTCCTCTAAACTAACAGATCTCATGTAACAATTAAACTATACAATTAAAAGTACCTAGCTAACATTTATGAAACCATGAATATGTTTTAAGTACTGTGCTGGGGCTGGCAATGTAGGTAGTGGGTAAAGCCACTGCCTGCAGTGCCAGCATCCCATATGGGCACCGGTTTGAGTTCCGGCTGCTCCACTTCCAATCCAGCTCTCTGCTATGGCCTGGGAAAGCAGTAGAAGATGGCCCAAGTCTTTGGGCCCCTGCACTCACCTGGAAGACCTGGAAGAAGCTCCTCACTCCTGGCTTTGGATCAGCGCACCTCAAGCTTTGCGGCCAGTTGGAGAGTGAGCCAGTGGATGGAGGACCTCTCTCTCTCTCTCTGCCTCTCCTTCTCTCTGTGTGTAACTGACTTTCAAATAAATTAATAAATCTTTAAAAATTAAAAAAAAAAAAACCTGTACTAAATAATTAGATTATCTCCTTTGATTATCATAGCAAGTTAATGAAAGATGTACAAAATCAGAACTAGGACTTAGGCCTGTTTAACTTAAAGTCCACATGGTTGGGGCCAGCATCCCATTTGGGTGCAGATTCATGTCCCAGCTGCTCCGCTTCTGATCCAAATGTCTGCTAAGGCATAGGAAAAGCAGAGTAAAAAGGCCCAAGTGTTTGGGCCCCTGCCACCCAATGGGAGACTTGGATGAAGCTCCTGACTTTTGACTTCAGCCTTGCTCAGTCCTGGCCATTGCAGCTATCTGGGAATGAACCAGTAAATGGAGGAGTTTCTCTCTCTCTCTCTCTCTCTCTCTCTCTCTCTCTCTCTCCTTTCCTTTCTCTTTTCCCTTCCTTCTCTCTTCTCCCTCTCTTCCTCCTTTTCTCCCTCCCTCTCTCTAACCTTGACTTTCAAATAAATAAGTCTTTTTTAAAAATCCACATGTTTGGGGCTGGCTCTGTGGTGCAGCAAGTTAAAGCCCTGGCCTGAAGCACTGGCATCCCATATGGGTGCCGATTCTAGTCCCACATGCTCCTCTTCCGATCCAGCTCTCTGCTATGGCCTGGGATAGCAGGAGATGGCCCAAGTCCTTGGGCCCCTGCACCCACATGGGAGACCTGGAAGAAGCTCCTGGCTCCTGGCTCCTGGCTTCGGATTGGCGCAGCTCCAGCCATTGGGGCGGTCTACGGGAGTGAACCAGCGGATGGAAGACCTCTCTTGTTGTCTCTACCTCGCACTGTAACTCTGTCTTTCAAATAAATAAAATAAATATTTTTTAAAAATCCATGTGCTATCTCTGATAATGAGTATCCATAGTCCCCAGCTGATCATTTGACAAACTCAGAAATAGTTTCATTTGCGATAACATATTCTAGTAAATATTGTGGACTTGAGGAACAATCTAATGTATACAATTATATCAACTATGTGTACACTTTAAGCATAGGGATATTAATATATTTGTCACCATGCATTTCTTGCATTTTTATTTAGAATTTGTCAGTTATTTCTCTACCCTCACAGAAGTATCAAACAACCTGGCATAAATTTCTGTAATGGCTGGCTACCAAAGTAAACAGAACATAGAATTGTGAGGCTGCTGCCTAATACTAAAGCTTATCAGTAAGGGAAAGAATAAAATGTATCAAATAATATGTGAGAGATAACAAAGAACTTGTGACCTCTTTCCTAACGTTTTGATTTAAAAAAAAAAAAAAACAGTGTTGAGATACAGACAACCAGAAAGAGACAACAGACAGACAGGTCTCACCACCTGCTGATTCACCTTGCAAATGCCCTTATGGCCAGCCAAGGCTGGGCCAACGCTGAAGCCAGGAATGCAATCCACTTCTTCCACGTAAGTGACAAGAACCCAATTTCTTGAGCCATTACCATGACTCCCAACATTCATGAACTACTCTTAGCCATATAAGCTTATATCCTCTTGGAAATATAAAATTTTTACTACTATATATTTGTCCTGACTCAAATTCTTTAGTCTATAAAATGTGAATGTAGCATATGCATGAATGCTTCATTTAGCAAAATATATAAAATAATTTTACAATGCATTATAAATCAGTTTACAGTAAGTGACAATTAACAATTCTAGTACTATACTAAAGTTGACAAACCATAATGTATTATCCTATTATATCAGGTCTTCAAAGACTTGTTTTTCTAAATATGTAAGTTAAGAAATTTCAAGTACTGTGCAAAAATTAAACACACTTTACTATGTTTGTATTCTATATTTTATATAATGCTTAAAAGATTCATTCAAAATGTATTCATTAAAATTCACTAAAAATTATTTTCTCAAATTTCAAAGTCCAATTTAATTATACTAGTCTACATTTCTCAGATGTTTATATCATTCAATTATATCAATTCTGGTATCTCTGTGACATATGGATGAGCCTATAAAAATAAAAGATTATTCTCTCTTTTATGTTTAAATGTATTCAATTTGTAAGTGGCATTTATTTACATAGATAATTGTAGCTCAGAAAATTTTTCACTATTATAATTAGCTCTACTGTTGTAGAACCCTTTCATATGAACTCAATTTCAGAGTGCCTGATTGAAATATTTAGATTATCTTTTGTACCAGATTGTACCTTTAAAAATTATCAGTGAAGGAATTATTTTAACATATTATTAGTAACTTTAAATTATAAACTGTTTCTAGCTGTCATTCTTAGACTCCTAAATGTTTTCTAGTAATTTTTTAACAAGAAAATTTAAAATATTTTAAGGTTTATAGAAATATTTTTATATTGCAGATATTGAATCAGAAAAATACAATAAGGGACAAAAACAGAGAAATATCACCACACAGGTAAATATTTTTAATAAATCATTGTATTTTCCAAGAAAAAACATGCTATATAGACTCTTAGTATTTAGTCAACATGCTCAGAATTTCTTACACAGGTAATTATTAACTTATTTCTGCTCTTATATTTTTTTGAAAATTCAGTAAACATTTACTCAATCTACTGTGAGAAGATAAGACTATTCTCAGGCATCAATCTTCTCCTAAGTGGTAGTCTGCCTGAGACCCTAAATATTAAAACATAAAAGGCAGAGACCAATCTAGCTTATAGAGTCACAGATGCTTATTGAATCTTATTAGCCTCATGATGTCTTCTGACATCTGTAGTAGGGGTAGGTAATTCTGTAAATGCAAGTCATTTCCAGTCACTCCTTTACTTGAAATCCTTTGGTGACTTTCCATCTCACACAGAGCAAAGTTGAAGTCATTGCAATGTCTTACTCAGTGGGTGCGATGTGTGGTCTGGCCCTACTGGTTTGTTTGTTGGTTGGTTTGTTCTTTCTCTCTGATACTATCTGCTACTACTGTTTCTCGTACACCATTCTAGGCACCCTGGGCTCAGTGATGTTCTCAGAAGCCACAGGCATATACCCACTTTTCTAATCTCTGCTTGGAACACCTTTGTACCTAGATATATATGTGGCTCCCTTCCCTTCCCTCCTTCAGATCTTTGTTCAAATGTCTTCTTTTCAAAGGATCCTTCCTTCAACACCTTCTAAATCTGTAACCATTCCATCTAAATAACAAACTCTAATGGAACAGCTTTGACTGTCTCCCTTCCCTGCTATATTTTTCCCCTCAGAATTCTCACCATGTAAAATACAATATATTCCTTGCTGTCACTCTCCCTCCAGTAAAATATAAACTGCATGAGAACAAGGATGTTGGTCTGTGTAGTTCATCGTTGTTATCTCCAACAATTAGAACAATTCCTAGTACATAGCAGGCTCTCAATACATGTTAATTGAATTAATGAATAAAACCTCAATACAGATTCAAGAAGTAAACTGGCCTGCGCCTCAGCTCAATAGGCTAATCCTCCGCCTGCGGCGCCAGCACACCGGATTCTAGTCCCAGTCGGGGTGCCGGATTCTGTCCTGGTTGCCCATCTTCCAGCCCAGCTCTCTGCTATGGCCAGGGAGTTCAGTGCAGGATGGCCCAAGTCCTCGGGCCCTGCACCCCATGGGAGACCAGGAGAAGCACCTGGCTCCTGCCATTGGATCAGCGTGGCGCGCTGGCCGCAGCGTGCTGGCCACGGAGGCCATTGGAGGGTAAACCAAAGGAAAAAGGAAGACCTTTGTCTCTCCCTCTCACTGTCCACTCTGCCTGTCAAAAAAAAAAAAAAAAATAGAAAGAAAGAAAAAAAAAAAAGAAGTAAACTGTGAAGAAAATGTTTATATAAATTAAAAACCTTTCTCTATATTTTCTAAATCCCTCGAATTTAGTGCCTCCCCTGTTACTGTAATTACCACATCCTATAATTAGCAATGAGATTACTAAGGGCAGTAAAAAGTGAGCTTCACCTAAATCTCACAATTTGTCCTTGGACAGATAGAGACTGAAGGGGCATCAGTTTCATCAGATTATCCTGCTTTTTTCCCTTTTGGGCTCTTGGGATCTTGTGTTATGCAGTCCCTGCCCCCCTTCTGAATCCCTTTACCACTTGAGATTAAGATACTGCTCAGATTCATGAGTATCCTCCCAATGTCCAGCAGCTGGTAGATAAGACCTATATAGAAAATATGAGAAAGGATCGCACCTATGTGTAACTCAGGCATAAAAGGAAACCAAAAAAGTATTCTAAGAGATCCCAGGATATTGGGAACTAGCAAAAAAATACTTAATTTTGTGACAACATTTAGGTGGAAATGTTCCATGGTAACTTGTTCATAGACAGTTTATCTTGCAAAACTGAAACTCTATACCTATTATACAATAACTCTCCATTTCTTCCATCTCCTAACCCCTCACAGATAACATTGTACTTTTAGTCTCTATGAATTTGATTGCTCCAGGTACCTCACATAACTAGAATCTTCCTGCAATATTTTTCTTTTAGTGATTGACTCATTTCATGTAACATAATGCCTTCAAAGTCCATCTATGTATCACAGTTTTCTTCCTTTTTAAGACTGAATTATGTGCTACCACATTTTGTTTATTCATTGATCCATCAATACACACTGGGTTGCCTCTCCCTTTTCGCTATTGTAAATAATGCTGCTATAAACACAAGTGTACAAATATCTCTTCAAAGCCCTGCTATCAATTATTTTGGGTATACAATCAAAAGTGGAATTGTTATATCATATGGCAATTCCAGTTTTCAAAATGGAACTGCCATGTGTTTTCCAAAGTTACTGCATCCCTCTCCCACCAACAGTACAGAAGAGTTCCAATTTCTCCAATACTTTTTTCTATAATTTTTTGTTTTCTTTTTGTTTTTTATAGTAGGCATCCTGATGGATATGAGATGGTATGCTATGGTGGTTTTGATTTGCATTTCCCTAAATATTACTGATGCTGAGCATATTTTCATGTGCTTTTTCATCATTTGTCTATCCTGTTTAGAGAAATGACTATTCAAGTCTCTTGCTCATTTTTAATTAAAATTTGTGGTTGTTGTTGAGTTATAGGAGTATATATATATATATATATATAGCCCATGCTTTTAGGGTCATATCCAAGAAATTATTACCAATATGAAGTCTGAGAGTTTCCTAGGTGTAGGTCTTACAGATATGTCTGCTACATTTGAGTTAACTTATAGGTAGTGTAAGGTCTCACTTCATTCTTTCATATGTGGATATCCAATTTTCCCAGCATATTTTGTTGAAAAAGCTATCATTTCCCACTGAATAATTTTGGTACCTTTGTAGGATATTTTGAGTACCAACTTCTTTCTATCATTTCCAAGAAATGATGTTCACTTCCTGTTACATACCAAACATGACACCCTCTTACTCTTAGGCAAATACATGTTGTTTTCCATGAACACTGTAATTGAACAATTTGAAGATATTATGGCAAGCATGGATTAGTGGAGACTTTTATTTCCTCCAAGATCTCCCCCACCTCCATTCTTCTCTAACCCTGTGATTAGACTTCATCCACTCATCTGGTCCATCCAAAAAGCATGAAATTGCAGTAGGTGGTTATTCTAGTATTTAAGACACCCATATCATACCTAGGTTTGTTCCACAGCTCAGCTTCTTATAAATGCAGAACTTTGGTGAACCACTGGTGATGGCTCAAGTAATTGGGTTCCTGACACTAACATGCGAAAGCATGGGAAATCTGGATTTCATTCCAGGCTTTTAGTCTCAGCCCCAGCCCCAGCCCCAGCCCAGGCGCAGTCATTGTCATTGTGAGTATTTGGAGAGTGAACCCACAATTATAAACCTTTCTCTCGCTCTCGCTCTCGCTCTCTCCCCCCCCCCAACATTGCTAGGCTGTGGACTGCAGTCTTGTAATTAAATTCCTTTTTTAAGATGTTTAACTATTTTTATTTATTTATTTGAAAGTCAGAGAACTGAAAATAGATCTTCATAAAAATTAGCAGTGGGAATGGGAGAAAGAGAACGAATAAGGGTTGGAGCATAGACAGGAGGGAGGATGCGATGGGAAGTATCATTATGTTCCTATGTCTATATATATGAAACTTGTATATAAAATAAAATTTTAAAAAATAAAAAAGAACTATACAATCCTTTGATGACTTTAACAGCAATAGAGACCTCTGTCTTCCAAGCTTTCTAACATTTACTACAGCTGGCTGTTGTTCTGCCACTCCGCTGACTTAGAGAAAAACCCAAATTCAGGAAACACTGCTGTCTGCAGAAGCTTGCACTGCCTACTCAACGTTAATGCTAGTTATTTTTGAGTGAAAAATTAAATATCTTTTAATGACAATAATATATAATAATCCACCTAGACCAGAGAATGCAGGACACTCATCAAAGTCCATATTTTTATATTCCTAATATCTAAGTAAATTATGTTTTCCTGGTTAAACCAGTTAAATTCTCCTACTATTTTATTTATAATATTTAGTTTTTAATGCTTGGCTATGCAATTCAGGAAGTGTAGCCAAGTGACTGGTTTAGCCAATGTAAAATAGTTGAAAGTACTATGTGCCACTTCCAAGTCTGGCCTATTAAAGAAGAAAAAACAAAAAAAAAAGCAAATAAAGCAAACTAAAGATAAACAGAACACTCTTTCTACACATGACCATCCATGCTCTTTCCCTTTTTATCTTCTAGATATTGATGCTAAGGGAGACCTTGGTATCAACATGTTGAAGCATCTTTCTACCGGGGTCCCTGAATGACTGACATAATCACTTATTTGTTGATTTCTAGACATTGTATATTATGGTTTTATATATTAACATGCAGTATTTGTGACATGTACTAAAAAAATTCGCCACTTATCTCAAATTCAAATTTAACTGGCATTTTATATTTTTATTTGCTGAATTTATCAACTGTACAATAAGAAGAATCACACTGCAAGTCCTTAGATGTCCTCACAGACATACACACAGATATTCATGGCAATATTACTCATAATAGCCAAAAATTGAAACAACCCCAAATGTCTATCAGTGAATGAATTATAAGTAAAAATGTAGTTTATCTATGCAAGAAATATTATTTAGTCATTTGAAGAAATGAAATGGTGATATGCACTACAACTTGAGCCAACCCTGAAAATACAATGCTGAGTCAAAGAAGCCTGTCTGTCTGTCTGTCTGTCTGTCTCTCTCTCTCTCTCTCTCACACACACACACACACACACACATTCATATGAAAGTCCAGCACAGGGAAATCTATAGAGACAAAACATTGGTTGCTTGGAATTGGGAATAAGGAAGGGTACATAGGGAAGGTAATAGCTAAAGGATTTATAATTTTTTCTTGACATGATAAAAACATTCTAAAATTGACTGTGGTTATACTTGTACAAACCTGTGAATATTCTAAAACAACATTGAATTACATACTTTAAATGGGTTAATTTAGGCTGTGTGAATTATATTTTCTTAAAGCTGTTTTTAAAAAGTCATTACATGGCTCTATGTCTGTGTGTGTTCTGGCCCCTGGGTCACTGCTATATTGTCTTTGCTACTACATAGAAAGGATTGAAGCATTCCATAAATTGGTCTTGGATAGAGGCAGTTTTGTAATACTGAAAAAGAATAGGCAAAAAATTCATTAAAATCTTGACTTTTCTTGGACAAATAATTGGCAAATGAAGGAAAATTTATTACCTTTCAAATATAATTTACCCTGAAAAATACATATAAATCATGAATATTTACCTTTATAACACTTTTTAATTTTCTCTCTTAAAATCTGCATGTTTTTCTACTACTCAGAAATTCATTGCCCTAATTAAAATAGGTTAATTATATAACTCCTGAAAAGTACTTTAGGGAAAGATTATTTTTAAATTGTCCTTATAGCCACTTACAAGATTTTCTGTACTTTCTTTTTCCATAAATTTGTTGTAATGTGTAAGGCATATCAACATTTTTTTTAGCTCACACAACTGATATTACCATGACAACTTACCAGTGCAAGAGTAAACTGGTTAAATTCTCCTGCTATGTTATTTATAACATTTGCTTTTAATGCTTGGCTGTACAGTTCAGATGACAGTATAATTGCTTTGAAAGATTTTTCTTTATAAAACGTATGGATCACTAAAGTGAAATAAACCATCTGTCATTTTGATTTGAAAAAAGGCAATAATTAGATCCATTGCATTATGCTTGTATTTTTGTCATGAATATGTGAATTTTTCATTTTCCTGTTGTTTTATTTTAAAAGGTTACAAATAAACAAAATGAGCAAAATCTTTTTTTCAGGTACCAATGAATGAAATCAAACCATTTTTATCACATAAATTGGAAAGAAAAAAATTGAGTAAAATAACCAGTAGAAGAGAATATATCTTAGAAAAAAAGAAGAATCAACATAAAATAAGAATAAAAGGAATTCAAAATAAAGATCTCTTGAAGAAAAATAAAAGCCAATGTAAGTTGAAAACTCTCCCACATGTAAGTTTTAAATGACTTCATGTAATCTAAAATCAAATTTTAGATCTGCTTGCTGAGAAGTCTTAGAATATAGTTATAAATATTTACACACATAAAAGTGTTAATTTTGTCAACTTTTGCCTCCTGTTATAGATTCACAAATTGTATTGATGATAATAGGCAAGATTGATAATAATATCTCATGGAAAAAAAATCTCTCCAAAATTATGTAGATATGGCATATCAGCTATTCTAATGGAAACCCCAATAATTGATCACACAGATAGGTCTAAGAGTCAAAGGGATCACACAAACAAGACTAGTGTCTGCTAATACTAACTGATAGAATCAAAAAGGGAGAGAACAATCCATCATGGGAAGCGGGATACACAGAAGACTCATAGAATGGCAGATGTCCTAAATAGCACTCTAGCCTCAGAATCAGCCCTTAAGGCATTCGGATATGGTTCAAGAGCCCATGAGAGTATTTTAGGCATGGAAAGCTAAGACACTCTGGCAAAAAAAAAAAAAAAAAAAAAAAAAAAAAAAAACCCTAAATGAAAGATCTCTGCAAGTGAGATCCCAGTAGAAAGAACAGGCTATCAAAGAAGGAGGTACCTTTCTCTGAAGGGAGGAGAGAACTTCCACTTTGACTATGACCCTGTTGGAATAAGATCGAAGTTGGCGAACCCTAAAGGCTTTCCATAGCCTTGGCAACTCATGACTAGAGCCTCGGGAGATTACTGATGCCATAAACAAGAGTGTCAAATTGTTAAGTCAGCAACAGGAGTCACTGTGTACTTACTTCTCATGTGGAATCTGTCCTTAATGTGTTGTCCAATGTGAAGTAATGCTATAACTAGTACTGAAACAGTATTTTACACTTTGTGTTTCTGTGTGGGTGCAAACTGATGAAATCTTTACTTAATATATACTAAAACGATCTTTTTAAAAAAGAATCAAAAGTAAGATGGTGCCTTTTTAAAAAAATATATATTTATGGCCAGTGCTGTGGCCCTTGGGGTTAACGCCCTGGCCTGAAGCACTGGCATCCCATATGGGTGCCGGTTTGAGACCCAGCTGCCCCACTTCCGATCCAGCTCTCTGCTAGGGCCTAGGAAAGCAGTGGAAGATGGCCCAAGTCCTTGGGCCCATGCACACATGTGGAAGACCCAAAAGAAGCTCCTGGATCCTGGCTTTGGATCTGTGCAGCTCTGGCCATTGCAGCCAATCGGAGAGTGAACCATCAGATGGAAGACCTCTCTCTCTCTCTCTCTCTCTCTCTCTCTCTCTGTAACTTGCCTTAGATTTATTTATTTATTTGCAAGGCAGAGTCACAGAGAGAGAGACAGAGAGACAGAGAGAGAGAAGGAGAGGCACTAGTTCAGCCCCCAGTTATTTATTTATTTATTTGCAAGGCAGAGTTACACACACAGAGAGAGAAGGAGAGGCAGAGAGAGAGAGGTCTTCTATCCACTGGTTCACTCCCCAGTTGGCCCCAATGGCTTATAGTTAATCAATTTGCATATTGTTGAAATTACATAATTATAATAATAGTACAACTGGCACAAAAAGATTTGGAAACAAGCACTCCTGACACTTTGTAAGCATACAAGTAGTGGGAACAAAATTCACAGGTATCCCACTATCTGTAGTATCCCACTATCTGTAAGCATTCAATGTTGTGCTGAACATCAGTAAATAGACTGGAAAGAAGAAATGAAAAGTGTGATTAATTTGGCAGATAATGTAGAAACAGATTTTTAAGAAAGCGTCTGTTTTTTAAAAGCGTAAGCAATGTCACTCTTCAAATGAGATTGTTTTTCCTTACATGGAAGTGATTATGTTATACCTAATGATAATATGTAATAACCTAATTGAGCATTTTTTACATTGTTTTATTCAACTTAAAGTAGGTTATAGGTTACTACTTTCTGCATTCTGTAAATGTGAAACTGGAAGCCCAGAGAAATAAAGCAATTTGTTTAGCATCACAAAACTGATACTCCATAGGGCAATTGGGTTTTGAACTTGAATGATCTAGTACCAAATCCTTGAACTCTTAGCCACATGCCTCTTAATAATAGTAAGCTGAAAATATAAGAAAATTTTGATTCCATGCTTTTCAAAACAATTTTGTGGAAATATTGAATTACATGGTTAAAACATTGCAATTCATTGAGTACCAAATTTGTTGAAAATGACAATAACAAGTAATAGAAAACATCTTTATTTTAGAACAGCTATAGTATATGTAGTAAATTTCAAAATTTTTAATTATCAAACTGAAGACTTCAGAGAAATGTCTTGCTGTCCTCCAGACCTCCAGGAAATATAAACATATCTGTTCTGTGTGTGTTCCAAGAACATTTGAGAAGCCTTTTCTCTAAGTAGTCCTAATATCCATTATGAAAATTTATGTAAATTAGAAAATATATCCTTCTGAAAAAAGAAAAGAAAAAATGATTGCTGCAAATAAGAACAATAGATAGAAATTGAGAACTATGTGATTCCAGAGGTGGAGGACATTAGTTTGGGGGATGAAATGACTATTATTGATCTTAGTCTCAATTATTTTTACTAGAGTCTTTTTTTGAGAAAGATTTTTACATTTTTAAAATCTTACTATTTTGAAGGATATTTCTACCCCCAACCCCTGCCCACATACACACATTTATCCTAAAAGTCTGGGTAGCTCATTTGAAGAGTTGGCTCTACATAGAACATAGAAATATTGACATGCTTAGCTGCTTGAATTATCAGTTAAAGTTTTGAGAAGAAACAAATTATACCTTTAAATTGAGTCATTTGAGAAGAATTAATAAAGGGACTATTTCTAAAGGTATAGACAGGATTTAGAGAAACTGCAGAGTTTCTTCTAGGCAAGTGAAAGCAATGGCATCACCACAATTCGGTCCTAAAGGGTACAGGGTAGTAGTGGCTCTGGAATGAGCAGAAGGTATACAAAGAAAGCTCTCTAGCAGAAGAATAACTTGGGCAAAAACAAAAACAAAAACAAAACACACCCAGAGAGGGTTCCTACCTCATTCTCTGCCTGCCTTTCATACCTCCTGCTGGAGCCTTTCAGTCAAGCCCAGACAGAAACTGGAGAGCAAGGAATTTCACTGATGTCCCCCATATGGCTTAGAATCCTGGAGCACAGAATAGCCTGGAGTAGATCTTGAAATGCTGTCAGAAGATATGCAATACATGTAATGGCATGAACTGAAAGGATAAAGGACTTTTACTGATATACCATAGAGGTATAGTTATCAGAAATAAACTTATAGAATCATAGAATAAAAAGGAAACTTTTTACATCATTTTATGTAGTATTCCTGGCAGATGACACCAGTTCCTGCTTAATTACTCATGGTTAGGTTCACTATGTCATACAAGACAGCTTATGATATTATTTATACAACTCTTTCTTATAAAGTTCTTAACTTACCTTAAACCAAAAATGACTTCCTAATAGTGGTCTTCGTGTAAATCTGTGTTATGGCAGTTGGAGTAGGATACAACAATCCTGAAATGGACTGCCCCATATGAATCTTTGCCTACCCTACTGAACATGAAGACTTGTGCATAGTGTTTCTAAGACCGCATTGGTTTGGCATCACCTCAAATTGATGGCAAAACTAACTCAGAGGAAATTGAAGCATTTTTCACCTAATATCCCTAAATTATTGTGTGTATCAGCCAGGGTTCAGCCAGAAAAAAAGAGGAACCAGTAATATATGGGTTTATTGCATGTACTGGCTTACATGATTATGGGGTCTGGCTGAGCAAGGCAAAAGGCTATAAAGCAGGCAGCCAGAAAGAGCAAGGTAGAGCTCTCCGGGTTGAACTGAAGTTACTTTCCAAATGTAAAATTTTTTCTTCCCTAGGGAAGCTTCAATTCCATTATTAAAGGCTTGCAACTGATTGAATCAGGTCAACTCAGATTATCTGGGATAATCTCCTTTTGATCATATGTTTTCACACATCCACTGAATCCCTTTATAACAACAACTAGATTAGTATTTGATTGAATAACCAGGAACTGCAGGCAAGCCAAGTTGAAACATAAAATTAACTATCACATCCAGGAATCTCCTAATCTTTACACATGCATCTAAATTTTTGAATCTCAGTGTAACATTTTACTTTGATGCCTGTTAAATTTCACTGTGCTCATTTTGGACTCATTATTTAAACCTATCAATTACATCAATCAGTTCATTAGCTATTCTCTCATAATTTTCTGTTATTCAAAATTTTGTCAACCATATACTTTTCAATCTTTTATCCAAGTTCTTATCAGAGAAGTTAGTGAGACAGAAACAAATTTACAGCCTGGAGCCCACAGTAATTCAGAACAAATCCCTAGAGTTTTATTTGCCCACTGATCAACCAGCTTAGAATTTTCTTGTGATGTGGTTTAGAAAACTACCACAATACCTTGTGCACTGTGCACTGCCTTTGTTTGGGAAGCTACCTTAATAAGTATTTGCCTATGGAATGTAGGCAGACTGCCTCCTGCTCTCACTTCCAGCCCCATATAGAAGCCCAACTTCAGCTGATGCCAGACATTCAAGGACGGAAAGAAATTGCTCAGCCAAACCAGAGGGGGTAGTTTTGTTGAAGAATGAGATGAAAGCAATGGGCAAGAAATGTGGAGAGAACAGCTATGAGCAGCTAGAGAGATGATGAATGTCCATGAGAAATTAAGAAGCTGGAGATAGAAGTTATGGCACAATAGGTTAAGCCACCACTTGCAAGGCAGGATCCCATATCACAGTGTCACTTCAAGTCTTGGCTGTTCCACTTCTAATCCAGCTTTCTGCTAATGTGCCAGAGAAGGTGCCAGATGATGACCTAAGTTTCTATCAGCCATATGGGAGACCCTGATGGAGTTCTGGGCTTCTGGCTCCACTCTGGCCAAACCCCAGGTGTTGCAGGCATTAGGGGACGACCCAGTGGATGAAAAGTGTGTGTGTTTCTGTGTGTGTGTGTGTGTGTGTGTGTGTGTGTGTGTGTGTGTGTGACTCTATCTTTTGAAGAAAAAAATAATTTAAAAAATAGAGAAGCCAATGAAAGTACAAATATGGGGGACTCTCAGCTGATATTTTAAGATCAGCAGTTCCTAGGATGACCCTTAAAGTTGTCTTTATACTCATTCTTCTCTATGAAATCTAAGGTAAAGTCCGAATTCCTCACTAAAAGTGAATATTCTGGGATAACTCAAAGAGATGTCGAGTTTCACAGTGAGTCAATGCTATACAACAGTCCCTGTGGAATCAGAAGTTAAGAAAGTAGAGAAAGCCGTGGAGAATAATCTTTCCTAGAAGAGAATCTGAACTTCACAGCTGTGGAATGAAGCAAGAATATGGTTTACACATGTTATGATGCTGGCTAAAAACCTTGTTGAACTCTATTTTTGTTCAGTCCCCATTTCAACATTTTGTGAATAAAATATCATTAAAATGGAATATGTGGGGGCCGGCACTATGGCCCAGCAGGTTAACGCCCTGTCATGAAGCACCGGCAACCCATATGGGCACCAGTTCAAGACCTGGCTGCTCCACTTCGGATCCAGCTCTCTGCTATGGCCTGGGATAGCAGTAGAAGATGGCCCAAGTCCTTGGGCCCCTGCATCCATGTGGGAGATCTGGAAGAAGCTCCTGGCTCCTGGCTTCAGATCAGCACAGCTCCAGCAGTTGCAGCCAACTGGACAGTGAACCAGCGGATGCAAGACCTCTCTCTCTATCTCTCTCTCTCTCTTTCTCTCTCTCTCTCTGCCTCTCCTTTCTCAGTGTAACTCTTTCAAATAAATAAATGAATATTTTTTAATAAAGGAATATGTGTTCTATAAAAATGCTTTTACCCGTACCTAATAGTCCTTCAGAAAACAAAAATGGTATTTTAACCTAAATTGTTCTCAAAAATCCTTCCTAGTTCTTAGTGATCACATTTTATTAACTGAAGATTCATGAACCATGTATAATAATCTGTTGAAGAAATTAACAACTAGCTATAATTTCTAGACTATGAATATATTCCCCTACATTCTGAAAACAGAAACTACACATTTACAGTAGTTGTCCCTTTACCCCAAATTCCTTGACTATAACAAATAGTGCTTGTATACCTGTTACTTAAAGGCAAGATCTATGCCTGAGAGTGTTTCTGTCTCATAGTTAGAATGCTGCATTAAATGGAGTAGAATTCTTTCTGTATAAGGTTAGGAAGTAAATCAAGATCTTTTAACTCCAAATTCAGCATTATCACTTCAATATACTATATATGTACTACATAAAAATAATGAACGTTTACATTTTTAGAGCACATTTGAAGAGTGTTTTATAGTTGAACACAATGCTTTTGCATCCATTGCCTTTTTAAAAATGGAGCATTCATTTTCCCTAGAGAGATTTTATCACCGTAACTTCAACAACTAATTCTTCCTATTGCTTTTGATTCTTCACTTGTTTTATGAACAATATTTCTTCTTGTTAAGAGTTTTTTAATTAAAGATTTTATTCATTTATTTGAGAGGTGGAGTTACAAACAGAGAGAGAGAGAGACTGAGAGAAAGGCTGGGGCCCGTGCTGTGGCACAGCAAGTAAAGCTGCCGCCTGTGGTGCCGGCATCCCATATGTGTGCCGGTTTGAGTCTGGCTGCTCCACTTCTGATCCAGCTCTCTGCTATGGCCTGTGAAAGGAGTGGGAGACCATGTGGGAGACCTGGAGGAAGTTCTTGCCTCCTGACTTCGGATGGGCCCAGCTCCAGCCATTGTGGCCATTTGGGGAGTGAACCGGTGGATGGAAGACCTCTCTTTCTCTCTGTCTCTGTAACTCTTTCAAATTTATAAATAAATTTTTAAAAAAGAATGAATGAAGGAAGGAATAAAGAATGGTTAAGTATGACAGTAAGTACATATAGGTATGTATGTATATATATATATATATATATATAGAGAGAGAGAGAGAGAGAGAGAGAGAGAGAGAGAGAGAGTTCTTCCATTTGCTAATTCGCTTCCCAAATGGCCACAATAGCTGGAGCTGAAACAACCCAATCCAAAGCCAAGAACCAGGAGCCTCTTCCGGGTCTCCCACGTGGATGTAGGGGCCCAAGCACTAGGACCATCCTCTACTGCTTTCAAAGGCCATAGCAGAGAGCTAGATCAGAAGAGGTGAAGCCAGGACTGGAACCAGGGCCCATATGGGCTACTGGTGCTGCAGGTGTAGGCTTAGCCCGCTACGCCACATCGTCAGTCTCTTGTTAAGAGTTTTAAACAATGAATTAAATATTTGTAAGTCAGAATCCTGTTATTTCAAATTTTGTTTTGTAGGTGTTTGAAGAGAGAATTTTTTCTACTTACATTACAGTTTGTCTACCATTTTCTAGCAGTACCGCTGTAGATATTTATGTTTGACAACAATGATTTGCTGACAGCATGAATAAACTTGATTATTGTATCTGTGCTGTTATTCAAGTATATTTGAATTGACCACATCTTTATTTGACTAAATCTTTGCTGAGTCATTCTTTCTTGGATGGAAGGTTATTTTTAGTAATGGATCATTTTTCTCCCTCTTTATCTAGAATTACAGCTTCCTAGAACACATAAGGGCAAATATGAAGAGCTCTTCTGATACATTATTCTGTAAATCAGAAGCGGAAGTTGGTTTATATTAAATATGAAATTAGATGTGAAGAATCCAATAGTCTGTAGGAAATATTTTTGTAGGGGAAAGAATTTCTTGTTTTTATTTGTTTGTATCATTTTAGTGGTGATTGCACCTGGGTTTATTCAGACTAAAAGATAGTCATCCCCTAGCTCAATTGTTAATTCCTTTTATTCTCATTGGTCTCTTACATAACTCATGATGTAAATATAATAAGATTCAAATTAATGAATTCATTATTCTTTTTTCTTTTATTTTTCTGGGTGATTTATATAGTTTTTATTTCTTTGTGTCTAATTTGAATGTTAAGGTTTTAGATTTTGTTATGAAACATGAAGTACAGTGCAGCATAGGACAAGGGAAAATGCTAGGTAGAGATAGGGTTTCAGAAGAAAATTAGAACCTTGACAAGTGGATTGTACTAGAGGATTGTCCTCTGGTATAAGAGGGCTGGGCTATTATGGCTACACATCAGTTAATAAAAAACTACACGCTACCACCATCCTGTCCAGTTGCTAAATGACCTGTTAAAGACCTTGCTGGACATTCTCAATTCAATCACCATTGTCTCAGTTTCTCCAGAGTGACTCATTTCACCAATATGATTTTGAGCTCTAAAATAATTATCTTGGCTCAGAGGCCCCTCTTGCCACTCTCTTTCTCCTACTAAACTTGTATTCACCTTTACAAAAATTTCTCATCCCACTCGCTCTCCATGCTTCAGTACACTTAGTCACTTCGACAGCCAATCTGGACTGCATGACCAACCATGTTTCTCAAATTCTCATTCTTCAGGGCTGGCACCTGTGGCACAGTGGGTTAAGCCACCACTTGCAATGCCAGCATCCCATATGGGTGCTGGTTTGAGTCCTGGCTGCTCCACTTATGATCTAGCTCCTTGCTATTGTGACTGGGAAAGCAAGCCAACGATAGCCCAAGTACTTGGGTTCCTGACCTACATGGGAGACCTTGATGAAGTTCTGCTCCTGACTTTGACCTGGCCCAGCCCTGGCCATTGTGGTTTTTGAAGAGTGAACCAGTGGATGGAAAATATCTCTCTCTCTCCCTCTCACTCTTGCTCTGTCTCACTGCCTCTGCATCTTCCTCTCTGTAACTCTGCCTTTCAAATAAATAAATCTTTAAAAAAAACTCTCATTCTTCACCCAAGCCACACTGCCCTGTCCTTTCACACCCATGTTTCATTCCCATAAATTGTTTTCTCCAAATGCAATGCCACTTTCACCTTCTTGGTCTAATAAACTTCTACCTACATTTGAAGAGTTATTTAAAATGTCACTTCAATAAAAGATGTCTTCATTTCACTTAGCTAGAATAAGGTGCCTGCACTGATCATATATTGTTTGGGGCCTCTCGTTATTCCTTTTACTTTTCTCATCATCCAATTTCCTTTTGAGGAATGAGGTCTTCCCCAATTTATATTTTCTTACAGGAATGTAATGAGAAGCCCTGTTATCCCAAACCAGGCCCATCAGATTTGTTCTCCTTGGAGTCTGGAGCACAATGTCTTTCAGTCCATCTAAATAGCAGCATCTGCTTCTCTGCCTCTAAAAATGACTTAGTTCTGGCCTCACTCCAGAGATTCCAGGAGCTTTCAAGTCTCTCAATAAGTTCCTTTGCTTAAGTCAATCACATTAGGTTTCTGTTGTTTATAGAGTACTCACACAGTGCCATTCCATATTGTATTATATTATATTATATTATATTATATTATATTATATTATATTATATACATGCCTATCCCATGGTGCTGTAATGGTATGGAAACAAGTCTGTCTCCCCTGCCAGGATGCTACAGTGCTATTCTATATCATATTATATTTTATATTAAATGTATGCCTATCCCATGGCATTATAATTTACTGGAAACAAATCTGTATCTACTGCCAGACTGAGATAATGCCTAGATCATTTCATTAATAACAGTATCTAATATATAAGATATTCAGTACATTCTGATTAGAGTGAATAACTCAATGAATAAATGAATGATAGGAAACAAGCTGTCCTTGGCTCTCTTCTTTCTCACTAGCATCTGAAAAAAAGCAAGTGGATCCTTTTTGTCCCGAAGATTTCCTTCTAGTAATTATTAAACAAGATAATTCTTCATGAATTACACAATGACAAATGATATGAATTAAGGAATAGATTTAATTAGGAAAAATCACAATTGAAGAAGCAATAAGAGAAGACATAGATCCCCAGTTGTTCTGTAATCCCACAGAGAGGAGATCTGGGTCCAAGTCTATTTGTTATACTGCCTGCTTAGAGAATAATCATGAGGAAGGGCCTTGAGGGCTACTTAAGCATCCAGCTATTTATGAAAGTCAGATATTCAGCACATGGAGATCTTGGGTCTCACAGGAAATTACATTCCATCATGTATTTAAAAGGTACCCCTAATCTGAGGAGAAACTGAGTTTAGGCATATCCTTTCCCACAGGGAGAAGTGGCAGGAAGAATTTTTTTCCATGTAATCCAGAGTGAATCTCTATTAGAACTGAATTGCTTAAACAGACATGATTTTTTTCACGGTTCTGAAGCCTAAGATCAAAGTGTTGGCAGGTTTAGGTTCATTCTAAATCCTCTTTTCTTGGCTAGTACATGGTCACCTCCTCCCTACATCTTCACATGGTCTTTTTTCTGTATGGGTGTGCATCTCTGGTATCGCTTCCTTTTCCTGAAAGGACACTGGTCATATTGGATTAGGGCCGCACTAAACAATATCATTTTAACTTAATTACCCTTTAAAGCTAACTTTATTTCCAAGTAAAGTTGCATTCTGAAATACTGAGAGCTGGGATTTCAGTTTTGGGGGTAGGGGACAACAATTCAGATCATAACAGCATCTAGTTATATCTGAAGTAATGAGAACGTGGGCTTAATTGTGGAATGGTAACTACAGATGGCTAAGTCAGCCAGAATACTACCCATATGGTGAAGATGTCTTGCAGGTGGTTCTAGGTAACATGACCTTACAAGAAACTCTAACCCTGACCAAGGAAACTTCTACTCAGCCTTAATCAGGAGTACTTTCTATTTTAGGACAACATATGTGGGGAAACTGATGATCCCATTTTTTTGTCCCACCTGCACAGATACACATAGAATATGGGAATGATTGTGGGAATGTAATATACCTCCTTAACCAATAATGAAATCTGTTAACCTTCCTGATATTCTTAAGTTTCAAATAATGGATTCAGTTTTCAGTATGATAACCACATATCAATTTGTATTGTTTTAAAACTGACTCACCTTGTAAAAACCTGTAACCAAACTCAGGCCTGAAGAATGGACAACTCAAACATTTGGCTCTTTGTTTACAGGTTTAAATGCTCAATTTGACTAGCTGAATAAACTTTAACTTGTATTTTCCAAACAGCCTCTAATTGTTTCAGTCAACAATAAGAACAAAAAAGTCACAAAATGTCAAGAATTTTCTATAAATAGTATATCTGACAAACAATGAAACATAAATTTATCTAATTGGAGCATTTTCCACACTTGCCACTATCTTAAATAGTGATCTGGCATCGCTACTCCCTACTTTTTTATTCCTGAGACTTATCCCCAATATTTTTCTCAAGTGAGACTAAATAAAGCTTCCACCAGAACAGAACTAAAAATACCCAGTCATTGGCTGGGAATTCCAAAGGCTCCAGACTCCAGAAGGCTCTCTACCTCAAGTCCAGAATGGTGGTCTCTGAAAACCATTTCCTGATTTTGCTTTTCCCAAATTTGGAAATCATTAAACTATAAAAAAGAAAATTAAATCATCATTCAGATAACATTATCTGCTAGTTGAGAACTGTTATAGTAAAAAAAATTATTTCAATACATGTAGGAATCTAAAAGAAAACTACAAATAAAAGTAAGTTATGAGTAGGAATTTGTAGGCTAAATTGATTCTTATGTATACATATCAAGATAACCTTTAAAAATTTATTTTCACTTTTTGAAAACATGTTGATAGAAGCACTAGCTATTGTACACACAGATTTTAGTAGTAGATATTTCACATTATTCTCCTCCCTTTAATCATAAGTAACTTGAAACATTCAAATAATTTTTAGTTGACTTTTAAGTGTATCTGCTAAAATTTTATTTACTTAAAAAAAGAAATTGGGTAACCCTGATAACTTGACAAGAAAGATGAAAAACAAGAACTACTTAAAGTTGTTGTGGTTTTATTAACGGAGTATTAAATCCATAATGCTTTTCTTTTGAAATGGTTTTAGGTGTGGTTTGCCTATTCAGAGATTTCACTGAATATTACAATAGACTTTAAAAGTCATTGTGATATGCAAGGCTGTGTGTGTGTGTATGTGTGTGTGTGTGTGTATGTGTGTTTTGAGTGGAGAGAAGCTATGGTCTTACTCTTCCTCCAAACAGCAGTGATTTAAAAATTGTGCAGCATTTATAAAAGTTTGGGAAATATCAGTATTGTAGCAGTTTTAATTCCTTTTCATTTCTTTATTTTCCTTAAATCCTGTAAAACAGATTTTGAGCCCTCACCCCACAAAGCAAGTTATTATTGGTGTTCTCTGTGTCTTCCCCAAGGTCTTAGGTTCTAGGGAGGGAGAAAAGCCTTATGTACAGCAACATTTTCGAGAACATTCTCTGATGCACTCCTAAGTGCACACTGGTCATCTTGGAGTTGCCTGTTGCTCATGTCCTCATGTGCTCTTGGAATCCTATGGTTCTGAGGTTTATGAACCATGCTCAAACAATGGAGTTGTTGCCACTCAGGACCAAGAGGATGGTGCTTAGGATCCTGCTTCTAGGATATACCAGGCAACTTGCTTTCTGCTTGCACATTTTGCATCTCTTTCCAAAACTGGGAATATCCCTTTCCCTACTACTATGAGAAGCATCTCTTTATCTTCTCTGCCCTCCAAACTGTTTCACAAAAGACAGGAGAAGGATAAATCTGTCTTCTGACCTACCCATGCCCCTGAGCTAGGGAATAACATCAAATGCGCTTCTTGAAATGCAGAGGCTAAAAAATAAGTAGAGCAAAACCTAAACTAATGTTCCAACATATTATGCCAACAATGATTTTTAAAATATAAAACATAGAGATATGTTCACAATTTTCCTTGTTTGTTCATATTTAGTAAGAAATCAAGCAAAGGATAATATCACAGATGAAGGGGATGAACTATTTAAGATGGGCATCAAGATTCTCCAGCAGTCTAAAAGCCAAAAACAAAAAGCAGAGTAAGTCTTTATCAAGTTACCTTAGCCAACTTAAATTCCACATTGAGGGGCAAAAATTAAATTTTTTTCTTATTAATAGTTTATTGGTATAATAAATGACCCTATTCATCCATAAGATCAAATGATAGATATCAACCTAAACAAAGAGAACTGTGTATGAGATTGGCATCCCTACATCTTATGTGAAAAGCAGAATTAAGGTACTGATCTCGAGTACTCCAGCAAAAATATTGTTGGGGCTTTAATTTCCTAGATAATTTAAATGAAATAAAAAGTGCTATTTGAATTTAAAAGGCTGCTTCTGCATAACTGAACATTTGTATAGAACCTTATGGTTTTCAATGCACTTTCATATATGTGGTTTCATTTTATTCCCAGAACAGTCTTTTGAGGTAAGAAGAAATTCATTTTTTCTCTTTAAAAAGTCATAAACAAAAATTCAAAGATGTTAAAATGAGGTAACTAGAATACACAGCTGAGAAGTGACCACACTGGGGCCACATGGACTTACCCCATGTCTGTTGTTTCTCTTTTCATTCATCTGCTTTGTCTAAAGGGACACAGAAATGTCTTCTCCCACCCAGTAGAGGAGCACAATTTGAAGGCTCCAGTTAAACATAGGATTGAATCTTAACTCTATCACTTAACTGGGTGATCTTGGCAGGTTGCTAAACCTCTTTGTGCTCCAAACAATACAGTCAATCAAGCTCTTAGAACAGTTCCTGAGACATAGTGATCAGGTAATAAGTTTTTTTTTTTTCTATCTCCAATCTCATAATTCATAAGTGGAAGATAGGAGAGCAAAGAAAACAAAAGTTTTTGAACCAATAGTATAAAGAATGGGCCCTAAACCTGCAGGGAGACATCTCTTGCTTTCACAATGTATAGGCACATCAGCCCATAGGAAGCATCCTAGAACTGTAGTAGCCAGTTCTAGACATAGCAGCAACAGAATATATGAAATATTTTTAAAACCCAAAGCCTCTGAGTATGAATATAGAGGATAAGGGTTACTCAGCTGGTCATCCTTATTATAACAATGTCAACAACTAGTTTTTACTAGTTATTGCTCTAGGTACTTTATTTTTCTTAATACAAAAATCTTTTATTTGCTTAATAAGATCTATTTTCAATTAACTTTATATGCATAAGATTAACAATATACAGTATAAGTACAGAGTTTAGCAAATTGTTGAAAAAAAAAACTGTTCCTCAACAGTCGAGACAAAGACTTCAAAGTTATCACATCTCGAAAAGTGTCAGTTTCACTTCTATAGATTACCTTTTAGGTACTTTCAGTTACCACAGATCAGGGGGAATATATGGTATTTAGCCTTTTGGGATTGGCTTATTTCACTAAGTATAATGGTTTCCAATTGCACTCATTTTGTTGCAAATGACAAGATTTCATTTTTTTACTGCTGTAGTATTCCATGGTGTACATATCCCGTGATTTTTTTTTTTATCCAGTCTTCTGTTGACAGACTTTTGGATTGATTCCATATCTTGGCTATTGTGAATTGAGCTACAATAAACATGAGGTACAGATAATTCTTCCCTATGCTGATTTCATTTCCCTTGGGTAAATTAGCTGGGTCATAACATAGGTCTATATTCAAATTTATGAGGTAGCTTCATACCTTATTGCACAGTGGCTGTACCAGTTTACATTCCCACCATCAGTAGATTAGAGTACCTTTTTCCAAGTAGCCTCACCAGCATTTGTTTTTTTTTTTTTTTTTTGCTGATTTCTGTATGAAAGCCATTCTAATGGAGGTGAGGTGAAACCTCATTGTGGTTTTGATTTGCATATTCCTGATGGCTAGTGATCCTGAACATTTTTTCTTCTGTCTATTAACCATTTGGATTTCCTCTTTTGAAAAATGCCTGTTTAAGTCCTTTGTCTATTTCTTAACTGGGTTTTTTGTTTTGTTGTTGTAGAATTTCTTGAGTACTTTGTATATTCTGGGTATTAATCCTTTATCAGTTGCATAGGTTGCAAATAATTTCTCCCATTCTCTCGGTTGCCTCTTTACTTTGCTGAGTATTTCTTTTGCAGTGCAGAAACTTCTCAATTTGATTTAATCTCATTTGTCAATTTTGGCTTTGATTTCCTGTGCCTCTGGGATCTTTTACAAGAAGTCTTTGCTTATGCCAATGTCTTTCAGGGTATCCCCAATGTTCTCTAATAATTTGATGGTATCGGGTTGTAGATTTAGGTCTTTGGTCCATTTTGAGTGGATTTTTGTATAAGGTGTAGGGGTCTTGCTTCATACCTCTGCATGTTGAAATCCAGTTTTCTCAGCACCATTTGTTGAAAAGGCTGTTCTTGCTCCAAGGATTGATTTTAGCTCCTTTGTCAAAGATAAGTTAGTTGTAGATACATGGATTGATTTTTGGAGTTTCTATCCTATTCTATTCCATTGTTCTATCCATCTATTTTTGTGCCAATACCAGGCTGTTTTGTTTATAAATGTGCTCTAGTATATCTTGAAATCTGGTATTGTGATGCTTCTGGCTTTGTTTTTGTTGCATAAGATTGCTTTCGCTATTCTGGATCTCCTGTGTTTCCATATGAATTTCAGAATTGCTTTTTCTATATCTGAGAAAAAGTCATTGGTATTTTGATTGGTATTTCATTGAATCTGTAAATTGCTTTCAATAGTATGGACATTTTGATGATATTGATTCTTCCAATCCATGAACATGGAAGATTTTCTCATTTTTTTGTTTCTTCTTCAATTTCTTTCTTTAATGCTTTGTAACGCTTATCATAGAGATCTTTGATGTCCTTGGTTAAATTTATTCCAAGGTATTTAATTATTTTGTAGCTATTGTGAATGGAATTGATCTTAGAAGTTCTTTCTCAGCTGAGGCATTGTCTGTGTATACAAAGGCTATTGATTTTTGTGTGCTAATTTTATATCCTTCCACTTTACCAAACTCTTCTTCTTCTTCTTTTTTTTTTTTTTTGACAGGCAGAGTGGACAGTGAGAGAGAGAGAGAGACAAAGAAAAAGGTCTTCCTTTGCCGTTGGTTCACCCTCCAATGGCTGCCATGGCCAGCGTGCTGCAGCCAGCGCACCACGCTGATCCGATGGCAGGAGCCAGGTGCTTATCCTGATCTCCCATGGGGTGCAGGGCCCAAGCACTTGGGCCATCCTCCACTGCACTCCCTGGCCACAGCAGAGAGCTGGCCTGGAAGATGGGCAACTGGGACAGAATCCGGTGCCCCGACCAGGACTAGAACCCGATGTGCC
This sequence comes from Sylvilagus floridanus, assembly GCA_949820135.1. NCBI lineage: Eukaryota > Metazoa > Chordata > Mammalia > Lagomorpha > Leporidae > Sylvilagus > Sylvilagus floridanus. Next base: position 92,220,599 of record OX463231.1, read on the forward strand.
GGCACCGCAAGGAGGATTAGCCTATTGAGCCATGGCGTCGGCCCTACCAAACTCTTCTATGAGTTCCAATAGTCTCTTAGGAATCTTTTGTAACCCCTATATATAGGATCATGTCATCTGCAAATAGGGATAGTTTGACTTCCTCCTTCCCAATTTGTATCCCTTTTATTTCTTTTGCTTGCCTAATGGCTCTGGCTGAAACTTCCAGGACTATATTGAATAGCACTGGTGATAGTGGGGCATCCTTGTCTGGTTCTGAATCTTAGTGAGAATGCTTCAAACTTTTCCCCATTCAATAGGATGCTGGCCATGAGTTTTTTATAAATTGCCTTGAATGTATTGAGGAATGTTTCTACTATACCAAATTTGCTTATTTTTTTATCATGAAAGGATACTGTATTTTATCAAATGCTTTCTTTGCATCTATTGAGATAATCATATGGTTTTTGTTCTTCAGTTTATTAATGTGGTATATTACATTAATTTGGGAATGTTGAACCATCCCTGCATACCAGGGATAAATCCCAGTTGGTCTTGGTGAATGATCTATCTGATGTGTTGCTGGATTCAATAAGCTAGTATTTTGTTGAGGATTTCTGTATCTATGTTCATCAGAGAAATTGATCTGTAGCTTTCTTTCTCTGCTGTTTCTTTTTCGGGTTTAGGAATTAAGGTGATGCTGGCTTCATAGAAGAAGTTTGGGAAGATTCCATTCCATTCAATTTTGAATACCTTGAGAAGAATTGGAGTTAGTTCTTCTTTAAATGTCTGGTAGAATGTAGCAGTGAAGCCATCTGGTTCTGGGCTTTTCTTTGCTGGGAGGGTCTTTATTACTGATTCAATTTATGTCTTGGTTATCGGGTTTTCTATGTCTTCATTGCTCAAGTTAGTTTAGTTATACATGTCCAGCAATCTGGTCATTTCTTCTAGATTTCCTGATTTGTTGGCATACAGCTCTTTGTAGTAATTTCTGATGATCCTTTTTATTTCTGTGGTGTCTGTTGTTATAGTTCCTTTTTCATCTCTAATTTTATTGATTTGGGTCTTCTTCCTCTTTTTTGGTTAGATGGGCCAATGGTGTGTCAATTTGTTTTTTGTTTTTGTTTTTTTGCTAATCTTTTTTTTATTTCAATTTTGTTTATTTCTTCTCTAATTTTAATTATTTCTTTTCTCCTACTAATTTTGGGTTTGGTTTGCTGTTGTTTTTCCAGGTCCTTGAGTTGGATTGATAACTTATTTATTTGGTGACTTTCCAATTTCTTGATGTAGGCACCAATTTCTGTAAACTTTCTTCTTAATGCTACTTTTACTGATGGTATCCTGTAAATCTCCAGCATTGTTTTTAAGTTTCCAAATTCTTCTGTTTTTTGGTCTGACTGTGAAATTTCTAGAGATTTGTCTTCTAACCTGGATATTGTTTCTTCTGCCTCACAGAATCTGTTGTTAAGGCTTTCCACTGCAGTTTTTTATCTATTGAATCCTTCATTTCTAATATTTCATTTTGATTTCTCTTTAAAATTTAAATTTCATGAGAAAAATTTTCTTTCATGTCACATCTGGATTTCTTTAATTCATGCATTGTTTCTAATTACTTCTAAGTAATCATACAATCAATTTTTTGAATTCCATTTCTGGAATCAATCTCTTCATCTTCACATTCTAGTGTTAAAGTGTTGTTGTGTTCCTTGGGGGCATCATGTTGTCTTCCTTATTCTTGTTTCTTGAATAGCTACACCTCTTTTTAGACATTTGTGGGGATGTGGATATATTTTGTTTTCCCCTCTGATGGCTTTTAACTTTGGACAATGCCTCTGTGGCTTATTGGAGTTTGTACACTTTTAGTGAATACCCAGAGGCACATGCTGGGTGTGGTCAGGAAGTTCTGTTCAGAGCTCCAGAGTGAAGAGAATGTTCAAGATGACACCAAAATTGAGTATGTTAAATATACTCTACTTTTTTTATTATTAGAGGAGAGGTTTTTATCAGCTCTGTAGGCATAATTGCACATTCGTTTTCTCTCCTCCAAGGTGACCAATGGCTGGGTGCTAGCCCCAGTGGGTGCAATATTCAACTGTGCTACCACAAGTACTACACAAAGGATCCATGCAGTCCTCGATTTTAGCATGGATCCCACAGCAATGATCCTCACCATTCAATCAGGGAGCCCTGAGCATGTAGAGCTGCCCACAGTGACTGCCCAGAGACCCAGCCACATCCTGTACCCTACCACATAGCCACAGTGTTTTCACAATCCCAGCTTACAAGGATCCCACAGTCACATGTACCCAGCCCCCCATCAGTTCTCTCAGCCAGACTCAAGCATCTCCTTTCAGCTGGTTCCTGGGTGTGCTGACACAAACTGGCACAATGGTTATATATGTCCAAAATGGTGCCTGCCCTCTCTCAGGTAGTTATAGAACGCCAGTACTGGGTGGTCAGAGAGAGAGAAACATGCTCCCTCTTTTTCCTCTAGTTTGTCAGGTACACAGTTCCCACAGGGCTCCAAACTGGATTCAAACCTGGCTCTTTCTAAAGCTTTTGAATGTCCCTAGGGGTTGTCTGATGGCACTGGGGTAAAATGAGGCCCCCAAAATACAATCCAGTACAGTGCAGAAGTCATCACACGAGGGCACCCACTGAGTAACAATAGAGAATTCTCAACTAGCCCAGCTATATGAGAGAACAATGGAGTTATGAGAAATGGCTGATCCATGAGGTTTCAGAAGAGCTCTGCTTATAGTAGGAGAGCCCAAAAAATCGGGGGCCCACTTGGTATGCCTCATCAAGTCCAAAGACCCTCTGGATTCAGCATAACAGGCAGTTCCAATGTAGAAATGATACCAGCCCTTTTAATTCATCAACACCCACGTCCTGGACAGAGTCATTCATCCAGTTAGCCTCTTAGGTGTGAATGGGGGAAAGTATTGAATATGCCAGCACTGTTAAAAGTACAGAAGTTATGCAAGTATATGTCAAAGACACACAAACCTGTCTGAGCAAGTAAGGAAGCCTCACTGACAACCAAGTTTGGTCCTTCATTAAGGACCTCAACCAGGAAAGTTGGGAGATAAGTTGCTAATATGCCCTTAGAAAAGCATTTATCCTGTGCTCCCCGGGGGGCCCTCCTTAGCATAGCCCATGCTGGATCCTTTAGAAATTATCCAGACACATAACTGAATTTTCTTTTTGAAAACTTGCCCTGCTTCTGGGTTTCTCCTGTTTTTTGTTTGTTTGTTTGCTTGTTTGTTTTCTTCTCTTGGATCGCATTCCAGATATTAATCTTATCTAACCACCAGCGACTTTCTCCAGCCCTAGATTTTTACCTTATATCACCTTGGGTTTCCTAACTTGGGAACCCATGTGCTCACCCTGCCCCCGGGGATCAAAGGTACCTAGAAGGATTTGTTCTGTAGCCTGTTGCTGCTTCCTGAGACTAGATATAATGCTAGATATACTGAATATACTATGGGATAACTGTACATCCCATCTCAGCTTTCTGTGCCCTGGTCTGTGTTGGTGCCCATGTCATCTCAGCAGGAAGCCATGTAACTGAAAGACTCAAGAAGGTCTGTATCCGGTGTCAGGCTATCTTCCTGATATCTATCCTGGAGTGCAAGGCACTTGCTTTTATTGGCCTTTGAAACCTTCCGCTTATTTTCTTCCAGTTTCCAGGATCTTAGCTTGCTTTGGCCACAGTTAATTTCTTTCTTGATCTCTGGCTCCCAGTTTTTCCACAGGCTCTTATCCATGAGAGTACTGATCCTCTATTTTGACATCTAGGACCTGAATGATTGTCTGAGGCTCTTCTTGCCCAGACTGTTCTGCTCCAGCTTTGCTGAAGAGGGGCCTGTTTTAGCATCAGTATGGATAGGCTATGCATAAAGTTTAGCCTCCTGCTTATTCTAAATTGGAAGCAATAGATTTGTGTGTTTTTTCCTGTATTTGAGTCAAAGTTACAGGTTAGAGGTTAATGTTTTCTGATCTTGCTACCAAAAAAGGAAGTTACAAAAGTGAAAATAAATCCCAAAAGTACTCTTTCTCTCACCGATGTTTTGACCTTGCAAGATTCTCCATCACTACTTGTTATACAATTGCAAATTAGGTCCAGGTGACTTCTGACTAGGACTCAAAAAAATGCAGTGTAAGGTAATCCTAAGTCATCTCTATTTTTAATCACTGAATTTTCATACCACTTACAACCTACTTATAGGAGAGCAATTATTGTGCTATAAAACTTAAGAATCAGTACTGTAGTCTCAAGTATAATAGATCCTACCAGGTAGAAGTAGAATGAAGAAAATAAGGGAAAACATCATTTTTGAAAAATTTCCAACTTTATGTTTTTCAAACAGAGCCTACATACTCTTTGCAAAAGCAGCTGACATGGGAAACTTGAAAGCTATGGAGAAAATGGCTGATGCTTTGCTGTTTGGAAATTTTGGCATGCAAAACATAACTGCAGCTATCCAATTATATGAGTCCTTGGCTAAAGAAGGATCTTACAAAGCCCAGAATGTGAGTTTTGAAAGAAATTGAAAGCTTAAATAACTACATCCTGAAATAACTACAGACAAGAAACATGTGAAAGGAGTTGAGCAATAGTATTCCAGTCCAGACATAGGGAGGTGTTGAAACAGTGGTGCTGTGGTAGGAATACAGCAGGAGTTCTGGGTAAATTATTCTAGCTCCAAACCCATGGAACAAAATGGAACTGTTCCCTAAACCACATTCCTACTTCATGTCCATGTATGTGTGTGTTTTGAGAAACTTAGGGACCTCTGAACCCCTAACATAAATGTTATATAAAATATATTCACCTATACAAAGAAAATGGAAACAAATCTGTTATCTTAAGGTGATTTGTTTGCCTGATTTTTACAAGTCAAATATTTTGTAAGCTAAATTTGTTTCCTTTTCTATATTAATAAATGTATTTTATTCTGAGAATCACATAACCATTTCATGGAAAACAAAAATTTTTTAAATAACATTAACATGCCAGCCATCCTGACTCAGGACTGTTAGTATTGCTTTGTATTTTTGCTTAACTTCTTTCTGTATGCATCTCTTTTCTACAAATTCTTAATTTCAATGCAAGTGCATATATTTCTGGCTACTTTCACTTAATGCTATAGCAAGGGCATGTTTCATGTTGCTATTTTTTTTTTTGTATGAAAGCAGTTCTTTTCCTGATTTACAAAACAAAGTTATGCACAGAAACAACACAGTAAAATCTGAGAATGCAATAAGTATGAAGAAGAAAATAAAGATATCCAGGGGTGGTCATTGTGGCTTTCAGGTTATGTTGTGCTAGTGACACTTGCATCCCATATTGGAATGTCTGGTTCAAATACTGGTTGTTCTGCTTCTGATCCAGGTCCTCTTAATGTTTCTGGGGAGGCAGCAGATGCTGATGGTTCAAGTACCTGAGTCCCTACCACCCACATGAGAGACCTGGATGAAGTTCCAGGCTCCTGACTATACCTTGGCTCAGCTCTGGTTGTTCTATACATTTGAGGAGTGAACCAACAGGTGTGAGGTTCTCTCTCTCTCTCTCTCTCTCTCTCTCTCAAGGCTAAGTGCTAAGCCAGTGCTGAGGGCAACAACTCTAATGTATGACCATTGGCCATATATTATCACAGCCATCTTTGTAGAAGAAAACAAGCCTTGCTGAGATGATGTAGGAAATGTAAAGTGGGAGATTTGGGGATGGCATGTGGTAAGGGAGCAGGTGTTCTGAACTCAGAACATTTGACACCTGTGAGTCCAGATTCTGCAGTCTAATAACTCTTCCATCTTTTGTTCATGTTTTTTAATGTCCCTGAAGAAAATAGTTCTTCTGAACTCAGATTACGCAAATCTGAAAGAAGGGATTGACAGTAATATACACAACCTTTCACAAGGTTGCTATAAGGATTAAGTAACATCTGCCAAGAGCCCTTAGCAAATGCTAGAGAACAGTAATGAATATTGTTGTGTTATGATTTCAGTTTCAAAAGCTTTGTCTTTGGGATCTGTCAGTCCTGACTTCATATCTGAGCTCCAGCAGAGACCCCTGTGACTTTCCTCTCTGAGTCTCTATTTCCTCATCTATAAAATAGGTATATTTATCTAGTATATGTGTGTTTTGACTCAATGAAGACCAAAAGACAGAACATGAGTAAGGACAAACTTATGACCCAAAAAGCTGACATTGAACTGGTATGCAAAAATCAGTCATGCTGTTTACTGACATGCTTAAATACTACAATATATAATGCTACAATATCACTTAAAAAAAAAACTCTGAAACCCCCTCTTCTACTCTCCCTGACATCCTAGACACCCCTATTCCTCACTCACACTCCCCTCCACTAAAACTCAATGATCCAGCAATGTCTAGATAAGCAGGTGTTAATGTCTAGATAAGCAGGGAACCTCCAGAAGCCTACTCCAGCACTGCAGCTGAATTCAATTATATTGTTTTGCTGGCTTCAATTCTATATGTTCACTATCATTTCTGTCATCACTCTGGAAAATCTGCTTCCAATGGCAAATCATTTTTCAGTTGATTTTTTCCTTATGCAAAGAAGAACTAGTTAAGGTTATTTCATGCCACAGACAATGCTTGTTTCAATGTCTGGTTGTTAGGACCAGGCTGGCCACCAGCCATACTGATAATGGTCTTCTAACAAGCCTGCTGGATGACAACCTTTCTTCTCTGGCTATTCATGCCAGCCTGATATCAGAATCCTGCATGTCACTGAAAATGACAATAAAAGACAGGATAGACAGATATATATATATGTATATATATATATATATATATATATATATATATATATATGGAGAGAGAGAGTAATAGAATAAGAATGAGGGTGCCTAATATATCATGGAGAATAATTGAATATAATACACTGCAATGTAATAGATGGGAGGATCCTGGCATACCAGAGACCCTGTAGAGACCCAAAGTAATGAAGAAAAACAAAAAGGATAAAATTCACATTATAAAGTGATATTGAAGAAATAGAGGGAAGAAACACAATTTTAGGTGATGTACAAAAGGAAGCCACATGAGGGAAAGGAGGCACAATTATTTCTTTGCATACACCTTGAATGGCTTTCCTGGCAAAAATCCAAGTAAATTGAAGGAAATCTCAGTAGGGGGAACAAAAGCAATTAAGATTATGAGCTCAAATCATTGCATTGATTTCCAAAGAAGCTGTACCTACTGCACAAGAGAACTATTAATTAATGGAGTATTCTTCATGAAAATGGTGGAAATGAGGAAATTTCAAGTAATTACACCCTACAAGTTATGCTGTGAGATATTGCATTCTACCAACCTGAAGGCAGATAATTTATGTATTTTGTATTTCTCTAATTCTCATCGAGGAGGCAGAAATTCAGAATTAGATATACTCACATTGTTCTTAATGTGGATGCAATGTTCTAAGTAGGAAATTTGCATGTTAATTTTCCAAATAAAATGATAGGATTTGGCCAAGAATCAATAAGTTGATCATTCATATCATATGGCCCTTAAAGTTTAGTTTAGTGATGATTAACTCTAGGTGGTATGCTTTGTGGCTATTATTTTCTTTTAAAAAACCCTTTTCTGTTAGATTCTGTTTGTGGGCATGTATTATCCTTGATATCAGAAAACATTATCAACTCTGGTGCATGCACTCCCTTGGTTACATATGCGGAATCCTCAAAAAGTTCATGGAAAAAATGCATGTTCTGGACAAACTTCATATATTTCAATTTTTTGCACCAAAATAAATTTTCTTTAATTCTGTTTTCACACAAGCTTTTTGAAGTCCCTTGTAGTTTAAAATCAGAAAACTCATTCTATCATGTAACAATAACCATAATTGATATGAATAAAAGGTAAAAATATATGAATAGCTTCCTGTTTTACTGTGCTTTGTGATTTTAGAATAATTCTGTCACAAAGATTTCACATGTTTTCCATTTATTTCAGACTTGAATTATAGAACTGTTTCAAGGAAGGTCTATTGTTAGCCCTGTACTACTGCTAAAAAAAAAAAAAATCATTTTTATTACCAATCTAATGATTACTTTGATAATTCCAGGATTACCTGTGTAGAGAATTTCTTCTTGATGTTAATGCTGTTTTTGTATTAAGAGCTCAGACAGTATCTGAGTTGCTCATTAGGGTTGATTTCATACTTTTCTTTGGTATACAATTTGAGCTGAAAGTAATGATCACAGGTGCTTTCAAACCTCATAAATAATTAAAGGAAAATTGCTTAATCATTTTTCCCTTTTTAATAATAATTTCTTATATAAAAAGTAAAAGGAGGAATATTTAAATTTTAAATTATTATTATGAAACCCAAGTAATTTACTTCTAAGTACAATAAAATATCCTTTACACTTAACTCTTTTCACTCAAATCCCAGCTGCAACAATGCCTCCTTAAAAGCCACAGCACACCAGTTGACTTTAGAATCAAAAGCTTGACCTTTAAAAAATACTGAAAGTGTCATTAATGCCATCACTGTTGTATAGCTTCTCTTGACTCACAACATTTCTCTTTTTTAGATTAAGATTTAATCATTCTATAATCCATCTCATTTCATCTCACCCTTATCTCAGAGCAAGATCAATTAGAAACTGATTATTATGAAATTGTTAGGTTATGATGCCCATGTGTAAAGGAATAATCCAGTGCTAACAATAATCAGCATATATATTACATGACAGCCCAAACATTTTTTTGCCTTTCTTTAGTACTCTGGCATGCTTTAAGCAATGTAAGAAAACTAATAATAAAATAAAATGAAAATTGAGCTCTCCAAAGGATTCAAAATCACCCATTGTTATTTTTCTATAAAGCAAGAGAAAGAATGACCTTGGGTTGGTTTTTCAAGGCTGTTAAAATCATGGCTTTAGCCTTTATTTTTTAGAATGAGCTTTATATAGAGGAACACTCTATTTACAAAAGTGAAATTTAACTCCCACACAATCCACTTCACAACTTCATGAGCCCTAAGATTTCTCCAGGAAGATTAGACCAGAAAGCATTCTAGGCTCTGCACAAAATGATAGCACTGTTGGTTAAAGCATCCTAAAACACAAGCCCAACCCAAGAGAACAGTGTCTTCATTTTCTTATATAAAGATCAGTATATGTGTTTACTGTCAAGTGTCAAAGTTTCTTCATACTAAACCATATTCTAAATTGAGCAGAATCAAAAAGTGCCAAGAGTTGCAAGATAAATAAAAATATAATATTGGATGGAAATTGATCCTTAAAAAAGAGCTAATTTAGCCATTTTAAATACACAAGAGTTAGCAGAGTTCCAGGGTTTCAGATGCCTTCTATTTGTAATAACTGCCTTATGGTGAAATTTCTTAAGTAGGGAAACTTTGAGACCAAAGAGGAATTGGCAGGATCATAAAAGTTGTATGAGGTATGCGTGTGTGGGTGTGTAGTTTTACTTTGGGTGTGTGTATTCAGTAAATGACACAAATTTACTTATTAACCAAATACCTATTAGTGCTCTTATGCTTTTGGAAAATGAACTCTGCAGTCAGTATCCTATTTTTTTTAAGAGCTGGATCAGAAGAGAAGCAGCTGGGACTAGAACCAATGCCCATATGGGATGCCGGTACTTCAGGCCAGGGCTTTAACCCGCTGTGTAACAGCGCTGGCCTCAATATCCTAGTTTTAAAAGTAACACAGTTGTTTGTCTTTGAAATTGTAATAAAAGTTCTAGAAAATTTCAATTTCTTTTTTTTTATTTTTATTTTATTTATTTGAAAGAGTTACAGAGAGAGGTAGAGACAGAGAGGTGGGTCTTCCATCTGCTGGTTCACTCCCCAGATGGCCCCAACAGGCAGAGCTGTGCTGATTCGAAGCCAGGAGCCAGGAGCTTCTTTCGAGTCTCCCACGTTGGTGCAGGAGCCCAAGAACTTGAGCCATCTTCTACTGCTTTCCCAAGCCATAGCAGAGAGATGGATCAGAAGAGGAGCAGCCAGGACTAGAACCAGCGCCCATATGGGATTCCAGCATCACAGGCAGTAGCTTTACCCACTATGCCACAACATCAGCCCCAGAATGCTTTTCTTTTTAAGATTTATTTTTATTTATTTGAAAGGCAGAGTGACAGACAAAGAGAGAGAGAGAGATCTGCCATCAACTGATTGATTCCCCAAATGATCACAATGGCTAGGGCTGGACCAGGCTGAGGCTAGGAACCTTCAACTCTATCAGGGTCTCCCTTATGGGTGGCAGGGGCCCCAAGTACTTGGGCCATTTTCCACTGTCTTCGCAGGCACATAGAAGAAGGCTGGACCTGAAGATGAGCAGCTGGGATTCAAACCAGCTCTCTGGTACGGGATGCCTGTATTGTAGGCAAGGGCTTAACCAGCTATGCCACAACAGCAGCCTGAAATGCACTTTTCTCAGAAGCATCTGGAGCAGAGTGCAACAAACAGTTTGCAATGAGTTCAAATCTCTTGGCTCAATCCAATTCCGTCTCTGAATACTTACAAATGATGTCACTATCATCTTGTCAGTGACCGAGGGCAAGAAAGAAGTCATAGGGCTTGGAGTTTGTCGAATTCTGTAAAGAACACATAGGTCTGGTGACTTTAGTGGGTAAAGTTCCCTATCATGTTTCTAAAATGTTTGTTTATGAAAGGTCCAAAAAATAAAGCAGCATACTTTTGTCAAGAAGGATGAGGTCACTAAGAACAAGTTGCATTGAGCATGGTCTATTTTAAGGAGGTTGCTAGATCAGAATTGTGGAAAATTGTGGTAGATATGATAATCCTATATGTTATCCATTATAATATGACACCACTATTTTATATACTTTTAGAGTGTATGTTATAAAATTATATTAATACTGTCAATTAAAATACAAGATAATTTTTTGATAATTTCTTTGTATTAAAAAAAGTGCTGCCTTGACTCATAGAATGACAAATGCCCTAAACAGCACTCTGTCCTCAGAATCAGCCCTTAAAGGTTTTCAGATCTGGCTAAAAAGCCCATGAGAGCATTTCAGGCATGGAAAGCCAAGACACTGTGGCAAAAAATGGCCTACATGAAAGATCTCTGTGAGTGAGATCCCAGTGGAAAGAAGGGACTATCAAAGAAGGAGGTACTTTTCTCTGAAGGGAGGAGAGAACTTCCACTTTGATTATGGCCTTGTCTAAATAAGGTTGGAGTTTGTGAATTCAAGAGGCTTCCATAGCCTTGGCAGCTCATGACAAGAGCCTCTGTTGATTACTGACATCATAAATAAGAGTGTCAATTGTTAAATCAACAACAGGAGTCACTGTGCACTTGCTCCCCATGTAGGACCTATGTTCTTAATGAGTTATACTATGAGAATTAAGGGTAAAACTTGTCTTCAAACAGTACTTTATACTTTGTGTATCCATGTGGGTGCAAACCATTAAAACATTTACTTAGTCTAGAGTTGATCTTCTGTATATAAAGCTAATTAAAAATGAATCTTAATGAAGAAAGGGATGGGAGAGGGAGTAAGAGATGGAACAGGAGTGGGGGTGGGAGAGTGGGTATGGGGGGAAGAACCACTATATTCCAAAATCTGTACCTAATGAAATTTATATTTATTAAATAAAAGTTTTCTAAAAAAATAAAAGTGCTGCCTTGGGCTTTTTAAACATAGATTTTTATTATATATCTATCTTTGGTTACACAAAAAGGTAATTAATTATAAGTTAAATATATCAGTATCTTAGTTCATTTTGTGCTGCTATAACAAAATATCACAGATTGGATAATTTATAAAGAAAAGAAATTTATTTCTTACAATTCTACAGTCTGGGAAGTCCAGTAGCAAGGCTGGGGAGTCCCACATTTGGAAAGAGCCTTCTTTGCTGAGTCATAACATGACAAAGTGGGGGAATATGCCAGTTTAGGTTCCATCTCTTCTTATAAGGCCGCCAGTACCATCATAATAACCCCACCCAGATAGCTTTGTTTAACTTTAATTACCTCCCAAAGGCCATACCTCTGAATACCATCAACATTTAAATTTGAGAATCAGCTTTCCAACATAAATTGTGGGAGATGTTACAGGTATAGCAAGACTTGTCTCCCGAAAATTCAGACAAGATGTTTAAACTCTGATGTCTTAATGTTGCTGGCTGATGGATTAAGGATGTAGACTTAATCTAGTTGTGGCGGCTAAGAGGTGGGGCTGGTGAAAGGTGATTAGGTCGCTGGGGGCACGCTCTCAGAAGAGTGGGTCTCATGAGCAGGTTATTTTGCGTTTGAATTTGGCCTAGGTTCTCTCTCTGTACCTCTGCTTCCTTCACCATGTGATCATTCCTCTGCACCCACCATGATTAGCTCCTGTCAGACACCAGGCTATGGGGCTGCTCAATCCTGAATCATAATCCTTAAACTGCAAATTGAAAGAAACCTTTTCTTTCTCAGAATGCTCCTCTTGGGTATTTTAGTTAAAGTAACAAAAAGTAGAGGCTGGCATTTTGGCACAGCGGGTTAAGCTGCCACCTGTGACACCAGCATTCCAAATGGGTGCCAGTTTGAGTCCCAGCTGCACCACTTCTGATCCAGAAAATAGCTCAAGCGCTGTGGCCTCTGAACCCACATGGGAGACCTGGATGAAGCTCCAAGCTCCTGGCTTCAGCTTGGCCCACCCCTGGCCATTGCAGCCATTTGGGAAGTGAACAAATGAATGGGAGATATTCCTATGTGTGTTTCTCCTCTCTCTCTGTAACTCTGCCTTTCAAAGAAATAAGTAAATAACAAATTAAAAACAAAAAGTGGAATAATATAGGGAACACGTTCAAACCAAAGCAATTAAAGCAATTAGTTATTGTTCCTAAAATTTCCTCAGAGTTCAAATTAGAATAGTAGATACATTTTTCCAATATGATATCTTCTGCACCATTAAGAATATTGTTGTTGCAGAATTTCTTAAGGGAATGATCCACTATTTTCACTAGAATTTTCTTCCAAACCACTGACTCATTCTGCACTATTTATGTATGCACTTTCCTATTTAACTAATTTCCTATTTAACTAAAAAAAAAAAAGAGTTTATCATCTTTTGCTGTCCCTGGAGTCTGTCTACAGTACTGCAGAATCTCTAGCACAGTAATAAGCCACCAGGCATCTGTGCTCAGCAGGCACCAGGCATCCAATGTACACTGGTTTATTGCAGTGCTCACACATGTGTCAGAATCAAACCACACACACACTCTCCATTGGACATACATTCTGCTCTTCTTTCTCTCCCTTAGTAGAAATCATCATTTGGAATTTTTTTCCTCCAACTAACAGTCAAGAGGTGCTAACTTGGAAGATGGGTGACCATGTGCAAAATAAATGGCTTCTACTGTCTACTTCAATGGATTGTTTTTGACTTTGCATTAGTCTTCTGTATTATGACCTCTTAAATTGTTTCTGATATTCTCATGAAGGTTTTTTGGACAATATGCTGTGGTTAAGTGGTGTTTCTGTAGAAGATATATCTGGGGTTTCCTATTGAACCTCTTACTTTGAAATCAGGCTTTCACTTTTTATTCGTTGTACTTCTTGCTGTTGGAATATTCTATATCAATTACATTGCATTTTTTAAGATATGAACAGGAAAAAAAATTTAATTTTTAAATTAATGAAAGAGAAAACTTTTTTTCAATAAAGGAAAACACATAAACATCATTGGTTTATAATTTTTTATTATTTATTCTAAAATTTAGTAGGAATTGTCCTATTTTCGTGTGTGATGCAATTCTCCCACTATTTTGATCTTTGCCAAATTCTTATAGCCTTCGCAAAAGTATTTTGTTACAGTATAAGAAATAAATTAACAATGCAAATTATTAAGGAGCAGACATTTAAAACGTCCCTTACCAATATAAATGAAAATAACTCTGAACTAAATTGATTTAATGATCCTTATTGTTTCTTTTGCACTTTAGGCATTAGGATTTTTGTCTTCTTATGGAATAGGAATGGAATATGATCAAGCCAAGGTAAAATCATTCTATTTTTTTCTTCTGGCACAAAATCAATTTCTTTAAAATGACATTGAATAGAGCCTACTTTTTAAGTAAGCAGGTTCACTCTAGGGTGGTGATTAAATAACCAGATCGAAAGAAAAATGTAGTATTATTCTGAGAGAAGTTTCTTTAAGAATCATATTGTGGATTCTTCTGTAAAGGTGAATAATATCTGTTCATGGAGATGTTTTGATGGTTAGATATTATATATGATATCCTTATCCCAAACTCCAGAACATGGTTAACTCCCAGTAAATGACAGCCACATTAACAGAGGAAGAGACCAATATTTGGAATATATTTTGGAGTACTTCCAGGTTTATTCCCAGGCTAGGAGTGAAAAAGCAATGTTTGTTTGATTTTCAAATTTAGATGAGCGATGTGTTTCTTTTTTTTTTTTTTTAATTTTAGGCACTCATCTATTATACCTTTGGAAGTGCTGGTGGAAGCATGATGTCTCAGATGATTTTGGTTTGTAAATTTAATATTCTAAGACCAAAATAGGTATATAATAAATACAACATTGTCTGCATATTAAAAATACATATGCTTGTGTTTTAGGGGTACAGATATTTGTCAGGAATCAATGTTCTGCAGAATTGTGAAGTTGCCCTAAATCATTACAAGAAAGTGGCAGATTATAGTGAGTAATCCTCATATTTTAAGACAAACAGATTTGCCACACAATTTAGAAAAATAAACATCAATCAATAAAAATTAATAAAAATATTTATCCTTTTAACATCTACTATAGTAGAATTGTTTTAATACTGTACTATAAGGGAGAATTTCTGTTTCCTTAATAGTTACTTTTCAAAAGGTTTAATTTTTTAAAAATGTTTTAAATCACTACATTCATCTTTTAATTTTGTCAGTATACATCCCAAATGTTTCTATTTTACTTTTCTTGTGATGTTGTTACTTAAACTGAGAATCTGAACATACAACCAGCAGACACTAAGCAGTTCCCTCCTGCCTCTAACATTCGGAATACGGGATGACTTATTAGAACTTCTTAACATGATAAATATTAAGAACATACATGAGAAACCTATCTCTGCACTTAAGAACAATTCAATCATTTATCTGTTATCCTATGATTTCTGTACAGAAAATAGAATGTGAGGCTAATAAATGTTCCTAGAATCATATTCAAAGTTGTGCATAACATTTTAACTTTCAGCATTACTGAAACAGACTACATAGCAATGTTTTAAATAGAAGGTTTTCAGAAGTGAATAATGTAAGGTCCACTTAGTTAATCAGAAAAATATGTAGGGGCCCGTGCTGCGGCGCAGTGGGTAAACCAGCTCCTGCGGCACTAGCATCCCATGTGTGCGTTGGTTTGAGTCCCAGCTGCTTCACTTCTGATCCATCTCCCTGCTGATGTGCCTGGGAAAGCAGCAAAAGATGGCCCAAGTGCTTGGGCCCCTGCACCCATGTGGGAAAGCTGGAAGAAGCTCCTAACCTGGTTTTGGATCAGCCCAGTTCCAGCCATTGCAGCCATTTGGGGAGTGAAATAGAGGATGGAGAATCTCTGTCTTTTCCTCTCTCTCTATTTCTCTCTAACTCTGCCTTTCAAATAAATAAATAAATCTTTAAAAAATAAAAATATCTAAACACATATTTTTGTCTCCATTAAGTTCTAAGGAAAGAAAAAAGAGAAGACTACTTTTGAATTTTTTAAGATAAATATTATCTATTTAAAAGGCAGAGTTACAGAGAGAGAGGGGGAAAGACAGAGAGAGAAGTTTCATCTGCAGCTTCATTCCCCAAATGGCCACATGGCCAGTGCCTGGCCAGGCAGAAGTCAAGGACCAGGAGCCTCATCTGCGTCTCCCACGTAGTCGCAGGGGCCCAAGCACTTGGGCCATCCTCCATTGCTTTCCCAGATTTATAAGCAGGGAGCTAGACCAGAAGTGGGCATGTCGGCATTGCAGGCAGCTGTTCAACTTGTTATGCCACAATGCCGGCCCCTACTTTTGAATTCAAGATGCACTATCATTTCATGTGCTTAAGGAAACTATAATCACTACGTTTAGACTTTGAACTGTACACTTTAGTAGATACATTTGAACATATACTTATTTTTGTATTATCTTCAGATTATCCATAAGAAATTTAAAAAGCTATTATTACTTTACTTTGTAGTTTTAGTCCCAGAAAAAAGTCAGTGGTAGAGGGGATGAATTGCCTGCTCCTAAAATCTCTCCTGTTTATCTAAGCCTGCTTGGCCAAGATAATTGAGTAGAGACTTATATGCATAGAAGTTAATAATATTTATGTGGGTTGCAAAGAATAACTAGGTTTCATATACTTTTCTCATAACTAAATAAAAGTCAGCATATTTTAACTTCCTATGGATCATCCCTCTGTGCTAATAGGCCAGATTTCTGCACAATTTAAGGAGAATAAGCCTAACAACATTTTCTTTATTCTGAATGTTAATCTCTTGCAGCCTGTTCTTTCTAGCTATTCTCTGGCTTGTTTCTATTTGCAGTTGCTGACAAATTGGAAAAAAATGAAGGTATTCCAGTGGAAAAAGTGAGACTAACTGAGAGACCCGAAAATTTGAGTTCCAACAGTGAAATTTTGGATTGGGACATATACCAATACTATAAACTTTTGGCAGAAAGAGGAGATGTTCAGATACAAGTAATGTATACAGATAAGATTGACTTTTTAGAACATGCAAATGATAAGATGCTTGATTCACTCTGAGTCCTAGAGGGATTAGCAGTGACCCATCCTGAACTGGTAAGGGAAGAGAAACCCTTTCTTCTTTGCACTATTCCTGTTTTGTCCCCTGCCACTTGCAGTCCCTGGTCCTAATGGAGAGCTAGTTACCATAGTAATAACAATATTCTTTGCATTTATTACTGAAAAATTATCTTACAAATAACTTAAATTTTGATTATAGACTAAATGCCCCATCAAATGCTGGTTTTAGTATGCTGTTCTCAGGAATGGGGCATCATCTCTGTGACCTTTAAGAGTCAGAGTAAAGGCCCCTTAGGTTTATGTGCCTGAGTGTTCATTCCTGCACACCAGCTTGACTGGATTCCTGCTGTTGAGGAAGACATATGCCCAGCAGCATCCCATTAGCCACTAAAAGATATAGTCTGGATTGTTTCCCTGCTTCTTTCAAGACATGACAACTTTAGCAAACTGAATCAACATCCTACAGTAAAATCACCATGTTTTCTTTATTTAAATTAACACTACTGCTAAAATCATTCTCAAAAATCATCATTCCTAGGTATCTCTTGGACAATTACATCTAATTGGAAGGAAAGGTCTAGATCAGGACTACTACGTAAGTCAATCTTAAGATTCAGTCATATGGAGTGGGGAGGATTGGAGTGAGGGAGACTGGTGGGGCACTGAAAGTGGGGAGTGGGAGAGATGGAAGAAGTGGAAGAGGTGGGAAAATTCCTTAGGAGAAAGCCCAACCCTGCTACCTTGGCCAATCTGCTTCTCAGATGGTGAGGAAGAACAAAGTTCATGTCAAGGCGCACATTCCTACTTGTCTTCAAGAGCAAAGGGAGAGGCACTTGGGGCAGGTGGAGTACCCATGCTCCAACAGAGCCTAGCCTTTTTCCACCCTCACACTCAGTGCAAGCCTTGTACATTGCCCTCCCACAAAGGCCAGTAATAGAAAGTCTACCTGTGAGTTAAGTGTTGAGGAGCCTGAAGACCAACCTCATCCCTGTTTGGCTAAATCAGAGGACAGCCTGCTTTAATGTAATTAAAAAATATTAAACATATTTATAAATTTGCTAAGCTTCTCTACATCATTTTATTTAACCTTATCTTATCCCAGTGAGATTAGAAGATTAATTAACCATTCATATTTATAGTGGAGAAAAAAAGCAAATGAATTTGTCCTACATGGTGTCCTCCTCAGTAAGAGGCCAGAGTCATGGTGTGGGTTCTTATCTAGATTCTGATTGTGGTTTCAAGGCCCTAATAACCACCTACTGGGGAAATAACTGGATTCTTTTTAAACGATGAGTTTGCAGCTCTTTCATTTTATAGGAGACAAGTGTTCATTGCTTCAAAGGAACATGTACCCTATTTCAACACAGTCCCAGCAGCTCAGTGATGGAAATAACTACATTGTAAGGCTGTTACATTTAAAAAGTGATCTGTTATTACCTTTCAGTTTGCTTGATATTATTATTTTATGAATGTATCTTTGGTAATGTAATTTGTAGTTTATATGAGATACAATAAACATCAAGTGAATGTCAAATTTAATTTCATAAAATGTGATAAAATAGGTAGCAATTCAAATCAGCATATGCATCCCAAGGCAATTCAATTGAAGGTCTTCAGATTATTTTTTTTTTAGTTCCTAAACATAACAAAGAGCATATCTTCTTTGATGGAAAGCGCAGGATTCACAATATTACTTCAGTGTTGGATTTCCGCCTGCCATGAGTTTCTCATATCAATCATAAGATACATATCTGGGAAGAGTTTCTCATTTTCCAAAAACATGAAATTTGGATGTAAAGGCACCCAAACCTTAGCTTGTAGGGAAGACACAGGAATCTTTGCACAGTGTAATAAAACCCCTCAAAATACTTCTAATCAGCCCCAGCCAGCATGAACACCAATTGGAGCTGGAGTTACCTCCAGATGAGAAAGAAGAGCAATCCCAGGACTGGCATGGAGGCATTCCAGTGATCCAGGGGCAATAGCCAGCAGCTGGGCATCATCAGCAAACAGCCCACTCAGGATATTCCAGCAGGCTCATTCGGAGAGGTGTTATTTGGTTTGTTTTTTTTCACAGAGGAGGAGCTGAGGCTAGAGTCAGAAAGTAAATTGCTTCAAGGTTCACAGCTGAGAAGTAAGGTTGTTTAGGAAGCAGAAGTTGCACTCAGACCCTTAGCATTCAAAACCTGTGCTCTTTTAATTAAACATTATTTCTTCTCGACTTGGAAAAAAATAGGGGCCTTTAAAAATCTGTTTCTATCTATCTATCTATATGTGTGTGTATATATATATACATATATATATATATATATATATATATATATATATATATATACAGCAAGAAAAAAGGATGCCATGACTCTCAGATTCCTTCAGATCTAACTTTCTGGGTGAGCCTCCTACTTTCCATTTAAAAAGGAGATTTCAATTTCAGAACCATCCCAGTCTATCATGCCTTCTGTGGGGCAAGGGCAAGCTGATTCTTTCTGTGTATATCAACCTAATGATTTTGGACACATGTGGAGGCCTGTGGTCAAAGTCTCAGACTGAGTGACTAAGCATCAGTTAGCTTTGTCTGCACAACAAGCCATTCCCAAACATAGGTGGCTTAAAATGACAATCATTTAGTTAATTCAAGATTTAGGTTAACAATTTTGGCTAGATTCAGCTTGAGCCAGTCTGGTCTGGGCAGGCTCAACTCAGCTTAGCTGGGCTTTAAATGCATGGGTTGGAATGCTGACCAGTGCTGGTTGGTTTATCATGGCTTCTTCTGTGATGACTAGGATGACTGGGCCTCTCTCCGTGTAGTCCTGCATTACAGGCAATTGACCCAGGCCTTTCACATGGCAGTGGAAAGTTTCAAGAACACAGAGCAGAAGAAGTCTCTTAAGTCCATAGCTCAGAAGTCATTAATCACTTTCTTTGGTCATAGCAAGTCACAAGGCCAGTAAGACTGAAGAAACAGAGAGGTGGGTGCCTCTCAGTGGACAGGGCTGCAAAATATGGTGGCGTTTTTGCAACTCACTGTAGTTTAGTTGCACCAGAATCAGCTTGAAGTGGCAGGGGAAACATGTAGAGAAGAGGGAAAATAAAAGGATAAGCCCGATTTCTAAAAGGTTGTTACTGCAGCTCTTCTGATGTCTGGCTTCTCTTCCTTCAGCTGTCACTTCCTTGAGAGGATTTTCTTGATCAATTCTACTCTTTCATCACTTACTCTATCAGATTGTATTTATTTTCCTCATGGCCCATATAACTCCCTGAATTTTGTCGATCTTTGTCTCGCCCCAAAGAATATAAGTTCTTGTCTGTCTGACATTCACTAGGAATGCCAAACTCAAAAAAAAAAAAAAAAAAGAGTGCCTGGTAACATGAGGTACCAGTATTTGTTGAATGAATAAATGAGTGAATGAATGCTAGCCCTAAACAGATGTTGCTCCTCAGCCTGCAAACCACCACTTGAATTTGTCTGCTAATTTTTCAGTCCACTAAAGAAATATATTAGTATAAGCCTCTTTTTTAAATTTTTATTTATTTGAGAGGCAGAGTTACAGACAGAGAGAGGGAGAGATAGAAGTCTTCCATCCTCTGGTTCAGTCCTCAGATGGCCACAATAGCCAGAGCTGGTCTGATCTGAAACCAGGAGCTTCTTCTGGGTTTCCTACATGGGTGCAGGATCCCAAGCACTTGGGCCATCTTCCACTACTTTTCCAGGCTATAGCAGAGAGCTGGTTTGGAAGAGGAGAGGCCAGAACACGAACGAGCACCCATGTGGGATGCCGGCATCACAGGTGGAGGCTTAGCCTGCTACACAACAGTGCCAGCTCCAATAAATAAATATTTTAAAATATATATAAATATCGAAAATAACTATCTTGCATCCTCTTCTCCTCCCTCACTGTTAGGTTGAATCAGTCTCTCTATCATGTGTTGTTATCTTTTTTAAAAAAAAAAAAATTTATTTATTTGTTTGAAAGAGTTACACAGAGAGAGGAGAGGCAGAGAGAGAGAGAGAGGGAGAGAAGACTTTCATCTGCTGGTTCACTCCCCAACTGGCCGCAACAGTCAGAGCTGCGTCGATCCGAAGCCAGGAGCCAGAAGCCTCTTCTGGGTCTCCCACGTGGGTGCAGGGGCCCAAGCACTTGGGCCATCTTCTTCTGCTTTCCCAGGCCATAGCAGAGAGCTGGATCAGAAGTGGAGCAGCCGGGTCTCGAACCAGCACCTATATGGGATGCCGGGGCTTCAGGCCAGGGCGTTAACACACTGTGCCACGCTGGCCCCTATCATGTTGTTATCAAAGACAACAGTTTTGCCCTCACGCTAACCAAATTCTTAATTATTGAAAAGTGTTGGCTGGTGACGTGGCTCACTAGACTAATCCTCCACCTGCGGCACACACATTCTTGGTTCTAGTCCCAGTTGGGGCGCCGGATTCTGTCCTTTTCCAGTCCAGCTCTCTGCTGTGGCCCAGGAAGGCAGTGGAAGATGGCGCAAGTCCTTGGGCCCTGCACCCGCATGGAAGACCAGGAGGAAGCACCTGGCTCCTGGCTTCGGATGGGTGCAGCGCACTGGCCATAGTGGCCATTTGGGGGGTGAACCAATGGAAGGAAGATCTTTCTCTCTGTCCCTCTCTCTCTCACTGTCTAACTCTGCCTGTCAAAAAAAGAAGAAGAAGAAGAAGAAGTATTGTATATGTGTTTCTTGATTGCATTATCTTGAATTTTCTACACATAAATTTTAATGTCATTTGCATTTCTAAATATATACAAGTTTAGAACGGATTGGATTATGAAAGCAGAGTGTTTGGGTGCATATTAGTAAAGTGAATAAAGCATAATTAAATTAAACCTGGCAGATGAATAATATCAAATAAGTGAGAGTAACTGCTTTATTTATCCTGCCACCCATTAAAAAGAAAAGAGCTAATAGCATCCCTCTTCACGATGATTTACAGAGCCTGGGATTTAAAAAAAGTGTTCATAAATATTTTTAGAACAGTATATTTTTCTTGGCATTTCATTCTATGGAAAATGTTACAAGCTGATTAAGGATTTGCTTAGAGCCAATAAAAAAATCATGCTCATTAAAATAAAGATGTGGATTCAAATAATAAAAACTTCACTTAGCATAATGTCTGAGACAAATCATATTTCATCCTAAGGCACCATCAATTGTAAAACATACCATTATTTTATGTTCTACTGAGAAAGAAAAAATGCCAATATAATTTATAATATGCCAGTGACAATAAGAAATGTTCTGATTAAAATGGGATTGGGTAAGATGCACATCTTAGAATCATTGATGGTAGCTGATCAGTAAATATTTGAAGGATTGGTGGATGGATGGATGGATGGATGCTTGATCTTAACTAATTGAAAGACCTCAGATTGATTCATGCATATCCATCAAATTAGCTTACATAATACTTTCAAATTGTGTTTTTAAAATGTTTTTACAATTGAGAAATAGCATTAAGGAAATACAAATGTAAAAAGAAAGAAAAGAGAATTGAAATGCCAAGAAAACCATGACATTGGAGTGATGTGTAACAGAGAGCCTCACTTCTTTTTTATCTTTATGGAATCATTATATTGAATGATGAGAGAAACTCCAGAAGTTTTATTTGCATCTGGGGAATAGATAATTTTATTTATTGATTTATTTGAAAGGCAGAGTTACACAGAGGCAGAAAGAGAGAGAGCGAGAAAGAGTTCTTTTTTTTTTGACTGGCAAAGTTAGACAGTGAGAGACAGAGAAAGGTCTTCCTTCCGTTGGTTCACTCCCCAAATGGCCACTACAGCCAGCACACTGCGCCGATCCGAAGCCAGGAGCCAGGTGCTTCCTCCTGGTCTTCCATGCGGGTGCAGGGCCCAAAGACTTGGGCCATCCTCCACTGCCTTCCCGGGCCACAGCAGAGAGCTGGACTGGAAGAGGAGCAACCAGGACTAGAACCCGGACTAGAACCCGGCGCCCATATGGGATGCCGGTGCCGCAGGTGGAGGAATAACCTAGTGAGCCAAGGCGCCACCCCGTATTGCAGGATATTTGAGAACTAAATTACTAAGCTGGATTTTGAAAATGATTTCATAGAATCATAATACTAGAGCTGAAAGGCCTATAGATATTAAAGTCCAACCCCCTTATGCTAGAGATGTATAAACAGTCATTCATTCATTCTCTTAGGGAATATTTCCTGAGTCTCTAATCATGGCAGACACTATGTTAACTACAGAGGATTCAACATTAGAGGAGACTACATATGTAGATAATTAAATCAGTGGATAAATGCCTAGATAGGGACAGGACACAGCGCCCTGAGAGCACAGAGGGGAGGACTCTGAATGAGCAAACCAAGGCCAGGAGATAATGTTACTTGCATAAATTACAGTTACCTAGGGACATATTTGCTGTCATGGCTCAGTAAAGATAGTCATAATAAATACTTTTATTTTTATATTAATGTACTTTAATTTGGTAAATAACACATCCCTACAACTCTCTCTTAACAAGGTACACTTACATTTTTCCAGACATTTTAGCTTCCCTAATACTCATAAATATCCAATGACCTCTATTTTCCACACATACCAAAAAAGTCCTTAACCTGATATGCAATACACACATCATCCTAGTGAGCATTTTTCAAGAGCAAGAGTTATGTCCTAATTGGTTTATTTTATTATGCCATGTGGTTTCTGAGGAGACTTTCTGGAAGACCAGCCCAAGGCCTAAGGAATATGGCAGTAAAAAGCAAAAGCAGCCCTTACAAGTGTTCTAGACTGAGCACTTCATTTAATGTTATGACCTAGGCAAAGTCAGAGGCTTTGCCGGTCTCCTACAATTTAATTTGGAATAATCTTGAAGTCCACCTGTGCAGAAAGACCTAGTCTCAGCAGGCAGCTGGGCATGTCTGATCCTACCCTGTAGGACGCTACATAACCAATTCTGGCAACTCTAGTACAAACTGTCTTGCAGAGTGTCAACATGGAAGCCTACTTTTTCAAAATAATGTATTATTTAGCTTTATACTAGGATTCATCTCATTCCATAAATCCACATGCCCTTCATGTCTTTCCAAATGTGAGAAACAAGTCTTAATGTTTTATGTCTCTCTCTCTCTCTCTCTCTCTCTCTCTCTCTCTTTCTCTCTCTCTCTCTCTCACACACACACACACACACACATACACACAAAGGGTCTTCCAAAAGTGCATGGAAATTTTATATTATGAAAAAGTATGCATGGTTTCCAAAAAATTCACACCAAAATAAATTTTTTTTAAGATTTATTTATTTGAAAGGCAGAGGCAGACAGAAAGAAGGAGAGAGAGAGAGAGAGAGGCTAGTCTTCCATCCATTGGTTCACTCCCCAATTGGCCGCAAGGGCCAGAGCTGCGCCGATCCGAAACCAGAAACCAGAAGCATCTTCCGGGTCTCCCACGCAGATGCAGGGGCCCAAGCACTTGGGCCATCTTCCACTGCTTTCACAGGCCACAGCAGAGAGCTGGATTGGAAGTGGAGTAGCTGGAAATCAAACCACCGCCCATATGGGATACCAGCACTGCAGGCAGTGGTTTTACCTGCTATGCCACAGCCCCATGGCCTGCCCCTAAATTTATCTTTCAATTACTTTGTTTCCATGAACATTTTGTAGATATTTTGGAATACTTACTGCATGATGAAATTTTGTTCAAAGAACCATTTTGAGGATTTGTGACTGGCAATAATACTGTTTCTTTTCTCTCTAGAAAGCATTGTACTATTTCTTAAAGGCAGCAAAGGCTGGGAGTGCAAATGCCATGGCATTCATCGGAAAGGTACATGCTTCACCTTGATCAATATTTTTCATATATTAAAACCTAAGAAATTAGTGATGCCAGTTAATGGAATTCAATGTGTGGTGACAGGACTACAGTCCCCATTCATGGAAGCAGCTCAGGGAGCATTTGGCTGCAGCCTGAGGGTGGTATTCTTGAAATGATAGTTTGGGATGTCCCATACAACAGCAGCTTCTAGGTGGAGCACAAAAACCATCCATGAAAGTGGCCCAGGACTTCTCTGCTGAATGTAGCTATGAGCCTGTGAGCTCCTCTCCTTCCTTACCCCAAATGGTAATAGGAGATTCAGGCCAATAATACGTTGAAAATTGATATAGGCTACAGACTCAACCCACGAAGTCCATGCACTATCGGCATGGTGGGGCAACAGCACTCTTCGACAAGAAGCACTGGAGACAAGTTTCAGTGAACATATCTGCTTTATTAACAACCAAGCACATCTTTTAAAGGGCAGGCAGAAGGGACATAACTAATTCAGGGCAATACTAATTCTGTAGGGTGAAGTCAATATTGGGGCTGCTTCTCCAATCAGCTTGAAGGTCACTTAGCTAGGGTAGCTTTCCAGGTGGGCCTGGGCCACATCCGGGAGCAGTTTTCCTGATTGGCGGGGAGTGGGGAAAATGTGCCTAGGGCTCCTGCATCCTGCCAGCAGTCAGGCTAACCTCCTGCACGGGCAGCCTCCCAGCCAGATACAGGATCACCCACAGTATGCTTGACCCAAATGCCTATCTCCTCCTCCCCTGGAATGAGAACCAACTTTAAGCTGACCAAAGTCTGTTCTTTGTCATTTCTGATGAGAGGTTCCCTAGGGTGGTTAAGCAGCCTTTGTGTATGGTTCTTTTAGAAAGACATGTTGAATCTCTCTTAAAGACCACTCAGTACCAACTTGGCTCCCTTCTGCCAATTTGCATTAGTATCCATGGGGATGAGTGCCTTGCTTCCGGAAGTGCTATATAAAGAAAATCTAGATGAAAGAACAGGAGAAAATACAAATAAGATTCATGTTTTGGCCCTTAGGCAAGGTCACTCAGAATGTATATAGCAGATTAGTTTCTGCTTTCGCTTTAAAGTGAAATTCAAATAGCAAAATTAACCATTTTCAAGTGTATAATTCAATGGCATTTAGTACATTCATAATGTATGCAACCATTGCTTCCATGTAGTTTTAAAACATTTTCAGGGCCAGATTGGTGGCACAGCAAGGTAAGCCACCACCTGTGATGCTGGCATTCCATTTGAGCACTAGTTCAAGTCCCACCTGCTCCACTTCTGATCCAGCTCCCTGCTGATGCACTTGGGAACGTAGCAGAAGATGGCATTAGTGTTTGGGCCCCTCCTACCTACAAGGGAAACTTGGATAGAGTTCCAGGTGCCTGGCTTTGATCTGGCCCAACCCTGGCCATTGCAGATATTTGGGGGAGTGAACTAGTGGATAAAAGATTCTCTCTCTCTCTTTCTCTGCCTCTCCCTCTCTCTATGTAACTATGCTTTTCAAATAAATAAATCTTTTATAAAAATCCATTTCTATCATGTTCCAATTCCTGTTTGTACATCCTCTTTTCCTTTTTCCTAGATGTATTTAGAGGGGAATGCTGCTGCACCACAAAATAATGCTACTGCCTTCAAGTACTTTGCTATGGCAGCCAGTAAGGTATGTTCTCAACCCATTGCTGTAAACACATAAAACCAATTGGCTTTTAGTACATGCAGATTGGAGCCCATGAGAGTTGGCTTTGCTGTCTCAAGCCTGGATAATGGGACTGGAAAGAGTTTTGTGTCCTAAAGAAATCCAGTATTACTGACAATAAACGTGGGGTTGGGAGAGATATGATTTATCTTCCTGGTAAATGAAAAATGGCAGTGACTTATGCTACCCTGGTAGGAGCCAGCAGGAAACCATATAGAAGCTCGACTTTCCCCACCCTCTGAGGTAGATAAAACCATCTAGCTTAGAAATAGAGAATAAAAGAGATGAGGACAGAGAAAGGGAAAATTCAGTCAATAAATACATAAGTTCAGGGCAAAGACAACCAAAAAATGTCGTTTTCTCATGTCAGATCTTAACCACAGGCCAAAGTCCCCCTTGCCCAGGCCAGAGGTTTTCAAGGAAGCAGCCACAGCAAGGTGATTGAGAACATAATTTTGGAGATAGAACTTGTTAGTTTAGGATTTTTAGTATCCAAACAATGCATACAGACAACTGGTCAAGGGAGAAAAGACTTTGCTTGTAGATAGGACAGCATGGTAAGGGGAGTAAGTTTTCAGTGGGTGAGGGATCTGAGGTGAGACGTCAGCCTGCCACACAGCAGGCAGTAGCCCTATCTTATTCTACCTGTTAGAGGAAGTTCACATGGATGTGCAGAGTACAGTATCACTCATGATAAGGTAGGCTTGATTGTGCAGAAAGCCTTGTTGGCAGTTGTTAATTGAAAATGAAAATGATTTATAAGATATGGTTCTGTCAGTTCAGCATGTCCCAGGAGAGGCACTCATAAAAGCTGGTACTAGGCCAGTGGAATACCGAGTTGTGAAATAACACCATTGGATATGGATATCTACTTGCATCCAGTTCTGTCAGTTTTGAAATGAACTATTTTTGCCCCCAAGGCCTAGCAAATCCTAACAAATCCTATGCCTATGTCCACTCAGTGGCAATTCCTAAGGTGGCTAGGACAGTTATTAGGGTGACAGCTCTTTCATTGTGAATATTTGTGGTTTAGAGAAATTGGTGGAGACTGGTTAATGGGAACCACATTAACATTGGGTGGGGTGGGGGCTGCCACCATGGCGCAGTGTTCAATCCTCCACCTGAGGCGCCAGCATTCCATGTGGGTGCCGGTTCTAGTCCCGGCTGCCCCTCTTCCTGTCCAGTTCTCTGCTATGGCCCAGGAAAGCAGTAGAAGATGGCGCCAGCTGTTGCAGCCATCTGGGGAGTAAGCCAGCAGAAGGAAGACCTTTCTCTTTGTCTCTCCCTCTCACTATCTGTAACTCTACCTCTCAAGTAAATAAATAAAATCTTAAAAAAAAAAATTGGATGATGTGTGTGTGTGGGTGTGGTGGGCAGAAACACAAGAGTCCAGTTAATGAGGAGACAGAGATAAGTGTTGGTCCCACAAAGGAAAAGATCTTTTGTGAATTATAATGAGGATGGGGATCTCCCTAAGGAAGGCACCCCACTGACTCTCACCTTGATGAACTGGGAGGAGGCCTGGCCTTGATAGGAGGTTAGTAAAGAGTAGTATGTCTATTATAGTTCTACCTGCAATGGCAACAAAGACCCTCGGCCATCCCCTCAGACCAGGTTTTTGGCAGAGTGGGCAAGGATTCTTTGGAAGCCAGCTTTTGTCAGGATTTTGATTGCCAAATGCCCTGACGTTATGCATCTAAAACAGGTGTTATTTGGGGTTAGAATGGACTTGTTGGGTCTCCTTGATGGCAGTTCATCATGTAAAACAGCTTTTAGTATCAGAGGAAGCCTGAGCTAGAAATTCATAGTCATGGGCATGTTTTGATATTTTCTTTTTCTCTGAGTTGAGACAGTGCCCATGAGGCGAACAGTGTCCTTTCAGGTAAAAATCAAACATGTCAGTCACCTTATACCATCAGTCTATCTGTTTATTTATCTGAAGTTTCCCATCTCTCCTTTTATCTGATTTAGGTTTTGCATTGTGAAGGGGATTAGTATACTGAAGGCGGCAGTCTGCTATTTCCTGTAGGGACTACTTTCCTGTTACTTTTATGCGTGGGGCTGAGGGCTGACTCTAAGCAAGGGAAAGCAGCTGGTGGCTTTGCAAAACAAAAGTGCCCATTTACCTTTCTTTCTTTCTCTCTTTCCCTCTTTCCCTCTTTCTTCCTTTCTTCAGTCCAAGGCTGTGCAGCCAGAAAGATATGTGTGCACCTCTCACATGGCTGCCGGGTAACTCTGCACTCCTGATGTGGATGTGCTGCCCAGGGGTGGAGACTTCTCCTAGGTCTACATGGGCAGACCCTTCTCTGAAACACTAGCCAGGGGAGTGTGGTGAGCAAGGATGGAAGTGCAGTCAGGGAGGGCAGCCAGATCCCTATCCCAGTGCCAATTCAGCTGCAGTCAAACACTGGACATGAGAGAGTGCTTATCCCCACTACCCCCCACATGACACAACCAATGTAACATGCAGGACAAGCTATGTCTGGTATAAAGCAGGAGCAAGTATCCGCTTCTGGAATCATGTCCCGTTGACCCTAGAGTGCAAAACATCAGATCTTTATATAAGCACAACATAAGTTGGGTGTCCTTCTGTTGTCAGAGGCGTAAATCATTTGATCAAAACAATGGCAATAATTCATGTAATCTGAGTGTTTTAAACAAAGCTGAGCATCAGATCTAATCAGAGTTAAAGTGCTCTCTCCAACAGTTAAATAGGCAGATAATGTTAACTCCTTTAAGACTCAGTTACTCAGGTAATTGGGACCCAAAAATGAAAACAGAAAACATGAGAAACCTTCCCCAAGATACAAAAAAATTTTGTTACCTAGGTCAGTTATGAAAATACAGAGTGGCCAGCACTGTGGATCACTTGGCTAATCCTCCGCCTGGGGCGCTGGTACCTCGGGTTCTAGTCCCCGTTGGGGAGCCGGATTCTGTCCTGGTTGCTCTTCTTCCAGTCCAGCTCTCTGCTGTGGCCCAGGAATGCAGTGGAGGATGGCCCAAGTGCTTGGGCCCTGCACCCGCATGGGAGACCAGGAGAAAGCACTTGACTCCTGGCTTCGGATCGGCGCAGTGCTGGCCGTAGCATGCCAGCAGCAGCAGCCATTTGGGGGGTGAACCAACGTAAAGGAAGACCTTTCTATCTGCCTCTCTCTTTCTCACTAACTCTGCCTGTCAAAAAAAAAAGAAAAGAAAAGAAAAAGAAAAAGAAAGCACAGCAGGGTTTCACAGACCTTCATCTTTTTAGGTCTCAGTACCTATAAAGCGAGGGGCAGTGCTGACTGGGGAGCTCTGAGTTTAACAAGGCACATAGTGGCCCCAGTCATAGAGCAGAGGTATCTGAAATAGGTGGGTAAAGGAACTTTTATAACTTAGCAAGCAAGAAAATGTAAAGCCTCTGGATCTGAGAGATCAGGAGGTTTCTCTTTGTTCATCTAGAAAAGTCTTATGAGGTAGTTGGAAAATAAGACCCTCAAGGGGGTCTAGTGAGTGATTAAAAAAAAAACCAGTAGTTTAAGACAAACCATTTAAGACCAGTTTTGTCGGTGTGTTTTGTTTTGTTTGTTTTTTTCTAATTGTGGCAAAAGAGGTAGGGGAAATGAGGCACGTGGCATTCTTTGGTAGGAAATAAGTACAGATTTTAGGGCTGCTTCCTAATAGACATGACATCCCATTCTCCCTCTTGCCACTCCTGATCTTTGAGACTGGATGAGGAGAGGTAGCAAATGGGAAGGAGATAGACAGAGACAGAGACAGAGAGAGAAAGAAGGAGTGCCTGAGTTGGTGTGACCAAAAGATGAAAAGCAAAGGAGAGAAAGGCCACAGGGACTAGTTTAAAGAAAAAAGTGCGCAAGCTTCAGACTCCATGACATTTTGGCAAAGAAACTTTGGTTGCCACTAGATAAGGCAGGAGAAAGGATAGAAGTAGGTCAGACATGCAGCATTCCTCAGGGTGAGGTTGCTTAGGACTTATCACTGCTCTTGTTTTCTTACGACTGGCTCTGTCAAATATATTATTGGAGGTGGCTGAAATGGAAGTTTTGTCTTTGCATGAAAAAGAATTTAGATGTGAGACAGACTGGCAGCAAGCAAGGCAGTGAGGTTTAATGGAGTAGGGCATCTGTCAGAATGGATGGGCACTTCGCCATACGCAGCCAGAGATAGAGTACAGTCATTAAAACTGGGGTAAGCAAAGTTATATACTTTAATGGAAAGAATACATCTCACAGACAAGGTGGGCATCTCAGAAAATAACTGAGAGTGGTGGCAGCCCAGAAATGGCCCTTTTCCCCCCAGATATAATGGTAGAGGAACTAAAACATAAACATTCTGGTAGGTGAGGTCATGTGAGTAGATAAGGCATAGGAATTTCCTGGTGTATTGGGTAGGACCCATGCTGTAGAAGCCCCAACATTTTAATTTGGGCTATAGCCGTAAAAAGACACCTGGACATTAACAATAACTTCTGTGCCAGCCACATCATGGTGAGACAAAATAAGGATGGGTAGTAGGGAGTGAGTAGCTGGGGGTCACTGTTGTGAGCTCGAATGGACAGTAGGAGGAGAGAAGGATTGGGGGGGGGAGAAAGAAGGGGACTGAGAAGAAGGTTTGGAAGGTGAAGAAAATTTCTCAGCTGAGTGCTGAGGCAGCATAGGGAGGAGGAGGAGGAGGGAGAGGGGCATGATGGCAGGATCAAAGTCAGGATCAGACATTAGAGGTTTGATCTTTTCCCTGAGAAGGAGAATGTGATAGGTGATGCAAGACTGACGGAGTAAAGGGCAATTATGGAGATAGAAGAATATCCATACATAGGGAACCTTGAACCATTTTCCATTGTGATTGATGAAGTTGTCTAAGTCTCAAAGAATTTGGAATTCAAAGGTCCTATTTTTGGGTCACTGACTATTATTATATAATTTATATTGTGGCCAAACTGAATTACAGAAAAAGATATGTCCCAGATAAGACAAGGTGAATTTACATGTGGAGAGTGGAGATAAGTCCCAGAGAGTGAGGGAGAGAATCAGGCATCACCAGATCTTTTGGATTAGACTGTCTCTTTCTGGCATCCCCAGAGAGGGAGGGGTCAGGCCAGAATGGGCCAGTGCCTCAGACTGGAGGAGAAACCTGACCAAGCTAGGACTTCAGATGGGTGCATAGGTGATACAAGGCCTTCCAGACTAGAATCAGAAGGGCTCAGGGCTCACTTGTTCTCCCAGAAATTTAGCCAGTGTGGTATGTTGAAAGTGCATTGGAGGCCAGCGCCGCGACTCACTTGGCTAATCCTCTGCCTGTGGCGCTGGCACCCCGGGTTCTAGTCCCGGTCGGGGCGCCAGATTCTGTCCCAGTTGCTCGTCTTCCAGTCCAGCTCTCTGCTGTGGCCCAAGAAGGCAGTGGAGGATGACCCAAATGTTTGAGCCCTGCACCCGCATAGGAGACCAGGAGAAAGCACTTGGCTCCTGGCTTCGAATCGGTGCAGCGTGCTGGCCACAGCACTCCAGCGGTAGCGGCCTTTTTGGGGGTGAACCAACAGAAAAAGGAAGACCTTTCTCTCTGCCTCTCTCTCTCTCTCACTGTCTAACTCTGCCTGTCAAAAAAAAAAAAAAAAAAGTGCATTGGAGAAGTGGAGTTTCCACACGGACAAACCCCCTCAAAATTGCCTTCCCAGGTTTGGCACAAAATGTTAGGTTTAGGATTTTTAGTGTCTGAAAAAGTTATAGAGATGAACAATCAAAGCAGAAAAGACTTTTATTATATTCAGGACAGCATGGTAGGTGGAAGTAAGGTTTCAGCCTCCCAGACACTGAGCAGGGGGTCAGCCTGCCAAACGGGCCCTCTTTTTAAGCTACTAGTTAGAGGAGGGCTATGTGGACATGCAGAATATCACATCACCCATGATAAGGTGGGCATACACAAGCAGAAAACCTTGTTGGCAGTTGTTAATCGAAGCTGATGATTTACAACATAGGATTCTGTCAGTTTAGTTTGTCTCAAGAGAGGCACT
Source organism: Sylvilagus floridanus (assembly GCA_949820135.1). NCBI lineage: Eukaryota > Metazoa > Chordata > Mammalia > Lagomorpha > Leporidae > Sylvilagus > Sylvilagus floridanus. The sequence continues at coordinate 92,252,867 of OX463231.1, forward strand.
CATAAAAATTGGTGTCAGGCCAGTAGTACACTGGGTTGTGAAATAACATCAAAGTCTAGGGTTATCTCATTGTATCCAGTTCTATTAGGTTTAAAAAAAAAAAAAGATTTATTTTATTTATTTGAAAGGCAGAGTTACAGATAGAGGGAGAGAGAGAGAGGTCTTCCATCCACTGGTACACTCCCCAAATGCCTTTAATGGCAGGAGCTGAGCCAATCCAAAGCCAGGAGCTTCTTCCAGGTCTCCCATGTGGGTGCAAGGGCCCAAGGACCTGTGCCAACTTCCACTGCTTTCCCAGGAGCATTAGCAGGGAGCTGGATCAGAAGTGGAGCAGCCAGAACTCGAACTGGCACCCATACGGTATGCCAGTGCTGGAGGTCAGGGCTTTAATCCGCTGTGCCGTAGCACCAGTCACAGTCCTATCAGTTTTGAAATTTATTTGTGCCTGCGGGTCCAGATAGAACCTCTGGCTTGAATGTCAGCTCTGCATTATGGCCGTGGAACAACTATTTAACTTCTCTGTGCCTCAATTTTCCCATCTCACAAATGGGACTATAAGATTTGCATGATATTGCTGTTGTTAGGATCTGTAAAAAATGTGAATAGAAAGTATTACAACAGTACCTGCTGTATAGTGTATGCTGTCTATCAGCTCTTACCTTTTTCATTCTTGGTCCAGTTAGGTTGAGAGAACTTTGAAGCATATCCAAGGCAGAACAGATTGGAACTATGAGAGAATACAGAAATGATACAACACTTGGCCCTCCATATCCATAGGTTCTATATCCATGGATTCAACCAACTGAATATTGAAAATATTTTTTAAAAAATAAGAAATGTGTTTGCACCAAATGTGTCCAGGCTTTTTTCCATGCCATTTTTCCTGAAAAAATTCAGGTGTAACAGCTATTTACACAGCATTTGCATTGTGTTAGGTATTATAAATACTCTGGATTTGATTTAAAGTGTACAGGAGGGAAGCAGACATTTAGTCTAGAGGTTATGATACCAATCCCACATCAGAGTACCTGGGTTCAATTCCCAGCTCTGGCTCCTGACTCCAACTTCCTGCCAATGCAGAACCTGGGAGGCAGTGGTGATGGCGTAAGTAATTGGGTTTCTGCCACCCGTTTGAAAGAATTGGATTGCGTTTCTAGCTCCCAACTTTGTCGCTGGCATTTGAAGAGTAAAGCAGCAGATTAGAGTTGGCTCGTCCTATCTCCCTCTTTCTATCTCTATCTCTGTCTCTGTCTCTGTCTCTCTCCCTTTCTCTTTCTCTTTCTCTCTCTCTCCCTTTCTCTTTCTCTCAAATATATAAATGAATTAATTTAATAAAGTACACAGGAGGATTGCATTAGAGTATATACAAATAGTATGCCATATATATAAGGGACTTGAGCATCTTCAGATGTCAGTATCTTTAGGGGTGCTGGAATCAATCTCCTATGGATACTGAGGATTGATTGTAATAGCTCTAAGTCTTGGCCTTTGTTGCTAGGTTCATTGAGGCTGGTATACGTCAGATAAAACTTAGTAGACTACTCTGAATCCCTTTAATGCACAAAGAGTGTCCTCAACCCAACACCCATCAGCCTGATGTTGGCAAATGGCCTTGATAAACTCTATTCCTGAACAATAGGAAGCATTTTGTTGTCCCGCAATTTCATACTGCAATACTAGCAGTAAAGATGTGCTCAAATCAGAATATTTTCAACTGTTCTCAGTTTCTAAAAGCCCGCATGCTGCTTTAGGAGCCTATTTATAAATGACTAGCACCTCAGAGCTGCTGCTATTGTGGTGTAAATTACTGAGAAGGATAGTACCCAGCTCCTCTCCCTTGTAATTTACATGAAATTGTTGCTTGGCAAGACAATTATCTGTAGTACCATTAGATTAGGAGGATAAGGGAGAGCAGACAGAAAAAGAGGTAACAGAGGAAGATCTCATATAATCTGGCAAATAACACTTATTTATCATCCCAAAGGAATAACATCAGGAAGTTGGGTGCATAAATTAGCTCAGATCCCAAGTTGTTCAGGCTCTGCAACCGGCAGTCATCTGGGCTACCTATGTTCTAAGCCTGACCTACCTTCCTTTATGAAAGAATCCTGAAATTGAATTCGAAGTGATTATTCTGAACATTATTAGGTGGACATGGCCTCTGAGACCTCTGGATAGTTTTTTAGATTTCTCATGCATAATCTTCTTTTGCTACTTTTTAAAATAAACTGCTGCCTTTTAAATTTGTTTTAACATTATATAGGGATACTTCAAAAGGCTTATGTTAATTTTGGTGCAAAGGCCGGCGCCGTGGCTCAACAGGCTAATCCTCCGCCTTGTGGCGCCGGCACACCAGGTTCTAGTCCCGGTCGGGGCTCCGGATTCTGTCCCGGTTGCCCCTCTTCCAGGCCAGCCCTCTGCTGTGGCCCAGGAGTGCAGTGGAGGATGGCCCAAGTGCTTGGGCCCTGCACCCCATGGGAGACCAGGAAAAAGCACCTAGCACCTGGCTCCTGCCATCGGATCAGCGCGGTGTGCCGGCTGCAGCGCGCTGGCCGCGGCGGCCATTGGAGGGTGAACCAACGGCAAAAGGAAGACCTTTCTCTCTGTCTCTCTCTCACTGTCCACTCTGCCTGTCAAAAAAAAAAAAAAAAAAAAAGATAATTTTGGTGCAAAAAATTTTGGAATCCATGTATAGTTTTTTTATCCATGTGAGCTTTTTGATGACCCCTTCATTTTACTACCAGTGGCACAGGACAGTTGGAAACCCCGCATGTCCCACACCCTGACAGTCTCATGAAGGTCCTTGGCTTCAGTAAGCCAATAAACTGAAAGCAAGAGAGTTTTATTAAAGAAAGTGGCAAAGAACAGACTACTCCACAAACAGAGCAGCAACACTGTGTGCTGTTGGATTTCTGCATTATAGGGGCCAGGAAACATAAGTTTCTAGCAGAATATTTATTTTATTTCTGGGAAAAGGTGACTGCCAGAAATGAGGGATTCATCTCTTTCCTCTCCTTATACCGTCATGTCTTAGGTTACCATGTCGATTATAAACTGTCATGGGGCAAGAGGGAGTGTTTTTTGTTTTTGTTTTTCTTTTACTGTACTAATGCATTTCAATGAAAGTATAATGTGGCTGAGGTCAGGTGTGGACACCATGTTGGATCCAATTGATTTGAACCAGTTCCATTGCCTGAATCTTAAATTAGTAATCTTCACATCAAAATCTGTATGTCCAATTTTTTCTTGGAAAATAGCAAGAGCTGACCATATGAGGAGCAGCTATTAGCTTTAGATGGGGCAGTTGGTCTTTGTTTTACCTCGATCTTCACCATTGTCTCCATTGTCTGGCTTAAAGTGCTGATAATACTTGCATGGCTCCTGGAGGTTTCTGAGTTGGCCAGGTCTACTTTAGTTAGTTCTAAACGCATACACTGGCCCTTAAGCAGCTGGTGAGTAATCCGACAAGCCCTTGGTTTCCCTGGCACTCTCTTAGAGAGAAAGCAATTTGTGCCCACTGTTCTCACTTTCTCCTTCTTTCCCTTCTTCCTTGCCTCCTGTCATTCACCTTCTCTTCCCTTCCATTTTTCTCTACATCTGAATGAGGCTAGTTAGAAGACAGACTCACTAGCCATCACACTAGGCCTCACGGCTTCCTGAGAAAAGTGACCCAGGGCTCCTAGAAATCTCAGGTAGAAGTGGTCAAGAGAGAAAAGAGAAGAAGATAGCAGAGTTATGTTACCTGTTTTTTTTTTTTTTTTTTTTTTTTTTTTTTTTTTTGACAGGCAGAGTGGACACTGAGAGAGAGAGACAGAGAGAAAGGTCTTCCTTTGCCGTTGGTTCACCCTCCAATGGCTGCCGCGGATGGCGCGCTGCGGCCGGTGCACCGCGCTCATCCGATGGCAGGAGCCAGGTGCTAGGTGCTTTTCCTGGTCTCCCATGGGGTGCAGGGCCCAAGCACTTGGGCCATCCTTCACTGCACTCCTGGGCCACAGCAGAGGGCTGGCCTGGAAGAGGGGCAACCGGGACAGAATCCGGCGCCCCGACCGGGACTAGAACCCGGTGTGCCGGCGCCACAAGGCGGAGGATTAGCCTGTTGAGCCACGGCGCCGGCCAATGTTACCTGTTTTAATGCAGATGGACTGTCCTTAAGAACTCTTACAATAGTGGGTCCTTGGATATGCATAGGCTCAAAAGCTGGAGTCTTGAAACAGTTTATTTTTTTTAAGATTTATTTATTTATTTGAAAGGCAAAGTAACAGAAAGAGAAAGAGAGAGAATCTTCCATTTGCTGGTTCACTACCCAAATGTCCACAATGGCTGGAGCTGGGCCAATCCTGAAGCCAGAAACCAGGAGCTTCTACTGGGTCTCCCACATGAGTGCTGGGGCCCAAGCGCTTGGGCCATATTCTGCTGCTTTCTGAGGCACATTAGCAGGGAGCTGCATCAGGAGTGGAGCAGGGGCCAGTGCCGTGGCTTATTTGGTTAATCCTCCACCTGCAGTGCCTGCATCCCATATGGGCGCCGGGTTCTAGTTGCAATTGCTCCTCTTCCAGTCCAGCTTTCTGCTGTGGCCCAGGAGGGCAGAGGAAGATGGCCCAAGTGCTTGGGCACCTGCACCCACATGAGAGACGAGGAAGAAGTACCTGGTTCCTGGCTTCGGATGGGCGCAGTGCCAGCCATAGCAGCCATTTGGGGAGTGAACCAACGGAAAGAAGACCCTTCTTTCTGTCTCTCTCTCTCTCTCACTGTCTATAACTCTACCTGTCAAATAAATTTGAAAAAAAAAAAAAAAAGTGGAACAACTGGGATTTCAACCGGTGCCCATATGGGATGATAGCCCTGTTACCTGCTATGCCATATTACTGGCCCCTTGAAAAAAGAGTTTGACCTTGCGGCGCCAGCACACCAGGTTCTAGTCCCGGTCGGGGCGCCAGATTCTGTCCTGGTTGCCCCTCTTCCAGGCCAGCCCTCTGCTGTGGCCCGGGAGTGCAGTGGAGGATGGTCCAAGTGCTTGGGCCCTGCACCCCATGGGAGACCAGGGAAAAGCACCTAGCACCTGGCTCCTGCCATCGGACGAGCGCGGTGCGCCAGCCGCAGTGCGCCATCCGCGGCAGCCATTGGAGGGTGAACCAACGGCAAAAGGAAGACCTTTCTCTCTGTCTCTCTCTCTCAGTGTCCACTCTGCCTGTCACAAAAAAAAAAAAAAAAAGAAAGAAAAAGAAAAAAGAGTTTGAAATATATATTCTCCATTTATGTGATATTTCTGTGTCACTGAAGAGTACTTTGATTGCTTCCATAATAACTAAAATTAGATGATAGGAATTTTGAAGAAATTTCTATCAGAATTTAAGTTCCTGAGGAAATACTATAAACCTATAAAACATGCTCAATGAAAGTGACCAGGTGTGGTTCCTTACTCAGTGGCTACAAGGTAAAAGGCATGATAGGATGTGGAAGGGAAAAGTAAGTTTTCCCAGAGTGAGCATTTAGCCTGGTGGTTATAGATGCCTGCCCACTTAGGAGTGCCTGGGTTCGATACCCAGCTCAGGCTCCTGACTCCAGCTCCTGCCAGTGGAAAGTCTGGGAGGTGATGGCTCAGTGATTGAGTTCATGCACTCATGTGGGAGACCCAAATTCAGTTCCTGGCTTCTAGCAATGGCCTGGCTCAGCCCCAGCTGTTGGAAGTATTTGGGAAGTGAGCCAGTAAATGAGAATGCTCTCTCTCTTCTCTCTCTCTCTCTCCCTTCCCACACACTCTACACCTCTCAAATAAATTTTAAAAATATATTTTTAAATTTAAGTGAGTTTCCCAGTTGAAGAAATCACTTTCAAGGTTCATTCTTCATCCAGGACTGATATGTTAAATATCAACATAAAGATATGTTAAATAATAAATAAGCCAAATACTCTCTTCCTTAGAATATTCAGAATACTAATATGAAAAACAGCAGGTTAAGCCATCATTTGGGATGCCCTCAACCCTTTTTGGAGTCCCATCTACACTTCCAATACAGCTTCCTGCCAATGTGTGCCCTGGAAGACACCAAATGATGGCTTAAGCACTTGGGCCCCTGCCACCTGTGTGGGAGACCTGGATTAAATTCTTAACTCTTTAATTTGGCCTGGTCCAACCCTGGCTGTTGCAGACATTTGGGAAGTGAACTAGCAGATGGAAGATTTTTCTGTCTCTCCCTGTGGATATAAATAAATAAATAAAATAAAGAAAAAGATGATAATTTAGCATCTGAAAAAGAAAACATGGTGATGTTATAAACAGTCAAAATGGAATAAAGTAATATATACCAATAAAACTTTCTTTTTAAAAGGACTATTTTATTTATTTGAAAGAGTTACAGAGAGAGAAAGGTCTTCCATCCCACTGGGTCACTCTCTAAATGACCACAACAGCCAGAGCTGAGCTGATCCGAAGCCAGGAGCCACAAGTCTCCTCTCAGCCTCCCACGCAGGTGAGGAGCCCAAGGACTTGGGCCATCTTGTACTGCTTTCCCAGGCCATAGCAGAGAACTGGATCGGAAAAGCAGCCGGGACCTGAACCAGCACCCTTGGATGCCCGCGCTACAGGCTGGGGCTTTAACTCACTGTGCCATAGCTCTGGCTCCCAATAAAGCTTTTAATTAATTGTAGTGTCTGGATTGAAACCCACGAAGAATCTCTAAAATATTATTTGGTAATTTATGTCAACCTCCTTTCAACAAGGTTAGTAACAAATGTCTGAATTAACTTCCCCCGTGAAAACACCTATTCATCCTTCAAGACCCAACTCAAGTGTCACTACCCCTGACAACTCAAGCCCTTTCAGTTCCTAACCTCTCTGGGCAATTGAATGTTCTTCCTCTAGGTGCTCATAATACTCTCAGTCTATTTTTGCTTTAGAACTTAGCACAGTTGCCATGACTTTAGGAAGTCTAAAACCTCTCCAAAGCAGGGATCATTGTTTACTCATCTTTTACTTCTTGCCTCTTACCTTTGCCCAATGGAGTCACAAACAAGTAAAGTACTAAATAAGTGTTGGATGAAATAATGGAAATAACACTTTCCTTTCTTTCTGCTCCTGTCCAATTAGAGAGGTTAATGAAAGTGTGAAAGGAGAAGCAAGAGAGGGTCAGTGGCCTGCGCCGTGGCTCAACAGGCTAATCCTCCGCCTTGCGGTGCCGGAACACCGGGTTCTAGTTCCGGTTGGGGTGCCGGATTCTGTCCCGGTTGCCCCTCTTCCAGGCCAGCCCTCTGCTGTGGCCCGGGAGTGCAGTGGAGGATGGTCCAAGTGCTTGGGCCCTGCACCCGCATGGGAGACCAGGAAAAGCACCTGGCACCTGGCTCCTGCCATCGGATGAGCACGGTGCACCAGCCGCAGCGCGCCGACTGCGGCGGCCATTGGAGGGTGAACCAACGGCAAAAGGAAGACCTTTCTCTCTGTCTCTCTCTCTCAGTGTCCACTCTGCCTGTCAAAAAAAAAAAAAAAAAAAAGAGAGAGAGAGAGAGAGAGAGCATCAGAATAATGTGCCAAGTACTTTGAGTAATCTCTTAATGGGTACATTTCAAGTATTTTGAATGATTTAGCAGCAGTTTTCTTTATTATGATTTCTTCTGGGACCTTATTTGGATTTTAAAAACTCTTCTAGGGCAATGCAATTGGTCTTCATGGACTTGGTCTTCTCTATTTTTATGGAAAAGGGGTTCCTGTGGTAAGTTAAATAATTTAATTTTCTTTTCCATGTGTTTCTTGCAATTTATAAAGTAAAATTCATGGTGATTCATTAGTTTAAAGGAATTAATCTCTATTACCTGGTTTGCTAGACTATTATATCTGATAAGAGAATAAATAATCCAGTAAAATCTTTGTCAGAGGCACATAGAACAAGCTTATGATAGGAGTAGCAAAGCTAATTATATCTTAGAATCATAGATTCTAAGTAACCTTAGAAATCATTTATCCCCTGAAGATTCATTAATAGAGAATTTTTTCTTCTTAGTTTAACCTTTGTCTTTTGAGTGACCTTCCCTTAATGTGCAACAAAGCCTGTCAATGTAGAAAAAGACATAATTTACAGTGAAAATGAAATAATTATCTCCTAATAGAACCTAACATAATAATAATATAAAATATATAGTATTTCTGATACTGTTTTAATTAGCCTGAATCACATAGGGCATTGACGACATTCTTTTTTGGGGAAAAAAAGGAAGGTAATTGTTACCATGGAGTTATACATAGAACTTTGAATAATACAGTGTAATTATCTTGCAGAATTATGCTGAAGCACTTAAATACTTTCAGAAAGCTGCAGAGAAAGGATGGCCCAATGCACAGTTCCAATTAGGCTTCATGTACTACTGTAAGTGCTACAAATATGACTGCCTTATTTAGAGTAACATACATATTATTAAGTCTGCTCCTCTGGTAACAAAAATCAAAGGGCTGTTGTGAGTGGTTTAGATAAAACAAGCAGCAATTTGAAGAGGAATTTGAAGAATAAAGGAAAGAACAGCAGTTGACATGAGGGGACAGGGAGGTACTAAATCAGAAAGCTTACTTGTTAAAGAAAGGTTGGTTTTGTTACCTATGATATTCAGTGCACATAACTGGAAGCAAATATGAAATGCACAAGGTCAGTCTTAGGAAGGTTTGGGAGGCATCAACGTATTGCTGCTAGTAGGAGTAACTTGCAAAGAGAAAAGAGAGAGTGTAAGAGGAAAGAACAGTGTGCCACGGTCATTGTCATAGTGAAAGGATAGGTGGAGGAAGAGCAGTCACCATAAGGAATGAAAAAAATGGTGAGAGGAATAGGAAAAAATAATGATCTTTTTACAAAATTTTTTAAAATTTTATTTAAGTAATATGAGTTTCATGTTTTACATGTGTACAGATTTAGGAATATAGTGATACTTCCTCTCCAACCTCCCTCCCACTCAGGCTCCAACTCATCTTCTTCCTCCTTCTTACATACCCACTCTTAATTTTTACAAAGATCTATTTTCAGTTTACTTAATGATTGTAGAGTTAACCCAAAGTAAGAGTTCAACAAATAGTATGAAGGAAAAAAAATACTTTATCAACAGAAGAGACTAGAACTATAAACAATCATCGAATCTCAAAATGTCCATTTCACTCCAATACATTATTTTTTAGGTACTCTATTAGTTACCTCAGATCAAGGGAAACATAAGATATCTGTCTTTCTGGGACTGGCTTATTTCACTAAGAAAAATAATGATCTTAAGAGTGTCAAAGGAAGTAGAACTTTCAAGAAAGAGTGAATGAATAAGCAGCCTCCCTGTGAACTGTAGTGAGAAACTCAAGTTTTTGTTTATTTATTTGAAAGTCAGGTTACACAGAAAGAGGAGAGGCAGAAAGAGAGAGAGAGAGAGAGAGGTCTTCCATTCACAGGTTTTTTTTATCCAAATGGCTGCAACAGCCGGAGCTGCGCTGATCTGAAGCCAGGAGCCAGGAGCTTCTTCCAGGTCTCCCACGTGGGTTCAGGGGCCCAAGGACTTGGGCCATTTTCTACTGCTTTCCCAGGCCATTCATAGCAGAGAGCTGGATGGGAAGTGGAGTAGCCGGAACTAGAACCGGCACCCATATGGGATGCTGGCATAACAGGCAGCGGCTTTACCCGCTACTCCACAGCGCCAGCCCTTGTTTTGCTTGGTTTTGAAAACAGGGTAAAAAAAAGGATATATTATCCATGAGACTTGGCAATATGGAGAAATGAGGTTACTGGACTGGTTAGAGTGCAAGCCACATGACAGTGGGTTAGGGTGTGAATGGAAGATGAGGAAGCAGATGAATAAAAAATATTATTTCGGGGCTGGCACTCTTGGCTCCCGGCTTCGGTTTGGCGCAACTCAGGCCATTGCGACCAATTGGGGAGTGAACCAGTGGATGGAAGACCTCTCTCTCTCTCGCTCTCTGTCTGTTTCTGCCTCTCCTCTCTCAGTGTAACTCTGACTTTCAAGTAAATAATAAATCTTTAAAAAATATTATTTCGAAAAGAAAAGGAGATAGATGGAATTGCTGCTCGAGGAAGATAAAGAACAAAGTGGGAGTTCACTTTAAGATGGTGAGAGACCAGAGCATAACTATAATTGAGAAAAAGAGGTTGAGGCTCTGGGAAAAGTTGAAGATATTAGAATCTAACTGGGCCCAGGTAGGTGAGAACAGTCTTGAGAAAGAGGTGAGATTCTCACCCTAGAAAACTGGAGAAAGGGAGGAAGGCATACTTCAAATATTAATATGAAGGATTGGAGAGAGAGAAGTGAGAAAAGGCAGTGTAGGGTTCTCCTCAATGATCGAGGAGGTACAAAGTTGCTTTCTGAGAGCAAAGGTACAGTACTTGGAGTAGGAAGTCTCAGAGAGCCATGTAGGTTTGTAATAATCTTTGTGGTGACTGAGAGGGTGTGGCCAAGACAAGTATAAGGACATACCTGAACATACCTGAGTATCCCCACCAAGTCTTTCATGTCAGAGGTGGGGCCAGGACAGCAGCCTACTGCATCATCAAGGAGATCAAATCTGGTCCCAGAGGTCAGCTGACAATTTTTAAAAGATTTATTTACTTATTTCAAAGGCAAAGTTAGAGAGACAGAACAAGAGAGAGAGGTCTTCTATCCACTATTTCATTTTCCAAATGGCCACAATAGCCAGGGTTGAGCCAGGCTGACGTCAGGAGCCTGAAAACTACATCTGGGTCTCCCACATGGATAGTGGGGCCCAAGCACTGGGCCATCCTCCACTGCCTTCCCAGGCACATTAGCAGGGAGTTGGTTTAATAGTGGAGTAGTCAAGACTTGAACCTGCATTTGCAGGCAGCAGCTTAATCCACTGCACAACAATAACAGCTTCCAGCTGACAAGGTTTATAGTGACCAGTAGGAGAATCTGTTTTGTACTGTCATAGGGGTTAGGGTGTGCCCAAGATGGCCTTGTGCCTCAAGTTCATTCCAAGTCATGGGCTCAGGATCTATCAGATTTCTTAAACTTCTAGAATAGGAGCTGTAGTACTGTGTCATATGTATTAAATCTTTTTGTGTTTTAGTCATTGAGCCCTCTCAACACATTGAGGGAGTGTCCATGGTTTATAGATGAGCAGACTGAGCCATGTTGATGTCAGACGTCTTATCCAAGATCACATAGTTGGTGGAAGTGAGATCTAAATTCAAGCAATCTGTTTCCAAAGTTTTTTTCTTAGTCACCACATGGCACTGTCTCTAATAGGCTATCAAATGTTAGAGCTGGAAAGGAATTTAAAGACCATCTAGGGAAAGCCTCTTTCTTTTGCAAATGAAGTGCCTGACATGCCTCACTCACAAAAGGGAGTATTGAAGAGATAGGATGAGAATCCCTACTGCTGGGCGTCTGTGATTCTCTGACCCAGTGCCAATGCCTCTCCTTGCTCCAAGCATGAGTTGGGTCAGAGCTGGGTTTCCTGGAGCTAGGATTTGCCTGCTCTATTCTTCATGGTTGTAGCTGCAAGGAACTTAATTGGCCTCCTGGTGTAGAGATATGTCAAAGATGGCCAGATGATCCTGGGGTGGAGTGGGGGTCTTTTGGTCCTCAGAGACCACTACTTCATCTCTTTTTCATTTACTTTAGTTATGCCATATTGAAGACATGAAGGTACTGCCAAAAATTGTGGGGAGATGGCACTTAACCTAGTAATTAAGATGCCTATGTATCATAACAGAGTACCTGGGTTCAATACCCAGCTGTAGCTCCTGACTATAATTTTCTGCTAAGACAAACTCTGTGAGACAGCAGTAATAGCTCAAGTAGTTGGATTTCTGCCACCAACATCAGAGACCTAGAATGAATTCCGGATTCCTGGCTTCAGCTTAGCCTACCCTGGGTCATTGAGGTCTTTTGGAAGTCAACAATAAATACATGGGACCTCTCTCTCTGTTCTCCACTCAAAAAGTTTTTTTTTTTTAATTTTAGTAAATTTATTATGAGAAAGATATGCATGCTTTCAAAAATTTGGGCACCAGAATCAACTTATCTTTTAACTACATTATTCCATAAACTTCTCAACATAACCTCATGTTTTCATGAGAATAGTGTTTTTTTCTTAGTTTTCCAAAAAGGTAAAGATAATATATTTCAGGGCCAGCATTGTAAAGTCACCACCTGCAAAGCTGGCAATCTATATGGGCTCCAGTTTCCCAGTTGCTCCACTTCTGATCCTGCTCTCTGCTAATGGCCTAAGAAAAGCAGCCAATGATGGCCAAGTGTATGGGCCCCTGCTACCCAGAAGAATTTTCTGGCTCCTGGTGTTGGCCTGACTCAGCCCTATCCATTGCAGCCATGTAGGGAGTGAAATAGCAATTGCAAGATCTGTTTCTGCCTCTCTCTATAACTCTGTCTTTCAAATAAATAAATAAATATTTTTTAAAAAATAAAGTGTTACCTATTTTAAAATGCAGTTACCGAGAAGGAAGGATGGCAGAGAGAGAGAGAGAGAGAGAGAGAGAGAGAGAGAGATCTTTCATCTGCTGGTTCCTTCCTCAAATGGTCAAAACAGCCAGACCTTGGCTGATTCGAAGCCAGGAGCCAGGAGTTACTTGCAGGCCTCCCACATGGGTGCAGGGACCCATGTACTTGGACCATCTTCTTCTGCTTTCCCAGGTGCATTAGCAGGGAGCTGGATTGGAAGTGGAGCAGCTGAAACCTAAACTGGTGCCCATATGGGATGCCAACATACCTGCTACCCCACACTGCTGGTCCCTCAAATAAATTAATAAATCTTCTTTAGAAAAACAAGATTGTACATTTCCACATTTTTTCTTTTAACAAAACTCAATTTTTCACCCTCAAATAGTGGATTTTGAACACCTTTATTAGGGGTTGGTTTTCCCATCTTATTTTAGCTAGTAGGCATTCACTATGACTATTATATCTATAGATTATAACATAAAAAATAAAATGAATAAGGGGCGACTAAAAATAATTTTAATTTTCAGCTGGCTCTGGAGTCTGGAAGGATTATAAACTTGCCTTCAAATATTTTTACCTGGCATCTCAGAGTGGACAGCCCCTCGCCATTTATTATCTGGCTGAGATGTATGCAACAGGAACAGGAGTGTTAAGATCATGCAGAACTGCTGTGGAGGTAAATACCAGGCAGTTTTTAAAGTACTTTTTTCATTTGTCACACAGAAGAGGTAATAGTATCCTTAAACTGATGGTGCTTTGATTTTATAGATATTACCTCTTTTCTTCTAGTTTGCAATGTGAATGCTGACATCCTCCAGAGAGGATAAACAGTGATGTAACTCTGGGAAAAGGAGAAAGGAAATGATCCCCGCCCTGCCCTGCACACCCCTGCAATCCCCGCATTTGACTTTTCATCAAGGGCAGGGTTTGCCTCAGAATTCAGTTAAGGAGCTCTGTTTTAGCTTTCAATCAAATCACCAGAGAAATCTGGCACTTCTAGTGGGACTGAGAGATGCTACTTGGGAAAGGCAAGGCTTGATGTAGTCTAGAAGATGTTGCCCACATTTCCCAGAAAGCAAGGTCCTTATGTTTTTGATGATTTGGATGAAAATGGAGAAAGTGTATTCTTTCAGCATGAGCCAGTGATGTATGTTTCAAAAGAATGCTTTTAGGACCTTAATGCCCTTCATTGATTTAGTAAACATATCCACCACACCAATATAAATACCTCTGTGTTGGGATCTGGTCCTTCTGAAACTCATTTCAAAAGCTGCCAGCTAATAATCTATCTTTAGATTTGCTCCTTCGCCAACTTCCTAATGAATTATGTATGGCTAAGCTCTTTTGGTTACATAAGGGCTATTCAGCTCAGTTGACATTTGTCCCCGTAGAGCTCTGCACACCTCCCTTGCGGTTATGTCACCTACACCCTCAGGCGCTGTCTTCCCTTCATTTTCTCCTTTCACGTCAGCTGTGGCCTTGTAACTTGCCCTTGCAGAGCAGCAATGCCCAGAAAGGCCCTTAAAAAAAAAAAGAAAGAAAATGTAAGTCGATAACATTTCTGTCCTGCCAGATAGCCTCCAACCCAAGAAAGTTTATCACAACCTTTAAAATAAGCTGAGGAAATTCCACACAAGAAAAAAAATGCACTGAAAATTTTTGTGCCTCTGAAAAAAATGAACTCATCACCCTAAATAATTTGCAAACACCATGCTTTAGACCTAAAATCCTTGCCTGACCAGCCAGCAGGAGCTGAAGATTGATTTCATTTATCATTTACTTAAGATGAAGTATGTTGGCTAACTACTCTGCTTGATTTCTCTTCCCACATACAGCTTTATAAAGGTGTCTGTGAACTAGGCCACTGGGCTGAGACATTCCTGACAGCTTACTTTGCCTATAAGGATGGTAATATAGATTCTTCTCTTGTTCAGTATGCACTGCTTGCAGAAATGGGGTATGAAGTAGCTCAAAGCAATTCAGCATTCATTTTGGAATCTAGTAAGATAAGTTAAAATTCTCTGCAATTTTCCAATCATACATATGCATATGTGACTTTACTACAGAGACATTTTAAGCCTTACTAATGGAATGTCTCCTTTTTTTAGAAAAGGCTAAAATTCTTGAAAAAGAGAAGATGTATCCAATGGCACTTCTCCTGTGGAATCGAGCTGCCATTCAAGGTATAGAACCTAGATAAAAATAAGCACATACCTGGTTCCCTGTCCAGAACTATTCATCTGATTTGATTCAGCTATGGTCCTGGGCAGATAGGTATGAAGGGGCAGAATATCAAGTAGATGACATTTGAAACTACACTAATGTTAAACATCATTTCCAGGAACTTATTTTCTTCATTTTTCTTGAGGTCCCTGGTTAAGCAAACCATAGGAATTGTTCTATGGCTCTGTCTCTATGGCACCAGGAGTTTTTTGAAACACAGCAATTTTACTCAAGAAACCCGTTTTTTTTTTTTTTTTTTTTTGGTCTGTCTTTAGTAAGTTATTTGCCAAGTTGTTTACTGAAATAATCTGAGATGTGATCTATATCTCAATTAGTAAATAGACAGAATTATTTATGTATTTGAAAGGCAGAATGACAGCGGGGGGGGGGGGGGAGGGAGGGAGAGGGAGAGGGAGAGAGAGAGAGGTATTCCATCTGCCAGTTCACTCATCAAATGCCCACAACTGCCAGAAGGTAGACCAGGCCAAACCCAGGATGTCAGAACTTCACCCAAATCTCCCATGTAGGTGGCAGGAACCCAAGTATTTGGCCATCATCAGCTGCCTCCCAGTTGCATCAGCAGGAAGCTAGATCAGAAGCATAGAGTAGCTGGAATAGGCACTCTGATATGGAATGTGAGCAATCCCAAACAATGCAAACACCATGCTTTAGACCTAAAATCCTTGCCTGACCAGTCAGCAGGAGCTGAAGATTGATTTCATTTATCATTTACCTAAGATGAAGTATGTTGGCTAACTACTCCACTATACGGCCGCCCCGTAGGAGAATTATTTATGTATCTGAGACTCACTTTATTTCTCTTTTGAAAATCACATTGATGAATACCACAAACTTTAAGGTTTTATGTAAATATTAGAGTGTTAAAATCAAAAACAAACAAGATAAATGACAATACTCTCTCCCTTTTTTGGAATTTTCATGCCCTGCTTATTGGGATCACGTGTGATGAATATAAAACAGCATTGGTGGGGAAAGCAATGAAGATGGCATTTGAGTAACTGTGTCTTTTTCTATTTTTTCCCCTAAAACTATATTATTAAAAGCAGAGAGATATTGCAAAGCTGTCACAGTTGGCATTTGGATATATGAGGAACTCTCTTGCAATAAGAAAGCAATTTTGTTTCCAATTAGGTTTCTTAAAATCATCTCATGATGAGGCCAAATCATCCCTCTTCCCAGGAAGTGAATAGGATAAAAAATGATTCTCATCTGACGCTAATATGTGGCAGGGGAAATAGTCACAGTGGTGCCTTCTGAGATCCAGCAGAGCTGGTAATGCAGCAGCAACCCATCAATGTGATTTTAGTGAGAAATTCCCTTTAAAAAGGTCTGTGTTTTCTAAAATGCAATAAAGGCCTTATTTGGAGTAAGGAAACAACGCCAGCAATCTCTAAGCCGTGGAAAATCAGCTCAACTGCAACAAAAGTGGGTTTATTCCAAGCCAGGAAATGGTGTAGAAATTACACTGAGGAAAAGAGACATATAAAATGAGAGGATTTTAATATTCAACAGAATTCCCCAATATGAAAAAGTCAGGCCACTAAAAATAATTATGTGTCACCAGAGAGGTTAAGCATTAGTATCCCCAAAGATAGGGCTACTGAGTGGCTCACTTGGGATTAGGAAATCTAATAATGAAATTTTCCGGTTATTCACTGTCATGCTCCTTTTAGAAGCTGCTGCTGTGAAGAGGGTGCTGAATGGTCAGGAGTCATTCACCACACTGTGACTGTGAATTGCAATACAAATCTCTTTCCTGTAAATTGATCCCCTCTGGAGCCTGTCAGAATCCCCACCTGCCCCCCAGTCAGTCTTCCTCATTAGGCTAGAACTGAATCCTCACACGAACCAGCTTGTTCACTGCTTTCCATCTTAGAGACTTCAAGGATTCTGCTTATAGCTTGTAAAGCTTGAAAATGCACAGAAATGTCCTCTCCATTTGTAGTTATGACCCAGAAGGAATCCAGGGTCAAAGGAGGGCAGCTTTGGACAAAATCAGAGATGGAATGGGCTCCTCCCTAGAGCTCTACATGCCTCCCCCGTCACCAGGCATCTCCAGGATACTCTCCTGGAGCCCATCCCTGTAAGTCTTTGCTCCCGGTACAAACCTGTACAGTTTGAAGAATCTGGGAAGCAAATCCCAATAACCAATATCTTTCTCAGCTTCAGGATTTTATGTCAAAATTTAGTTCTCAGAAAGAGCTAAAGATGGCTTATAGTACTACATCTATTAGAAGTATCTGCATTTTAATATGAGATTCTAAAAGATTATAAGAACTTCAGTATCTAGAGAAATAAATCCCATAGGAATATAAGTGATGAACTAGCCCAAATTGGGAGAAAATTTTGAAAGGAGTCCTGTGTCACTTAATGATACACTTCAGACCATACCTCACTAGTTACTTTCTGTTTTTTCTAAGTAAGGCTAAACTGTGCTAGCAGGGTTGGCTACGGTAGAGATGAATGAATTCATGAATGTCCTCTTATCTTTTCAACCATCATTCTCCTAGTGAATGGAATTGCAGATCCAAGGAGCTCCTTATAGGTAATTCAAAGTGCCCTCTAAAGACTGAAATCTCATTTTTAAAACTTCCTACTTGACATATCCATGTTTGTTAAAAAGTAATGTTCTAAATTATGTAACATCATGGGAAAGCATTTTCCCAAGTTTCCTACCATATCTATCCATTCATTCCATAAATATTTATCAAGTACCATGTTAGCTTTTGGACTATATAAATGATTAAGAACCTCAAAGTTCTTTTCCTAATTGCAGCTCCTAGGGAGCTCATGGAGCCATCATGGGGAAGAGAGAAAATGCACTAGTCAGCAAACAAGATAATAGTGATATGTAATAACACATGGAGATGGAATAGAGCACTATTAGCATGGGGGCTGAGGAGATACTTTAGATAACATAGTTAGACAAGACCTCTAGGAGATAACTGACAAAATAAGAAAGCAACATACAGTGAGGTTAGTTGAAGAGATAGGACACAGATTAGCATGACTTGTAGGTCAGGCAAAGAGTCTGGATTTTATTCCAAGTGCAAAGTGAAGCCATTGGGGGATTTTACACAGGGCAATAATGGGATTTGATCTGACATTTTAAAATTATCACCCTGGCTATTAGGTAAAAGATGCATTGAAAAATAGACATACAGGGCCAGCGTTGTGTCACAGCATGTTGAACCACTGCCTGCAGCAACAGCATCCCATATGAACACTGATTCAAGTCTCTACCACTTCTCTTCCAGTCCAGCTCCCGGTCTGGGAAAGCAGCAGAAGATGGGCCAAGTATTTGGGTCCCTGCTACCCTGGCCCAGCCCCAGCAGTTGTGGCCTTTTGGGAAGTGAACCAACAAATGGAAGACCTCACTCTATCTCTGTTTCTTTCTGCCTCTCCCTCTCTCTCTCTAACTCTTTCAAGTAAATAAAATAAAATTTATTTATTATAAATTTATTTTAATAATATTTTATTATTTATAATAATCTTTATTTTGTTTATTTGAAAGAGTTACAGAGATAGAGAGAGAGGTCTTACACCCGCTGGTTCACTCCCCAAATGGCCACAATGGTTGGAGCTGAGCCCATCCGAAGCCAGGAGCCAGGAACTTCTTCTGGGTCTCCCACGTGGGTCAGGGACCTGTGGATTTGGGCCATCCTCCACTGCTTTCCCAGGTACATCAGCAGGGAGCTGGATCAGAAGTGGAGCAGCCAGGACTCCAACCAGCACCCATATGGGATGTCTGCACTGTAGGCAGGGGCTTTAACATGCTATTCCACAGTGCTGGCCCCACTAAATCTTTAGAAAAGGAAAGTAGACATAGAGCAGTTTATGGAGTGGGTACTATGACAAAGCAGTTTATGCCATCACTTAAGAAACCCACATCCCTTATCAGAGTGCCTGGGATTCAGTTCTTCTCCTCCTCCTGCTCCCCACTCCTCGTCCTTACACACTATGCCACAACGCCAGCCCCTCCACTACTACTGATCCAGCTTCCTGCTAATGTGCACCCTGGAAGGCAGCAGATGAGGACTCTAGTACTTCGGTTTCCGCCGCCCATGTGGTTGACCTAGATGGAATTCCTGGTTCCTGACTTCTATCCGATCTGGTTGTGGCTGTTGTAGTCACTTGGGGTATGGACCAAAAGATGGAAGTTCTGTCTCTCCCTCTCTGTGCGTTACTCTGCCTTTCAAATTCTAACTTTAAAAAAAAAAGCAAAGATATTTAAAATAGTAAAAAGAAAATCTAAGGGTATTTAATATTCTGTGCTTGAACTAGATGGTGGAGATGTCAAGATAGATGTATTT
This sequence comes from Sylvilagus floridanus, assembly GCA_949820135.1. Taxonomy (NCBI): domain Eukaryota; kingdom Metazoa; phylum Chordata; class Mammalia; order Lagomorpha; family Leporidae; genus Sylvilagus; species Sylvilagus floridanus. The sequence goes on from OX463231.1 coordinate 92,271,874, forward strand.
TGGAGGTAGACCCAATGGAGTTTGCTTATGAATTGGATAGTAAAGGTGAGAGAAAAAGAACTAAGAATTAATTCCCCTAGATTTAGTATACGAATAATGGTGGTACTAGTGTTGAAATAGGGAAGAAACTGAGGATTTTATTTGAGGGAAGGAGCAAAGGATGATAAGAAATCTCATTAGGTATTTTAGGTTTGAGATACAAATAAAGAAATAAAATAAGAGTCTGGGCCTCAAGGAGAGATAGGACAGTAGATATAAGTTCAGAAATAGTTAACATAAAACTACCCATGGAACTACATAAGGTCTCCTTGAGATGGAGGAGAGTGATAGAGGAAAGAGAGGGGAAGAGAGAGAGAAGAGAAAGATGAAAGGGGAAAAAGGAGTTAGGAACAAGCCCTTGGCATTCTAAACTTTAGAACTGATGGGAGCAAATAAATAAATGAATAAACAAATGTTTTTTAAAGTAGCAACTGTGTAGAGGAGTCAGACAAGAGTTTAAAAATCAGAAGCCTATGAAGTAAGAGGGACATCACAAGAATGCAATGCCATTGGTGTCAAGTGAAGAATGTGCTTGGGCAGATGGGTCCAAATATTCCAATGCTTCTCAGAAGTCCAAAAAGATGAGGACAGGGAGGTAGCCAACGAATTTGGTGAATAGAGCTCATTAAACACCTTGGAAATAGGTTCAGAGGAGCTGCCAGAAGCTAAGCTGGCTTGGGTTGGGTTGAAGAGTATGTGGAAGTACCTGAACATGTTTGAATAACTGATGGGCTTGAACTGAGAAAGAGGGAGAAACCGGTGATGCAGAAGAGTAGAGCTTCAGGAATGAAATCTTAGAGTGGCAGGGATGTGCTCCAACTTCCCAAGAGTTAACCTACCTTCAAAAAATGGATTTAAAAGGTAGAATGTCTAATTTTTGTTAAGAATGTATGTATTATATTACAGGTATTGTCCCACAGTAAAGGCAGTTATCTATCATTGTTATACTTTGTATTCCATAAAGTACATCTAGTCTGATTCTGGGATTCTGAGTGGCTTTTTTTTTTCTACACACACACACACTCACACACACACACACACACACACACACACTTTTTAAAGGTCATTAGGTTGACTTACAGAGAACTATACGTGAATCATTTGAATTATGACTTTTTTTCAAATATTTCCATCAGGTAATGCATTTGCTAGAGTAAAAATTGGAGATTACCATTACTATGGCTACGGGACCAAGAAAGACTATCAAACAGCAGCCACACATTACAGCATTGCAGCTGACAAGTACCACAGTGCACAAGCCATGTTCAATCTGGCCTATATGTATGAACACGGCTTGGGTATTACAAAGGTAATTGTGTTGGTAGTGGTTCAAACTTGTGTGGGAAGGGAAAATTTATAAATGTTTTAAATTTCATTAATGTCATCAATGTAGAGCTTGGGTGGGAACCTTTTTCCTGCCAAGGGTCTCTTGGATATTTATAACATCATTCACAGGCATACAAAGCTATCAACTGAAAGCCTGGTACAGATTTGTTGAATTTCAAGACCCATCTATGGTTGCCTTGGCAGGGTCAGACCGAATAATTTCATGGGTCTTATATTACCCAATGGGTTGAATATTCCACAACCCTGAAGAGGAAGGAAAGAAAAGACTTAGCATCTGTTGAAGTCTCTCCTATGTCCCAACACATATTACTTAACCAAACCTATATTACTTACCCTGATATTAGCCCTATGAGGTAGATATTGTTTTCTGCGTTTTTGCCAAAGATGTAATTAATGAGTAGAAGGCTGCTAGTCTAATCTAATTTGATTCATAAGTTTCTACTTTTTCTAGCACATACTTTTTCCAGTGGGCCCTACCTCGAGGCCTTTTTTTTCCACTAAAATTTCCACATTTTCAATTTTTCACAAGCTCTTGGTAACAAGGAGGAACTGGATACACCCACTATGTACATGATACTATCCTGGGCCCTCTAGAAAGGCCCAAGATAATGAATCTCCTTTTTCTCAGGATTATACTTGACTTGAGAAGATTCATTAAGAAAAAGTTAACACTACAAGGTGATATTAGGTAAATCCCTTTGACACTGAGTATAATTAGGCAGAAGATAGCACTGGGATCAGAAATGGTGAGAAAAGTATATTAAATATTAATAATGAGGTGTTGTTAGGAGATGAGGTGAACCCTATAATTGTCCTCAGTGTGTGCATCAGGAAACCACAGTACAGAGAAGTCATGGGTCCAGTTTGCAGTGCTCATCAATGGTGGAACCAAAATTTCTACCCTAGCCTGTCTATCTCATGTTTTGTGGGGATGGAAGCATAGAATAGGCTCTGCTTAAGTCATTCTTAGTGCTCAAAAATGTTTCTCTTCAAAGTTTGTATTCCTGGCTGCATTTCTTCCTCCTCCTCCTCCTCTTCTATTTCCTCTCCCTCTTCCCCTTCCTCTTTTCATTCTTTCTTCTCCTCCTTCTCCTCCCCCACCTCCCATATAGGATGCCATCATTGCAGGCAGCAGCTTTACCTGGTATGCCACAACAGCCCCTCCTGGCTGCATTTCTAGAGCCAAATAATGTGGAAATTATTGGCTTTTTATGCTCTCTTCTCTCTTCCAGTTGTGCTAGTAATTGAGAATTACTGAAAATTGCTAATAGTGCACACTGCAGCCTATGGCTTCTTATTTAGTTCCTAAACATCCCATGGGGGAAGTCCCTGCTATCCTCTTCTCTCTTGCAGCCTACTTTTTGGCTGATCTTTTTTTGTTATCCCCAGTCCATTTTCCCCATTCTTTTTTTTTTTTTTTTTTTTTTTGACAGGTAGAGTGGATAGTGAGAGAGAGACAGAGAGAAAGGTCTTCCTTTGCCATTGGTACACCCTCCAATGGCCGCCGTGGCCAGCATACCGTGCTGATCCAATAGCAGGAGCAGGTGCTTCTCCTGGTCTTCCATGGGGTGCAGGGCCCAAGCACTTGGGCCATCCTCCACTGCACTCCCTGGCCACAGCAGAGAGCTGGCCTGGAAGAGGGGCAACCGGGACAGAATCTGTGCCCCGACCGGGACTAGAACCCGGTGTGCCAGCGCCGCAAGGCAGAGGATTAGCCTAGTGAGCCGCGGCACCGGCCATTTCCCCCATTCTTAGCAGGTATGAGCTACATAAGTTTGTAAAATCTGGGGGAAAATGGGAATGGACAGAATTGAATGATTCTTTGCGTGTTTCTTAGCCACCCCATGACCCCTCTGTCATCCACATCAGTAAAACAGAGCTAATGATATCTGTCCTGCCCCGGGCCTTTGAGGATAAAATGAGTGAGCCTTTGTGGAAAGGCTTTGTAGTCAAACAGTGTGTGGAATGATTGTTATTTAGATCAGAAGGGGATTTGAGTAACTGCTAAGTAAGGTTTCAACAAGATTAAAGCTTTTATTCATCATTCCCCATGCAAAACATAATAATGTGAGAGAAGCATTGTCTATAGAAAGGATACAATGACTCTATTCCATGTGTTAAATTCACATTAGCACTTCCACTCTCATGTGATGGAAGAAGGATTAGGGCCCCTCCCCACCCCCCGACAGCTGCATCCTCACTGCCATGAGTCCCTGGGTGTGGGAAGAGGCATCCTCACTGGGCACGTGGCCAGCAAGGCAGGAAAGGACACACAGCCTGCCAGTACCCAGCTGACCCCTTATGTAAGAAAGGTTAGTGTTCCTCCTTGGAGTCACTATCTTTCTGTCTTCTAGGCATTTTGTTCACTAGCAGTCATTAAAACACCCATTTCATACATTCAGGAAAAAACAAACAAACAAAATTTTGGAACTTCTCTCTGGTCATCTTCCTATTCTCTTCTGCCAGGGTTCCTACTTAATCAGGGACAGTCAGTCTGTTTTGATAAGTCTCTGAGTTGCAAGCATATTTTTTTCCTACATAAATTCTTTACATTTAAAAATGCTCTTAATCTCAGATCTGGATATGAGAATTTTAGGTTTTGCTAATTAGGGACTGTTGCTCTTGGTCTTTACTAATTCTTTCCGTTTAGCAATTAAAAAAATAACTGAGTGTCCAGGGGTCACAGTCAAATTAACAAGAAGGTATCGCCTTTTCTAATTCTTAAAATGGATATCCTGACAATTAAAAGCCCAAAACTTGTTTCAATGAAAGCAAAGAGGTTAGGAGAATAGGCCACCCCAGTATTTGTCATCAAGTAATTAAGCATTCTTTCAACAAAGCTCTTCAGTATCCTCTTTATTAGTTAATCCTCAGGCAAACCATGGAGAAGGATGAGTGTAAGATAATCTCCATTTCTCTAAGAATCAAAGAAGATGATATGGAATCATGTTTTATAAGTTCTCCAATTAAGACTTCTGCAGAAGAAAGTGAGGCATAAATCAACTCTTGGTAAATCAATGTAAAAATATGGGCCATTGCTCTCTCTGTCTTTAGAAAAGGAAGTTGTTACAAGGTGATGAGTTGTTACCAGGGTGAGTTATCCTGAGAGTGTCACTGAGAACCATGTCAGTTCAATGAGCTCCTTGACTTAAACTGCAGGCCAGAGTTGTCTGCATCGTTGTTCTGGGAACACAAAGCAATACCTGGGGAGGACCTGGGCAAGGACCTGAACTACTTCAGCCTAGAAGTTGTTATAATGCTCCCTTTCCACTTACATTGATTTAGAAGTACTTCAGAAATTTAATCATGAGCCAAACCTGCTGTACATCATCTCTTGGCCGTTTCCTCCGTCTAAACCCTAGTGCAGTTTTCAATTTCCACTCACCCAGGCTTGTTGTGGAGGCTACTCAAGGTCTCCAGTTCTAGTTTTACCCTTTAAATGTTTGGCAGAGATGGCTCTTTTCACCAAAGATTTGTAATATTCTATCCTCAATCAGTTAGCCTATGGTACTGTAGTGCACCTGCTTATCAGGACTTAGATTTTTCCACCTTCCTATGCACCCATGTGATTTGTTCTCAATAGTAGCATGACAGTAGAAGTGAGGGTGGTCTTTTCTGGAGTAAATCCCCTAAGAGGTAGATGGAGCTTCTCCTTAGTCTTTTCTCTTTCACTAAATGAATGCATCTGAAAGCACAGAGGCTAGAGGGTTGCAGAACCACATGATGGAAGGAGCTTAGAGCCCTCAGTCATCTCATGCAGAAAATTTACTACCAACAAGAAATGCCTACATTGGAAAATTGAATTAGGGAAAAATAAAATTCTATTGTGGTAAGCCACTGAAATTTGGGGATTTATTTGTTACAGGTGTTAACATTACCTTAATTAATAGATAATTTTTTAAAAGATTTATTTATTTGAAAGGCAGAGTTACAGAGAGGCAGACGCAGAGAGAGAGAGAGAGAGAGAGAGAGAGAGGTCTTCCTTCCGCTGCTTTACTCCCCAGATAGCCTCAATGGCCGGAGCTACGCCAACCCGAAGCCAGGAGCTTCTTCTGGTCTCCTACAGTGGTGCAGGGGTCTAAGCATTGAGCCATCTTCTACTGGTTTCCTAGACCATAACGGGGAGCTGGACTGGAAGTGGAGCAGCTAGAACTAGAACCATATGGGATGCCAGCACTGCAGGTGGCATCCACTACGTCACAGCTCCAGCCCCTCCTGTACTTTCAATCCAGCTTCTTGTTAATGTGCCTGGAAAGGCACTGAAAGATGGCCCTAGTATGTCGGTTTCTGCCACCATTATGAAAGACCTGGATGGAGTTCCTGGCTCTTGGCTTAGGCCTAGACCAGCCCCAGCTGTTCCAGGCATTTGGAGAGTGAACCAGATGATGAAGATTCTCTCTCTCTCTGATTTTCAAATAAGTAAATCTGTTTTTATTTTTAAGGATTATAAATTTGTTAAGAAGGTACAATTAATTCAAGTGAGGGACTCAGGTCTCTAAAAGTCCTGTCTGAAATGCTTTAACATGGGATATGAGGAACATATGATGATCTTTTTAAGTGGAAGAAACAATGAATATTTAAAGATTAGAACTAGGAAAGCTATCCTAAAGTAAGACAAAGCATGGGTAAAAATTGACCTTTGGAGGCGAGTTTCAAACATATACTTAGACCTACTAGATAACAAATTGTTTTGATATTGAAGACTAAGCTGCATCCATTAATTAAATTATAAATAGGCCTGTCAAAAATAAAAGTAATTATAGAACAAAGCATTTTTATTTCTCATTTGTCTGGTATAACCACCTTTGGAGTATGAAAGCTGAAGTTTTAAACATCAGAATAAAGATATTTCTGGAACGTACAGGCTAAAGTTATAGTTAAAATGGCCCTCTGAAATATGGCAGGGCAGAACACACACTTTTTAAAATGGTCATAATTGTTCATGAAATAAAATAATCAGAAATACAAGGAGGCAAAAAATACTTTGTATTCACACAGTTTTATTTATTACAGGAAAAAAATTAAATAGACATGTTATGTAAATTACTCTGTAGTGTATGTCTTAGTGCTTAAGAGAGTGAGCTAGAATCAGACTATCTTGATTGGAGTTCCAGGTTTGTCACTTATGAATTTGGAGAAGTGATAGCCTTTCAGTGGTGCATCTCGGTTCATCATTAAAGTGGAGTTAACAAGATTAATTGCGCTGTAGAATTGTCATGAGGATTAAATGATAGTGAAATAGTGGAGACTGGCACACATAAGTATTTAATGAGTCTTTATTGTAATTCACTCTGCAACCATTAAAAATACACTGGAAGAGGGGCCAGCGCTGTGGTGTAGTGGGTTAAGCCTCTGCCCGCGGCACTGGCATCCCATATGGTCCCAGCTGCTCCTCTTCCTATCCAGTTCTCTGCTTGTGGCCTAGGAAAGCAGTGGAAAATGGCCTGAATGCTTGGGCCCCTGCACCAGCATGGGAGACCCGGAAGAAGCTCCTGGCTCCTGGCTTCGGATGGGTCCAGCTCCGGCTGTTGTGGCCATTTGGGGAGTGAATCAGTGGATGGAAGACCTTTTTCTCTGTCTTTCCCTCTCTCTCTGTAACTCTACCTCTCAAATAATAAATCTTTAAAAAAAAATACACTAGAAGATACACTAGGTCATAACATATACTGCTTGAAACATATTGTTGGGTTAAGTAAACAGAAAACAGGCCGGCACTGCAGCTCAATAAGCTAATCCTCCGTCTGTGGCGCCAGCACCCAGGGTTCTAGTCCCGGTTGGGGCGCTGGATTCTGTCCCGGCTGCTCCTCTTCCAGGCCAGTTCTCTGCTGTGGCCCGGGAGTGCAGTGGAAGATGGCCCAAGTGCTTGGGCTCTGCACCCACATGGGAGACTAGGAGAAGCACCTGGCTCCTGGCTTCGGATCAGCGCGATGTGCTGGCCGCAGTGCATCAGCTGCAGCGGCCATTGGGGGATGAACCAATGGAAAAAGGAAGACCTTTCTCTCTGTCTCTCTCTCTCACTGTCCACTCTGCCTATCAAAAAAAAAAAAAAAAAGAGAGAGAGAGAGAAAGAAACAAGAAAACAAAATATTATGCAGAGTAAAAATTTCCTAAATTAAAAGTATGCAGGTGGGTTTTTAGCTTAGCAGTCAAGATGCCTGTGTCACATATCAGAGTACCTGGATTTGATTCTGGCTCCATTTCCCTTTTTTTTTTTTTTTTAAGATTTATTTTATTTATTTGAAAGCAGAGCAACAGAGACATAGAAAGAGATCTTCCATCTGCTGGTTCACTCCCCAGATGGCCGCAATGACACCTGGAACCTCGAAGTCCATTTGGGTCTCCCAGATGACTAGCAGAGGCCCAGGTACTTGGGTCATCTTCTGTTGCTTTCCCAGATATATTAGCAGGGAACTGGATGGGAAGCAGAGTAGCCAGGACTCACTCTGACATGGGATGCTGGCATCACAGAGGCAGCTCAACCTTCTGTGCCACATAGCAAGCTCCAGGTCCAGCTCCTGACGCTAGTTTCCTGCTAATATAGACCCCCTGGAAGCAGTATTTGCTCAAATAGTTGGGTTCCTGCCACCCACTTGGGAGTCCAGGCTCCTGGCTTCAACTGGCCCATCCTGGATGTTGTAGGCATTTGAGGAGTGAGCAAGAGCTTGCTCTCTCTCTGTCTCTAATAAGTAATTATATAAATAAATTGTTATAAGTATATAGACACATGAATATGCATTATAAAAATGTTAGAAGAATTGATATAAATTTTTTTTTTTTTTTTTTTTTTACAGGCAGAGTGGACAGTGAGAGAGAGAGACAGAGAGAAAGGTCTTCCTTTGCCGTTGGTTCACCCTCCAATGGCTGCCGCGGTCGGCGCGCTGTGGCCGGCGCACCGCGCTCATCCGATGGCAGGAGCCAGGAGCCAGGTGCTTTTCCTGGTCTCCCCATGGGGTGCAGGGCCCAAGCACCTGGGCCATCCTCCACTGCACTCCTAGGCCACAGCAGAGGGCTGGCCTGGAAGAGGGGCAACCGGGACAGAATCCGGTGCCCCGACCGGGACTAGAACCCGATGTGCCGGCGCCGCAAGGCGGAGGATTAGCCTGTTGAGCCACGGCGCCGGCCCAGAATTGATATAAAATATTATCAGTGATTTTCTCTGTGCAGTGGGATTGTGGGTGGGTTTTAACTTCATTTGTTCAGTTCTATCTGTTCAAAAATTTCCTCTAATTAACATGATTTACTTATAATAAAAAACCAAGAAAATTATTTTTAAAACTACATTTTAATTAACATACTCTATCTTGGCAAAAGGAAATTATAATGCCTCCCAAAAATTTGGGGTTTAAAAACTTCTGCATTGTGCAATTGAACAATTGTCATCAACAAACTACTTTATTTATGGAGAATTCTGCATCTTTAAATTTTAGAAACTATTTTTAACATCTGAACATTGAGCAGTACTCAGGCACACCTGACATTTTAGTTGGAAGCACTTTTTTTTAAAGAAAAAACTGTAGATTGGCTTACATAACCCCTTGAATCACTTAATTTAAAGCAAAATAAACTCAAATGTACCAAATAGGAGTTAAATCTAAGTGAGTTAGGTGTGCATTGGACTTCTTAATTAATAAATCCTGGGCATTGTCAAAACACTAACAGGAGTAAATTTTTTATTTTACTTATTTCGGAGTTTTACTAAATAAGTTAAAAAAAGTGAATTCTATGGTAATAAAATTCTTTTTTATGTGTTACCCTATGGACAAGCATTTGGTATACCAGTTAAGATACTACTTGGGACATGTTACATAAATTTTTTTTACAATTTATTTATTCATTTGAAAGGCAGAGTTACAGAGAGGCAGAGAGAGAGAGAGAGGTCTCCCATCCACCGGTTCAGATGTCCCAGATGGCCACAATGGCCGGAGCTGAGTTGATCCGAAGCCAGGAACCAGGAGCTTCCTCTTGGTCTCCCATGTGGGTGCAGGGGATCCAAGGACTTGGACCATCTTCCACTGCTTTCCCAGGCTATAGTAGAGAGCTGGATCAGAAGTGGAATAGCCGGGACTCAAACCGGTGCCCACAGGGATGCCGGCACTGCAGGTGGCAGCCTCACCTGCTGTGCCACAGTGCCAGCCCTGATATATTATATAATTATTGTGTAGTAGTATGTTTTTATGGCCTAGCACTTAAGTGAGTGGGCCAGAATCAGACTATCTGGATTTGAGTCCCAGGTCTGCCACTTATAATCCATATAAGACTGCCTGGGTGCAAAGCCCAGCTTTGCTCCCAACTTCAAATTCCTGCTAATGCCAGCTCCTGGCTTCAGCCCAGCCCCACTTTTGTGGGCATTTGGGAGATCGCCTTCTGTTTCTCTCTGCCTTTTAATTAAATTATATATATGCGTGTGTGTGTGTGTGTGTGTGTGTGTATTTCCCCAATGAGCCAGGAGCATTCATGAGTTTCTTTCTCTTGAAATCTTAAAGACTTTCACATCTGACTCCACATCACTGCAAATTGTGAGGTCTTCTGGGCAAGTGGTTGGGTTCATCCCACTTTAATGGTACATCTCACTATTTTTTATTATAAACTAAGTGATTTGTGATGCTTGTGTCTGCAGAAATAAATGAGTAACTATTAATTTAAGAGTGAATGAGTAAGATATCGACAAAAGCTGCTTTTCCCTGAACATCCTGTTCAAGTCAATATGCCTTTCACATGTGGGGTTGACACACCCATGTTAATCCACAGGGTGCTTTCAAAGGAACACCCACTAAATTTGTTGGAATTAGAGACACAAATTAGAGTTTTTATAATGCCTATTTTCTCTGTTGCCAGGAAGATTTGTTCCAAACAATCTTCTGAATTTTAAGTATTTTAAGCTAGGACATTCCTCTTTCTCCAACAAATCACTTTGCAAGATGCAAAGCTTTGGAAAATTTTTAAGCAATGATAAGCAGAATACAGCTGAGAGAAGACACCACCCAGGAAAACAGGTTTAGTACAGGCCTCAGGACTCACAACTGTTGAAGCCTGGGTGATGGAGCAGGAAAGACAGAGGAAGTTAGGTGACCACCAAGTGTGAAAAATATCTTTTTATCTTCTATTTCTTTTGAAAATAATCCATGGGCACCCAAGCAAAACACAGTTCTGGAACCCACTCAGGACACTTCAAACTTCAAAAGCAATACTACTTAGCCTTTTCACTATTGTTTGGGCACAGAGCAAATACGAAGCAAACAAAACGAACTGTAAGTTGGTTCAAGGTAAAAACTGTTTTTTTTTTTTTAAAAATCTGCCTTGGCATAATGTAATGAAATTTTTAAAATTTCTAAAAATACAGTAATATGTCATTTGAGGAATCAACATCCAACTAAAACAGTTTATTAAAGTACTAACAGTTTATTACAGACCCAAAACAGTTTATTAAAGTACTACACACTTCAGTAAGCACCTAGAATTCAGGAGTGAACACAGTCCACATCCTATCTTTAAGGACCTGGAAATAGACAAATGAACAAATTTTGTAACTTCACGTATGATGAGTAGTATGAAAATTAGAAATTGAAAATGACTATTAGTGACTAAATTTTTGTTTTAGGGGACTGTACTATAAAGTATCTAGCCTATACTATAAAGTATCTAGCCTGTACTATAAAGTATCTAGCCCTTTCATGGGAATCACAGCTAGGAGCTGGTCAAGGAATATCCAAATATGCTTTTTGAAGGTTGTGTTAGGATTTTATGACTGCCATAACAAATTATCACAAATTTAGTGGCTTAAAACAGCACAATTATCTTAGTTTCTGTAAGTTAAAAACCCAAGTAGTTTGCTGGATCCTCTGCTTAGGGTGTCACAAGTGTAAAATCATGGCCGTATTTGTTACCAGCGGCTATCGGGAAGAATTCACTTGCAGACTCCTTTAGGGTGACTGAATTCAGTTTCTTGAGGTTTTAGGGCTGAGGTTCCCTTTCTTTTCTGGCTGTTTGAATTCCTTCTCACTCTTTCCATGTGGCCTACTCTAGCAATGGTGAATTAAGGTTCCTTCCACGTTTAGAATGTCTTTCCTTTGTTCTCAAGCCCTGACATACATCTCTATTTAAAGGTCATATGATTATATAGGGTCAAGGATTATCTCTTTATTTAAGGGCTTTTACCTAAATTAAATTTATTAAGTTCCCTTTGACATGAAACATATCATAGTCATATACGTTCCAGGGACAAGGAAATAAACATCTTTGGGGAGTCACTCCATGTACCAAATATAAATGATATTTCAAACAATGGTCTCTATTCACTTGTTCTTAAAGAATCTACTCCTAATGACCATGGGCTATTCTTCTCCTTCTAGGACATCCACTTGGCCAGGAGATTATATGACATGGCTGCTGAAACAAGTCCAGATGCTCACATTCCTGTGTTCTTTGCCCTCATGAAACTGGAAACGATGCATTTCCTCCAAGACATCCTGTTTTTTAACGTAAGTTTGTCTTGAGTAGATCTCAAATCTCTGAGAACTCCAGTGAGCAGCACTGAGGCTCAAAATGATGAGACCCAACAGGGGAGTCTTTTTGTGAGCTACTTTTCTTTGATAGGTAGAATTTGAAGTCTCAATTTACCACACAGAGCAATTTTTTGCTTGTTATATTGATTATGTGTTGATGCTTTGTGATACAACCACCAAGTTCATTTGACAGATATTCTTTTCAGCGCACACTAGGTTAGAAGTTTTAAGCAAAGAAACACGTGCTATATATACTTGTTCATAGTTCTTGCCATCAAAATCTGAGACTGGTAAGCAGATGACAGGTGGTAAGTGATATCACAAAGAGCTGGAGTTTGAAAAATGTAGAAATTTAACCCATAAATCTTTGGGGTTATTCTAAAGGTTAAGCTCCCTGTGGGAGGTATAAGCAAGTAAAGATCATGTCTTCTAGACTGAGGGAAGCAAGGGGAATGGGGGAGAGGATGTGTGGTTATGCTGGGCTTGAGAGGGGATGATGGATCTCAGGCAAGTGATAGGCTTGGATTTGTTTTTTAACCAAATGTCTCTTACCAACAGTTCACAATGAAATGGAAATGGATTAAATTGGACAACACCCTTGGACCATACTGGGATTTTTTTGTGATTGGCCTAATTATTGCCATGCTGATCTTCTTGCTTAGAAATCACCACCAGTAGGACCTGGATTGTAGGAAAACCTGCTCCTGGGAACCAGTTTACTGCACACTATCATTGTTAAATAAAAAATTTCCCCATCCAAATCAAAAGTCTGTTGCAGATTTCCCACAATGACCCATGATAGGACATGGACAGGACTTGGAACCCTAGGATGCTAGAGGAACCACTTCACTCTTCCTGCATAGTAGAGGACCGCTTAGGGGATGCTGCAAAGTGGTCACCTAGACTGGTACAACTTGTTGTCTCATGATCTAGTCCTCAGATAGAGATATAAAGAGCACCCATTTTCATGTTCTTATAACAACCTCTCCCTTTTCAAGAGGACAAGCTGGGTTTCTTGGCTGCTACAGACGAAACTGAGGTGAGAACAGAGAATTGGGGGAAGGTAGGAATACAGACAGATCCTTGAGAAACATTGCACAGATCAGTTCTGTAGGAATGACCCTGTGAGCTGTAATTTGACTGTAAGGAGCAACACTTCTTCATGGCATCCTGGGCCTGCGATGGGAGTGGCAGTCTGACCCAACCTCCTCACCTATGGGCCTTCTGTCAAACCCCACCCCCTACTTCAGCCAAAGGAGAAGGGCTATAAGGGAGCCTCTTGGGGAACTTGACCTGTGGCTCTTGGAGGTTGGGAGACATAGTGCATTGGGATATTACACACAAACTTGATGAGAAGAGGTGGAGGTTATGGCCTGGGAGAGAGTAATAACAAGAGCAGGAGAAAATAGTCTGCTCTTTGAGGTAGCTGCATGTCTACCAACAATGTCCATTTCCCAAGGACCAGAAAAAGGACACGAGGAAAGGAAGTGGCCTAGAATGACATTGAAAGGAGATAGCGTATTGGCTTTTTATTGCCTCTAAAAAATTGCCAGTAAAGATCTGAAACCAAGCAGGAAGGCAACAAATATTTATTTCCTTTCTTCTCCATCCTCAAAGTTGCTATAATAAACTCTTTTCCAAGGCTTATCTGAGAGACAGATTTGGGTTTTACCTCCTGGTCAGCTCACAATAAAGCTTTCCTTTTCCCAAAAGGAAGGGTCACAGATTAGTCTTTGTACTCATCAGGCCAAGAACCTACCTTGTTTGGTAATAATTTCTTATAGAAGCTGATACTGTTCATCAACTAGCATTATGATACTGTAATTCTGCTTTAAATCATACTCTGTTAATGGCTATACCATTCTGAAGAAGTAATCTGATTGCCACATGACAAGTCTACAAAACAGAAGAATTCCCTCAGGTCAGTGTTGTGGCACAGTGGATTAAGCCACTGCTTAGGATGTCTGAATCCCACAGTGGAGTGCCTGGAATAGAGTTCCACCCCTGCTTCTGATCCAGCTTCCTGCTAATGCACACCCTGAGAGGCAGCAGATGTTGCTTGGGTCCTTGCCACCCACGTGGGAGACCCACATGGAGTTCTTGGCTCATGTTTGGGTCTGGCCAGCCCAGCCCTGGCTGTTGCAGACGCTTAGGGAGTGAATTAGTAGACTCCTTCTTTCTCTCTCAGATGTTGTGCTAAAAATAAATTTTAAAAAAAAATCCCCCCTCACAGTGTCTGGGAGGATGAGGTACGCTAACTCCAGGAAAACACCTGAAACCTGGTTGAGTCCCTAATGATGGAGTCTTCTCTCTTCACACAAGACAAGCTCCTGAGATCAAGGCCATGTAGGTCTCATTTTTATTTCCCAGGTTCTTGCCAAACTGCTTGGACACAGTAAGAACTGAGTGCTTTATTTATTGGATTCAAGACTGGGGTATCCAGAACAAAGTCCCTAATCATTGCAGATGTTGTAGGTACTCTGCCCCGATCCCCTCAGATCTTCTCATTGTTGGTATGAAGTTGCTAATTACAAGCACCTGCGTCTGTTTCTCAAGCAGTTTCTCTACTGATTCTACTTATTACATGGCAGATTAGAAGGGCAGAGAATTAATACCCACCACCTGTAAAGCATTCCTCAACCAATGACTGCCGGGAGTTGTGGATAAATATCCCACTCCTTTGTGCCTTGAGCCGCGGTGCCGGCCAAGATTGTTAAAAATTAAAGTCAAGATAATATTCATGGGGGCCAACGCTATGGCTCAGTGGGTTAACTCCCTGGCCTGAAGCACTGGCATCCCATGGGGGTGCCGGTTCTAGTCCCGGCTGCTCCTCTTCAATCCAGCTCTCTGCTGTGGCCTGGGAAGGCAGTACAAGATGGCCCAAAGTCCTTGGGCCCCTGCACTCACATGGGAGGAGGCTTCTGGCTCCTGGCTTTGGATTGGCACAGCTCTGGCTGTTGCAGCCATCTGGGGAGTGAACCACCACATGGAAGACCTCTCTCTCTCTCTATCTCTCCCTGCCTCTCCTTCTCTCTCTGTGTAACTCTGACTTTCAGATAAATAAGTAAATCTTTTTTTAAAAAAAGAAGATAATATCCATGGCCAGAAAACTTGCAAAAGTTTATGGAAAGATGGGACTTTTGGTTTTTCTAATCATATATTTTAAAGTAGGAAAACAATATAAAATACAATTTAAAAACTTTTTTTATTTATGATTTATTTATTTACATGAGTTACACAGAGAGAAGGAGAGACAGAGAGAGGTCTTCCATCCGCTGCTTCACTCCCCAGATGGCTGCAATGGCTGGAGCTGAGTCAATCTGAATCTAGGAGCCAGGAGTTTCTTCCAAGTTTCCCACCAGGTGGCCCAAGGACAGGGCCATCTTCCACTGCTTTCCCAGGCCATAGCAAAAAGCTGTATCAGAAGTGGAGCAGCAGGGACTCAAACTGGCCCCTATATGGGATGCTGACACTGCACTATGCCACAGCACTGGCCCCAAATTTAAAAACTTTAAAGCCATTAGTTTTCCAGGCCACAAGTCTCCAATCAGTGACTTTTAGAACCTTACCTGAATAGTGGGGTGGTTTGGAAGGGTTTTCCCTGTATTACATTACTGAGCCTGGTATTTCCCAATTCTAAAGAAATAGGAAGGCAACGTTGATATTAGAATCCAATCTTGGAAAGAGAAGATGCTCTTTTTGCATAATAATATGTAGGAGACTAATTGGTAGAAGAATGACCCATCATGATGCAAGAGAATTCTGATGATTTGTTTGTACTTTCCAATCCAGAGCCCAGTCCATGACGAGAGCTGTTTTTCCCACTGCCCAATCCAAGTATGGACAATTCCCTGTTTTCCTGCATCCAGCAGCTGAACTATATGGTTGAGAATGGTACACACACACACACACTACAACTTTTTTTGGGAAAATATTGTTAAAAGTCATGTTACAAACCTTCATAAAGAAAATCTGATCAGCATGCAAAACCCTGAAAGACATTATTAATCTTGCCATGCAATTCACTTACCTCTCAGAATGGAATGCATTGTGACTAATCAATACTATTGACCAGTACTATTCTGAATGTTCTCTGAGCTGCACTCACTTTCCACACTATCTGATGTTCTCATTCTTTCACTTCCTGCCACTCACTTTTATGTGCCTGCAAGGATAGCTCCCTGGTCCAGATGGACAGTGTTTGTGGCAAATACCATCAGTGCCCTACCTATGTGCCCTCTGCACAGTCCTAAGGTCCCTGGCATCTTCTGGGGACATTTCCCTTGCTGTCCTTAGCTTCCTATCTCAGGCCCTGCATTCCTCTGCCTGAAGACGTACTCTGGCTGCAGGAGCACTGTTGGTGACAAGAGAAAGCAGATCAGAAGTACTAAGGAGTTAATGCTCCTAGGAGCAGCTCTCAACCAGTGAGATAGAAAGTCCTCAGTTGCCTTGCCCCTACTGGGCTGATTCAGAGAGAATATTCTGTAGAATTTCTCAGAGGGTACCTAGTAGGATTGAGCTCCAGTAGTCCACTGCAGAAATCTCATTACAATTTTATTGGTGGGATGGGCATTGTGGTTCAGCAGGTTAAGGCACTATTTAGGACACCTGCATTCCATATCAGTGTGCTGGTTTGAGCCCTGGCTACTCTATTCCTGTTCCAGCTTCCTGGTAATACATCTGGGAGGTAGCAGATGATAGCTCAAGTGCTTGAACCCTTGGCTCCCAAGTGGAAGACCTAGATAGAGTTCTAGGCTCCTGGTTTCAGACCGGCCATCCCTAGCTGTTATGGGCATTTGCCAAGTGAATCAGCAGATGGAAGATCTGTTTTTGTCCCCATTGCTCTTTCAAGTAAATGAAAAAAATATTTTAAGAATTTTTATTGACTTCCTTCCCTCCCACTTTTACTCCTTACCATCCCATTCCCTCCAAATAAACTACTTGCTCTCAAATACTTGTCTGAGGATGTGACTTTAGGAGAGCCCAAAGCAAGAAAGAATGTAAGGAAAGATCATATTAAATACACCAGAAGACACAGAAGTAAGAATCAAGTTGGGAATAAAATCAACATCTATGTATCTCCCCCTTCACTGCACATTCTGTGGGAGCAGAGGCCTTTTATTTTTTGTATTTGCTCATTATTTTGTCTTCAGCACCTAACAATGTGCCTGCATACAATCAGCCAAAAGTACTTTTTAAAAAAAAAATTATTTATTTATTTGAAAGGCAGAGAGAGAAATCTTCCATTTGCTGATTCACCGCCCAAAATGGTCGCAATGGCCAGAGCTGGGCTTGTCTCAAGCCAGGAGCTTCTGAGTCTCCCACCTAGGTGCAGGGGCCCAAGGACTTGGTCTATCCTCAGCTGCCTTCCCAGGAGCATCAGCAGAGGCTTTACCTGCTATGCCACAGTGCCAGGCCCCTACAAGTATTTTATTTTTTTGAAGACCTAAAGCTCTTTTTTTTATTAAAAGAGATTTTATTTATTTATTTGAGAGGTAGAGTTAGAGAGAGAGGGAAAGACAGAGAGAAAAGTCTTCCATCTGCTGGTTCCTCCTCAAATGGCTACAACTGCTGGAGCTGGGTTGATCCAAAGCCAGGAGCCAGGAGCCAGGAGCTTCCGGGTTTCCCACGTCGGTTCAGGGGCCTAAGCACTTGGGCTATCTTCTACTGCTTTCCCAGGCCATAGCAGAGAGTTGGATCAGAAGAGAAACAGCCAGGACTGGAACCTGTGCCCATATGGGATGCTGGCACCGTAGGCAGAGGATTAACCCACTGCGCCACAGCGCTGGTCCCCCACAAGTACTTTTTAAATGAGTGAATAAACTAATGAATGATTAGATAAGGACTCCTAGTTCTCTCCTAAGAGTTTTCAAACAAGATAATTAAACTATCTTAATTAATTCCAAAGAAAGGACTGGGATTGTAAAAGAATATGAAATAAAGCATGGAAGACAAATTCTGTTTTCCTTAGCCATCACAGAACACTTCTTTTTTTTTTTTTTTTTGACAGGCAGAGTGGACAGTGAGAGAGAGAGACAGAGAGAAAGGTCTTCCTTTGCCGTTGGTTCACCCTCCAATGGCTGCCGCGGATTGCTCGCTGCAGCCGGCGCACCGCGCTGATCCGATGGCAGGAGCCAGGTACTAGGTGCTTTTTCCTGGTCTCCCATGGGGTGCAGGGCCCAAGCACTTGGGCCATCCTCCACTGCACTCCGGGCCACAGCAGAGGGCTGCTAACATCAAATGTGTGACAAATAGGTTTTCCCACAGCAACCAATTCTCCAACTCTCCTCTCCGGATTCCAACTGGTGTGGCCTCCAATTCAGTTTAATTCTCAAGGAGTTAGCTTTAGAATCCACAACTTAAAAGGGCTCAGCTCCACAATACCGGCTGCCACTACAGGAGCCAAACATAGGAAGTGGGTCCCAAGTTACATTTCTCTCTGACTTGGTTACAAGTTGGGAGCTCCTACAAGCCCCTCTTCAGGTTTGGTAATTTTCTAAAATGGTTCACAAAACTCAGGGAAACATTTGCGTACAATTACCCGTCTATTAAATGATACACATCATACAGGCGAAGAGGTACACAGGGTGATGTCTGGAAGGGTCTCAAAAACAAGAGTGTCTGTCCCTGTGGAATGGAGGTGAAACACCCTCACAGCACGTGGATATGTTCACCATCCCAGAGGCCCTCTGAACCTCCTCTTTTAGGGACTTTTATCCAGGTTCATCACAGACATATAATCAACTATTAACTTACTCTCCAGCCCCTCTCCCTTTCCTGGAAGATTAAGGGATGGGGTTAAAAGTTCCAAGTTCCCAATCATGGCTTGGTCTTTCTGGTGATCAGCTCCCATTTTAAAGCTCTCCAGGAACCCATCAAGAGTCACCTCATCATAACAAAAGATGCTTTATCACCCAACTTCCATGGGATTTGGAACCAGATCTGGGATCAAAGACCAAAAACATAGACACTCATAGCTCCTTTAAGAAATTATGTGTTTAGTTTTGTGTCAGGAACCAGAGATAATGACCAAATAGGTATTTCGTATTACACAGAAGTATTATATGAAGTGATGTAGTGATTTTTTTAAAGATTTATTTATTTATTTGGAAGAATTACACAGAGAGAGGAGAGGCAGAGAGAGGTCTTCCACCCAATGGTTCACTCCTCAATTGGTCGCAACGGCCGGAGCTGCACTGATCCGAAGCCAGGAGCCAGGTCTCCCATATGGGTGCAGGGGCCCAAGGACTTGGGCCATCTTGTACTGCTTTCCCAGGCCATAGTAGAGAGTTGGATTGGAAGAGGAGCAGTCGGGACTAGAACTGATGCCCAAATGGGATGCCGGTGCTTCAAGCCAGGTGTTAACTCGCTGCGCCACAGGGCCGGGCCCGTGATGTAGTAATTTAAAAAAAAAAAAGATTTATGTATTTATTTAAAAGGCAGAGGTGGTGGTGGGGAGATCTTCCATCCACTGGTTCACTCACCAAATGGCTGCATCAGCCAGGGCTGGGCCAGGCCACAGTCAGGAATTCAGAACTCCGTTTTCTGCTGCCTTCCCAGGTACATTAGCAGGGAGTTGGACAAGAAGTGGAGCAGCCAGGACTCAAAATAACACTCATGGGATGCCAGCATTGCAGGCACTGACTTAACACAGCTGTGCCACAACACTTGTCCCCCAGATGTAATAATTTAAAATACTACACAATCAGAATAAATGGAAACATATATCTTGTGTTTGAATAAGATGCCAAAATTCAGAGATGCTGATTTTTTTCCTAAATTAGTCTTTAAGGGTATTAAGGTAGCTATGGCTTGGATGTAGTTTTTTCCCCGGGCTTCATGTGCTGGAGACTTGGTCCCCTGTGTGGTTGTGTTTAAAGGCGGTGGAACTTCTGAGAGGTAGGGCTTAGTGGAAGTGAATTTGATCATGGGGACATCACCATCAGAAGAGACAAAGGCAGCTGTTATCATAAGGCCCCTAGTTAGTTCTTGTGATAATGAGTTGTTATATTTGTATTTTGTATTTTAAAAAATATTTATTTATTTGAAAGGCAGATTTAGAGAGAGAGAGATCTTCCATCTGCTAGTTCACTTCCCAAATTGCTGCAGCTGAATCGGGCGGAAGCCAGGAGCCCGGAACTCCATCCAGGTCTCCCACATGAGTGTCAGGGATCTAAGTACTTGGGCCACCTTTCGCTGCTTTCCCAGGCACATTAGCACGGAATTGGATTGAAAGTGGAACAGCCAGGTGCTCATATGAGATGCTGGCATCGCAGGCAGCAGCTTAACCTGCTGCACCACTACACTGGCCCCAAGTGAGTTGTTAAAACAAAAGTCTGCCTGGTCCCTGAATCTTTCTCCCTCTGTCTTGCCACATGATCACCCTCATATGCACTGCAGATGCCATCTGTCCAAAGAACCTCACCAGAACTGAGCAGATGCGGGTACCATGCTCTTGGACTTCTAGAACTGTGAGCTAAATAAATCTCTTTGTGAGAAATTACCCAGTCTCAGGTACTTTGTTAAAGCAACAGAAAACAGATTGAGACAATATTCTCAATATATTAAATATATCAACAGAATGTTTTTTTAGACTATGCCAGCTGCTTCCAAAATTCATAAGGAAAAATAAACATGAATAGCAAAAAAGAAATTATGTAAAAAGAGAACAAGGGGGAAATAGCTACACTAGTCAATAAAATATGAAGCTATGATAACCAAGCCATTTGAGTTACAGAATATATCATCCAGGGGTCGGTGTGGTGACATAGCAGGTTGAGCTGCTGCCTATAACACTGACTTATCATATATTAGAATGCCAATTCTAGTCCTGGCTACTCTGTTTCCGATCAAGCTTCTTGCTAATGTATCTGGGAAGGCAGTGGAAGATGGTCCAAGTACCTGGGGCCTTGCCATCCATGTAGGGAACCAGGATGGAGTTCTTGGTTCCTTCCCTCAGCCTGGCCAGCCCTGGCTGTCTTGACCATTTAGGGAGTGAACCAGTGGATAGATCTCTTCCTCTCTGTCTCTTCCTCTTTCTCTGCCTTTAAAATAAATAAATACATACATACAAACATACATAAAAACTCTTAAAAAATATAGCATCCAGAAATAACCCAAAAACATAAAGTAAAACTGCATTACAAATCAACAGAGAAATGGTAGGTTATTTAAAATTGCAGTACAGAATACCCCCACTGAAAAAAATAAATTCAAGTTATTACTTTACAAGTCATATTAATTCCAGACATTCAATGGCTTAAATACAGTAGTGAACTGTAAAAGTATTAGAGGAAACATGTAGACTTTTCATTTGGTTGTTTGTTTTCCAATCTGGGATACAAAAGCCTTTTTTGGACATGGGGGATAAGCACTCACAGCTCATCTAGACACAAGTTCTATGGTGTTAGGAAAGTAGTGAACTGTCTTCCTGATATACTGCCTATCAGGACACATGGAGGCAGCAGGCAGAGGCTGAGAACCCAGGACTTGTTAGGGAAGTGGCATCCTCAGCAAATGAAAACAGCAGAAGCACAAGTTTGTATTTCAGCCTGTAATTCTTAATTAGCTCTGGGCTGGTGGTTCCCAGAAGAGTTATTAACACAAGGTCTTCTAGAAATTTTTCAAAAGAGCAGTGACAACCTTCTGTTTCTGGCGTCTCTTTTTACTGGTTTTTTCACTACATTAGTACACATAAAAGCCATTAAAAGGAGGAAACTAAATTACTAAGTACTAGGTACCTACTAAAAACAAATTGCCCCTAAAAGGTCTAAAAAGCATTCAAGAGAAAACAGCTACTGAGGCCTGAGGAGTGTCCAGACAGAGCTACCAATCTTTTCCAACAGGTCAACTTGACTTGGGTGTGAAACCATGGACAATAAAAGATTCTTCATTCCTTGCTTAATAGCCCTTAGCTGCCTAACATACTAATAGCCCATAATAGTCATCTGCCTGCTTGTTGCATATAACTTGCTATCCCATAATAGTTTTCTTAGCTAAAACAACAACAAAATTGCTGACCTGTCCTTTTGGGGTCTCTAATAAAATCAGACAGATCTGACTGCAATGGGGGTTCCTTCCTTATTACACCCTTAGCACCTAGAATGGTGCCAGGGACAAAGTGGTGCTTGGTGGATTGGGTGGGATGAATGAAAAAAATGGACAAAAATGGACTTGCTGATACCACCCCTTCCACCACACACAGGGCATGTAATCTCTCCCCTGAAGAAAGGTTCTTGGTCAGACCTACCTGGAACTATTCAGTTGAGGGCTTATGTTACCCTACACCACTGGAATGAAGTCAAGGACCTGTCTTATTTATTGGAGGATCATCATGCCTTATTTTGCACAATGCTTTTCACATGGGGGACTCTTTCAAAGTACTTTGGGTTGCAACGAAATGCACAATGTCAGCTTCACCTTGGTCACTGGTTGGGCAGGCTGAGCCTGATGAAGGCAGCAGTTAGGTCCATCTCACCTCCAGGTAACCAGTGCCTTGCCCACAGTAGGTGCTTAATAAATACCCAGTGATAAACTTGTCCATACCCACTTTTATTCATTCTCAACCCATTGTGACACACCTTCCCTCTCTAACATAAGCCTATCACAAATTGTCCAAGGACATGTAAGTGCTTTTATAACCAACATAGCAGAATTACTTCAAAATTCTCAACTGCCACAAAAGGGCAGGTAAAATGGTCTCTGGGATTCACATGTAAGATTTCTCAGAGAACTCTCACACTGAATTAGGGCCAAAACAAAAACCCCTACAACAAATTTAATCAGAATTTCTGGAGGTGGGAGGTAAGCAACATTTTATTTATTTATTAATTTATTTTTTACTTCTTAGCATACAGTGCACATTGAAGTCTATTGTAAGCTGCAACACAGAAATCTGCTGTAAACAAATTCAGTGCTGGGTTTTATGAAGAACACAATACTGAAGGCCCTTAGAATACGACGGATTCTCTGGGGACCCCTGTAATGTCCACTTGCCACACTTTTCCTGATTCTACCTTGTGAGCAGGGCAGGTGCACCAGCAGGGTCTGCAGCTCTGCTATGGTTTGCATGAATGATGTCAAGGCTGCCACTGGTTGCCAGACAAAACTGGACACAGGTTTTCTAGCTTTGTTGCTCTGCTGACATGTGGCAACCTCAGACAAACCAGTCCTTCTCTGAGGGACTGTTTCCTCAACTACAAAACAAGACTGCTCTATGTTTTATAGCTCAAAAGTTTCACAATTCCAATTAAAAGAGGTTCATAACTGGAAAAATGTTTTAAAATATTCCCATGTGTGGTAAGAATAGAATTAAATTTCAGGGGCCAGCACTGTTGCACAGTGGGTTAACACCCTGGCCTGTAGTGCTGGCATCCCATATGGACACCGGTTCGAGTCCCAGCTGCTCTACTTCTGATCCAGCTCTCTGCTATGGCCTGGGATAGCAGTAGAAGATGGCCCAAGTGCTTGGGCCCCTGCATCCCTGTGGAGATCTGGAAGAAGCTCCTGGCTCCTGGCTTCGGATTGACGCAGCTCTGGCCATTGCGGCCAACTGGGGAGTGAACCAGTGGATGGAAGACCTCTCTCTCTCTCCCTCTCTCTCTCTGCCTCTCCTCTCTCTGTGTAACTCGAACTTTCAAGCAAAATAAATAAATCTAAAAAAGAAAAAAGAATTGCATTTCAGGCTGGGAGATGTATTCAGGTGGCTCTTTTGTTTGCTGCCTAGTGGACTTCATCTACCATCTACCATTTGATGGGGGAAACATTTACTTCCTATTTTTCTCGTGGTGTGTAGTAAGTGAGTTATCCTAAGTTGTATTTCACTGATTAGAAAATAAGTTCTGGGTAATGATGAAGCATCTCTAAAGAACTGTCCAACCTTCCTCACCTAACAGAGTATTACAACAGATCTCTTATGTCTGAATTCTATTTGGATTTTTGTCATGAAAGCAAAATAGCTGTCTGAGGTTGTGTGATTTATTCTTTTAAAAACAGGGACAGTGATTTTAAGCAGTACCTGTTTATTAATCTATCTTTTAGTGTGAGCAAGAGGCAATTTTATGTAAGACAAATGGTAAGCTAGCATCACAACAGAAGTCAATAATTTATTCTTGAAAGCTTTTCTAAAATTCACTCTGTGAAGAATAATAATAGTTAACATTTTATGCTGATTATATGCCAGGCACTGTTCTAACTGAATACATTATTAACTCATTTGATCTTCACAACTGCCTTCCTGTGAGGATACAGCCGCAGCATCATCCCTCTTTTACAGAGAGGAGACTGAAATCAAGTAATTTGTCTGAGGACACGTTGCCAAGACTTAACCACTGCACTGAATGCCTTGAGAAAGTGCATAAATAATTTTGTAGTCGAACAGACTAATAACCAATTATAAATTTTTTCAGAACTACTCAAATTATTTTACAAGCCTTTACCAAGCCTACCATTTGCTAGGCTAACCTTTCCAAAAATAGATTCAAGGTCTTTCAAGATGATCCTTGATAAAAAGGTTATTGGGCCATTAAGTATGGAAGATGCTATAAAAATACAAGCTTCCTTTGGGAGAGCTACAATTATATCAAAAGTTCTGAAAAGTCTCACAGGAAAGATATCCTTTAATCCTGTTTAACTCAGCTTTTTCTCACTATATTTACTCTAGAGATTCTCTCTCCCTGCTCCAAGCCTTACCTTCTCACATAACACTGATTAACATCAATGTAAGAGTTACTACATCAGGGGCCAGCACTGTGGTGCAGCAGGTTAAACCTCTGCTTGTGACATTGGCATCTCATATTAGAGTGTTTGTTTTGAGACCTGGGTACTTCACTTCCAATCCAGCTTCCTGCTAATGCACCTGGGAAGGCAGGGGATGATAGACTAGGTACTTGGGCCTCTGCTACCTATGTGGGAGACCCAGATGAAGTTCAAGGCTCCTGAATTTGGCCTGGCCCAGCCCCAGCCATTGCAACTATTCAGGGAATGGACCATCAGATGCAAGACCTCTTTCTCTCTGTTTCTCTCTCCATCTCAAATAAATAAAACTCAATCTTAAAAAAAAAAAAAAGAAGCTATTGCATCAGATATGTAAAGCATACAATAAGCATGTCTTTTGAAGCCTAAGAAATTATAAACACGATGCTTATTCTGTGGTAAGCATTGTGTTAATGCTTCTAATTTTAGAGGCTCGCTCTTTCTTCCTCTCTGTTGCTCTGCCTTTCAAATAAATATGTCATTTTTTTTTTTTTTAAAGAAAGGCAGAGAGACAGACACAGAGAGATCTTCTAGTCCCTGGTTCACTTCCCAAGTGCCTGTAACAGCCAGGTCTGTGCCAGGCACTCCATCATCAACTCCCACATGGGTACCAAGGACCCAAGACCTTGGGTCATCTTCTGCTGCCTTCCTAGGCACATTAAGCAGGGAGCTGGATCAGAAGCAGAGCAGGTGGAACTTGAACCGGCACTCAGATATGAGATGCTGGTGTTGCATGTCATGATTGAACTCACTACACCACAACATCAGTCCCTTGTGTCTATCTCTTTTATAGGGTCCTCCAGAATGCTGCCAATGAAAGTCTAAGCACTCTTGATGTGTCTTGTACCCAGGATCTTGTTACCTGGACAAATAACCAGGAACTTTACACAGAATTCAGGAATGCTTCCCAAATGCTAAATGCTTGGTGAGAAATTGTCATCTTCTATGGAGAATATAGAAGGCAGCCCATATTGAATATGTAACAAGCCCTCTTATGTGGCCCAGGAACTTAAAACATAAATGCATTCTGGTCCACTCTTAAGATTAAGAGACCCAAGGCTGTCATATTGTGCTTCCTTCTTAAACTTTATCCTCAGGCGAAATCAAGGATATCTTCAAAAGTCATCAATCAGGGAGTCTGAGAATTTGCAAAGATAGAAAGACAATTGTGTCCACTTTGTCATGGGACTCAGTGAACTAGCAAATGGAAGATCTCCTTCCCTATCTCTCTCCCCTTCAAATAAATAAAACTCAATGTTAAAAAAATAAAAAAGGAAGTTAGTGCATAAGATATGGAAAACATATAATAAGCATGGCTTTTGAGGCCTAAGAAATTATAAGCATGATGCTTGTTCTCTGGTAAGTACTGTGTTAATGCTTCTAAAATGGCTATATCAATGGAGTAACTTACCAAGGGAAAGCTACTTAGTGGTAGAAAAGGGAGAGTTCTTGAGATCATCCAGTCCAAAGGCTCACAACTGTTATCCCAGCTCAGTGTTGGGACCCCCTTTGGGGGCAATTCTCAAACAAAGGGAGGAAGGCAGAAATGTTTTGTTTGAACCCCCCCCCCCCAACTGCCCCAAGGAACTTGGAAGACAGGCCTGCAGCCTCCTTAAAGACTGACCAAACACCAAAGCTGCAATGTTGACCATAAAGTCCGAGGTGAGAGAGTTGGAGACTGCCTGAGTGCTAGGAATGAGCATCACCAGAACTAAACCTAAACTGAGCAGCTGTGAGTCCCTGCCCTTTCCTCTCCTTCCACACTCTTGTATGGCAAAGGCTGGCAAGTTCTTTGGGATTCTCCTTTCCCCAATCTCCCATTCACAATTTAGGCACGAGGACACCTCATTCCTAGATCTGGTAATTGCTCCACATTATTCTTTGGATATTAAGCTCTGAGAAAACTAGTAATGGGCATCCTGAGCACGAGCATGAAATTTCTGAGTAGTCTGGAGGCCAACTGGTTTACCCGGACACAACTGCAAACACACGCAATTGCTCTGGTTTTAGCAATGGCTGGCAAGGACGAAGTGCAGTTTTAAAGCTCTTACTGGCACTAGCGTGGCACAGTAGTTAAGCTGCCACTTACAATAATGGCATCTCTTATCAGAATGTGGGTTCAAGTCCCAGCTACTCTGCTTCTGAACCAGCTTCCTGCTAACATGCTTGCGAGGACAGAAAAGGTGATTCAAGCAGTTGGGTCCCTGCCACTCAAGGAGGGACCTGGATGAAGTTCTTGGTCCCTGACTGACCCAGCTATAACTACTGTGATCATTTAGGGAGTGCACCAGTGGATGGAAGATATATTTTTTTGTCACTCTGCTTTTCAAATCAATAAACACATACATACATCTTTTTTAAAAAATATTATTTTATTTTATTTATTTGAAAGACAGTTACAGAGAGAGGTAGAGACAGAGAGGTCCTCCATCTGCTGGTTCACTCCCCAGATGGCTGCAACGGCTGGAGCTGTGCCAATCCAAAGCCAGGAGCCAGGAGCCTCCTCCAGGTCTCCCACATGGACGGATGCAGGGACCCATGGTCTTGGGCCATCCTCCGCTGCTTTCCCAGGCTGCAGTAGAGAGCTGATAGGAAGAGAGCAGCCGGGACTAGAGCCAGTGCCCATATGAGATGCTGGCGCTGCAGGCCAGGGCTTTAACCCACTGCACCACTGTGACGGCCCCACACATACATACATCGTTAAAAAATAAAAAACTTCTTACTATTTCTACAGCACAGTGTTCACCTGAGAGCCTGGTAACTAGTGTGCAATGTCACCAGTCCATCCGGATAATGAGCTGTCAGCAACTCAACAGCTTAGACACATGGGAACTGAGAAATCCATTGGCAGTTGTGTAACTCACTGAATTCTCAATGGCAAAGTTTTGCCAAATTTTTTGGTTTCATTTTGGGACTAACCAGAGTAAGGCTTCCAGGAAATTGATACTGATGGTCCTAGGAAATAAAATTGAGGCCTAGTCAAAGTACCTTGGGAGGTCAGTTGTCTTGAGGTACCATGGAAACAAAGCTGCAGGCAAGAATATCTCAAGTCTGATTTCTAAAAATATGCTTGTTAATGTTAACTTTACCTAACTTCATTTTATTCAGAAAATTTATTTGTTTGAGAGGCAAAAGGAAAGACAGAGGGCTTCTATCTGCTGATTTATTCCCCAAATGTCCACAATGACCCAGGATGGGCCAGGCCAAAGCTGAGAGCCAGGGACTCAATCCATGTCTCCCACGTGAGTGTCAGGGACCCAATTACTTGAGCCACCACTGCTGCCTCCTAGGATCTGCATTAGTAGGAGGATGGAGTCAGCAGTTGGGAATAGAATCCAAGCTCTGCTGCAGGACACAAGCTTCTTAACCAAGAGACTAAATATGAGACTAAATGTCTGCCCCCTTCACCTAATTTTAAATAAGCAAGCTGTTTGAACTTAAAGTAACAACTTAGCATACCCTGAGCACCCAACTCTTCCTAAAGAGAGTATGTTGGTTAAATACAGTTGTGTCATAAGTTACTATAAAACATAGTGGTTTAAACAACAAATATGTACTCTTTCACAATTTCTGTGGGTTAGAAATTTGGGAGTGGCTTGGCTGGTTGTTGTGGGTCAGGCTGGGACTGCAGTCACCTGAAAGCTGACTGAGCCTGGAGGATGCACTTCCAAGACGGCTCCTTCATGTGGCTTCTGGCAGGAGAACAGATCTTCGCCTTTAGGTCTCCTCCGTGAGGCTGTGTGAGCAGACTCAACATAAGGCCGCTGGTTTCCCCAGAGCGAATGGCCCGAAGAGAGCAAGGAGGGAGCAATGCCTTTTATTACCTAGTCTTGGAAGTGACTCACTATCTATTCTACTTGTTGGAACGCAGTCACCAAATTCAGCCTGAAATCAAACCAGGGGAGAGAAAGGAAGGGAAATATAGCTCCAGGTTTTAAAGAGACACAAGTCAAAAAAACCCTGTGAGTAAATTTAAAACCACCACAGACAGTGAAGCAGCATTTCCTTATCTGTTAACAATATTTATCACTGCTCACTGAACCTTCATTATTTTCTCTCTCTCTCTCTCTCTCTCTCTCTCCAGGCAGAGTTAGACAATGAGAGAGAGAGACAAAGAGAAAGGTCTTCCTTTTTCTGTTGGTTCAACCCCCAAGTGGCCTGCGCCATTCCGAAGCCAGGAGCCAGGTGCTTCTCCTGGTCTCCCATGCGGGTGCAGGGCCCAAGGACCTGGGCTGTCCTCCACTGCACTCCCGGGCCACAGCAAAGAGCTGGACTGGAAGAGGGGCAACCGGGACAGAATCTGGCACCCCAACCAGGACTAGAACCTGGGGTACTGGCGCCGCAGGCAGAGGATTAGCCTAGTGAGCTGCGGCGCCAGCCTCATTATTTTCAACTAAATGTTTTTTAACCAGCATGTTAGAGTAAGTATCCAACCAGAGAATTAACATATACTAATTTCTATTAGAAGCCACTTGTAGGTTACCTAAACTTCAAGTTACTAACAATAAGTCCCCCTTACCACTCCAAAAAAGTCCCAAACATTTCTTCTTAGGTAGGAGAGTCTAATGGCAATTTATGAAGGAATAAAACAGTAATCACCGTTCCAAGTATATTTCTTTTTTCCAAATATCTATTAAGATTCATTTTTTTCCTAGATAGTAGTCAATCCATGGTAAAATACCTTTAGTGCATTTTGACTTAAGGAATACTCATTTATAATCAGTCTAAAAACTACACCAGTCCTCAATACAGGCCATCCTATAACTGTTTCCACCTAGTGGATGAAAATGGTACCAGCAGTATTTGAAAAATGACAAAAAATCTATTTCATGAGCTTATACACTTTTAATATTTTATAATCATTATCACATGCTTGAAATATATGAGTATCTTCCAATAGAACAAACTGTACACAAGTTCTTTCTTTACATAAAGCAAACAATCTTTGTTTCCTAAATGTAACTTTTCATGCATACTTCTACATCTGGAATTCTCTAGGCCAATAATTTAGAATACTGCTGTGAACCATAAAATGAGCCAAAAAACCTCCAGGTAGTCAACAGATGTCACCTGTTCACATACTGAAACCTTGTTAGTCGGCAAGTGGGAGAGCCAGAGAATAGCTGGGTGTCTGGCACATGGAACCTTGTAAGAATCTGTTTAAAGAAGCAATGAAGCTCCTGCATTTTAATTCAAAGGAGAGTCAATCCCAGAACCTAGTTCCTCTTTTCTACCTTTTTACTAGTCCCAGAAACATCTCCATCTCAATTTCAATATTATGGCAGATCCTAAGGGGCAAGAAGAACTACTGGGCTCACAAAAATTCATTTTTGTCAAATTGTTAAGATTGACAATAGGTAGCCAACAAGAAATGTTGGAAAAGAGGCAAAAAGAAGCCCCATTATTCTTGGGTCCAGTAAATCTGGGAACAAGCAATAAAGTACAACTTGAGTTTTAAAACTGTGGGGTTATCAAGAAACTGGTTTTTTTTATATGCCATTTAAAATGTAACATATTTTGGGGCACAGGTACTGTGGTGCAGTGGGTTGAACTGCTGCTTGCAACACCAGCATTCCATATAGGAGTGCCGGTTTGAGTCCTGGCTGCTCGGCTTCTGATCCAGCTTCTTGCTAATACTCCAGTCCAATTGCTTGGGCCCCTGCCACCCTTGTGGGAGACTAGGATGGAGTTACTGGCTCCCGGCTTTGGCCTGGCCCAGACCTGGCTATTGTAGACATTTGGGGAGTGAACCAGAAAACAGAAGATGGATCTCTCTCTCTCTCTCCTACTCTGTCATAATGCTGCCTTTCAAAAAAAAAAAAAAAAGTAATCATTTTAGAAAGATTTTTTGACTAGACTTTTAAAATTCTGTTGCTTAAAAGAATGACCTCTTGGCCGGTGCCGCGGCTCAATAGGCTAATTCTCCACCTGCAGCAGCGGCAGCACCCCAGGTTCTAGTCCCGGTTGAGGCGCTGGATTCTGTCCCGGTTGCCCCTCTTCCAGGCCAGCTCTCTGCTGTGGCCCAGGAGTGCAGTGGAGGATGGCCCTACACTCACATGGGAGACCAGGAGAAGTACCTGGCTCCTGGCTTCGGATCAACATGGCATGCAGGCCACAGTGGCCATTAGGGGGTGAACCAATGGTAAAGGAAGACCTTTCTCTCTGTCTCTCTCACTGTCCACTCTGCCTATCAAAAAATTAAAAAAAAAAAAAGACTGACCTCTTACCATGTAAAAAAAAATGAGTTTCCCATTTGTTCTGAACAATTAAAGCTTAACAGCATATTTAATCATATTAATTAAAAAATTATACAACTACATTAAAATAAATAAATAATTTCACTACTGTCATTCACATTAAGCAATAAAGGACCTCAACTGATTGTGTTAATTTTGCTTCACTTTTGTATTTTTATACTAATAGAGTTTATTTTTGAGAGAGCCTATAGTAGATTTCTATACAGCCTCATTCCACCACTCCATATATAATTTTTTTTTTTTTTGACAGGCAGAGTGGACAGTGAGAGAAAGAGACAGAGAGAAAGGTCTTCCTTTGCCGTCGGTTCACCATCCAATGGCGTGCTGCGGCTGGTGCACTGCGCTGATCTGAAGCCAGGAGCCAGGTGCTTTTCCTGGTCTCCCATGTGAGTGCAGGGCCCAAGCACTTGGGCCATCCTCTACTGCACTCCCGGGCCATAGCAGAGAGCTGGCCTGGAAGAGGGGCAACCGGAACAGAATCCAGCGTCCCAACCGGGACTAGAATGCGATGTGCCGGTGCTGCAGGTGGTGGATTAGCCTGTTGAGCGCCGGCCGCATATATAATTATGATATAAAACAAAACTAATATTCTACTAAGAAAGTTGAGAATTGTTAGAAAGATAAAAAACCGGGGATGGGCATTTGGCCAACTGGTTAAGCCACCAGTTGGGATGTCCACATTCCATATCAGAGTGCCCAGGCTTCAGTTCCAGCTCTGCTCCCAAATTCAACCTCCTGCTAACACACAACCTAAGAGGTGGCACATGATAGCTGAGTGCCTTCCACCCATGTGGGATAACTGGATTAATTCCTGACTTCCAGCTTCAACCTGGTCCTGCCCCAGCTGTTACAAGCATTTGGAGAGTGAACCAGTGCTGAAAGTTCTGTCTCTCAAATTAGTAAAATAAAAATTAAAGGGGCTGGCATTGTGGCATAGCAGGAAAAGCCGCTGCCTGCAGTGCCATCATCCCATATAGGTGCTGGTTTGAGTCCCGGCTGCTCTACTTCTGATCCAGCTCTCTACTATGGTGGGAAAGCAGTGGAAGATGGCTCAAAACCTTGGGCACCTGCACCCACGTGGGAGACTCGGAAGAAGCTCCTAGCTCCCAGCTTCAGATCAGCTCCAGCCGTTGCAGCCAATTGGGGAATGAACCAGCAGATGGAAGACCTCTCTCTCTCTCTCTCTCTGCCTCTCCTTCTCTTTCTGTGTAACTCTGACTTCAAATACATAAATAAATCTTATTAAAAAAAAAGTCTATTTTCATTCTAAATGGGCCAGAACTTTAAAGAATCCACTGACTTGTTCCTGCCCTCATCCCAATGGCTGTGATCTTCCCAAAGAAATGACAAAAGGCCAGAAGCAGAAAAAAGGTACAAAATGTTACCATAAGTGATGTTTTCCCATTGAGCCAGGCATGTATATATATGAACCTATCAGTAGCCTCCTCAAGAAATATTTTCTTTGCTTTTAGGCTAAATCTGCAATAAGATACCCAAATCACTGTATAACAACGTCCTTATGAAAACAGAAACAACATGAAACTGAAATGGATACTAAATACATATGTGTTATTAGGTCAACTATTTGAGAAGTCTGTTAGTAGATAGCTTATGGACTGTTTCTTGCTTCAAAATGTCAGAGTTTCAAATGTGAAAGTTACTTACTTCTGATGAAAAATCTAGACTACATTAACATGGAATAAAATATTTATTGGGATTTTTTCTCCTGTGACATCAGGCTGTTTATTTTTCCTAGCTCTCCAAATGACACAGTTGCAGAACCTCTTTCAGCTGGTCTTGCCTGAAAATAATGAGAAAGATTAAAGATATTAGAAATAGATATACATGGCCCTGATTCACCCCCTCAACACTGACTTACATAAAAACACTCCACTCTAATAAGCTATAAAACAGAAACAGAAACATGAACCCACTAATGGAAGGGATCTGTCTTCATAATGTTACCTGCGATTCATGGTATTTCCATCCTATCATGTAATAAATCTGATACGTAGCAGGTACTGAACCATCCTCATTTCCATACATTTCTGTAAAGACAAATTATAAAGTCCAAAAAAACACAAGAAAAATCACTTGTTCAATAGAAGTCATGTCCTCCAAAGAAAAGTGGATAACTCTATACTTGTAGAATTCTGAGAATATTTCATATGAAAAATTCTTAGTAGTGAGACACTGATAATAAAAAAATGATAAAGGCTATATGGAAAAAAATCCAGAGGAAGGACACAATATCTGATGATGCCTTAACAAGAAAAGAAAAAGCACTGGCAGTGTTAAGGGAATCCACGGGACGTGGCCCAGGTTCCTCAGTGTGCCTCAGGTGGAGTGAGCGGGCCACTGCATGGGTCTTACCTCTGTACACAGCTGCAGCCGCCAGCATTGTGTCTCGGTGCAGCAGTGCTTTCCTGTTCCAAGAACAGTTACTTTCACCCATACCTAGAAATACAGCACAAGCAGTTTGAGAGAATACAGCAAACACCCTGAGCAGTTTAGGATCACAGATCTAACCCTATGTCATACAACAGTACACTCAACTCCAATCTCCAGTAGTCAGGCAAAATAACCTAACTCCCATTTCACTTTCAGATTACAGCAAAGCTTCCCTGTGATTCTGAAGCAAACCACTGAACCTTCTGGAACAGCAAGACAGGAGAAGCAATCAAATTTTAGGAGAGAAGCCAGCAACAGTCTAAAGGAAGCCAGGTGGGCAATAGCAAGGGGACTGGCCCCCCCAGGGTGAGTCTTCAGCCTTGGTAAATGCCTTTCCATGGATGCCACATCTGACACTTCTTTTCGCTGCTCTTTGAGGGAGGATGAGACAGTGCCACAGTGCCTCACTCCTAAACCGTAGTAAGTATGGTAGTGAAACCTGGATGAGGGCTTTGAGACTCATGAGACAGCACCACAGCCACTGTAGTTAAGTATTTTCAGATTTTACTAACCCAGATTGAGTAAGAATTATGTGCTTTCTTTTCAGAGTCACTTCTCTCATTTTAAAATTTACTTTTAGATTTCTTTACTTCTACTTGACGATTAAAAGCTAGGATAAATATCATTCGTCTAGTCATCGAAAATTAATAATGTATTTGATTTTTCTAAAAAAAAAAAAAAAACCCATATTATGAAAGGCCACATTTAAAACTGAATCTCCAAAATTTGAATTTCAAACCAGTAATCCTTTATATCTATCCTGTATGCTAAGCTTCACTACATGATCAAGTGTCACTTTCTTAATTTTTTCTACTTTTGTAAATTAAGAAACAAATAAGAGATTCCTAGTATTAGTATTCTTCAATAATTTAAAAATAATCTACCAAAAGCAGTTTTACTAAAAACAATTAATAAACTAAACCTTTCTCTTCACTCCAATCGTAAATAATTCCTATTATTCTCTAATGAATGTCTGCTACTAAAATCAATGAGCCGCTTCCTCTGAGTACAACAGCCTCAATTCATGAAGAACAACAGACCCAAACTCATGGATTAATCATCATCAAGAAAAACATAGCTCCTGTTCTTGCAGTTATGGAACACCACAGTCGTCCAGGTTACCAGACCAGACGATCTCTGAGGGCTTCTGGTGCCAGCGTTTCAGACCCACTACTAGAAAATACTCTGAGTATCAACCATATCAAGTGAACAAACTGCAAGACTCTTGCTGATGACCACTGTAGTGCTTTCTACACTCTACCTCAGTGTCCCGTTGCCATGGCTTGCTTATATCCCAGATATGGACACCACCAGTGCAAACTATAATTAGCTAACTTTTAAAAATCATTCAGGACTAAAGAAAAATCTAGCCAGCAGGCAACTGTTTAATACTCACAGTGTTTTTAAGGTTAAGTTCAACTTATTATTAAAAAACTTAATTTAATTATAACTTAGTAGGAACAATACTGAGTATTGTTTAAAGAAAAAGAACTGAACTTACCTTAAAATCACTATGAAAGCCTCGAAAATTTTTCATGCTTTCATCAGCTGATAGGCAACTTGTTCTGTAAAATAAGGTCAATATTCTGGACTTTTTTTTTCTGTGAATTAATAATAATGGCAGCTTAAATGAGACACATAGTCAAGAAAAAAAAATGTAAACACAAAAGTAACTGTAAACTGAAAACCAGTGTGAAGGTAACACCATTTTTCAGCTGGCAAGAAGTCTCCCCAGCTTCTCAGCTCCATCCTTCATCCCATTACCCTGTCTGCCTGGGACTTTTCCAGAGTAGAGTGGTTGTGATCTCAGGCTATGAATCAGACTGCTTGACTGGACTGAAATCTTGGCTCTACCACTTACTAACCACATCATCTTGAAGAAGTTTCTTAACTTCTACCTGTGTCTCGGATTCCCCATATGTAACAAGTCAGATTAACCATGCTAGCTCTAGTCTTATCTTCTTTAGAAGATAATGCTTCCTTAAAAATAATGCTGGTGGGTGAGCTTTTCAACATTAATATGGTTGTCTCTCCTCTGTAAAGTTCTTTCAAGAAACCACAAATCTCACCCCCCAAAAACCAGAAGACTCTAACTGTAGGTCAGTCTCATCATTTCATTATTCTACACACTCAAGCAACACTGAGTTACCATCCAGTTCTTTCATCAGGAGAGTAAAGCATATGTATGTCCTCTGATGCCTATGTGATTTTACACTAGCCATTTTGTCTGTGTGGAATGCAATGCCTGTCCTTGGTTCACCCTGCAATGGCCGCTGCGGCAGGTGTGCTGTGGCGGGTGCACGGCGCTGATCCGAAGGCAGGAGCCAGGTTCTTCCTCCTGGTCTCCCATGCAGGTGCAGGGCCCAAGCACTTGGACCATCTTCCACTGCTATCCCAGGCCATAGTGGAGAGCTGGACTGGAAGAGGGACAACCGGGACAGAATCCGGCGCCCCGACCGGGACTAGAACCCGGTGTGCCGGCGCCGCAGGCGGAGGATTAGCCTATTGAGCCGTGGCGCTGGCCTAGAAGCAAACTCATTTTAGCTTAGGTGCTGCTGCTTCTGCAAAAGCTTCTGACTCCCTAGGTGGGATCAGTGACCTGTTCTCTTGGTTTCTCCATGTGCTTTACAAAGGATCTCATTTTACAGCTAAATGCATATGTCTATTTACCTCTGTGTGTCCCTTTCTCTCTACTAAAATATCAGCTGTCTGATACCAGGAACTATATGTTTTCACCAGTGGCTTTGTGGTTACACATGCCAGATGCTCAATACATGGCAAATAAATGAATATAAAAGCAACCAGGAAATGTTATTTTTGGTAAATATCATTTTACAAGTTATCTTTAGATAATTCCTCTAATCCTCCTAAGGGCAAGAGACATGAAAGGCTAACATGCAGTTTTTGTAAAAGGCTTTATAGTCAAAACAAAAGCAGCAAAGCCTTTTTCAGGTAAATATTAGTAAAGAGTTCCAGATAATACACGACCCATTTAAAACCATCAGATGAGCAGCTGTGAAGGTGTACAAAGCAGTCTTCTAGGGGACTGGAAATATTCTATAACTTAGTCTGGTTAAAAATACAGACACCTATACCTTTAAGATCAAAGCACCTGACTGAGTTTACACAATTACTTCAATGTTTAAAAACTTGAAACATACCAAGTACACAGTATAGGACTCTGGATTCAAATAATAACTCCAGATTCATTGAAATCACAGACAAGATACTTAATTTCTCAAGACCTCAATTTGCTCACTTGTAAAATTAGGATATAGAAAACCTCAGAAAACTGTACTGCACATAACTCCATGAAGATTTTCTGCTTTCTCCTCACCAATGAATCCACTATCTGCCATTGAACGTGCTTTCAAAATATGCGTCTCAAAAAGAGTAAAAATATTGTTTAAAGTGCCTTACCTTGCAAATCTTCCATCAACTCAAACATTCCGGGATAGTTAACCTGAATTTCATCAGTGTCCTATGTAAAAAGAAAAAGTTGATATTTATCATTTAAAAAAATCTAGAATTGAAACGGGGCTGTAGAGATTATCTAGAACAATCTCTCATGGTAAGTGAGTATTCTACTTTAATATCCTTTATCGGTGTCAGCTGTTTTTTGCTTGATATATGAAAATCTCAAATTGCCAAACAAGAGTATTCCCCACTTGGAAAGCTAAGACACTGTGTCAAAAAAAAAAAAAAAAAAAAAAAAGAAAGAAAAAAACACAAAAAAAGAGGACCTAAATGAAAGATCTCCGCAAGTGAAATCCCAGTGGAAAGAACAGGTCATCAAAGAAGGAGGTACGTTTCTCTGAAGGGAGGAGAGAACTTCCACTTTGACTATGACCTTGTCTAAATACGATCAGAGCCGGTGAACTCAAAAGGCTTCCATAGCCTTGGCAACTCATGACAAGAGCCTGGGGTGATTAGTGACACCATAAACAAGAGTGTCAATTTGTTAAGTCAACAACAGGAGACACTGTGCACTTACTCCTCATGTAGGATCTCTGTCCTTAATGTGCTGTACATTGTGATTTAATGCTATAACTAGTACTCAAACAGTATTGTTCACTTTGTGTTTCCATGTGGGTGCAAACTGTTGAAATCTTTACTTAATATATACTAAACTGATCTTCTGTATATAAAGAAAATTGAAAATGAATCTTGATGTGAATGGAAGGGGAGAGGGAGCGGGAAAGGGGAGGGTTGCGGGCGGGAGGGAAGTTATGGGGGGGGGGAAGCCATTGTAATCCATAAGCTGTACTTTGGAAATTTATATTCATTAATAAAAGTTTAAAAAAATGGAAAAAAAAAAGAGTATTCCCCACTGTGAGAAAAATCTCCCTAAAATTCCATCAACTGGTTCTTGTTCTTTCCTTGGAAACAACACAGAAGAAATCTATTCTGGACTGTACAAACTATCACCCTCTTCTCTAAGACTCTGAAAATTTTTCTAGGATATCACAGTTTTAGAGGGTGGGGTGGAGAGGAAGGAGCTAGTCTTCTAGGCAGAATTTAGAGATTCTTACATTTTTTGACTACATTTCCCTGTACAGAGTCATTATCAATCCTTCTTAACATCTGGGACCCAGAACCAAGCCAAATATGATCATCTCCAAGGATATTTTCATTGAAGTTTGAATAATGCTGCTTAACAACACTGGCTGAGGAAATGTGCATTCTGTTGACACCATGCAGCTTATTTCTCAAATGAACTATAGAGTGATGACTGCCCCTTCCACCTGAAGCCTGATGTAGGGGTTTACTGTTGATAACAGTGGTAGAGATCAGAGATACACCCCAAATATCCCGGTGCTTCTGGGCACCTCCTAGCCTCAAGCACAAATTTCTTCTGGACAAAGAAAGGAGAAGCCAGGCAGACCAGCTGCAGCCAGAATTGTGACTGGAGTCTGCGGGGCAATTCAGACTGACCACAGAGTTACCTCAAGGTGGGTTGGTTAAATGATATACCTCTGATGACCTTTGAGCAGCCGTCTTTGAACATACAACATATGTAAAAGCACGATTTGTTAGTGCAGATGCTCACAGGAACTTCTTTCCATATCTCCTTTCCTCTGCACCTATCCCATCACTAGGTTTTGTCTAATTACACCCCATGCACCCTCACTCTATAAATTCCCAAACCCCTTTCTGAACAGGGAGTTAGATCTGGGTTTTTATTATTTTTTTTTTCTCCCTCATCTCTTTTTGTTTGTTTTTTAAGATTCACATATGTATTTGAAGGTCAGAGAAACAGAGAGGGAGACATAGAGAGATCTTCCACCTGCTGATTCACTCCCCAAACAGCAGCAACAGCTAGGCCTGGTCCAGACCTAAATCAGGAGCCAGGAGCCTCATACAGGTCTGCCATGTGGGTACAGGGGCCCAAGTACATAGGCCACTTTCTGCTGCTTTACCCAGGCGGATCAGCAGGGAGCCGGATCAGAAGTGGAGCAGCTGGGACTCAAACCAACGCCCACATGGGATGCCGATGTCACTGACATCAGCTTTTTAACCACTATGTCACGTGCTGGCTCCTCTGCCTCATCTTCTTAAAAGCTGGTAAAAAGCTTCTTTCTCAGGAGATTCAGCATGTGGTGTTTGTTTATCTAAAAGTGGTGTGTGTGTATGTGTGTGTGTGTGGTGGGGAGGGATGTAGTGGGCCTATTGCTTGGCAGTGTAAGTAAAGGAAATATTAGCAATTAAGGCTTTAAAACCAGGAGTTTCTTATTAACTTTCAGCCACATCAGATCTTGAGAGATCTGATGAAAACCATGGACACGTTTTTTTCCACATATGAACAACAACAAAGCAATTTTGTGCACAATGTCCTAGTATTAGATCTTCTAAAATTTACTGACAGGCCTGCTATAAATCCAAGAACC
Organism: Sylvilagus floridanus; assembly: GCA_949820135.1. Taxonomy (NCBI): domain Eukaryota; kingdom Metazoa; phylum Chordata; class Mammalia; order Lagomorpha; family Leporidae; genus Sylvilagus; species Sylvilagus floridanus. Next base: position 92,311,111 of record OX463231.1, read on the forward strand.
GACATATCCAAAGTACTTGAAATAGTATCTGGCACCTAAAAGGTACTCAATAAGTGTTTGTTGTAAAAGTAAATAAATAGGCCGGTGCCGCGGCTTAATAGGTTAATCCTCCGCCTTGCGGTGCTGGCACACTGGATTCTGTCCAGGTTGCCCCTCTTCCAGGCCAGCTCTCTGCTAGGGCCCGGGAGGGCAGTAAAGGATGGCCCAAGTGCTTGGGCCTTGCACCCCATGGGAGACCAGGAGAAGCACCTGGCTTCTGCCATCGGATCAGCGCAGTGCGCCGGCCGCGGCAGCCATTGGAGGGTGAACCAACGGCAAAGGAAGACCTTTCTCTCTGTCTCTCTCTCTCACTGTTCACTATGCCTGTCAAAAAAAAAAAAAAAAAGTAAATAAATAAAATAGAATAGAAGGATATGGATTGTAGCATTGCTTCTACTACCAAAAAATATTTAGAATGAATCCAAATTCATTTATAGGGAAACAGTTAAGTAAAATTGTAGTAAAAGAAGCAGCATGCATAAGTTAAGGAGGACAAATATATCCAGATTGATTTAGAGAACTCTTTAAAATATATTGCTACAAGTTAAAACCAAGTTTCAGAAATATGTACATATATATGAGTGTATATATAAAGAAAGGCAAAGTAATTCTTAAAAAAAAAAAAGAAATTTAAATGTTACATGCCAAATCAATAATAGTAGCTACCACTACAGCAGCAGTTCTCAAAGGGTGGTATGAATCCTGGAGTCCCTGGGATCCTTATTATTTTCTTAATAATACTGAGACATTATTTACCTTTTCCACCTCTTACTACACAGTGTTATCTTATAGAAGCTACATGATGTGGTGTAGCAATAGAATTCAAAGCAGAAGCAAGTATGAGAATCTAGCTCGCTCTCTCTCTCTCTTTTTTTTTTTTTTTGACAGGCAGAGTGGACAGTGAGAGAGAGAGAAAGAGAAAGGTCTTCCTTTGCCGTTGGTTCACCCTCCAATGGCCACCGTGGCCAGTGTGCTGTGGCCGGTGCACCACACTGATCTGAAGCCAGGAGCCAGGTGCTTCTCCTGGTCTCCCATGCGGGTGCAGGGCCCAAGGCCCATCCTCCACTGCACTCCCGGGCCATAGCAGAGAGCTGGCCTGGAAGAGGGGCAACTGGGACAGAATCCGGTACTCCGACAGGGACTAGAACCTGGTGTGCCAGCGCCACAAGGCAGAGGATTAGCTTATTGAGCCGTGGCGCTGGCTGAGAATCTAGCTCTCTTTCACTAAGGAATGCTAGGGGTCTTAAAATGTTCATGAAAATACATGTTATGAATAAATTCTGCATAGATTTAAAAATTTTTTGCACTAAAATAAATTTATTTTCAAATTCCACTTTTTCATAAACTTTCTGAAATACATTAAAGCAATTTTTTAAAATGTAAAGCAATGATATCCTTTCCTCTCCATTTTCTTACTTGGAAAATTACAGTTCTTTTTCATAAAAATAGGTTAACAATGGTGGGTATATTATTGCTATCTTTAAATGGATTAATAAATACTAAAACAATGTGGCTTAATACTGAGATACATAAAACACATAAAGAAAAGCCCTTTAAGGTTGTCAATAATTTTTAAATGAAGAGAAACATCCTGACTAAAATTCTGAGAACTGCTGCTACTCTCAGAAGACAACTGAGTTTTGGGATTAAGGGGATAACAGATTTTCACTTCATCCGTAGAGTTTATTTGTGTGTTAGTTAAATAATTTACAATATATTTAAAATTACAGTGATCCTTCAACACACAACTGCCTGTATTAACAATGCTTGTTTTCATTACAAAACGTTTATAAAAGGTCAATCCCAAACACAGCTGTGAAGTGCTGAGGGTTGACTTTAGTTCCTAGCCCATTATTTTATTTTTGACAGGCAGAGTGGACCGTGAGAGAGACAGGGAGAAAGGTCTTCCTTTACTGTTGGTTCACTCCCCAATGGCTGCTGTGGCTGGCGCACCGCACTGATCTGATGGCAGAAGCCAGGTGCTTCTCCTGGTCTCCCATGTGGGTGCAGGGCCCAAGGGTTTGGGCCATCCTCCACTGCACTCCCGGGCCGCAGCAGAGAGTTGAACTGGAAGAGGGGCAACCAGGACAGAATCCGGCGCCCTGACCGGGACTAGAACCTGGTGTGCCGGCGCCGCAGGCAGCAGATTAGCCTATTGAGGCGCGGCGCCGGCCCCTAGCCTATTCTTCTAACCTGTTGTTCCCTTTCCTGGAGGTCCCTTTCCAACATCAGAGGCCCTGCTGGTCCATGCCTTTTACTTTCTATCAAAACAAGGAAGGATATGACAACCTATTTTTGGTTGGTTGATTTTATGAAACATATTCACACTAAATTTCTACAAACAACTTCTAATTTCAAGCCTATCATTTTTAATCACACAGTGAGAAACTTTCTTCATGAAGGAATTCCAATTACCTCTGATCAGGTTTAGAGATGTTTCTAGGCCTGAAGAATTTGCAAAAAATCATACACAATAAGTCTACTCAACTGACCTCTGAACAAAGTAATGATGTCCTTAGAATGATTCTGCTATCAGAGGGAGGTGGAAGAGGCAGTCATTACCTCTACAGATGACTTCCCTTTGGAAGTCTAGTCCTGCAACGTGCTAGAGTAGAGGGCTGGGAAGGAGAAAGGTAGAAGCTAATATTTATTGAGCATTTACCATGGCTCCTGTGTTACATGCCCTTTATCTTATTTAAAACTAACAGCCATCTGAGGTGAACAGCATTTACATGTTTGGAAGAAATGAATGCTTGGGAACAGCACTGTGGCGTGGCGGTTAGCAGGGCTGTACCAGCATCCCATATGAGTGGCAGTTAAGAGTCTTGGCTGCTCTACTTCCCATCCAGCTTCCTGCTAAAGCACCTGGGAAAGCAGCAGAAAATGACTCAAGTCCTTGAGTTCATGCACCCATGTGGGAGACCTGGAAGAAGCTCCTGGCTCCTGTCTTCTTACTGGCCCAGCTCTGGTTGTTGCAGCCATTTGGGGAGTGAACCAGCAGATGGAAGATATCTCTTTCGCTCTCACCTTCTTTCTCTCTGTAACTCTGCCTTTTTTTTTTTTTTTTTTGACAGGCAGAGTGGACAGTGAGAGAGAGAGACAGAGAGAAAGGTCTTCCTTTGCCGTTGGTTCACCCTCCAATGGCTGCCGCGGACGGCGCGCTGCGGCCGGCACACCGCACTCATCCGATGGCAGGAGCCAGGTGCTAGGTGCTTATCCTGGTCTCCAATGGGGTGCAGGGCCCAAGCACTTGGGCCATCCTCCACTGCACTCCTGGGCCACAGCAGAGGGCTGGCCTGGAAGAGGGGCAACCGGGACAGAATCTGGTGCCCCGACCGGGACTAGAACCCGGTGTGCCGGCGCCGCAAGGCGGAGGATTAGCCTGTTGAGCCACGGCGCCGGCCTGTAACTCTGCCTTTCAAATAAACACAAAGGAATGATATTTAAAAAAAAAAAAAAAAAGAAAAATAAATGAATGCTCAAAGTGAAGTAAATAACCCAAATTCCCCTAGCTTTAAATGCGCAGGGTCAGGATTGAAGTTATATTTAACTGGCCACCAATGCCCTATCCCATCACAGTGCCATGCTGACTCCATGTTTCTTCTGCAATGACTCTATATGAGCAGAACACATCCTACCTTCTGTAACCTTAATCAAACCACCTGTTTTCATCTCTGCTTCACATAGCACTGTTTCAACCAAGGGCTAGTGGTGGAAGCAGTACTATAAATGCCCCCATGTATCCCCTTTTTTTTCCTATCATATACTCAAATCTAGATTTGAAGATTCTGATGGATCAGTATGTTTAGAAAACAGTCTCAATTTATCATGGTATTTTTTTTTTTTTGAGCTATTCAGGTAACAAACAACTAAAAATTTCACATTCCTACTTTAAGTCAATCAAGATGGGTGTATATAAAACTGATGGTTGATAAGAGCTTTTCCTTAAGAAAAAAAAAAAAGAGGAGGAAGAGGTAGGGGAGAAAAATGCATCAAATCTTTCCAGAGTACTATGGATATATAATTTTCTATCTTCAAAATGAAAAGAAGTTGTTTCTAACATGTGCAATCATCAGATTACTTGGTTCCCTTGACAATTACCACAGTCAGTGTATTGAAGCCAGCTCTCCCGAGTAGATGTCCCAGGTCATTGACAGCAGTGAAAGGAGAAACATGTGGAGAAAATCCTCCTTCTCTTTCTGTCTCTGCTAACTGTAATGAACACCGAAGCTCATAGAGTGTGTCGCCTCCAAACATTGCGCCAATAAATACACCATCTGGTTTTAAAACGTAATGAATCTGTCATAATACAAGACAACAAAACCATTCAAGATTTTACATATAGAAATGTTAAATCAACATCTTATAACTACCAATCTTTTTTTGCCAAACAACCTAATAAATAACATCTATATGATCAACTGTCAGAACACGATTGCTGTATACTGTATTTGTAAAGAGAGACAATACTATCACTATTCATTAAGAGTATGCTGGATATTTTCAAATTTTACAATAGACATGACCCACTCTTATCATCAGAAAAACATTGAAAGAAACAATAGCTTTAAGTGTGGTAGATTAAAAAAATCACAACCTTCCCCATACCTATGCCCTCTGAAGTGTCATTTTTTTTTTTTTTTTATTTTTTGACAGGCAGAGTGGACAGTGAGAGAGAGACAGAGAGAAAGGTCTTCCGTTGCCGTTGGTTCACCCTCCAATGGCTGCCGCGGACAGCGCGCTGCGGCCGGCGCACCGCGCTCCTCCGATGGCAGGAGCCAGGTGCTAGGTGCTTTTTCCTGGTCTCCCATGGGGTGCAGGGCCCAAGCACTTGGGCCATCCTCCACTGCACTCCGGGGCCATAGCAGAGGGCTGGCCTGGAAGAGGGGCAACCTGGACAGAATCCGGCGCCCCAACCGGGACTAGAACCCGGTGTGCCTGCGCCGCAAGGCGGAGGATTAGCCTGTTGAGCCACGGCGCCGGCCTGAAGTGTCATTTTCTAACAGCTCCTTTTGAGAGATGGAGTCTTTTTTCCCTCTTCTTGAATTTAGGCTATCCTTGTGACTCGCTTTGACCAAAAGAATGCAGTAGAAATAATAGTGTACCAGTTTCAAGCCTAGTCTTCAAATAGCCTTGCATGCTTCGACCCCTTTCTTCTGGTCACCATGTTATAAACGAGCCTGAGCCAGTCCAGCAGAGAAGAGAGACTGAGAAAGAGCTGTCCTTAGTCTATCCTAAAACAGACAGCTCCTAGACAATCTAGTAACTGATCAGAGACATTGGGGGAACCAAGCAAGTCCCAGAAAAATTTCCCAAATATATTTATCCAAAATTGCCAACCCACAAAAATCTGTGAGCTAAATAGTTACTTTAAGCTGCTATATTGGCAAGGCTCATTATGTAGAATAATTCATGGGCATAAGCTAGTAACTAACACATTCCTGTGAAGGAGAATTCATTTATTTTCCAGACTTAAAAACAAAAAACATTTTTTAGTCACTATCATAAGCTAAACAGTGGCCAGAGTGAATTCCAGAATCATCAATGTTTGCTCATTTTCTCAGACTACAATCTAACTAGTATTGAGTTTGACTATTCTCAACAATGAAGACCACTAGAAAAGGTAGACTCTGAAGAAAACCAGAATCAAAATCACAGTAGTCTAATCAAAGGCATCTTAAATTTACATTGATTACAAAGCAAATACAAAGCAATATATAAGCAAACAAACTGCAATATCTTTGTTTCTCTCTTCTGCTCTTTTACCATTACTTTCCTTTCCTGCCACTGAATAAAGTACCTAAGATTAAGTCCTCACTTCTCTGCAGCCCCTCTCTACCCCACAGGGCTTATCAACTCCCACGATTTCATGAAGGTGACTTTCCAATCTCAATCTTTTGCCTACCTTCCCAGAATTCTAAACTCATATTCAACTGCCTTGCCCATGGACATCTGTCTTTCAGCAAACTCAGTATCCCCAATCCCTCCACATGAAAAACACCTCTTCTTTAACTAAATGCCTTTTCCAATAGTCATATTTCTGTTATTTACTATTTTTATTTTTTTCTTATTATTAACATCCCCCCATCTTTCGCTAATTCTTGCCTCCACTATCCAAGTTCAAAACTTCAGGTGATAGGGCCAGCACTGTGGCACAGCAGGTAAAGCTGCTGATCTGAGTGCCAGTTCAAGTCCCAGCTGCTCCACTTCTGATTCAGCTCCCTGCTAATAGACCTGGGAAAGCAGCAGAAGATAGCCCAAGTACTTGGGCCCCTGCACCCACATGGGAGACCTGGAAGAAGCCCCTGGCTCCTGGCTTCGGATGGGCCCAGCTCTGGCCATTGCGGCCATTTGAGGAGTGAACCAGTGGATGGAAGATCTTTCTCTCTGCCTCTGCTTCTCTGTAACTCTGCCTTTTACATAAATAAATAAAGAAATTATTTTTTAAAAAATCTTTAAGGTAAGGTGAGCTTTGATTCTTCTCTTTCTTTGATCTTCAGATCTAACAAGCCATCAAACTGTTGACTTTTATTCTGTAAAGTCCTAAAATATTTTTCTTCATTTTAACTCCTACCATTGCCTCCTTAGTTCAGTTTCTTATGCTCCAACCATTAAAACAACCTCCCTTCAATTCAACTGACTTCTCCAGGCATGTTTTCTAAGAAGTAAAAAGAAGAAGATATCTTACAGGGTTACTTAACACACATACAATCTAACAAACATTGATGATTCTGGAATTCACTCTGGCCACTGTTTAGCTTATGATAGTGACTAAAAAATGTTTTTTGTTTTTAAGTCTGGAAAATAAATGAATTCTCCTTCACAGGAATGTGTTAGTTAGTAGCCACTTGGAATGCCCATGTGCCACATCAGAGTGCGACTTTGCGTCCTAGCACCTCTGCTTCTAATCAAGCCTCCTGCTAAATAGTTTGTGAATATGGAGGCACCTCTGAATTTCTAATAATAAAACAAAAAAGTAGAATTAATGTAAGTTTCCTCACCTGTTCAAGTGCTCTAGGAAGGTCATTCACCCAGTGCAAACTGAAATATGGAAACATGTATTTGTTTTAGCTGGAAATTAGTATAATTAATATCATTATTTATATAATGATAAGATACAAATATGGTTTAATTTTAAAGTCTGAAATTGCATACTAAAACTCACTGATCTTTTCATACAGGTTTTAAAATAATAAACATGTCTGGGGGAAATCTTTCAGTCAAAGAAGATAATTCTTCATGCCAGTTTATCACTTTGATTAAATAAAAATATCTGATTTGATTATCTAATTATCTTCATCTAAATAAAGTATAAGTCATTTGTTCTCAGGTGTTTCATCCAAAGAGTGGTATACTAAGATCTTATTTGACAAAAATGATGAAAATTAGCACCTAATGACATATTCAAAAGGGTTTATCAATTAAATCCAGCAAGTAAACCACAGAATTATAGTATCCTAAGTCTTACTTTCCTAGGAAAAATTAAAAATCATAAGCAGATATAAACTTTTCCAAAGGAAAATAGTATTATTCAGGGCCAGCACTGTGGCGTAGCGGATAAAGCTGTTGCCTCAGTGCCGGCATCCCATATGGAAGGAAGCCAGTTCGAGGACCAGCTGCTCCACTTCTGATCCAGCTCTCTGCTATGGCCTGGGATTGCAGCAGAAGACAGCCCAAGTCCTTGGGCCCCTCCACCCACATGGGAAGACCCAGAGGAAGCTTCTGGCCCCGGCTTCAGATTGGCACAGCTCCAGCTGTTGCGGCCATCTGGGGAGTGAACCAGCAGATGGAAGACCTCTCTCTCTGTCTCTCCTTGTAACTCTTTCAAATAAATAAATAAATTTTTTTTTAAAAAAGGAAAAAAATCAGTATTATTCACCAAAAGTGTAACTCAGTGGGCTTTCTAATAAATAACATTCCACTCCTTGTTATTGTTGTTAATATTTTATTATTATTTTTAGAACAGTTTTGAGGTTCATAGCAAAACTGAGAGGAAGGTAAAGAGACTTCCCATAAATGCTGTATTCCCACACACATACATCTTCCACCACGGTCAACCTCCTCTGATAGAGTGGCTTATTTGTTAACAATTGATGAACTTACAAGGACTAATTATCATCGACAGTCCATAGTTTATATCAGGGCTCATTCTTGGTATAATATATGCTATAGGTTTGTACAAAAGTGCAATGATATGTGCCCCCCACTATAGTATCATGAAGAGTAGTTTCACTGCCCTAAGAACCCTCTGTCCCCTGCCTATTCATTCCTTCCTCCTCTACTAACAGCTGGCAACCACTGACCTTTTTCACAATCTCCAGAGTTCTATATTTTCCAGAATGTCATAGAGTCACACAGTACAGGCTATTTTTGGGTTGGCCTTTTTCACTTTGTAATATGTGTCTAAGTTTCCTATATGTCTTTTAATGCCTTGAGAGCTTATTTCTTTGAGTGCTGAATATTCCATGGACTGGAAATACCAGATTATATATTCAAACACCAAAGGACATCTTAATTGCTTCCACATCTTGACAATTATAAAAAAAGCTGCTCTAAGCATTCGTGTGCAGGTTTTAGTGTGGGCATAAACCTTTGGGTAAATAACAAGGATCATGATTGCTGGATCATATGATAAAATAGGTTTAGTTTTGTAGGAAGTGCCAAATTGCCCTCCAAAGTGCCTCAAATTATCTTCCAAAGTCACTGTACCATTTTGTATTTCCACCAGCGATTAAAGAAGGGTTCCTGTTGTTCCATATTCTTGCCAGCATTTGGTACAGTTAGTGTTCTAGATTTTGACCATTCCAATAGGTGTGTAGTGTATTCCACATATTTTTATGGCAATGAAAAAGATAAGATCCAAACAAAACCTCAGCTCTACACACCAAAATATAAAAGATCTCTTGAATTTACTTTTGACACTCTTTATTGTCTCCCAGAGTATGACTATGTATGATTATTTGTGGAGCAACAATCATATTTTCAGTGTCTGTAGAGCACAGTCAAGCTTTCCTGATAGCGTTGGCAGTTGCAGGGCAGAACTGAATACCCAGTTCAAACCGTACTCTGAGAAACTCCCATTTATGTTTCCTAATGCTTCCTGGTAACAAATACCTTTAAAAATAATGAGATCCTATGATAAGCCCTATCATACTTATGAGGAAACTAATAGCAACAGAATTAACTTACTTGCAAATGGTAAGCAGATTATTTAAAGTTAAAATTTGAGTTCTGACTTCCTGCCCAGAGCTCCTTCCTTTAAACCAAAATTCTGGTTTTTATTTCATAACAGAATGTGAATACTTTTTCTAAAAATTTTCAGCACATATACAAAAAGCTAGGAAGAAATCACAACTCACTGAAGAAGACAGCAGGGGTAATCAACTCTCCTACTTTGCCTGGGACTGAGGTTTTCATGGACATAGGACTCTCCATGCCAACACTGGCAAAGTCCTGGGAAAACTGTGATGACTATCACTTTAAACACAACTATCAGAAAACCTCTGAAACAAATTCGATTTGACTATAAGAAGAAATAAGATATCACAAGAATATTCTTTTTTTTTTTTTTGACAGGCAGAGTGGACAGTGAGAGAGAGAGACAGAGAGAAAGGTCTTCCGTTGCCGTTGGTTCACCCTCCAATGGCTGCCGCGGACAGCGCGCTGCGGCCGGCGCACCGCACTCATCCGATGGCAGGAGCCAGGTGCTAGGTGCTTTTCCCTGGTCTCCCATGGGGTGCAGGGCCCAAGCACTTGGGCCATCCTCCACTGCACTCCGGGGCCATAGCAGAGGGCTGGCCTGGAAGAGGGGCAACCTGGACAGAATCCGGCGCCCCAACCGGGACTAGAACCCGGTGTGCCTGCGCCGCAAGGCGGAGGATTAGCCTGTTGAGCCATGGCGCCGGCCGATATCACAAGAATATTCTATTTTTTCTACAGACTGAGTTCTTTGAGGACTAGGTCCCTGTCTGAATTCATGTTTGTATTCATCCAAAACATCTAAATCAGTACCACACATATTATAATTTATTTAATAAATATTTACAATACATGTTTGTATAATAGATGCAAAGGAACATGGTAGAAAAGAAACAAAAAAATTAACACTGAGGACCACATTTCTGTGCAGAAGAATTAAATGTGAAGGAAATTTCAGCATTCCTTTTTTTGCCAGATGAGTTTATGATACAACTGCTCTAATATCTGTATACCGAAGCCATCAATATCAATTCCAAAATAGTAAGTTACATCAGGGAGGAAAGCCCTCTATCACAAATTAGCTAAAGCAAATTGTACAAACTTGTAGGAAAAGACAAAGAAAAAAATCTTGAGACTACATCATATTTTCTCCACTAGGGAGCAAAGAATCCATTATTTTACCAGAGAAATCTTATAGTTCATAAACTAACAAAGCTGGTTTATGATTTTAAAAAAGGTCATTAAGGAGACGGCACTTGGCACAGGGGTTAAGATGCTGATTGGGATGCCTGCATTCAAGTCCTGGCTCTATTTCTGACTTCAGTTTTCTGCTAATGTGCATCCTGGAAGACAGTAAGTGATGGCTCAAGTACTTAGGTCCTTGCCTTAAGTGGGAGACCCAGATTGAGTTCCAGAGGATGAAAGATCTCTGTTTCTTCCAAATGAATAGAAAAAAAAATACACTCCTCTAAATTTTAGCAATAAATAAAATAAAAAAGTATTCCCAACATAAAAAAAGTTATTAAGAATTTATTTCATTACCTACTATTTTGACCTCATAAGAATAAAAACTATAAAAGGAATAAAATGTTATGGCATAAATGATCTATTCACAAGTATACCATATGTGTTTTTAATGGGTTACCTACCTTAAACTGCTAACCACAAGGTCAAATGTATTTTCTCGGAAAGGAAGGAATTCTTCATCAGCTAAAACGCTGACAGTAGGAATTTCTGTTTCTAAGGAATTTTTCTAATGGTAAAAAAAATAAATAAAAGATCAAAAACACTTATATAGTTGCAATTATTAATATAATCATTGTTCAACTTAATGCTGTATTTATTTGTAGTTTCTATCAGGTAAAAAAGGTGGCATACAGAAGGCACTCAGAAAATATTTTATGACACTTAACATCAGCCAGAAAACTGGCCAACTGGTTGGGAAAATATTATCAGGATTCATACCTCACACACACACACATACACAAAAGTCCCAGAAAGTTGAAGATTTCAATAAAATAACTGAGGTTATTAAGTACTAGATGAAAATATAGGTGATCCTTTCTATACTGTTAAATTTAAGACGTCTAAGAAAAAACAACTCAAAAGCTAGAAATTACAAAGGAAAGACTGACATATTTAATGAAAAACTAATAAAAAAACTCTAAAATCAAAAAACAATGTAAAAAACAGGGATAATACAACACACATGATTAAGAATTAATAATCCCAGCTAAACAAACTCTTACAAACAACCCAGAATAACGTGTGAAGGGTAAAATAGATGAAAGACAAAGTATAGGCACATCACAAAATTATTATAGGGGCTGGCACTGTGGCAGAATGGGTAAAGCCTCTGCCTTCAGTGCCAGCATCCCATATGAGTGCTGGTGCGAGTCCTGCCTGCTCCACTTCTGATCTAGCTCTCTGCTATAGCCCGGGAAAGCAGTAGAAGATGGCCCAAGTCCTTGAGCCCTTGCACCTGCATGGGAGACCCGGAAGAAGCTCCTGGATCCTGGCTTTGGATTTGCACAGCTCCAGCCGTTGCGGCCAATTGAGGAGTGAACCAACGGAAGGAAGACCTCTCTCTTTCTCTCTGCCTTTTCTTCTCTGTCTGTGTAACTCTGACTTTCAAGTAAATAAATAAATCTTTAAAAAAATTATTACAGGCCAGCGCCTGTTTTTCCAGGGGAAAACCAAATTTCCATTCAAAGACACCTACCAAAGCATTTTCTGCAATGTCTGCTTGGAAAAACTTTCCAATAGTTTCCTGCAATAGAATAATTAAAGCTGATAAGAAGATGTAAAACCAAAACAAATACACCCACCCTATAACAAATAAATGGATAGGATTTCTAAAGGAGAAAATGATACTTACAGATTGATTTTCAGTTCTGTTACGATATATCTCTGTATAATACCAGTATAATATACACCATTATATACATTTCAATATATCCAGCTAACCAACCCTTCATTTCACAGATTTAACTATATTTAATAAAACAGAGAACACAGGTGTGCATGATCAACCTCATTACTTGATTCTCCTGCTTTAGGACTTCTGCATCAACTTCTCTATGCAATGCTATGCTGAGGGCTACTTTTCCCACTCTTGGGCCACAAAAGATCTGGAATGAATTCCTTGCCTTTTAGTTGTTCACTCAGATTTTACAAAGAATAATGACACACAGACTTGCAGGTAGGGCTTAAGGGGTTTCACTTTGCCTGCTTCATCCTTTCATCCTTCCACCAGCAAAGGGTATTGCAAAATTTCTGTCCTAGATTAATTTTTCACTCAGCTCTCTTTCCTCCAGGATCCTGCTATAATTCCATCTCTACCAACCTTCATTCTATCTTCTGTCTCTTCTTCTCACCATACAACAGAGACAAAGCCCTCAATCTTGAAAAAAATCTCCTCACTTCTACATACTTCCCAGTTGTTTCACTTATAATCCACAACTCTAACTACTAAGGTCTTTCTGTGCAGTTCTCAGTAATCTAGCTTCCCTTCCACTGCTTTCCAAAACTATCTTTAAGGTTCACAAATGGGCTCCTGCACCAACTGCAACAGTCTGCTCTTAGGGCTCTCAGATCCGCTTCACCTGACCTCCTGAGGTACAACCCTATGGGTGGTCTCCTAGAAACTCCTTCAGTATATTCTATTCTGGCTCTCCTCCTTTATTAGAGAAGTCAATCTTTTTTATTCCACTATACATGCTTCATAAAGAATGTCTCTGCCAATGATTTAGAAAGAATATACCCTATCATAAAACCCCACCATTACCTGAGGATAATAGGTGTGCAAGTAAATGTTTAAATATAAACTCAAAAAATGCAAAAGCAGTGTCCTGAATTGTAATGTTTACTGACTTCCAATGCAAACTACTCCAACAAGATGGACTGTGTGTTAACTATCATGATGTTGCTAAATGTAGAGTTGGGAAGAGATGTACACAATTTGCTCTCATGTGAGGGTGAACAATTAAGCCAACCAAACTGTTCCTGTCTCATCATGTGAAAATTTGAACTAACAGACCTAGAGAAAGGAGGAGAGGGTCATGGAGTCAGAAGAGCATATAAGCATTGTGGCTTAGGAAGAGGTGTGCTAGGAAGTATTTAATAAATGGATCTTGGTTGGGGATTGCTTTGTAGCATTTGCTAACTTACATGGTGTAAGTACTTTCACCATGGCTGATTTCAAGCTATCAACACAGCGTCACTGAACATAGAGTTGGCAAGAGCTGTTAATAATCAGCTCTCATGGACTGGTATGAGCTAGCTTCAGTTCACTACCGGTTGTGGGGTATTCATATGGGAGTCACATGCACTGCTGAACATGAAGCAGAATCTACAAGAGAAAAAGAATGAGGGCAACACACGTAGCATCCGTGTAATCCGAGAGAGCAGATAAACAAAAGGGATGTTGTTCTGATGTTTCAAGTTCTCCTCATAAGGCTTGGCTCTACTTCCAGACCCCTGAGTTACCTAAAAGGATCTGTGTAACAGATGTCGCTGTATTTAAAATGACTTCAGGGATGTCTGCATCTTATAATAGTAATAATAATAAAAAAAACTTTACTAAGACACTGTCTATCTCATTACTCACAAAATCTTTGTTGGTTCCTCATTTTCTCATCCTTAAATACACTCCTGGAAGGTTCTTTTCTATATTCTTGCCCCGAGAGTGCACTTACTCATGACTTTCATTGCCACCAGGGGCAGGAACTTCCAAATATTAACAATATTAACAATAACTTTGACACTTACTTATCTCATTTAATCCTTCCAGCAGCCTTTTTTTTCTTTTAAAAAAGATTGCCATGAATTTATTTAATAAAAGGGCATATTTATTTATGCTTACAAACAAGTCCCAGCAGCCTTTAAGATGGGCATTATTGCCCACATTTCACAGAAACTGAGGTATGGAGAGACTGGGTAAATGGTTCATGGGTACACAAACAACAAGTAGCGGAGCTGAATCTTGAACCCCTATATGTCGAACTTCAAGTGAGAGCTCCTAACCTCAACACCTCAATTCCAGTTCCATATTTTCAACTACCTGCCAGACATTAACACCAATATAGTCCACTGTCATCTCAGACTCAGACACAAATCTGAAATAGGAATCATCCTCTGTTCCTCATTGTTTCCTTTGCTCCTCATTGCACCACTTCTCTAGTATTGACTTTTTCTAGTACTGAAGTGCATAGAACTTTAAGGTTCTCTTGCATTTATTCATGTAGTAGCCATTTAATAATTTAGTAGTGAATAAAAACGAGCAAGTCAAGTAAGAAAAGACAGATACCAAATAAATAAGCATACATCAGGAGTTAGAGTTCTAAGGAAACTACTCACTGGAACAAAGTAGGAAGTATTTTAAAATAAAATAGTCAGGAAAGGGATCTTTGATGAGAGGCCTTTTGAGCAAAGACCAGATAGAGGTGAGGAACTAAGCCACATATTGGTATCATGGAGAAAAATATAGAGAACAAACACAATGCAAAGCCCTTGCCTATTGGAGATACAACAGGAGTGCAGGGTTGCTGAGAAGTAGGGAGTAAGAGGAATGAAATAAAGTCAGAGAAATGCTGAAGAGCCAGCTCATTGAAGGCCTTAAGGACAAGGACCTTGGGTTATTACTAAGTTTGATGAGAAGCCAACAATTCTGAGCAGAAGACTAACAATGATTTGATTTGTGTTTATAAGGGTTACAAGTAAGGACAGGCTGTTAGGGGCAAAGGTAGTAGCAGGGAGACCACTGGCAAGAGATGATGGTATTTTGGACCAACACAGTAACAATGAAGATGGTAAGAAGTGTCAGAGTTATAGATCTACTTTGAAATCCAAATAATATTTGCTAATAGATTCAGTGTGAGAGGACAGGACACAAGAGAAATCAATGAAGATGATTTTGGATGCAAAAAACTAGAACAATGGATTTCTCCTGCCAATGACATCTGATCAGTCATCCAGTCTTACTGATTACATTAGGTCTCTCTCATACATTCCATCAACTATATCTCTGCCAACAACTTAGGTGGTAGCAGGTCTTTATCTCTCATATGGCCTCTGAATTGATTTGCTTCTCTGTCCTCCACTTATTCAATCCTTCCTGTCATACTACTTTCAAGTTAGTCTTCCATAAGCATCATTGTATCACACCTTAGAGCATCCTATCAGCCTTTTTCCTACCATGCTCTGATTTCTAAAGCTATGAACTACCAATATAAATTCTTTGAAATCCCAGGTAAGATTCTTTGCTCTGAGATTTGACCTACTGATTTTTTCCATTCCCTTAATTTTTGTTGCACATTAATGCTTGTGCCATTTCTGTGGTATTTACTACTATTAATAAGTGTTTTGGGAGCCTTACTCCCTCCTCCTCACCCTAGTCAAGTGTATGTTTTTACCTATGTAAACTTTATACAGAAATCCCACTTTAATCTTTGTGTCTATCACTGTGTCTTATGTAAAGGGGCTAAGAGAACAAATGGATATCTTTACGGTCTGAATCAGAAATAAAAAATAAAATGCTAGGAACATTAATAAAGGAAACTTATACAGAAGGATTTCTAACTACCTGCTGAAATTAAAATTCCTTCTAGCTAAGTGTTTGCTTAATAACATATATGAACATTACTCTGATTTTCATTGCAAATTTTCAAGTGTTTGAACAAACAAAATACACCTCGCATAGATTTAAAGAAATTACCAGTAGGGATACTAGATAAAATGATCTATTAGCAGCTTTAATATAATCAAAACCTAAATATGATCCAAATTGAATTAACAATGTCTTTCCTTAAAATGTTTTGTTTCTCAAAGTAAATTATCAAATAAATATACCTTATTCAAGTGTTGTGCTATATAACCTCTTCCACAGCCAACATCCAAAGCAAGGGGAAAATCTCTAAAAAAGATACACAGAAGTTATGTATTGTCTGAAATAATACAGCAAATAAAACAATTAAGAACTAAATTTTCTTTTCTTTTTTTTCAAGATGTATTTACTTATTTGAAAGGCAGAGTTACAGAGAGGCAGAGGCAGAGAGACAGAGAGAGGCCTTCCATCTACTGGTTCACTCCCCAGATGGCCTCAAAGGCCAGAGCCAGGCTGATCTGAAGCCAGGAGCCAGGTACTTCTTCCTGGTCTCCCACATCGGTACAGGGGCGCAGGCACTTGGGCCATCTTCTAGTGCTTTCCCAGGCCACAGCAGAGAGCTGGATGAGGAGAAGAGCAGCTGGGAGTAGAATCGGTACCCATATGGGATGCTGCTGTCACAGGTGGAGAATTAACCTACTGTGCCGCAGCGCCACCTCCTAAACTACATTTTTGTAATAATAGAATATTACTGCAAGGATATTTAGATTAGCATTTTTAGTAATTTAATTCTAAAACGTTAATGTTAGTTTAAGATATGCTTTTAGCCATAATCACAGATTCTTTCATATATTTGTTCTGCTTAGTGCTATAACAAAGCAGTTGTAAAATACAAATGGATTTACATTTAAGACTTCTCTTATGAAATCACAAATGATCTAAAATCTTAGTGAATGATTATAATAGCTATCTTTCAGATCTTTGAAATAATATAGCTAATGAACTAAATACATATGTTGCCTATTTGCAACAACGAAGCACCTTTTTTACCTTACAAAATTAACTCTTCCCAAGACTTGGAAACACATACATCCAAAATAAACTCATTCATTTGTAAGGATATATCTAAAATATGACTAAAACAGTTTGTTGATTTTATATTATTTTACATTTTCTCACTTGAGTATTCCTCCAAAAGTTCATTGTATGTTATTATGATAAATATCACTTACCTGGCTACGTCATATACACGGTCCGCGATGCGACTTCCAACCTAAAGGATTACAAGAGGCAAGGATGCATATAAGTTAAGCTGAGTACGTTTTTTTATTTGAAAGGCAGAAATAACAAGGAGCTAGATCAGAAAGTAGAACAGCTGAGACTCAAACGGGTATCTATACAAGATGCCAGCATTGCAGGCAGAGACCTAACCCTCCATGCCACAGCGCCGACCTATACTTAATAGGTTTAACAAGGAAGCAGTACAGCAGCATACAATAACCTATAGGTTACTTATGTTTCAACATGATGATAAGTATTTCCTTTTCCCCTTTTTCTGTTTCACCACAGCAACTTTCTTTTCAAATCCAGGACAGAGTATAATAAAATATCCCCGGAAATAAATTGAGGCAAATAATTTAAGAAAGCAATTACACGAAATCAAGACTAACCATTCTCAAGATATTTAGCTTTTGGGGCCAGCGCTGTGGTGCAGTGGGTTAATGCCCTGGCCGGAAGCGCGGGCATCCCATATGGGTGCCGGTTCTAGTCCCTGCTGCTCCTCTTTTGATCCAGCTCTCTGCTATGGCCTGGGATAGCAGTAGAAGATGGCCCAAATTTGAAAGTTCAGATCACAGGTGTGTTTGCTTTTTGGGGGGAAAGCAGGGTAAGAGCTCAGGTAGAGTTTTCTGCCAGAGGAATCCATTTTGCACATAATTCCTAATGTGACTAACTTCTGCTTATTATAGAAAGAAATCCCATACACTCTATTTATTCTAGATCTGCACATTGGCAAGGCCTCAGTCAAGTTGTAATGCAAGCACTGTTTTTTGGAGAAGAGAAGCTAGGACCTCACAAACCCTTCTGGAAGAAACCAGCAACTGGCAGGATCAGCATGCTATAGACACCATGCCTTACGGACAGCACACAAAATATTTACTGGTAGTTAGCTTTCTATCTCTGCAATAGACATTACAAATCTCTGGGCAACTGTCTCATCCAAGGCTCCCTGAGAAAGATCCACTGTCAATCATGGGTCAGGCCAGTGCTTGCACAGATCTCTGCTGAATAGGAGCTCAAAAAATGTTGTCACGTTGGCTTAAAAGAGTTCTTACACTTGACTCCAATTTTGCTCCACTCCTTAAGAATCATTTATTGAGGCCTGAAATTGGTGATAGGTCCAGAGAGTAGAGACCCTCAGTCCCTAATCCACCTGGGCAGAAAGGACAAGGCCTCTCAAACTGGCACAAACAAGTCAGAGATCTGAATTTGATCTTCCTAAAACTTAAATCAGATCACATCATTCCACTGCTTAAAACCATTCAAGCACCTCAGCATCCTCTAAGAGCAGTGCTGTCCAAAAATAACAAGAGCCATGTGCATAACTTAAAATTTCCCAGTAGCCAAGTTACATAAAAAAGGTAAAAAAAAGAAACGAGAGAAATGAATTTTAATGTATTAATCCGACACACTAAGGCTACCATTTCCACATGTAATCAATACAAAAACTGTTCTTGAGCTCTTTGACAAATCTTTTTCATACTGAGTCCCTAAAATCCAGTGTGTATTTAATACTTCACAACACATCTCAATTGCATTAGCCACATTTCAAAAGCTACCTATGGCCAACAGGTGCCATTCTAGATGAACGGCACAGGCAGGAAAGAAAATGCAAAGCCCTCATCCCACAGGTCCCTGAAGATTTGGGCCAAGTCTGAGCCCCCCCACTATCGCCCTCCCTGGAGCTTCACTGCAGACCTCCACAAGATCTTTCCACCTCAGCGGCTCGCTTTGCCTACAAGCCCTTTCACCGCCAATTCCTCACGCGCGCCCACTGAGGTCACTAGACTTCGCTTCCCTTCCCTCCCCTTACTCATACAGTAAGATCACGTATCTCGTCTACGATCTCTCTCTCATCCCCAAACCCAAACGTAGGAGGGCAGTGGTCTGGCTGCCCCGGTCGCAGTACCGAGTGAGTGAGAGAATGAATGAACAGCAAGCACATTACAAATATCAGAGTGCAGCCTATCTGCAGTCTCATAGCAGAGGCCCAGAGAGGCAGCGCTGCTGCTCAAGGTCAACCGGCAAAAGGGGCTTCGCTCCGGACGCGGACACAGGCGCGGAGCCGCCCCCTCCCCGGCAATCCCGCGCGCTCACCTCCTCCTTCAGGTAGTCAAACTTGATCGGCTCAGGCTGCCGGGCCGCCCAGTTCTTCTGTTTCCTCTTCAATTCCCGATCGAAGATATTTAGGGCTCCGGGCGAAGTGCCGCCAGGGGAAGAGACGCCAGAAGCCACTCCCCTGCTTCGGCTCCGATTTTCTACAGAGACCCCCGCGGCCCGAGATCGCGGCCACAAGCGCCGCAGCCCAGCCCGCAGAAGCATCTCCCGCGTCTACGCCACTACTACTAAGCCCTGCGACTTTTTTCGTCGCGCGCACGCGCCGAAGCGACTTCCTCAACTACCGCGCTGACGAGAACTTAGCGGAAAGAAAAGCGGAAGTAGTTTGGCCCAGTTCGCTTGCCGTTACGGCGGAGCGTCACCCGGAGGATTGTGGGTGTGGGTCACACGTGAGGCTTCGGGAGGCGTCTGAGGCGGTGAGTGGAAATGGTTTCTGGAAGAAGGGGTCCACAGCGGGTAGAACTTGTGTCCGATAGGGACTCCTTCGGATTTGTGAGGATCTCGCCTTCTCTCCCTAGCCTTTCGAGCTTCACACTTCAACTCTCGGTTCTCTTCAGGGCCGCTTCTCCAGGGACCCAGGCAATTATCTGCTCCCAGCGTTTGGGAGTAAAGAAACTCAGGTATTTTCCACAGTAGAGGATGACAGGGCCGGCATGCGGCATAGGTGACGTTGGGTCGCCTTCCCTTCTCTTCCAGTAGCTGACAGTTATGGAACGCTTTCTTTCTAAACATTTACAAAGTGTTATCTTAATTAGATAAGGTAGTGCCTACCTCATAAGGCTGCTCGAATAATTAAGTGCTGTAATATGCATGAAGTACACAAATGCATCAGTGAAACTGCTGTTTCCTACTTAGTGTTTAAGAGGTTTTCAAAGTTACAATAAAACTGTACTTTAAAAATGGCCTGTTTTTTGAAAAAACAATACTGCCCTATTTGATCAGTTCTCTTTTGCTGTTAATAGTCAGTGACTTTAGGCCGTTTGCAAAATTCGAACCCATAAGCTCTAAGCTATTAGGAACTATTTACAAGGGAACAATACTAATTTATGCCAACACACATGTATATTCCAGTAGACTGTGGAGGAAGGTGTTCCTCTAGGCCTTAATCACTTCTAATATGAAAAATTATAGGAAAGAATGGTGTTTATTTTTTATTTTTTGACAGGCAGAGTTAGACAGTGAGAGTGAGAGACAGAAAGGTCTTCCTTCCGTTAGCTCACTCCCCAAATGGCCGCAATGGCCGGCGCTGCGCCAATACGAAGCCAGGAGCCAGGTGCTTCTTCCTGGTCTTCCATGCAGGTGCAGGGTCCAAGCACTTGGGCCATCCTCCGCTGCACTCCCGGGCCACTGCAGAGAGCTGGACTGGAAGAGGAGCAACCGGGACTAGAACCCGGGGTGCCGGCGCCCCAGGCAGAGGATTAGCCTAGTGAGCAGCAGCGCTGACCAATTATTAACTGGAGTGACACTTTAGTGTTTTTTTTTTTTTTTTGGAAGGATGGTTTGATTTAAAGCAAGAATGGCATGACCTAAACTTACATGTTTTTGTCTTTTTAATTAGGTGACTAGCTTTGTAGAGGTAAAAGCTATTGGGAACGACAAGAGGAAAGGATTAACAGAAATAATGGGACTGGAATTTGAAAAAGCAACTGAAAAGTTGAGGCTTGACAATATTTTATTTTATCTTTTAACTTGCACCACATGCAATTACACAACTAGAATTATAGAAATTTTATGTGAATGCAGTGGTTAATAAACATTTGTTCCCTCCATAAAGCTGTAGCATTTTATTTGGTTTGCCTTATGTTTGTTTTCTCCAAATGACCTGTAATGGAAAGAGGATATTTTTATGTTTTTAGCTTTTCTGCATTGACTCCGAATAAGTTGGGGAGATAAAATTATGTTATGTTAATTTTATCTTAGGTATACATATTACCTAAAATATATTGTGAATTAATGTGTTTTTCAAACATATTTAATTATATTATTAACCATTTCTGTGATGTTTGTTTTGTTTTTTAGTATTTGGTTTCTTCACAGGTTGTTTAGTATTAACATTTAAAAATGTCATCCAAAGAAGAAATAATGAGTGACCAGCGGTTTAGGAGAGTTGCAAAGGACCCAAGATTTTGGGAAATGCCAGAAAAGGATCGAAAAGTCAAAATTGACAAGAGATTTCGAGCCATGTTTCATGACAAAAAGTTCAAGTTGAATTATGCTGTGGATAAAAGAGGACGCCCCATCAACCACAGTACGACAGAGGACTTGAAACGTTTCTATGACCTTTCAGATTCTGATTCTGATCTCTCTGATGAAGATAGCAAAGCATTAAGCCAAGAGAAAGCAAAGAAGAACAAGCCTCAGACTAAAAAAGAAATAGATTCCAAAACTCTTGTTGAGAAGAAAAAGAAAAAAAACAAGAAAATTAATCAAAAGGATTCTGTAACTAAAAATGATGTAAATAATTCTGAAGGAATTCAGAAAATGAAAAATTCACATAAGTCTAAGATAGATTCAAAAATAAGTCCTCAGAAGAATAGTGAAGAATCTGTAAGAAAGAGTACTAAAGAGAAAAAAAATGCTATTCAACTTAGTAGAGACTCTTATTCCAAAGGAAAACTGAGGACAGTAGACTCAGGTGCATCAGAAATTGTGACATCTCCCAAGATCAAGTGTACCAAGACAAGATCAGGTTGGTTGGAAAGAATGAATTCTTTGATGTTTCATTATTACACTGCTCTGGTTTTTAAAAGTAAACATATTAATAAGTATTTTCTTAGTATATTAGGAATGCTTAATTGGAAATAGAAAGCTATGAAAGAAAAAAATATCATGTAATGATTTAGTTTTGATTTGGTGCTAGCAGACCGACATGAGTCCTAAACAATGATTTTGATTTGTGATGGGCACTAGCGAAAGCTAAATTCTTTGACCAGATAAAGAAGTAGATGGTATCATATACAATGAAATGTGTCTGAAGACGGTATGTAGAATTGGGCGCCTGTTCCTTAATTCATTCAACTACGTACTTAGTAACTAATGTATGACAGATAAACATGAATAAGGCATAGTCCCCCACTTCTAGGTTATTGCTAGTTTGGTACAAGTTAGATATGATACTTTGGTACAAGTTAGAAAAAGCCATGCCTTCTGAACATAGAGCACTTCCACAACTGATGGTTTATTAAGAGGACAGCATTTTTGAGAAAAGGCTCAGATTATTTCCCTGTAAGTCCTACTCTGTGGTGCTTGGCTTGGTGAGTGGAAGTTGGCTTTGATTTTAGTCCTTTTTGCTGCTTTGTAAATGCCTTTGTGGACATAACAACCTGCTAAACTCTGCGGAGGCTCTGTTCTAAAGTAGCACTTCTGATAGAAATGTGTAATTTGAGATTTTCTACTAACCATATTAAAAAATGAAAAGAAACAGGTAACAGTAATTTTAATAATATCTTTATTTAACCCAGTATATCAACAGTTTAGTTCAATTCAAAAATAATATTTAAAAATTAATAATATATTTGCACCCCATTTTCATACTAATCTCAAGTTGGACAAGCCCTGTTTCAAGGCCCCAGTTGCCACATGTGGCTATTGCCTACCTTCTTGGACAGCGTAGGTCTAAAGTGAAGAAAGTCAGAACCATAACACAATGCAGAATACTAAGAAGTATCATGGTAGATGGTTAGCAGAGGACTATAGAAATTTGGAGGAAGAAGTCATGCATGATGTGGTAATCAGAGAAAAATTCGTAAGGGATATTTTGATTAGAGTTTGGAAAAAATGAAGTTTGACAACTGAAGCATTCTACATGGAAAGAACTTGATTCATTTTTTAATCATTTATTTATTGAAAAGAAAAGGCAGACAGCTTCCATCTTCTGGTTCACTCCCCACAACAGCAAAGGTCTAGACCTGTCAGAAGGAAGATGCCAGGAACTCCATCCAGGTCTCCCGCGTGGCTGGCAGGAACCCAAGTACTTGGGTCATCTTGTGCTGCCTTCCCAGGTACATTAGCAGGGGGCTAGAACGGAAGCAGATTAGTTGGGACTTGAGTCATCACTCTGATACGGTATGCCAGTGTCAAGCAGCAGCTTAACCCTTTGCACCACAACTGTAAGAAAAGATGTGCTTGGATATTTTCAGAAGTCATTAGTCTTTTTGGATTAGATAATAAGGTTTTGAAGGAGTAAAAGGGTAGTGGAGCTGGAAATGGTTATTTGGAACTAGGTAAGAAACACTTGGCTCTAGTTTGTATTATATATTTACTAAATTAAAATTATTAAAAGTTTGTGACATCTCTGGTAGCCAAGAAACTTTAAATGTTGATGCTGCTGATTGTTGATGCTGTAACAGAAAATTGGTGGTAGTTCAGCTAGACAAAGGCTGGCTACAGGGGCCAAGATAGGTGGGCATCAGGAAAGCAGACTCATCTTAACAGGTAGAGATAACATAGAATGTTTCAGACAGTGAACAGAATTTTAAATAGTAGGAATCAAGAAGTTGCAGTGGTAGAGGCAGGAGTTAGGAATGGGGTAAATGGATATCCAATTGCATTTGTAGTGGAAACGGGCAGTAAACCTTATGATGAATGAGAAGCAATAGGAGTCTAATTACTGAAACTAGACAGACTACAAACTAGTTTGGACCAAGAGTGGCTGCAAAGCTGATTTGACACTGACTTTGTGTAGTAAGTTACTACATCATCTTTTTATGTATTTGATTTCTTCTACCTTGAGGAATGAGGCTGCATCAAAGATACAAAGTTTTATTTGTTTGAAAGGCAGAGTTGCAAAGAGAGTCAAGAGACACAGAGAGAAAGGTGTTCAGTCTGCTAGTTTACTCTCCGAATGGCCACAAAGGCCATAGCTGGGCCAGGCTTAACCAGGAGCCAAGAGCTTCACCTGGGTCTGCACTGTGGGTACAGGGGCCCAAGCACTTTGGCTGTCTCCCACTGGTTTTCCCAGGCATGCTGTTAGGGAGCTGCATTGGCAGTGGAACAACCAGGACTCAAACCACCGCCCATATGGGATGCCAGCATTGCAGGCAGCAGCTTAACCAGCAGGTCCCTGAAACTCAATTTTTTTAAAAGATTTATTTACTTATTTGAACGAGTTACACAGAGAGAGGAGAGGCAGAGAGAGAGAGAGAGAGAGAGAGTCTTCCATCCGATGGTTCGCTCCCCAAATGGCCGCAGTGTCCAAATCTACACAAATCCGAAGCCAAGAGCTAGGAGCCTCCTCCGGGTCTCCCACGTGGGTGCAGGGGCCCAAGGACTTGGGCCATCTTCCACTGCTTTCCCAGGCCACAGCACAGAGCTGGATCAGAAATGGAGCAGCCATCTCGAACAGGCTCCCATATGGGATGCTGGCACTTCAGGCCAGGGCATTAACCCACTGTGCCACAGCACCAGCCCTCCTGCAACTCAATTTTGTGAATCTTTTTACCCTTCCATGTTGCTTGCAGTAATTTATGTTGGTTCCACAATCTAGAGAAGGCACTGTATTTTTTTTTTAAAGATTTATTTATTTATTTGAAAGTCAGAGTTACTCAGAAGGAAGGAGAGGCAGAGAGAGAGAGGTCTTCCTTGCGTTGTTTCACTCCCCAGCTGGCCGCAACGGCCGGAGCTGCACCGATCTGAAGCCAGGAGCTTCCTCTGGGTCTCTCATGTGGGTTCAGGGGCTCAAGAACTTGGGCCATCTTCTACTGCTTTCCCATGCCATAGCAGAGAGCTGCATTGGAAGTGGAGCAGCTGGGACTTGAACCAACTCCCATATGGGATGCGAGCACTGCAGGCTGTGGCTTTACCCACCACACCATAGTGCAGACCCCAAGGCACTGTATTTTGTTAGTAATTAAGTCATCTTGCAAAACCACCTTTTGTTCATTATTCACTCATCTGTTTTCAGTGAGTAAACTATGATTTTTTAAAAATTTATTTATTTATTGAAAGGCAGAGATAGAGAGAGAGGTAGAGAGGTCTTTGATCTGCTGGTTCACTTCCAAAATGTCCATTATAGCTGAGGCTGGGCCAGGCCAAAGTCAGAAGCCCAGAACCCCATCCAGGTCTCTCACTTGGGTACAAGGACCTGAGGACCTGGACCATCCTCTGCTGTTTTCCCAGGCTCATTGGCAGGGAGCTGGATTGGAAGTGGAGCAGCCAGAACTCAGTCTGATGCCCATATTGGATGCCAGCATCGCAGCCTGAGGCTTAACCTGTTATTTTTTTTTTTTTTAAAGATTTATTTATTTATTTGAAACTCAAGAGTTACACAGAGAGAGAAGGAGAGGCAGAGGGAGGGAAGGAGAGAAGGAGGGAGAGAGAGAGGTGTCTTCCATCTGCTGGTTCACTCCTCAGTTGGCTGCAACGGCTAGAGTTGTGCCCATCTGAAGCCAGGAGCTTCTTTCAGGTTTCCCAGGTGGGTGCAGGGGCCCAAGGATTTGGGCCATTTTCTGCTGCTTTCCCTGGCCATAGCAGAGAGCTGGATCAGTAGTGAAGCAGCCAGGACTCAAACTGGCACCCATATGGGATGCCAGTGCTGTAGGTGGCATCTTTACCTGCAGGTGCCAGCCCCTATTTTATTTAAGTTAAAGCTTAAACAAAGTATATGAGATAAGATATATCTACACACACAATAGAGAGAAGCATATGGTTACTTTAGAAATAGGACATGAGCCCATTCAAAGTTAGGAGAGCTGAAAATCCAATTTAAATAAGGATAGTTTTTCACTCTTGGTATGTTGCTAACCATAGCATTTATGAAGTTCAAGATCTAGCAGAATAGTTATTGTTTCTCTCTCTTTGTAGCTGATAACATCCATGTCAAAGCTTCTGTTTTCAACTATATATATATGAGTCATAAATGTTATCTCCAACCCAAACTTCTCTGTACTGTAGATTCCTAACACAAATGGCATTATTGATATTTCCTCTTGGATGATGCAAAAACGCTTTTAATTCAACATGTCCAAAGCAGAATGTATAATCTTCCTCCACCAAACAAACTAGTTTTTTGTTTTAGCTCTACAAGTCAATATAAGACTCATATTTGACAATTCCAAGTCTCCTATTCTCCATATCCGATCTCCCATTACTGAGTACTATTGGTTTTACCTCCTAACTGGCTCTAAAATCCATTCAGTCATTACTTCTGCACATACATCAACATAGTGGTACCTTCATTTCTTGCCTGGAGTGCTGTACTGCTCTTCTAGTTATACTATTTTTATATACTCTTAACTCCCTCCAGTCACTTTTCTACAGTGAAGCCACAGTGATCTCAATATGCAAATCTAATGTCCTTGTCTTGAAAAATTTTACCCTTCTCCGTGGTTTTGGATGGCATGACTTCTGCCTAACCGTTGACTTCCATTTGTTTGCTTATCTCCTTGTTATCTACAATTTAAACATGAGCATTGGGCTTTTCCCTGTTTTTTTTTGACAGGCAGAGTGGACAGTGAGAGAGAAAGACAGAGAGAAAGGTCTTCCTTTGCCGTTGGTTCACCCTCCAATGGCCGCCGCGGTCGGCGCGCTGCGGCCGGCGCACCGCGCTTGTCCAATGGCAGGAGCCAGGAGCCAGGTGCTTTTCCTGGTCTCCCCATGGGGTGCAGGGCCCAAGCACCTGGGCCATCCTCCACTGCACTCCCGGGCCACAGCAGAGGGCTGGCCTGGAAGAGGGGCAACCGGGACAGAATCCGGCGCCCCGACCGGGACTAGAACCCGGTGTGCCGGCGCCGCAAGGCGGAGGATTAGCCTGTTGAGCCACAGCACCGGCGGGCTTTTCCCTGTTAATAGACCTTTATAGATGCTTTCCTTGATGTTTGGAACAAATTTCCTTCATGTTTTAGTCTAGTTTTGGCTTCTTAATTCTTCATCATACCTTAAATAGCAGCTCAATCATCACTCAGTTCTGAGAACCCCATTATAAATATGCTGACAGCATAATACCTCTTAACAAAATTTATTCTAGTTCTAATTTCATTTTATATATGTATGTTGATTTTATTTTATTGATATTTGCCCATCTGTCCCCTTCATAGACCTGGAAATTTCAGTCAGGGAATTGGTTACCTTTCTTTTGCCAGTGATTGAGCGAGTGGCCCATAGCATAAATTTTTGAGTACGTGGATCTACTTGTATAACCTGGATATGTGTTGAATTACATTAAATAACTTGAATAAGCATAAATTCTACTGAGTTTATAGTCTCCTTAACTCTGTTTCATAGGAGTTATATCTTTACCTGATTTGATATCAAAATAATTTGGACTCTTAAATTCATATATACATTTCCTTAATTTCTACTCCTTTAATATTTATGCAGTGGTTCCAAATATAATGGCAAGAGACAGTGATTGTTTTGAAAACTCAAGAGATGGCAAAATGTTTGAAGGAGATGACGTCGAGGAAGATTCAGAAAGTGCTAGTGAAATGAGAAGTGGTGAGGAATCTGAAGATGAACTATCAGGTGTTAGAACTTCAGCTGATGATGATGATGATGATGATACTTTAGCTGATGATTATGATGATAGTGATGATGAAGATGATGATGAGGAAGATGAAGAAGAGGACAGTGAAGAGGATAATGAGAGTGACAGTGGCCCTGATCTTGCACGAGGTAAAGGAAACATAGAAACTAGTTCTGAAGATGAAGATGATTTGCCAGATTTATTTCCAGAAGAACCTACTTTTGAGCATGCTTGGAGAGAATTAGATAAAGACGCTCCTCGGGCTGATGAGGTAACCTTTTGAATAAGATTCCTTCTGAATAACACAATATAAGTTTTTATGGGTGGTAGGATTGATGACATTAAATTAAGTGGAGGGGGCAGCGCCGCAGCTCACTAGGTTAATCCTCCACCTTGCGGCGCCGGCACACTGGTTCTAGTCCCAGTCGGGGCACCAGATTCTGTCCCAGTAGCCCCTCTTCCAGGCCAGCTCTCTGCTATGGCCCAGGAGTGCAGTGGAGGATGGCCCAAGTGCTTGGGCCCTGCACCCACATGGGAAACCAGGAGAAGCACCTGGCTCCTGGCTTTGGATCAGCGTGATGCGCCAGCCGCATCGCAATGCGCCAGCTGCAGTGACCATTGGAGGGTGAACCAATGGCAAAAGGAAGACCTTTGTCTCTTTCTCACTGTCCACTCTGCCTGTCAAATAAATAAATAAACAAAAATAAAAATAATAAATTAAGTCAGGGGGGAACTTTGGTGGTAATAATATTCTTGATTCTAACATTTCTTGATGTGGAATATACTTATGTTTATATAAGTTGGAAGATGCCTAAGCATGTAAGGAAGAAGTTTTATGGAAATAATTAAAAACATGTGAAATGTTTAGAAAATACTTTATCTAGAAGTGTGCATTTTTGTTTCTACAACTAAGAACCAAATAAGAGAAAGCGCTTACCTCTTATGATTTTACTATTGTTGGACTCATTTCAGATTCTCTTTTGCACATTGAAACCTCTTGGATAACTACCAATATTTCTGAAGTTGGAGGAAAGACAGCACTACATTTTTAGAATATTTATTTTTCAAGCATTGAGAATGATACAAATTATGTAATTTTTAATTCTTATTTCTCAGATTACACATCGATTAGCAGTTTGCAACATGGACTGGGATCGATTAAAGGCAAAAGATTTGCTGGCTTTGTTTAATTCATTTAAACCTAAAGGAGGTGTTGTATTTTCTGTAAAGGTAAGAATTGATTTTATTTTGAAGTAAATATTTCTAGATATTTTAAGTTAAATATGGTTTTATTTTTTAAAGTCATAGTTTCTTTCTTTTTTTTTTTTTTTTTTAAGAAAATTATTTATTTGAAAGAGTTGCAGAGAGAGAGAGATCTTCCATCCAGTGATTCACTCCCCAAATGGCCACAACAGCCAGGGCTGGGCCAAGCCGAAGCCAGGAGTTAGCAGCTTCCTCTGGATCACCCACATCGATGCAAAGGCCCAAGGACGTGGGCCATCCTCTGCTTCCCCAGACACATTAGCAGGGAGGTGGATCAGAAGTGGAACAGCTAGGAATCAAATTGGCACCCATATGGGATTCTGGTGCTGCAGACTGTGGCTTTAACCTGCTAAACCACAGCGCTGTCCCCAAGACAGAATATTTTGAGCAAGCATAATGTTCAAGAATTCAGGCTTTGCATTATGACAGACCCAAGTTCAAATCTTGATTCTCCTAAGTACTGTGTGATCTTAGGCACTGTATTTTGTTTTATTTCTAAAGATTTATTTATTTTGTTTGACAAGCAGAGTTATAGAGGCAGAGACAGAGAGAGAGAGAGGGCTTCCATCTGCTGGTTCACTCCCCAGATGGCTGCAATGATCAGAGCTGCACTGTTCCAAAGATGCAGGTGCCCGAGGGCTTTGACCATCTTCCACTGCTTTCCCAGACCATAGCAGAGAGCTGGATCAGAAGTGGAGGCTGGCACCGCGGCTCACTAGGCTAATCCTCCGCTTGAGGTGCCGGCACACCGAGTTCTAGTCCCGGTCAGGGCGCCAGCTTCTGTCCCGGTTTCCCCTCTTCCAGGCCAGCTCTCTGCTGTGGCCAGGGAGTGCAGTGGAGGATGGCCCAAGTGCTTGGGCCCTGCACTCGCATGGGAGACCAGGAGAAGCATCTGGCTCCTGGCTTCAGATCAGCGCGGTGTGCCGGCCACAGCACACTGGCCATGGTGGCCATTGGAGGGTGAACCAATGGCAAAGGAAGACCTTTCTCTCTCTCTCTCTCTCACTGTCCACTCTACCTGTCAAAAAAAAAAAAAAAAAAAAAAGAAGTGGAGCAGCCAGGACTCGAACTGGCGCCCATATGGGATACCAGCAATTCAGGCAGGAGCTTTACTTGCTACACCACAGCACCTGGCCTTCAAGGGCACTTTATTAATCTCTCAAATGTGTTTTCTCATTTGACGAGTGGATAGTGTAATGATAGCACACTCTGTAGCAGTGGAGTTCACACTAAATATAGTAGTACCTCACTATCCTGAGATTATCGCTCCAGGACCCTGCTTGGTACCCAGATTTACATGTATCAAGTCCCTTATCTAAAAAGGTGTAGTATGTTTATGTAACCTTTGCACATCCTTCCCTATACTTTAAATCAACTCTAGATTATTTGCAATAACTAATACAATTTAAATACTGTATAAATTAAACACTTTGGGGAATCAGAACAATAGAGAAAAGCCTGTTTATGTTCAGTAGAGATTTCAGTAAAGATGCAACCACTGTTGGTCTAATATAATATGTGCATGAGCCACAAAGTAAACAGCACTCAGCTTTTTTTTTTTTTTTTTAAGATTTATTTTATTTACTGAAAGAGTTACCGAGAGAGAGAGAGAGAGAGGTAGAAACAGAGATCTTCTGTCCACTGATTCAGTCCCCAAATGGCTGCAGCAGTCAGAGCTGTGCCAATCCGAAGCCAGGATCCAGGAGCCTCTTCTGGGTCTCCCACATGGGTACAGGGGCCCAAGGACTTGGGCCATCTTCTACTGCTTTCCCAGGCCATAGCAGAGAACTGGATCGGAAGAGGAGCAAAGAGCTGGATCGGAAGAGCCGGACTAGAACCGGCGCCCATATGGGATGCTGGCACTTCAGGCCAGGGCTTTAAGCTGCTGTGCCACAGCGCTGGCCCCAGCACTCAGCATTGAGTGCTAGAGAGAAACTGATAATTTGTGAAATGCAGGAGGCTACAGGGATGTGTGCAAATATATCAGCTTGTTTAAATGGATTCACTGTTATGCTTGGGGTATAACAAATCCAATTTTTGTTTTTTGGAACTTTTTAGTATTTTTTTTTCTTAAAATATTTTTGAGGCACTAATTTTTGAACACAGAGACTTGGAACTGGTGGATATATAGAGCTTTCTGTATTTAGTCTGGTGCCTGAAGATTTATTACTGTGATTCAGTATTTAAAGATATCAGTTATACAGTTTTCATGTAGTTTCTATCAAAATCCCAGTTCAAATGAAAGCTGGAAAAAAGAACAATAATCATTCAAAGGAATAAAAAATAAGAATGAGTAATATGTTTTTGAGAAATCAAGCTAATGCAATAGGACTAGCCCTTGGGGCAGGCATTGTGCCTAGTGGTTAAGATGCTAGTTGAGATGCCAGCATTCCCTGTGGGACTGTCTGGTCTCAATGCCCACCTTTAACTCCTGGTTCCAGTTTCCTGCTAACGCAGACCCTACAAGGCAGCAGTGATGGCTCAGTTGGAGTCTGCCACCCATGTGGGAGTCATGGATTGAGTTACTGCAACTAGAGACCTTTGCTGGCATTTTTTTTTTGACAGGCAGAGATAGAGAGAGACAGAGAGAAAAGTCTTCCTTCCGTTGGTTCACTCTCCAAATGGCTGCTACGGCTGGCGTGCTGCGCCAGTCTGAAGCCAGGAGCCAGGTACCTTCTCCTGGTCTCCCATGCGGGTGCAGGGCCCAAGGACTTGGGCCATCCTTCGCTGCACTCCCAGGCCACAGCAGAGAGCTGGACTGGAAGAGAAGCAACCGGGACAGAATCCAGCGCCCCAACCAGGACTAGAACCCAGGGTGCCGGCGCTACAGGCAGAGGATTAGCCAAGTGAGCCGCGGCGCCAGCCCTTTGCTGGCATTTTAAGAAGTGGGATAGTGGATAGCAGTGTTTCTCTCTCTCTCTCTCTCTCTCTCTCTCTCTCTCTCTCTCTCTTTGTTGCTGTCTCAGTATCTCAAATGATAAGCAAGGACTAACCCTACTGGTTGTAGTATCTAAACATTTTATGATGCTATGAAGGTTAATAGATTTGGGTGAAAGGAACAAATCTATGAAACTGAATAAACAGGTAGTAGAATTCATTACATGATTTAGGTTAAAATAGACTTCTTGGGCCGGCGCCGTGGCTCAACAGGCTAATCCTCCGCCTTGCGGCGCCGGCACACCGGGTTCTAGTCCCGGTCGGGGCACCGGATTCTGTCCCGGTTGCCCCTCTTCCAGGCCAGCCCTCTGCTGTGGCCCGGGAGTGCAGTGGAGGATGGCCCAGGTGCTTGGGCCCTGCACCCCATGGGGAGACCAGGAAAAGCACCTGGCTCCTGGCTCCTGCCACCGGACGAGCGCAGTGCGCCGGCCGCAGCGCGCCGACCGCGGCAGCCATTGGAGGGTGAACCAACGGCAAAAGGAAGACCTTTCTCTCTGTCTCTCTCTCACTGTCCACTCTGCCTGTAAAAAAAAAAAAAAAAAAAAAAATAGACTTCTTGTACATTTTGTTGAGAAGAATGGACATGTCATTGAATGGAGAACATAGTTCAGTTCCATCATCTCACCTCATTATGTCCCAAAATGCTACTACATAAAATATGTAAAGTTTCTGTATCAAACCTATTATATACAACTCACATTAATAATAAAGACTGATCCACTCACTTATCAGTACTTATACTAAGATCTTATCTAGTCTGTATGATAATATGCCATGAGCTCTGCTCTTTTCTGTTTGAAGAATTTATTTAAAAGAAACTTTTGGTGCTGCGTGTGTTGGTGCACTCCCTTTGGAGTCCCTCAGGTCAAGTCCTGCCTCTACTTCTGATCCAGCTTCATGCTAATGCACATCTCAGGAGGCAGGAGATGATGACACAAGGAGATGCAGATGGAGTTCCTGGATCCTGGGTTCAGCCCAGCCCAGCTCTGGCTGTTAGGGTGAACCAGCTGATAGAAGATTCTCATTCTCTCTCTCACACTCTCACTGTTTCTAACTTTTTTTTTTTTTTTTTTTAAATTTTTGACAGGCAGAGTGGACAGTGAGAGAAAGAGACAAAGACAAAGGTCTTCCTTTTCCATTGGTTTACCCTCCAATGGCCGCCGCAGCCAGCGCATCCTGCTGATCCGATGGCAGGAGCCAGGTGCTCATCCTGATCTCCCATGTGTGCAGGGCCCAAGGACCTGGGCCATCCTCCATTGCACTCCGGGCCACAGCAGAGAGCTGGCCTGGAAGAAGGCAACCGGGACAGAACTGGCGCTCCGACCGGGACTAGAACCCAATGTGCCGGCGCTGCAAGGTGGAGGATTAGCCAGTTGAGCCACAGCGCCGGCCTGTTTCTAACTCTTAAATAATTTTTTAAAAAGTTAAAAAATAAGTCGGCGCCGCAGCTCACTGGGCTAATCCTCTGCCTGTGGCGCCGTCACTCCGGGTTCTAGTCCCGGTTGGAGCGCCAGTTCTGTCCCGGTTGCTCCTCTTCCATTCCAACTCAAAATCCAGCTTAGTAATTTAGTTATTTAGTTCTCAAATATCTTGCAATAGGGGGTTAGCGCCTTGGCTCACTAGGTTAATCCTCCGCCTGCGGTGCCAGCATCCCATATGGGTGCCAGGTTCTAGTCCCGGTTGCTCCTCTTCCAGTCCAGCTCTCTTCTGTGGCCGGGGATAGCAGTAGAAGATGGTCCAAGTGCTTGAGTCCCTGCACCTGCATGGGAGACTGGGAGGAGGCACCTGGCACCTAGCTTTGGATTGGCACAGCACTGGCTGTGGCGGCCATTTGGAGAGTGAACCAACAGAAGGAAGACCTTTCTTTCTCTCTCTCTCTCACTGTCTATGACTCTACCTGTCAAATAAATTAAAAAAAAAAAAAAATCCTGCAATAGAGAGTCCTGAAAAAATCTTTCATTCTGGGAAAGCAGATTTGAACTTTTAAAAGAAAATTATCAGCTGGCGCCACAGCTCACTTGGCTAATCTGCCTGTGGCACCGGCACCCCAGGTTCTAGTCCTGGTTGGGGCGCTGAATTCTGTCCTCTTCTAGTCCAGCTTCCTGCTGTGGCCTGGGAAGGGAGTGGGGGATGGCCCAAATACTTGGGCCCTGCACCTGCATGGGAGACCAGGAAGAAGCACCTGGCTCCTGGCTTCGGATTGGTGCAGCACGCCGGCCATAGCAGCCATTTTGGGGGTGAGCCAATGGAAAAGGAAGACCTTTTTCTCTGTCTCTCTCTCTCTCTCTCACTGTCTAAAATCTGCCTGTCAAAAAAAAAAAAACCTAAAAAACAAAAGTTAAAAAAATAAATTAAAGTGTTGGTTAAATGATATAATTTAGAGGAAATCAGTTTATTTTATGTATTACTTTGTTTCTTGTGTATTTCATTTAACTTTAAGTCAGTCATTTTTCATTTATATATTTACATTAAGAGTTCCTTGAGCTTAGAATCCTGTTTTGCTTTTCTTTGTTTTTCCTTCTTTCCCAGAACTATCTTGCCCTATTTTGTGTATGGAGAAGATAAATCTATTTTTGTTCCCAAGCTGCACATCTGTGACTGGCCAAAATGACTTACTTTAAAGGAAATGCCTCATGATTCTTTTACCTTCCTGTAGTAGTTTTGGAAGTGAGTCATCCTTGCACTTTAAGTCAGTTGTGACTCTTAAGAGCTCCTGACCTTGACTGTTCTGGATATTGTATAAAAAGGAATGTACAGGGCCGGTGCTGTGGCATAGCTGGTTAAAGGCCTGGCCTAAGGCGCCGGCATCCCATATGGGCGCCAGTTCTAGTCCTGGCTACTCTTCTTCTGATCCAGCTCTCTGCTATGGCCTGGGAAAGCAGTGGAAGATGGCCCAAGTCCTTGTGCCCCTGCACCTGCATGGCTCGCGGCTTCGGATTGGCGCAGCTCCTGCCATTGCGGCCATCTGGGAGTGAACCAGCAGATGGAAGACCTCTCTCTTTCTGCTTCTCCTTCTCTCTCTGTGTAACTTTGCCTATCAAAGAAACAAAAATAAATCTTCAAAAAAAGGAATGCATAAATTACACTGATCTTATTTTTTTGTGTTCAGATATATCCTTCAGAGTTTGGGAAGGAGAGGATGAAGGAAGAGCAAGTTCAAGGACCAGTGGAGTTACTAAGTATTCCCGAAGATGCCCCTGAAAAGGATTGGTATTGTATCACTGTAAAATGTAAAACTGAGCTTCATATAATCATGTCACTAATTTAGGACCTTAATTGGACTAAATTTTACATTTGTGCCATTCATGGTTAAAATAGTTTGCATACTAAATTAAAGTCTGTCAGAAGTGACACACTATTCCAACATTTCATGTGTATATTAATGAAATTAATTATTGAGGTCTTTGAAAAACATTTCATAATTGAATTGATTCAGTTGGCTCAGCCTTTTTCTGAATCAGGTTTTGCTTTTTTATGAAATATTGCTTTCCATACAGATGGAATTGAAGTTCTATTCATTTTCAGATTACATATTTTTTCTTAAATAAACAAGTAAAAGAATGCTAACAAAATTCCTTGTCATAGTGCAGTATAGGGAAAAAAGGTTTTAAAGCCACTAGATGGAGCTGTATGTACATTTAATGAAAAAAGTAGTTTAATTAATTGGTGGCAGGAGTTGGTAGATAAAGACATTGAAAGAACAAGTTGTAGTTAATTGAAATTAGAGTTGTTACTCTTTAGACTTGATGATACATGAATCTAGAACAAACATTTTGCAAAATCACGAGTTTCCTTGTAATTAGCACTAATGCTTGCCAAGCATATTTTACAATATACTGATCCTGCCCAGTGGTTTTACTTGAGAAGGCAGTATGTGGTAGCAAAACAAATACAAAGGTTGTCCTAAGAAATAAAGCAAAGTTATCAGTCAGCACATGATTCTCACACTCTGCTCTTCTGAGTATCAGATTCTAATTCAAAATCTGTACCTTGAAAGAACAGTAAATAATAAATTGAGCTTGAGTATTTAACGTTTGTGGAGGCATAGTCATGAAGGAAAAATGTCTTGGAATGAAGGCCAGCTTGTAATATAGTTTATTGTGACAGTTACATTTATTTTTTTAAAGAGATAGGTTTTTGTGTTTATTTATGTAAATCCAATGAGTTTTTCCCCCTTTAGGACCTCTAGAGAAAAACTGAGAGATTATCAGTTCAAACGACTGAAGTACTATTATGCTGTAGTAGACTGTGATTCTCCTGAAACAGCCAGTAAAATTTATGAGGATTGTGATGGCCTGGAATTTGAAAGCAGTTGTTCATTTATAGATCTAAGGTAATATAATGTTTGTCTTACCAATTTAATTTTATAGTGCAGCATGATTGTAAGAAGTAAAACAGCAACAGGCATTTAGCCTAATGATTAATGACACTGGTTAAAATATCTGTGTCCCAGCATTTTTAATCATTAGGATTAATGCCTGCCCCTGTTTTGCTTGCAGTCATGTGGGTTAAGCTGCCTCTTGTGATGCTGGCATCCTACGTGGGTTTTGGTTCAAGACTCGGCTACTCTACTTCCTATCCAGCTCCCTTCTAACGTACCTGGGAAAGCGAGGAAAGATGGCTCAAGTCTTTGGGCCCCTTCACCCATGTGGGAGACCCAGAAGAAGCTTCAGGCTTCTGGCTTTGGCCTGGCAAAACACTGGCCGTTGTGGCCATTTGGGGAGTGAATTAGCAGATGGAAGGTATCTCTTTCTCTGTCTCTCCCTTTGTCTTTCCCCTTCTCTCTGTAAATATGCCTTTCAAATAAATTTTAAAAAAAGAGAAAAGATACCTATGACCCATGTTGGAGTACCTGGGTTTGATGGTTAGCTCCACTTCCTAACTCTAGCTTCCTGCTAATACAGACTCGTGGAGGCATTGGTGAGGCATATGCAGTCGGGTTCCTGTCACTCATGTGGGAGACTTGGATTGAGTTTTTCAGCTCCTAGCTTTGGTGCTAGCCCACCTGTGGTACTCGCAAGTATTTGGTTGGTGAACCGGCAGATGGGAGAATGCTCTGTTTCTATCTCTGTCTCTCTCTTTCTCTCACTCTCACTTTCTCCCTCTTTCCCTCTCCCTCTGTTTGTCTTTCATTGCCTCTCAAAATAAAAAAACAGATGATTTTTATCAAGTAAGATATTTGAACTGGTATTACCTTCTGGTGTTCTATGTTTGGTTTTCATTTTGGTTTTTGCTTTTGAGTGAACCCTGCATTTTATAAACATTAGTCCTAAGAAAGAAAATGAACAAGAAAATGCTAAAGTACGTAGGAATCGTCCTTACACCTGTGTCCTTTTATTTTTTGTTTGTTTTTTACTTTTGTTCTTTTGAACTTGTCAGTATGTGTTTAAGGTGATGCACTATGTGCTGTGATATTTCTTTGCAGCTCTGTTTTAGAGCTAGCAACCAGATAAAGTCATGTTTAAAAATATAAAAGCATTAATGTAGGTGCAGAGGAATTTATTGCTCAACTTGAGATTCATCTATAGATCTATGCTGCCCAATACAGTAGTCACTAATAATTTCTAGTTCATTTATTCAATTGAAATTAAATAAAATTTAAATTCAATTGCTTAGCCACACTGGATACATTTCAAGTAATTAATGGTGACATTTTCGATGGACCAGATACAGAATAGTTGCCATCATCACAGAAAGTTGAGTAGCACTGCTGTAAGTGCTATTTTAGTCAGTTGTGATGCTGGCATTGTCTTCAGATTTGGGCCAGATTTGGGCATTATTTTACTACATGCTCAGGCTTCACTGACCCTGCACTAAAATCTTTAGATGGTTGTGAATGTCAGCTGTAAGGAAAATGGAAGCAGACCCACTATAGTATTTTATCATTAACCTAGTCCTTTAGAGCCCAGTAAACCATTCTACTATGACATTTTGAGTAGAAATCTCTTTGATTCTAGTTTGTTAGAGGCTTTATTCTCAAAATGAGGTATGTCAGAAAAAGATCCATCGTTTCATTGTCACTGAGGCTTTCTTGCTTCAAAGATACCTAGTCTGGTAGAAAAATACAAAAAAGAAATTTTGACTTGATAATTTGCTATAAAAACAGTATATATCAAGAATGGCATGATCTTATCAGGCAAGATATTTCTTTTAATTTTCTGTTAATACTTTTCAATAGTAAATTCTGGTTTTGAATGTCTAAATATTAATTACTGAACATTTTGGGTATCAGCAATTCATGTTAATATGTTTTCAGGATTTTTTTGTTCTTTGTTTCCTTTATGGGCATTTCCATGTGGTTTTAGAATAATCTCTGCTGGTACCTGGAAAATAAGGTCATTGACCATGAGGGAATAATGTACATTTCTTCCTTTATTATGTCATATATTACATCAGCATTTTCTTTATACTAAGTGTAAAAGTGTAGCTGGAGAAGACTATTATATAAAACTACTGAATCTTAATTATTCCTTTATCCTAAACTCATTTTTGATAAAATATACAGCATTTGCTCTGTGGAAATGAGAGCTATATAAATTACAGAACCTGGGGCCTGGCGCTGTGGCACAGAGGGTTAAAGCCCTGTCCTGAAGCGCCAGCATCCCATATGGGCGCTGGTTCTAGTCCTGGCTGCTCCTCTTCCGATCCAGCTCTCTGCTATGGCCTAGGAAAGCAGTAGAAGATGGCCCAAGCCCTTGGGCCCCTGCACCCACATAGGAGACCCAGAAGAAGCTCCTGGCTTCGGATCAGCGCAGCTCCGACCATTGCAGCCATCTGGGGAGTGAACCAGTGGATGGAAGACTCTCTGTCTCTGCCTCTCTCTGTTACTCTTTCAAATAAATAAAATAAATCTTTAAAAAAAAATGAATTATAAAACCTGATTATAACCATAGATTATTTACCATTTGACTTTTTTCCCTAGTCTGATGCCTAGAAATTATCAATAATAGTGGCAGATACACATTTAAAAGCTAGTTGTGAGATGAAAATTCCAAGATAATATTGTTAAGATCTTTTAGTCTTGAAAAATTTCCCTTAAGTTTTCCTTGTTTTCAGGACATTTCTTGTGTATGATACTTTATATTAACAGTACTTATACACTAATAATTCTGTTTGACGTTCAAAATATCTTAAAGCAAGCCAGTGACTGCTGTCAGGAGTCAGTCTTTTTGAAACTTGAGGGACCCCATGTGCTTACTCCTCTTTAACTTCTAATGCAGGATTTCTAGCTGCATGGCATTCTTTCAGATGTACAGATTTATAGCTTATGAATTTCAGAGATTTTGTGCCAAGGTTATTTCAAACATTGTTTGCTTCTTCTACATGTGTGTTCTCTAGTGACTTATATGCTATGTATATATAAACTACAACTAATTTGTTAGCAGTCTAAAATCTGGTTGTTTATCACTGCAGTGTATGTTTAAATAAATTTATTTTTTCTTTGCTTCTTAGGTTTATACCAGATGATATTACTTTTGATGATGAGCCCAAGGACGTAGCCTCAGAAGTGGATTTAACAGCATATAAACCAAAATATTTCACATCTGCTGCAATGGGAACATCAACGGTATTTCTTAATTTTTAAAAATATGTTGCTGGTTTCTGTTGCCTTGAGAAGAAGCATCTTTAGAAATGGAGAGTATTCAAAATTTAAAGGTGCAAATAGAAATGGAAATGAAACACAAGTGTGTTTGCATTGTTTATGACATCTGTTTAAACATATTTTCAGATTCTTATGTCTTTAAGGCTTAGTCAAATGCTCACTAATATTTCTCTTTTCTATCTTTTCTGTCTTCTCATATACTCTTCAACTAATTTTTTTTTCTTTTTTGTAGCATGCATACTTTTTTTTTTAAAGACAGAATTCAGAGAGGGAGAGACGGGTCTTCCATCTGCTGGTTCACTCCCAAAATGGCTGCAACAGCTGGAGGTGGGCCAGTGTGAAGCCAGGAGCCAGGATCTTCCTCTGGGTCTCCCTTTGGGTGCAGGGGCTGAAGTACTTGGGCCATCTTCTGCTGCTTTCCCATGTGCATTAGCAGGGATCTGGATGGGAAGTGGAGCAGCTGGATCTCCAGATGGTACCCAAATGGGGTGACAGCATCACAGGCTTAGGCTTAATCTGCTACACCACAACACTGATCTCCACTGTGTTTTTCTGAGAAGGGGCTCATGGCAGGGAAAGAGCTACTGTATCTGCCACCTTCTTTGCTGGCATTGATTAATTATTGAATATGATAGAACGCCACCATTGTGCAATACGTGAAGTCTAAAAGACTTGGTCATAGGGAGCTGGTGCAGTGGCATAGCAGATAAACCTACTGCCTGTGGCACTGGCATCCCATATGGGCACAGGTTCAAATCCCAGCTGCTCAACTTCCGATCCAGCTCTCTAATGTGGCCTGGGAAAGCAATAGAAGATGGCCCAAGTCCTTGGGCCCCTATACCTGTGTGGTATACCCAGAAGAAGCTTCAGCTTCCGGCTTCAGATTGGCCCAGCTCCAGCCATTGAGACCATTTGAGGAGAGAACCAGCGGATGGAGTACTTCTCTTTCTCTCTTTTTGCCTCTGTCTCTGTAACTGTCTTTTGAATAAATAATAAATAAATCTTAAAAAATACCAGTCATATAAAATGTATTGTCATGTTCTTTTCAAGACTAAAATAATGACCAGAGCCAGCCTGTCCAGCTAGCCAGTCATTCTTCTATTCCTGCAACCTGGTTATATCAACGTCTGTCCCATTTGCAACAGCAGTTTGGTGGTAATCAGATCAGACTTAATGGGCAGAACAGGGATAGTTCTGAATCCTGGGACTATTTGGTACTTCTAACCCAGTGGCAATACTTTTAAGGCTCTTTTGGTTAATGGGTGCCTTTTTTGTTTTCTTTATCTGGCCCAAGGGGGAAAAAACAACCTGGGACATGGGATCTACTTTCTGATAAAGATACAACCTTTATCAGGATCCTGTAGGAGAATAGTGGTTAAGTAGAGGACTGGAGCTAGTCACTAGACTAACCATATTGTACATGAATTCTTGTGTCATGAAGGTTTACAATATTTCTAACTAATAGATACCTTTCTCATTAGTGGCTTAATCTGTTGTGGAAAATAGACTCCACTGAAATTGTGTTGCTTTACCAACACATAGTTTATAGATCTCCCAGTATCTTTAAACTTCAGATAAGAAATTTGTTTTCACCAGTTCATAATAATGTTAACTTTCTCAGCAATAATTTTCTTAATTTTTTTCAGCATAAGTAATTCATATGCTGATTGTTTTCTTCACAATAGTGGGGTCCTGTACATAGGGCAGAGAATTGGGAGGGGAAAGGTAATGACTCCCTTTCCACAATGAGGAGAATTTATTAATCATATTATTCATGTATTTGCTCTAGCATGTCTTAACTTTATTAACTTACTGTTAAACATTCAAGTTAATATATTTTAAGTTTAGGCTGTTGACATTTTCATTTTTGTGGATTTTTTTTTTAATCCATGAAAGGTGGAGATCACTTGGGATGAGACTGATCATGAAAGAATCACAACACTCAATAGGAAATTTAAAAAGGAAGAGCTTTTGGACATGGACTTTCAAGCCTACTTAGCTTCTTCAAGTGAAGATGAAGAGGAAATAGAAGAGGAACTACAAGGTACTTGTTAATCTTTTAGTGACTTGTTAATAGGAATGTCTTTGGCAGTAGCTTAAAGACAAGACCCTAACTAAATAATACACTATAGGTAAAACATACCCAAATACATAGTACTATATACACCTATAGGTAGTGACTAAAATATTTTTAACTGTTTTCTTAACCTGAGTTTCTTTAACCATAAACGTTTTAAGGCCTGACCTGACAAAAGAAGCCTGACCTTTTAGACTTCTTGATTGATACTGTTATATAATCTCTCAATAAATTTGTAAAATGTCCCCTTATCCTATTTTTTAAACAGAAAGCTTCATTTAGATTGATTAAAGCCCCACTGGACTTTTTACTGCTGTTTTTATACTGTCATTGTTTAAATTGGCCCCCATTTTATCCACATTCTTTACTTTCTTTATTTCTTTCTCTATCTGAAACCTCAGCCTGGGATCATTTTCCTTCTTCTTTAGCACATCCTTGAGAGTTTCCTTTGTAAGTGTCTGCTGGTATCAAATTCTCTTGAGATTTAGTTTGTCTAAAAATATCCTTACTCTGCCTTCACTTGTGAAGAATTCTAGCTTGGCAGCTCCCTAACCCCCATATTGATAATAACATTCTGTTGGCTTCTGGCATCATTGTTGTTTTGAGAACTCAGCTAACTTTTTTTAGTTTTTTGAAGACTGTCTGGATTTTTCCTTTGACTGCTTTCATTATTTTTTTTTTCAATTTTTTTTTTTTTTTTATATGAGAGAGACAGACACAGAACTCTTGTTCACTAGTTCATTCTGAAAATGCCTGCAGCAGCCCAAGCCTGACCAAGGATAGCAATCCAGGTTTCCTATGTGGGTGGCAGGAACCTAATTACTTGAGCTATCACTCCTGTCTCTCGGTATCTCCACTGGCAAGACACGGAAGTCACAGTCAGGATCAAAGCAGCATTCTCCAGTATGGGATGTGTATATCTTAACTGCTAGAACAAATGCCTGCTTCTTTTAAAGTTTTCTCTTTTTGTCCTTCCTGCAATCTTAGTATGATGTGCCTAAGAGTGGATTTTATTTTTTGAGCTTGGATGTCTATTGAATTTCTTGAATTTGTGGAATAGTATCTTTAATCATTTTGGGAAATTGTATTTTTGTGTATTGTTTTTCTCCTGTCATTTTGGATTCCATTTAAATATATGTTAGAACTCTTCACTGTATCTTCCTGATCTCTGCTGTCTTATATTTTTTAATCTATATTTTTATATTGCATTCTGGATATTTTCTTCTAACCAATCCTCCAGTTCACTAATTGTTTTCTCACTATTGATGAATCTGCTAATCTACCCATTCAGTTTATTTCTATAAACGGAGTGAGCATGTTTTTGTAGTCACTATCTGATAGTTTCAATATTTCATATATTTTTTAGTTTCTATTATTTTACAAGATATTTCTCTTTCATTTACTTATGTGTCTACTTTGAGAGCTGGCTTGATGTTTGAAAAGAGAGGTTTTTTTGTTTTTTTTAAGATTTATTTATTTTTTGAAAGGCAGAGTTACAGAGAAGCAGAGGCAGAGAAAGAAAGGTCTTTCATCTGCTGGTTCACTCACCAAATGAACACAATGGCCAAAGCTG
This sequence comes from Sylvilagus floridanus, assembly GCA_949820135.1. Lineage (NCBI taxonomy): Eukaryota > Metazoa > Chordata > Mammalia > Lagomorpha > Leporidae > Sylvilagus > Sylvilagus floridanus. Next base: position 92,354,262 of record OX463231.1, read on the forward strand.
GGCCAGTGCGAAGCCAGGAGCCTGGATCTTCTTCTAAGTCTCCCAAGTGGGTGCAGGTACCCAAGGACTTGGGTCATCTTCCACTGTTTTCCAGGCACATTATCAAGGGCTGGATCAGAAGTAGAGCATCCAGGACTGGAACTGGTGTCTGTATGAGATGCCAGCACTGCAGGTGGCAGCTTTACCCGCTATGCCACAGTGCCATCCCTGGGAGTGTTTTAATAGAGATCTTTCATTTGCTGTAGTTAGTTTAGGACTACATTACTCCCACATTTCATGGCTTGTGGTTTCCAAGCTTCTGCAGGTGATGAAAGTCAGCAACAGGACTGTTCTGGTTCATAATGACCCTTTCCCTGAAGAGTGAATCCTTTTGGGTTCCTGCTTAATGTTGAGTACTAGTTGAAATTCTGTCTTCCTAGCCTTTAAGTTTTGTCCTTTTGGCCCTGAATGGCTGCCAAAACAGCTTTTGAATTTCACAGCTGATTTTTATGAGAATCAGGAAGTAGGAAATGCTCTCAGAACAAAACAGGTCCTTAAAACTGAGGTTATCCTGTTTTATATTTCTTTCTTGATTTTTGTCATGGTAATTCTTCATTAATATTAGCTTTGTGAAATGCTTCTCTCCTTTTTTTTAACTTCTTAGAAGTTTTTAAAAAGATTTTTAAAATATTTCATCCAACTTGATGTCCTCAGTGAAAAGATTGATCTGCAGTAGCTGGATTGCTATTAGTGGTAGCAATTCTCAGATTATTTTTACTTAGGGTTTTTTTTGTTTTTTGCTGATTGAAATGATTGATAGTGTGCCTTTAAAATATATATACTGTTTGTTTAAAAATAACTTTTGTGAAGTTAAAACAAAAAGATCATTATATCATTTTTCTCTCTATTAGATAATGTCTGCCTTTGGAAATTTGGTTGCTTGGTTGATATATCTCCCTGTACCTTCACTATTTTCATTCTTATCTAATAGAAGAATTCTCAATCATGAGTTAGAGGTTTAGTGCTGAAGAAGGTGAAGAACTATAAATGTTAAATATTTAAATATGTATTTTAGCTAGAATGAATATTCTTTAATCTATAGCTTAACATTTTTCATAGCTATCTTCTTGATTTTCCTTTTACATATATCTTGTTTTTATAGCCTAAATGGCATATTTAATAAATCCGAAAATGCATCTACAATGTTACCATGGGGCTATTAAACCTTGACTTTTTTAGATCCTATGATTGGTCTATCATTGTTTCTTTTAGACTACTGTAGACAGTGCTTCGTTTTTCTATGTTTTTCATAAAATACTTTTCAACAGTATTCCATACATGGAATGGAAAATCATGTTTAATCATTCCAGTTTCTTTGTTCAGACATCTCATATTAATAAAACCACATAATTGCTTAAGTATTTAATAGTCTTTGAAAATGTGTGATTTGCAGTGGTAGTTATGTTGGGCACAAAAGCTTTCACATTTTCTACGGCTTTGGTGGCTGTTGCTTATTAATTTTTTTGGCATTCTAAAGAATTGAGGGAACATTTTGTTTTTCATTGTTCACAGAACAGAATCCTTCTTCAGATATCTTTAATATTCTTTTCACCTAAAGATGTGCAAAAAGTTGTATTTACTTATCTATACTTTTTAAATTGAAATTCTTGATAGTTTCTCTTCATTATGAGCTCTAAAATAAAGGAAAAATATTCCATGTATACTTCTGGTTATTGAGTCAGAGTTTTTCAAGTATATTTTTTGGTTTGGGAAAACTGAACCAAATTTAAAATCACATTGTGGACATTAGGATACCAAATATTAGAAAGTAATCTGCATGAATTTATCAATACATTGCTAAGATCTTGGGTTATTGGGCTCTTCTGATTTCAAATCCTGACTTCACAACATGGTGAAGTTGCATAGGTCATGTTTCCTAAGCTCCCAGTGCCTTTCTTTCCATAGCTGTGAGATGAGGATCTTATTAGTACCTGGCTCATGATTGGAAAGATTAACATACTATCCATAAGATGCTTAGCATAGTATGTTGTAGCATATGTTTTTACTTCTTAAAATTTTAAGGATAATGGCTTTTTATTTGAATTACACTACTTAGGTTTTTAAAAGTGTACATTTTTATTCAATATTTTAACTGACTGCAAACTCACTTTGTAATTTAGTGCCTCTGTTGAATACATAAGTATATTTGCATGTCTTGGAGTTATGAAGTGTTCCTAGTTATTGTTATATAGGAGCGCATAAGAGGGTGGCTTACTGTTAGAATTATTTTTTCCCTTAAATAGTATTAAGGCTTTCAAAAAGTATTGTCTTTGAATTGGGGAAAAACAGACCTACGTGAGTTATCCCACATTTTAAAGCTTTAGAAAGTAAAATTTTAGTACTGGAAAAAATCAATTTAAAGTAAGCCGTCAGAGACTTACCACTAAAATTTCAACCTGGAAGGAGCTTGCTTCTAATTATGTTTTCAGAAGTAAGCTTTTAATAGAAAGAAATACATTGCCATTTTGTTAATGTGTTCCTGATGTTTTATCCATGAATTACGGGATACATGACAGAATTCCATCCAACATTATTATTGTGGCACAAAGCACAAACAGGAAAAAAATGAATTTCAGCTGTTTGAGTGAAAATGTAAAAGTGTGATCGGATGGAAAAAATGTCTTAAACCATTTTTTATTCATTTTAAGAAAAGAAAATATTTACTTAACCAATTTTTTTTCCATATCACCTTTTATAAGATGTAAGGACAATCTGTTAGTATTGGTATTTCACAACTCAGTGTTCAGTAATGTTAAACATTGTTGGTGATCAGTTAACCATAGGTCATTGAAAAGAAGGGCTTCATTATGCTGCTTCTACATATTCCCTTACTGAGGACATTTAGTCAATTCAATAAGTTTGTATGTTTTGAATTAAAATCCAGGTTGTAATTTGTGTGTTTGACTTGGAAAATTACAGTGGAACTATTAAAAAAAATAAACTTTTCATGTATGAGTTTTCTTTGGTATTTGCTACCCACAAATCTTATACTTTGCCTTTGTATTCTAATTATTATTATTATTTTTTTTTACTCTTAAAGATTTATTTATTTATTTGAAAGAGAGAGAGAGAGAAGGAGAGGCAGAGAGAGAGGTCTTCCATCTGCTGATTCACTCCCCAATTGGCCGCAACAGCTGGAGCTGTGCCAATCTGAAGCCAGGAACCAGGATCTTCTGGGTTTCCGCACAGATGCAAGGTGCATCTTCTACTGCCTTCTCAGGCCGTAGCAGAGAGCTGAATGGGAAGTGGAGTAGCCTAATTCAAACTGGTGCCCATATGAGATGCCGGCACCATAGGCGGCGGCTTTACCTGCTACACCACAGAGCCAGCCCCTGTATTCTAATTATTTTTATCAAGCTGGGAAATGTGCATTTTCACATAGTGAAATGTAATTGAATAATCTCATAGTTAATTCATTTTTATCCTTAACACATTAAAGAAATTAAAGTAAGCAAATGTATTAACGGTCAAAATGAGAAGGACTCAAAGTTCTTAGTATTGAATTATAAACAACTTCCTTATCTCCTCTCTTCAGCCCAGCCTGAACAGTTGAATCCTTGTATCAAATTTATCCCAACAATATTCAATGTCCTTTTATTGACAGAACATCCTAACGTCACTTTACTGGATAGTGAAGAACATAATGAGAAGATAAAATGCCATCTCTACTCTCTTGCTGCTTGTAGGGAAAAGAACTGCAAGGATGACTGTGACTGCAGAATTATTTTGAAACTTGAAGTTTCATAAAAAGGGGAATTCATAACTATACTTCTGTAACAGTGTTAACTTACATTGCAACCAGTTTTTATTATGTGCAAGACAAGTCTTTAATTCACTTAATATTCAGAGGCTTGTCTGATTTTGATATTCTGTGGTTACAGTATATTTGACAGCATCTTTCATGGAGTGCCCATGAAATCTAAACAATGAAATTAGAAGTGAATTATTTCTTTGTATTTAGTGACTCTGATATTTGGGGCCGGGTTGTAGCACAGTGGGTAAAGCTGCTGCCTGGGAGGCCAGCATCCCATTTCGACACTGGTTCAAGTCCCGGCTGCTCCACTTCCGATCCAGCTTGCTGCTATTGGCCTGGGAAAGCAGTGGAGGATGACCCAAGTGCTTGGGCCCCTGCACCAACGTGGGAGACCTAGAAGAAGCTCTTGGCTCCTGGCTTCCAACCGGCACAGCGCTGGCTGTTGCAGCTATCTGGAGAGAGTGAACAGATGGATGGAAGATGTCTTTGTCTCTCTCTCTCTCTCTTTCTTTCTTTAACTCTGCCTTTCAAATAAATAATTTTTTTTTAAATGATACTGATGTTTTATTGTTGTTAGGTGATGATGGGATCAATTTAGAAGATGGGAAAATGAAGAAAAGTCAGAAGGACGATGAAGAACAAATTGCTAAATACAGGCAGCTTTTGCAGGTTATTCAAGAAAAAGAAAAGAAAGGCAAAGAAAATGATATGGAAATGGAAATTAAGTGGGTTCCAGGTAAGGACTAGATACTGTTTTCTTCTTTTGTTGATGCTGAGTGCATTTTAGAAATAAAGAAAAAAAAGCAAACTTTCTTTGGAAACATATTTTCCAGAATCATATTTGTGAGGAAATTAACATGGTTCTTGCATATACTGTTTAACTCACTTAGGACATTAATGACTCTTGCTAGCTTATTCTCAAGTGGATTTTTTTTATTTACTCACTACGAATTATTCAGTTCTTATATGAAAGTAGACTTTTCCTAGGTTTGACTCCAATATTCTCAAGATTCAGAAACTTGAATCCAGGCACCATGTGTGTTCTATTTGGCACAACAGTTAAGATACTCTTTGGGACCCTCACATCCTGTATCTGAGTTCAAGTTCCAGCTATGCAGCTTATTCCAGCTTCCTGATAATATGTACCATGGGAGGTAGTAGGTGATGAATCAGAATACTTGGGTTCCTGCCACACATATGGGAAACCTGGATTGAGTTCCTGGCTCCTGACTTCAGCCTGGCCCAGCACTGGCTGTTGCGGGCATTAAAGGAGTGAATCAGCAAATACAAGGTCTTTTTATCTTTCTCTGATTCTCTGCCTTTCGAATAACTAAAGCAAATAGTAAAATAAAAGTGAAAGTAAATAATTGAATGAGATTATTATACTTCTTTTCAAAATATATAATTCTTAATTGACTTTTTTTCCCTATATCTCTACAAGTCCATGATTTGTGAGATTTTATTAATGTAAAGTATGTATTACATAGCCTTCCATCTCAATTTTACTGGGAAAAGTAAAAAAAAAAAACAATAAAGAAGAGCAGTACTATACTAATTAAAACCATGTCAAAGCTAAACAAAGATAAAAGCTAGGATAAACTGGAATTACTCTCCAGTATACATATTTTTTCAACAGTTCTGGGCAAATCAGCATGTATTATTGCAACCAGTCCTATTTTTACACATTACTGCTGTTTATATATAGCTGTCCGTTGGAATCCACAGGGAATTTGTTCCTGAACCTCCCATGAATACCAAATTCAAGCACTTGCAAAATATGTAAAGACTTAATCTTTTGTTACTTCAGAAGTTAGTACTACTACCAGTTTATAAAAATTGAACTAAGTTAGATCTCAATTTCATATGTAGAGTAATTTTCTATGTTGTTGGCATTCTCCAGCAGAAGAGGATGAGGACTATGTTAAGGGATTGAGGGCCGTATGTCAGTATATCTCTATAATATGGCCGCATAATTGTACCACTCAGAAATGTTTATCAAAAAATTTTAATTGAGGCCCTTGACTATATGATTTTAAAATGTTGATTCTTCAAAATCAGATATGTTGTTGTAGTTTCTCATGTCAGAATGAGCTTACTTAAGTTATTTATAAATGAATATATTTTATTTTATTTAAAAAATTTTTTTAGTTATTTATTTTTTTAAAGATTTATTTTATGGCCAGTGCCACGGCTCAATAGATAATCCTCCGCCTGCGGCCCCGGCACACTGGGTTCTAGTCCCAGTCGGGACACCAGATTCTGTCCCAGTCACACCTCTTCCTGTCCAGCTCTCTGCTGTGGCCCAGGAGTGCAGTGGAGGATGGCCCAAGTGCTTGGACCCTGCACCGGCATGGGAGACCTGCAGGGTCTCCTGCTTCCAGGAGAAGCACCTGGCTCCTGGCTTCGGATCAGTGCAGCGCGCCTCATGCAGCATGCCGGACGCAGCAGCCATTGGGTGGTGAACCAACGAAAAAGGAAGACCTTTCTCTGTCTCTCTCTCTCACTGTCTACTCTGCCTGTCAAAAAAAAAAAAAAAAGATTTATTTATTTTATTTATTTGAAAGATGGAGTTACAGAGAGAGGTAGAGACAGAGAGAGAGAGGTCTTCCACCCACTGGTTCACTCCCCAGATGGCTGCAACAGCTGGAGCTGCGCTGATCCGAAGCTAGGAGCCAGGAGCTTCTTCCAGGTCTCCCACATGAGTGCAGGGGCCCAAGGGCTTGGGCCATCTTCTACTACTATCCCAGGCCATAGCAGAGAGCTGCATCGGAAGAGGAGCAGCTGGGTCTTGAACCAGCACTCAACATGCACTTCAGGCCAGGGCGTTAACCCTGGCACCACAGCACCGGCCCTCCTAAATGAATATATTTTAAATTGAAATGATCAGTTTATTTGAGAAAGGAGATTTAAAATCAACTTGAGAAGTTTTATAGCTAATATTTTAGGCTTGTATAATACACGTGCCAGGTTTATAGTATAGATAAGTGATACAGGTTCCTTCATTAAGTGACCTAGATACACCTTTGTCTATGATTACATTTGCATAGCGCAAATACCAAAAAGTGTCTTTTATACTTGTGTCTATTTGGAAGACTTAAACTATACTCATACATTTTTTTCATCAGATAAACTGTGCTTGGCAAAGGGACTCTTTTTTTGTTTTTGTTTTTGTTTTTTTGTAAATCTATACACTTGGACTCAATTTAGTCATATTTTCTTACAAATTTTTGTGCTTGTGTTAACGTGTAGTATTGATTTGTAGTTTTTATTTTTTGTAGTATTGTTGGCTTTTGGCTTTGGGGTAATGCTGACACTATGAAATGAATTGGAAACTTTTCTGTTTAACAGTACATTTTTATGTTGACATTTTTCTTTGTGAATTGTAATGTAAATTCGTATCAGATATTTAGAAAATGTAAAATGAAAAATGATCATTTTTAATTCCACTAATTCAACTGCTGTTTAGGTAGATTGCAGTTTAATTTATTTCTCTGTTGAATGTTTGATCATATTCCTAATCTTTCACTAAGCAGACCTATAGTACTGAAAAGAAACATGACAGATCTGCAGCCAACAAATATCAGTCTTTTCTTGGATCTCTTCACTCTCATCTCTAGCCAAGTAATTGACTTGCTTATTTAGGCCTTTTTTAATTTTAAAAACCATTTTTTAACAGAAATGTTTTTCTCCCACTTTAGACATACTTGCGTGCACTCAAAGACTATCAGGCCACAAGGAGAAGCTAATGCTGGCAGTCAGGCTCACTCTCTAAATCTCTACTTAGTTATGTGGCCTCCTTGCAACGTTACATGTGTCATACATCAACTTGTGATCTTCTCACAAACTGTTGAGGTTACCAGTATCTAAATCTCAGATGCCAAGTATCTAGGATGTTATAAATATTCTGTAGTTTTTTTCCATATCTTGAATCATTTCCATAGGTTAGCTTCCCAGAAACAGAATTACTAGGAAAGGGCATGAACACTTTTTGTGTGTTGATATTATTGGCAAATTTCTTTCCAAAAGTGTTATACCAGCTTACAGTGCCTTCAGCAATCATTATGAATGCTAGTTTCATGGAATTATCATCACTATTCAGGATATATTTCTTTTTACTTTTAATTGATTAGAGTAAAATTGATATTCTAATGTATAACACAGTCTTAAAAGTCATAAACTGTCATGTTTTTGAAAGGCCCTGATAGGGAATTATTACCTGTTAATCTTTGCTATATACATGTAAGTGTAAAAATGTAAAAGTTCTTTTATATATTATGAGAAAATTAAGCTAATCTTTCTGAGCCTCAATTTAATCTTTACTAATAATGCCCTTTATTTGCTTAACTTTAAATATTTAGAAAAATACCTTGTAAAATACAAAAGTACTATTCATATCATGTGTATATTTTGGTAAATTCATGTCTTCAGGATCGAGTGTTTTCAAATAGCTACCCTTAACTTCAGGACTTTTGTGATGTTACACTCAGTAAACCACAGAGGGGCAGTGTGAAATTGCACTGTATCATTCACTGGTTTTTCCGTGGCTTGGCTCTCCGGGAGACTCTTAGTCATTTATTGGACTATGATTTGGTTTGATTTTTAATAGGAATTTTAGTCTAGACTATTCTAGTTTCCTATCTTTTTATGTTGGATTATATAATATAATGAAATAAGTAATTTAACTTCTTGAGGGTAAAATATTAGGGGAGACAAATAACAGTTGGAATTAATTATTTTATTGCTATTTTAGTTCCTATGGAAATACAACTTTATGTTAGGATTATAGACTAGTAAAAAAAAAGTTCATTTTGAGATTTTTAAAAGAAATTATATTTCATTATTTGTATGTGTTACTGTGATTATCTTGTCTGACTCATTCGGATAAGTAGGTAAGATAATATATGATACATGAAACTATCATGTTGGGTTTCATCAGTGAATGTGCCTTACTAGGGAATTTGTGAAATACATATTTTTAATTATATAAATAAAATGTAGTCAGTTTTTTTTAAGATTGATTTATTTATTTTAAAGGCAGAGCTACAGAGAGGCAAAGGCAGAGAAAGAGACAGAGACAGAGACAGAGAGAGATCCATCTTCTGTCTGCTGGTTCATTCCCCATATGGCTACAACAGCTGGAGCTGAGCTGATCCAGAGCTGAGCAGATCCAAAGCAAGGAGCCAGGAGCTTCTTCTGGGTTTCCCACACAGTTGTAGGGGCCCAAGGACTTGGGCCATATTCTACTGTTTTCCCAGGCCACAGCAGAGAGCTGGATCAGAAGTAGAGCAGCCGAATCTCCAACCAGCACCCAAAGGCCTTTCCCTGCTATGCCACAACACCTGCCCTCTGTAGTCAGTTTTGTATCTTACTTAACTTCCATTATATTAATGGTTCTTGAATCTGCATAATACTTTGTTATACATAATGCAAGCTCAGTTTAAATAATACATATGAAGTTCTATTCAGAACATGAACAAATAATGACGTTTATTTGTGGCAAACCCTAAAAGAGATTAAATATGATAAAAGTCCTGTTTTTCCTTTTTAAAAAATATTTATTTTATTTGAAATACAGAGTTAGAGAGAGAGAGATGTCTTTCATCTGCTGGTTCTCTCCCCAAATGGTCACAGTGGCCGGAGCTGAGCCAGTCCAAAGCCAGGAGCTCCTACATGGGTGCAGGTGCCTAGGGACTTGGGCCATCTTCCACTGTTTTCCCAGGCACATTAGCAGGGAGCTGGATTGGAAGTGGAGCAGCTGGGACTTGAACCGGTACCCAAATGAGCTGCCGGCACTACAGGCCTGGGCTTTAAACCTCTCCATCACAGCTGCAGACTCCCAGTCCTGTTTTTTCTTAGCTGTGTGGTTTAAATGACACTAGTAAAAAGGTTATCATTTTTTCTCAGCATCCTTCAGTTTCCTTCATTAATCCATCGAATAATTACTGAGCAGTTACTCAGTGCCAGGAATTATTCTAGACACCAAGTAAACAAAACTTACAAATCCCTGTCCTTTGTTTATCTTATATTCTGGTAAGGAAGAGACAGAACATTGACAAAACAAGTCAAAGGCCGGCGCTGCAGCTCACTTGGCTTATCCTCCACCTGCAGCGCCGACACCCTGAGTTCTAGTCCTGGTTGGGGCGCTGGATTCTGTCTCGGTTGCTCCTCTTTCAGTCCAGCTCTCTGCTGTGGCCGGCAAGGCAGTGGAGGATGGCCCAAGTGTTTGGGCCCTGCATCTGCATGGGACTCCAGGAGGAAGCATCTGGCTCCTGGCTTTGGATCGGCGCAATGCGCGGGCTGTAGCGGCCATTTGGGGGTGAACCAACGGAAAGGAAGACCTTTCTCTCTGTCTCTCTCTCACTCTCTAAAATCTGCCTGTCAAAAAAAAAAAAAGTCAAAAATGTTTTAACAGAGACTACAGGAAGAAGAGGTCAGATAGTGAGCTGTGCACATGAAAACAGCAAGCAGCAGAAATATGAGTGGCTTAGAAGCTATAGTTTACCTGTTGTGCTTAATGAGTAGCAAAGAGAATAGTATGAGTATGAATGGAATGGGTATAAGATGGAATGAGATGTTACGTCAAAGAGGTAACTCACAGCCTGATACAAAGGTCTGTAGGACATTGTAAGATCATGAACTTTTCCTGTGAGTGAAATGAAAGTATTGGAGGGTTTTGAGCTGAGAACAGTAAGTTCTAACTTTTATTTTAACAGGATCTCTGTCTTTGTAAAACCTGTTTAGTTTAAGATGCCTAATAAAACACATAGAATCCTTTGTATATACAATTAAGGGTTCAGGGAGGAGGTCAGAGCTGGAGCTAGACGTTTCATTATATAGATCGCTGAAAGTGAGTAAGAACAACAAAGTAGGCTTATAAATAGAAAAGTAAAGAGATTGAAAACTGATCATTGAAGCATGTCAGCATTTAAAAGTGGAGGAGGTAGGAAGGAACCATCCTGAGCAGCTAGGAATAAGCTACCAGAGAAGAAAAAGCGAGTTCAGAGTTTGGGATATCCAGAAGACAAGTGAATAAAGCATTTAGGTAAGCATATGGGTCAATAAAGGATAACCATTGAATTTAACACTGTAGAGACAACCATTGGTATGGAATGGCTTTGGTGGAATGATGAGGGATGAAAGTGGCTAGTAAGGCGAGCCTTTAGAGACAGTAAGGACAGGGAATTCCTTTTTCTAAAATATTTGACTATAAAGTTTCAGGTATCATATACTTTATCTCTAAAACACACTTCAAAGTATTTCAAAAACATAGTCTACAGTAAGCACAGCTCCATTATCACACTAAGGGAATTTATTGTTGATAATAGTAGTGGTTAAATTTCTTATTTTGATAGGATCCCATCAGTTTTAAAATTTCTACAGTTTTTGGCTAATAGAATCCCACAATCTAGGTGTACCTGAGTGTTTGCTTGTAACTGAGGATAAAAATATTTGTAAGAATCCTCCATAAATGATGTTATATATATATTATAGTAGTATAATATAATATTATGTATTATTATAGTATGTCATATAATAATATAATGGTGCTACATGTATTATAATAAATAATAAAATGTAATTTTTAAAAAATAATAAAAAGAAAATCATAATATGTAGTACAAAGAACTATGTCCTAAAGTAGGTGAAAGGAGTTGGGATATTTTTGTACAAGTAGAGGAAATGGCTTTCAGTAGATGTACATTGTAACAGGCAAGAAAAAGGCAAAGCATGTGGTCACAGGGAAAGTAATGCATACACTTGGTGATGAGACTTGTGATTCTTTTCTGTTTGCTTAAATGTTCTTAGTGATATAGGAAATAAGGTCATCAGCTGAGAGAAGGAATAAGAGAGAAAGTTTTTTTGCCAAGGACCACTGGATATTTATAACATCACTTATGGGCCATACAAAATTATCAACTTAAAAATTAGCCTGCTACAGGTTTATTTAATTTCAAGTCTCACCTGTGGTTGTCTTGGCTGGCCAGACCAAGTAGTTTCACAGGCCTTAACAGCCCAATGCCCAGTGGTTTCCCACCCGATTCTAAAAGTTTGAAAAAGAAGAGTTGTGAAATCATCCTTTAAGAGAGTGCCAGAGAAGGAAATGTAATGGGATGGCTGAGCCTTAATAAGAATACCCTTGAAGATCATGATCATGTAAAATAAGATGAGTCATCATGATGACTGGAGTTTGTGTAGTCATATTTAGTGATGTGGTAAGCATGAAGTAAAGAGTGTTGAATTAAACCAGATTATAAATTTGTCAACCAAGTATAACCAAGTGTGACAGGGTTGAGGAATTCTAAGTTAAATACAAGGGGGTGATTTTAATGATGGGCTCTGATGAATTTGTTGGTTTAGGAGGGAAATGTTATACTGATAGTAAAAAGATGACAGGATCGATGGATTGTAGGTCTCTGGGAGACAAAAGAATTATTAGCCTAGGGGTACTAGAAAGAGCAAAATGGAAATACTAGAGCTGCTGGTCAAAGAGTAGAAGGCCTGCAGTTAAGATTATGGTGAGATTGTAGTTGCTGGTAATGACATGACTTGGTTGTGATTGTGAAGTGGGTTTCCGAGATAGATCATAGAAGCATAAGAGCAAAGAAAGCCAGTAAACTGTGAGATCTCAAGTATTAGAAGGGCCATCTATGTGAGTATTGATATTACCAGGAGTAAAGACAGGAGTATTAGAGTGGCATTGAGACAGGAGCTAAGAACCTTAAGAAGTGAGAACGACTACACTCACTAGATATCTGAGGTAAGCAGGAGTAGTAGATGGAGTAGTTTAATAACATGATATTCAAGATTGGGTGCTTTGTGGAGGAAAGCCAGACTATAGACTGGAATTGATGCAAGAAGGACAGACTATGGGAGAGAATGGTTAGCTTCTTAAAAAGATACAGGGGAGGCCGGTGCCACGGCTCAATAGGCTAATCCTCTGCCTGTGGCACCGGCACACCGGGTTCTAGTCCCAGTCGGGGTGCCGGATTCTGTCCCAGTTGCTCCTCTTCCAGTCCAGCTCTCTGCTGTGGCCCGGGAATGCAGTGGATGATGGCTCAAGTACTTGAACCCTGCACCCGCATGGGAGACCAGGAAAAGCACCTGGTTCCTGGCTTCCGATCAGCGTAGTGCGCCGGCTGCAGCAGCCATTGGGTGGTGAACCAACAGTAAAGGAAGACCTTCCTCTCTGTATCTCCCTCTCACTGTCCACTCTGCCTTTCAAAAAAAAAAAAAAATGTGTGTCCTCAGAGGAAAACTAGGTTTTACTTAGTCTTAAGTGAGCTGGTGAATGGATAAAGGGGCTTTTATTAATGACTGTGACTGATTAATGAGTAGAAAAGCTTCATCATTGAAGATAGGTAGAAAGCAGAAATATTCAACACTGCTTTGGCAGAAGGAATGATTTGGAAGTTGTAAACTTCTTATGACAGATTTAAATATGAATAAGGAACATATGAGATTAATTTTGATAACTTTAAATCTATAATAGTACTGGAACTTCAAAGGTCATGAGAGAGATCTTGTCAGGAACACCCAGGATTCTAGATAGTTACCTTGTGGAAGAGGCATGGACACCAAAGGAGAAGCAACAAGGACTCCTTGTCTCACTCATGTTGACTCCCACTTTTTGAGGGATGAATTTGAATTGTAGCTCTTCCATACTCTTATCCCATTTTTATTCTGGTATCTGCTCTTTATCCTTTGTTTCTCTTCCCACCTTCATCTTCATTGCATCTCCGCTCCTCTGTTCAGTGTCTATTGGGAAGCATAAGCACCAAGATATCAGTGGCATGCAAATGAGACATTGTATTCATTTTCACTCAAAAACAAAATGTTTTTTAATCAGTTGGGCATTCATTTTGTTGGTCCCCTTTCAAACATTATAATTTTGAGGTAACTCAAAAGCTGTTCACTATCTATTTTTGGTTATATATTTATTGCCAGTGTATCAGTTATTTGAAATATATTCATAAAAGTGTTTTCTTGGTCAGAACTTTTGAAATAACAAGTTATTTAAAAATTTTAAGTTGAGTATAGAGAAGAGCATTAAATGGAAAACCTGAACTTAAAAATAAACTAAAAGAATTTGCATTTGCCTCATTTTGTGGTGGTGAGAAGAAACCAGGTTACACAGAACAGTATCATAACTTGTACAAAGTCACACAGTAAATGGCTAGAATTTTGAAACTTAAGTGTGTACCCCATCCTTGAATCACCCAGTTTACAGGTTGACTGGAAGGGCTTTGTAAGGCAGTAAGTCAAAGCTTCATGCTGTTCAAAAAAACATTTGAATCATTTGTGGAATATGTAATAAAAATGGGAAGCAGCTAGTGTTGTCTAAAAATGTTGCCAGCACGTTTTTTCCATATAGTTAGTAGCAAATTCTCAGTGTTTCCTGGGTTATTTGAAAGATAGTTTTTCTCTTTAATTATATTAAGATTTAACTTTTAAAAGGGTTTGCCAAGAAGCTTTAAAAAAATAAAGCAAAATCTAAGAATTATTTTCATCCTGATAGCTTCAGAAAGTGCTAAATTTATCATTCCTTAGGAATTTCAGGTTATTTGATATGTTTCTCTTTTCTTTTCCATCTTTACCTTTAAATGATCTCAGTTAAATGTGTAAAATAATCCAGGTCTGTGGTTTCAAGCATCTAGGAGGATTCTGTTAATGAGATACTTCCCTCCCTGTACATACATGTACTGTTGGCATCTGAACTTGAATTTCTGCTTGGAAGTATTTTGCTGCCACTTACCCAAAGTTAGTCCAAGAGAGAGCTTGTTCAGAGGTCTTCAAACAGTGATGGAAAATGCATGTTATAAAGGCTGTGCCGAAGTAAGCCTACCCTTTGATTCTATTTTCTCAGGAATTTCTTGAAGTACTCTCCTTTGTTTTCCCACAGCCCATGGCTATGCTTTGAGGTTACACAATCTTTGGCCTTTGTTTATATTAACTTTTTAAAAATGTTATTTATTTGAAAAAGTTGCAGAGAGAGAGATCTTTCATCCACTGGTTTACTCCCGAGATGGCTGCAACGGTGAGGGCTGGGCCAGGCCAAAGCCAGGAGCCAGTAGCTTTATCCAGGTCTCCCACATAGGTACAAGGACCCAAGCACTTGGGGTCATCCTCCACTGCTGTCCCTTTTGCAGAGAGGTGGAATAAAAACAGAGCAGCCAGGATTCGAACTAGCACCCACATGGGATGCTGGTGTTTCAGGCGGCAGCTTAACTTTCTGTGCCACAACGTCAGTCCCTATATTTACCTTTTTGTTTGAGAGAGGAACAGAGAGAAGAGGACTGGCTGGGGCTGGAGGTGGAGATGTGTGATGAGTGCACAAGCACACTCCCATCTTTTGGTTCACTCCTCAGATGCCCATAACATTCAGGGCTAAGCCAGGCCCAGAGCAGAGAGCTGGGAATAGTCAGTCTAGTCTACTATGTAAAGTGGCAGGAACCCAAATACTTGAGCCATCACTACTGTCACCCAGGGTCCTCTTTAGCAGGAAGCTGAATCAAGAACTAGAGCCAGAAGTTGAACCCAGGCACCCAGATTGTGGGATGCAAGTATCCCAGCTGCTGGACTATATAGCCCCATTCCTCTTTGACCTTTAAGGCAGAATTTTTGACTATTCTATTTGCATATCATTCTGTCTGTATACTAACTAGCTGGCTAACTATCACTTTTCCTCACACATATTGCATGATGTTATTTGGCAGGATTTAATCAGACTACTTTAAACAGTTTGTTGTTGCTTTTTTTTCTTCTTTTTTTTTATAACGCTTTTATTTAAAGAATATAAATTTCCAAAATACAGCTTATAGATTACAATGGCTTCCCCCCATAACTTCCCTCCCACCCGCAACCCTCCCCTTTCCCACTCCCTCTCCCCTTACTTCACATCAAGATTCATTTTCAATTCTCTTTATATACAGAAGATCAGTTTACTATATATTAAGTAAAGATTTCAACAGTTTGCCCTTACATAGCAACACAAAGTGAAAAATACTGTTGGAGTACTAGTTATAGTGTTAATTCACAATGTAAAGCACATTAAGAACAGAGATCCTACATAATATATATTTTTTAAATTGATTAATTTTCTATGCAATTTCCAATTTAACACCAAGATTTTCTTCATTTTTAATTATCTATATACAGAAGATTGATTCAGTATATACTAAGTAAAGATTTCATCAGTTTGCACCCACACAGAAACACAAAGTGTAAAATATTGTTTCAGTGCTAGTTATAGCATTACTTCACATTGGACAACACATTAAGGACAGATCCCTCATGAGATATAAGTACACAGTGACTCCTGAAGTTGATTTAACAATTTGACACTCTTGTTTATGGCGTCAGTAATCTCCCTAGGCTCTAGTCATGAGTTGCCGAGGCTATGGAAGCCTTTAGGGTTCGCCGACTTTAATCTTATTCCGACAGGGTCATAGTCAAAGTGGAGGTTGTCTCCTCCCTTCAGAGAAAGGTACCTCCTTCTTTGATGGCCCCATTCTTTCCACTGGGATCTCACTCACAGAGATCTTTCATTTAGGTCTTCTTTTTTTTCCAGAGTGTCTTGGCTTTCCATGCCTAGAATATTCTCATAGGCTCTTGAGCCAGATCTGAATGCCTTAAGGGCTGATTCTGAGGCCAGAGTGCTATTTAGGACATCTGCCTTTCTATGAGTCTGCTGTGTATCTCGCTTCCCATGTTGGATCATTCTCTCCCTTTTCTTGATTCTATCAGTTAGTATTAGCAGACACTAGTCTTGTTTGTGTCATCCCTTTGACTTTTAGACCTATCAGTGTGATCAATTGTGAACTGAAATTGATCACTTGGACTAGTGAGATGGCCTTGGTACATGCCACCTTGATGGAATTCCCTGGCACGATTCTAACTCCATCATTCGGGGCATGACTGATTGAGCATGTCCCAAATTGTACATCTCCTCCCTCTCTTATTCCCACTCTTATATTTCACAGGGATGACTTTTCAGTTAAATTTAAACACCTAAGAATAATTGTTTGTTAATTACAGAGTTCAACCAATAGTACTAGAATAAAAAAATACTAAAATGGATAAAGTATTACATTGTACAACAATAGTCAGCACAAGAGCTGATCAAGTTACTGTTTCTCATAGTGTCCATTTGACTTCAATAGGTTTCCCCTTTGGTGCTCAATTAGTTGTCACCGATCAGGGAGAACATATGATATTTGTCCCTTTGGGACTGGCTTAATTCACTCAGAATGATGTTTTCCAGATTCCTCCATCTTGTTGCAAATGACCGGATTTCATTGTTTTTGACTGCTGTATAGTATTCTGTAGAGTACATGTCCCATAATTTCTTTATCCAAATGTATGCTTTGAATTCCCTGTGATCTTTTGCTGTGAGGTTCCCTTCGTTTACCTTCTTTCATGTTGATGGCCGTGTTTCTGTGTTTCTGTGTGTAACACATCTTTAAGCATCTTTTGCAGGGCTGGACGAGTGGCAACAAATTCTTTCAATTTCTGTTTGCAATGAAAGGTCTTTATTTTACCTTCATTTACAAATGAGAGCTTTGCAGGATATAATATTCTGGGCTGGCAGTTTTTCTCTCTTAGTACCTGGGCTATATCTCGCCATTCCCTTCTAGCTTGTAGGGTTTCTGATGAGAAGTCTGCTGTGAGTCTAATTGGAGATCGTCTGAGAGTAATCTGAAGTTTCTCTCTTGCACATTTTAGGATCTTTTCTTTCTGTTTCACTGTGGTGAGTTGAATTACAATGTGTCGTGATAAGGATCTCTTTTGGTCATGTTTCCTAGGGGTTCTATGAGCTTCCTGTACTAGGATGTCTCTGTCCTTCTCCAAAACTGGGAAATTTTCTGCTAGTATCTCACTAAAAAGGCCTTCTAATCCTTTCTCCCTCTCCATGCCTTCAGGAACTCCTAGAACTCGAATGTTGGGTTTTTTAATAGTATCCTGTAGATTCCCAGCAATATTTTTTAGATTTCTAATTTCCTCTTCTTGTCTTTGGTTTGACTGTATATTTTCCTGTGCTCTGTCTTCTAAGTCTGATATTCTCTCTTCTGCCTCACCCATTCTGTTTGTAAGGCTCTCTAATGTGTTTTTCATTTGATCTATTGAATTCTTCACTTCATTATGATTTCTCGTCACTATCACAGTTTCATGTACTAGTTGTTTCATTTCAGCTTGATTCCTCCTTAATATTTCATTTTCACGAGAGAGATTTTCTACCTTGTCCATTAAGGATTTCTGTAGTTCAAGAATTTCTTTTTGAGTACTTCTTAGTGTGCTTATCAATTTTTTGAGATCCGCTTCTTGCATTTCTTCTATCTCATCATCTTCGTAATCTTGAATTGTGATGTCTTTTTCATTTGGGGACGCCATAGTGTCTTCCTTGTTCTTATTACCTCGGTTTTTGCGTTTGTTGTTTGGCATATTGGTTTCTTCACTGTGGTGTTTTTTTCTTGTTATACTATGACTCTAGATTAAGTGAACTGTCCGCTTTTGATGGAGCCTTAGAGGCTTGAGATGGGTGTGGCCTGATAGCTCTGTTTGGTTCCTCAGGGTTGAGGGTGTGTCAAAGGAGACACTCCCAGGTTAGGCGTGGTAAATCTCTCTCTGTTACTTTTTTTTTTTTTTTTTTTTTTGGTTCAAAAGGGAAGTAATTCCACACAGCTGAATGGAATTGGGGGTGGTTAGCAGGCGAATGATATACCCATAGGAGCCAGAGATCGGAAGCTCTTTCCCAAGAACCAGAGAAGGAATCTTTGCGGCCCTTAGTGTGGGCTCAGATTCTCCTGTAGTCTCCCACTGGGCTGCCAAGGCTACTGAACTGTAGCGTCTCTGGAGTACTCACATGAATTCGTGATTTCCGTGAGTTCTCTCCCCCACCGTCTCTTTTTTCACAGTCTCAGTTCATTAGCACCACACGTTCATTAGTTTCTAATCTCCTGTTATTTCACCCCTCCCACCCAGAGTCAGGTTTTTCCGCTAGGCTCGGGGCCGGTGCCCGACCTGAGGTCGCCCTGCTTATGACGTATTCCAAAATGGCGCCTGCTCTTTGTCTTGCTCACCTTTGAGAGGTGAGCAGAGAGAGAGAAACTTGTGTCCGTATGGGTCACTTTTTTTTTTTCCCTCTCTCTCTCTCTCTCTCTTCTAGTTAGCCTGGTGAACTTTTCCCCGCAGGGTTTCAAGCTTTGTTCGCTCTAGTCTCCTCTTTCTGCTTCCCTTCTGGTATCTCGGGCTATTGAGGTTCTGCTCACCTCGCATTCCAGCGCTGGTGTGTTGAATCTGCTTCTGGTGTCCCAAACTGTGGGCTCCCACGCTCTCCACGCAGGTCCACTGTGAATCACCAGTTCCGGAAGGGTTTCCTCTGCTGTTTCTTCCCCTACTCTTCCTTGAACCTGCAGTATCTCCACTTTTATTAAACTGTCTCTCCCCAGACTATCGGTGTGCTCCCTTCCTATTCCGCCATCTTGCCTATCCCAAGTGCGCTTTTTTTTTTCTAAAATTAAAATGTCATGCAACATATAGGTTACTATTTTAATGTATTCATTTTTATACGTTACCCTTTAAGTACATACAGTTGATATAGGCCGGCGCCGCGGCTCACTAGGCTAATCCTCTGCCTGTGGCGCCAGCACCCCGGGTTCTAGTCCCAGTTGGGGCACTGGATTCTGTCCCGGTTGCTTCTCTTCCAGTCCAGCTCTCTGCTGTGGCCCAGGAAGGCAGTGGAAGATGGCCCAAGTGCTTGGGCTCTGCACCTGCATGGGAGACCAGGAGGAAGCACCTGGCTCCTGGCTTCGGATCGGCGCAACAGAAGGAAGACCTTTCTCTCTCTCTCTCTCTCTCTCTCTCTCTCTCACTCTCTCACTCTCTCACTCTCTCACTGTCTAACTCAACTCTGCCTGTCAAACAAACAAACAAACAAAAAACCTCAAACTCTTTATCTAGAAATTCAACTGAAAATCCTTCAATATAAAAGTAGCTATTTGGGCCGGCACCATGGCTCACTAGGCTAATTCTCCACCTGCAGCGCCAGCACCCCGGGTTCTAGTCCTGGTTGGGGCGCTGGATTCTGTCCCGGTTGCTTCTCTTCCAGTCCAGCTCTCTGCTGTGGCCCAGGAAGGCAGTGGAAGATGGCCCAAGTGCTTGGGCTCTGCACCCGCATGGGAGACCAGGAGGAAGCACCTGGCTCCTGGCTTCGGATCAGCGCAGCATGCTGGCCGTAGTGGCCATTTGGGGAGTGAACCAATGGAAGGAAGACCTTTCTCTCTCTGTCTCTCTCTCTCACTGTCTTACTCTGCCTGTCCAAAAAAAAAAAAAAAATTGATATACTCCTGGTCTGTATTCTTTTTGTTTTTGTTGTTTTGCTTCACTGATTATACTTACTTCATGTATTTCTAAATAATCTTCATAATTACATTATCTGCATCATTGTGTTTCTTATCAGTAAATTATGAATTACTGTCATGATATGCTTTATTTTCCTTATCCTTTTAACCCTGAACAATCTATAGTTTTATTATTTTTGACCTTATAAATGTGTCCGTTGTGTATTCTTCTGTTGTTTGCTTTTTTGATATTAATCATTCTTTTTTTGAGAGCTATCTATATACGTAGGTGCAGACATGGTTTTACTATTATGGATAACATAATAATATTGTGGATAACATAATAAAATGGCCAGGAGCTTCTTCCAGGCCACTCACATGGGTGTGGGGTCCAAGCACTTGGGCCATCTTCCACTGCTTTCCCAGGCAATCAACAGGGAGCTGGATTGGATGTGGACCAGCTGGGACTTGAACCTGTGCCCACATGGGATGCCAGCACTGCAGGCAGAGGCTTAACTTGTGCTACAGCGCTGGCCCTGGTAACCCTGGATTTTAAGCTACCAGTTTATAGGTGACTTTTTCAAATGCAGTGCATGGATTACAACCTGCCCATAATGGAATTTGGGGAAGTGTTAACAGTTTCTTGTGATTGTGGAAAGAATATATTAAGCTTGAAGTCAGAAAATCTAAATTTAACTACCTGTCATTTTGGTGGAGTTTAAATGAAAAAAGACAGATAAAAGCCAGTTTAGCACATAGTTGTCAGAGTAAACATTTATTTACTACCTTGAAAATTTTTTCATTATATAAAATCTTTAAAAATATATACAGTGGTCGGCGCCATGGCTCAATAGGCTAATCCTCTGCCTGCAGCACCAGCACACCGGGTTCTAGTCCCGGTCGGGGCGCCGGATTCTGTCCCGGTTGCCCCTCTTCCAGTCCAGCTCTCTGCTGTGGCCCGGGAGTGCAGTGGAGGATGGCCCAAGTGCTTGGGCCCTGAACCCACATGGAAGACAAGAAAAAGCACCTGGTTCCTGGCTTCGGATCAGTGCGATGCGCCGGCCGCAGCGCGCCAGCTGTAGCAGCCATTGAGGGGGTGAACCAATGGTAAAGGAAGTCCTTTCTCCCTGTCTCTCCCTCTCACTGTCCACTCTGCCTGTCAAAAAAAAAAAAAATATATATATATATATACACACACACAATGTGTATATAAAGTTTAAAGAAAGTTAACAAAATGAACATTAGTGTCCTTGCAAGCATTGCCAGTGTCTGCAGTCCCTTATGTTACTCCCAATTACATTACCCATCTTCCTTTACCAGAGGAAACTGTAAACCTGCATTTTGTGTTAGTCATTCTTTTCTAAATAGTTTTACCACAGTTCTGAATATCCCTCAACAATCTATAGTTTAAATACTATAAATGTGTCTGCTGTATATTCTTCTGTTGTTTTTGAGAGCTATCTATACACGTAGGTGCATACATGGTTCATTCATTTTAACTGCTGCATAGAATTGCATTGCATTAATATCTCACATTGTACTCCTTCTGTTGCTAGTTATTGTAGTTTATTCTATTACAGGAGTACTTCAAAAAGTTTATGGAGAAATGGAATTAAAAGACACATTCATTTTTGTGCAGAACGATATTTTATATTCCCTGCATAGTTTTTTTTTATACTGTACATTCTCTGTGAAGACCACTCATAAAATGCCTTTGTGAATATTAGATTGCTCAGATAGATATACATGGAACTTCTTGGGTGTAAGTAGAATTTCCTGGTTGTGGAGGATGATCATTGTTACCTATACTAAGTCATGCCAAATTGTGTTCTGAAATTCTTGCCCCAGTAATGTTCATTCCATTGCTCTTCATCTTTATCATTAATTGATATTAGTTTTTTTGTTTTTGCTAGTTGAATATAAGTAATGATATTTCATTATGGCCTCAATTGGTGTGTTCTCAAATATTTATGGAGTACCTAACATATGACAGACTCAATTCTTGTCACTGGAGATACAGCAATGAACAAAATAGACAAAAATCTAACCCTTCCCTGGATCCTACCTTCTAAAGTGCATGGGTTGGAAATGGGAGAAAAGGAGTTGCTAGACAAATAGGTAAATATATATATACTATTTTTCCTGGAGATTGATGGCTGTGGAAGCAAAAGCATGAAGGCCAGATGAGGAATAGGAAATTGGGTGGTGGGAGTGGGTAGCAATTTAAATAGGACAGTCATGGAAGGTTTCATTGAGAAAAGTGATACTTAAACAAAGACCTGTGGGATCTGATAATGCATGTCATGTTTTTTCCTGGGTAAAGCAAATTCGAAGATCTTGAGGGGAAAACATTTCTGATGTGTCCAGCAGACAAGTGTAGCAGAGCAGAATAAGCCAGGATATGAAGAGTAGAAGATGAGGTCAGAGAGATAGCCAGATCACAAAGGATTTTGTGGATCTCTCTGTGGACTTTAGGTTTTCTTTGTGTGAGATGGGAAATAGTGATGTGAATGGACTTTGCTTTGTAAACAATTACGCATGTACCTGTATAAATGAGAAACATTTCTTCAAGTGTTTCCACACCTTTGAAATGTCCTTTCATGTCTTGGACCGTTTTATATAATCTTATCTGTTTTGTTGTCTCATATGAGTTGTTATTTTATTCTGGGCTGATTTTTTTTGTCATGATTTTTTTATCAGTTCTGATTTTTAGGCTAATCTTTTATCACTCATGTTTTGCAGAGACCTTTTCCTGGGAACTTTGTGATTTATGTTTTTGTCTCTGTCTTTGAACAGCAAATGATTAAATTTGTTAAACTTGCCCCTTTATGTACCTTAGGTGCACTTAGTTTGATTAGATGTTAACTTTGGCTTAGAATGCTCTCTCGTCTTGGGTCCAGCATGGCCCTCTTTTATTTATTTATTTTTTCATAAGTGAGCCACCTGCAAAACCTAGAACCTTGCAACAACTTACATTTAACTATTTGGCTCCCGTTTGCCTTAGGTAACCATCATCCAAATTTCAGTAGTCAATTCTTGACTTATAAATATTTAATTGACAAATATTGAACATATATTGTATTGTGTTTATTATGTAATAATTACCACAACCACATCAATTAATGTATGCATCACCACTCATGCCATACATTAGATCCCCAGAACTTGTTCATCTTGTAACTGAAGCTGTGTACCCTCTGACCAACAACTCCCCATTTCTCCTATTCCCCACCCCCTGCCAACCACTGTTTAATACTTAACTTCTGTGAGATCGCCCTTTTAGTTTCCACATATAAGTGAGACTTTACAGTGTTTGTTTTCCTGTGTCTGTTTTATTTCACTGAGAATAATGTTGTTGCAAATGGCAGGATTTCCTTCTTTATTCATTTAGCCATGGATGGTCACTTAAGATGTTTCCTTATCTTGGCCATTATGAGTGATGCTGCAGTGAATAGGTTGTATGTATCTCTTTGAAATACTTATTTTTTTTCTTTATACTCAGAAGTGAGATTCCTGTATCTTATATCCTATTTTTAATTTTTCAAGGAACCTCCATACCGTTTTTCTTAATGGCTATACCAGTGGCATTGCCACCAACAGTATACAAGTGTTTCCTTTTCCTCACACATGATATTTTGTATCTGTTCATAATTGCTATCCTAAGAACTATGAGATATTTATTTTGATTTTTATTTGCATTTATTTCTCTGATGATTAGTGACATTGAGCACCTTTTTATATGACTTTTCCATTAAATGTCATTTTTGTAGCATTGTATATAGATGTATATCACTTATAAGCATTCCTAAGAAGTGAGAGTTAATAACAAAAAAGAGTAAAACACTGATAAATTCTGTAACATGAATGAAAGAAGCCAATCACAAGAAGATTGCATATTTCATGTAAAATGTCCAGAACCGGGAACACGATATAGAAAGGAAGTATATCAGTGGTTGCTTGGGAGAAGAAGAGTAATAATTTCTTTCTGAGGAGATGAAAATGTAAAATTTTGGTGGTGGTTGTACATATCTATGAATATACTAAAAACCATTGAATTAAGTATTTTAAATGGGTGAGTTGTATGAGTTGTATGTTCATGAACTGTAGTCATTAAAGCTACTAATATGATAGGGAGAATTGGGAAGTATTTGGGATATTTTAAAATCTTTTTTGAACCTTTTTTTCACATAGCATTACTTGTATATTGCTAAGATTTGTCTTTATGTTGCTTGGGTTTGTTCATTTGACTGTTATACTGCAGTTAACATGGGCATATGTTTCAGTTCTTACGTGTTTACTGTGGTAAATCATGCTGTTAGGAATATTTCAATAAATGTCGTAAAGTACATGTTTAAACTTTTCTGTTTATTTAGGATTATAATTACTTGGTCGTAGGGTATATGAATGTTCAGCTTTGAAGTGTGGTAGTATTAGTTTACATTCCTAACACAACTTAAGTTCCTATCATTGATTAATTAGCATTTCTCTTAACATTAATGAGGTTGGACCTTACAGGTTTCCTCCTTGGTAAAATAGTGATTTGGCCATTTTTCCATTGTATTGCATATGTTTTCTCTTGGATTTTAGGAGTTCTTTAATTTTTTATACATATACTGATCCTTTGTCTTTTATAGGCTACCAGATATCTTCTAATTTGTAACTCTTCCTTTCCCTACTTTTTTGTGTCATCTAATGAACAAGCTACTTGATTTTAAAATTGTCAGGTTTATCTTCTATTTTTATTAAAGACTTATTTATTTATTTGAAAGGTAGAATTGCAGAGAGAGAAAAAGAGGTCTTCCATCCTCTGGTTCACTTTCCAAGTGACTGCAATGCCAAAGCTGGGCTGATCCAAAGTCAGGAGCCAGGATCTTCTTCACAGTCTCCCACATGGAGGCAGGGTCTCAAGCACTTGGGCCATCTTCTGCCGCTTTCCAAGGTCATAGCAGAGATCTGGGTTGGAAGTGGAACAGGCAGAGACTTGAAATGGCATTCATATAGGATGCCGGCACTGCAGGCAGTGGGTTTTCCCACTACTCCACAGTACCAGCCCTAAGTTTATCTTCTGTAATTAGCATTTTCTGTGCTTTATTTAGAAAATCCTTTTTGTGAAAATGGCAGCAATGTTCTCCTTTAGTTTCTACTAAAAGACTCAAGGTTTTCAGCATTATTCCTTGATTTTTTTTTATATGAGCTAGGGATCCATTTTTACCCTGTGTCTCAGAAAACCATCTTTATCCTTTTCCATTTATTGAATAATCTCTTCTCTCCTTCACCCCCAAGTTATCTGACATGTCAGGTCTGTTGTGTACAGAGTTCCAGAACTGCACAGATCTGTTAGTTGGCTTTCTGCTTTTATGGACCAGTAAGTCTGCCCTTCCCTAAACCAGTACCACATTCATAGAATTGGAATAAGAGCACTAGTGACCACCCCTTACCCCATATTTTTTTTTTAAATATTTTTAAATTTATTTATTTGACAGGTAGAGTTTCAGTCAGTGAGGAGGAGAGAGAGAGAGAAAGGTATTCCTTCCGTTGGTTCACTCCCCAAATGGCTGCAACGGCCGGAACTGCACTGATCCGAAGCCAAGAGCCAGGAGCTTCCTCCCAGTCTCCCATGCAGGTGCAGGGAACCAAATACTTGGCCCATCCTCCACTGTTATCCCAGAGAGCTGGACTGGAAGAGGAGCAACCGGAACTAGAACTGGCACCCATAAGGGATGCTGGCGCCACAGGCAAAGGATTAACCTGGTGCCCCATGGTGCCTGCCCTCCTTTACCCCATATTTAGGCCAGTGGATGTGAGGGTTCTGTGAAGAAGGCAAACCAAAAACTGTCTGAAATACTGCAGAATGTAGTATCCTCAAGAAAGAGCCAAGGTTTGGTTAAAGCAAGAAGATAAAGAAAATGTTCAGAGATGTAATGAGTTTTTACTGATGATGTACTGTGAATTCCATAAAATTTAGTGTAGAGAGTTGACAGAGATGGAGGAGAGATAGAAACAAAAGAGTGGAACTGTGTTGTAGATTAGGGAAGGGAAGTTATCTGCTGTTTCCATAGGTACACCAAGCCAGTCCTCATAACTCCTTTTCTGGGAAGTGGCAAATTTACAAGGCTACTCTAATTCCTGGTTGACAGAGGAGCAGGTAAGAAAACCATTGTTACTAAAAAATTCATTATCTTAATCCTCCAAGACCCATTTTTCAATCCTGTCAGAAATGATATTACTTTGCTCTGTAGTGCTGTCTTGTGTCCTTAGCATTGAAGAGAGATCCATTGTCTGATGTTTTGGAATTTCACTGAGAAGTATCTGACAGATCAGTAGCTTATCCCTTAGTTTACTTAGTCTTGCTTGAAATTAATTGGATTTTTCATCAGTTTTGAAAACTTAGTATTTTCTCTTAACGTATTATGTTTTCTTCATCTTCTTTATTTTATCATTCCAGAAATCTTCCCATGTGGTACATTCTCACTTTGTATCTGATAAATCATATATTCTATATCTTTGAACGTATGTAGCATGCTGGGTGATTTCTTCAGTTATCTTTCACTTCATTTATTCTTTTTAAACAGTATGCTGTTTAACTTAGCCATAGGCTTTATCATTCCAGTAATGTTTTTGCTTTGTTATTATTTTTTCCAGCTGTCTCATTTTTTTTAAGATTTATTTAATTATTTGAAAGTGTTAGAGAAGATCTCGATCTTTGATCTGTTGCCTCACTTGCCATGTAGTTGCAACAGCCATGCCGAAGCCAGGAGTTTCATCCAATCTCTCACGTGGGTCCAGGGACCCAAGTACTTTGGCCACCCTCTGCTGCTTTTCCCAGGTCATTAGCAGGCAGCTGGATCGGAAAAGGAGCAGCTGGGACTGAAACCAATCGCCATAGGGGATGCCAGTATCACAGGCAGCAGCTTTACCCCCTATGCCACAAATGCCAGCCTATCTCATCCTTTTGACAATTTTCACATTTTTATAGATGTTGTGTTTGTATTCTTTGATAATTCCAAAATCCATTATCTTTGAGTCTCTGATTTTAATTTTTTGTTTCTGCTTACTCTAGTTCACTGTGAGTTTTGATTGTGATCTCATTGTTCTTGTATTTTTTGTTTGCCGTGGGAATTCATAGGAACCTGGGTCAAAAGTGCTTCTTTCAGAGAGTATTTGCCCGGTGCCTAAAGGCATTTCTAATCCATGACCAGTTGAAACAAAATTTGGGGATTTATTATTATTACTTTAGGCCACACAAGTAGTGAGAATTCCAGCCACAAACCCAGGGATTTGGGGGCTTGTGGTTATAAATTCTCTGGGGGAATTGAGAGGGGGAATATATTTTTACTTCTCTTATTCCTCTCATAGCCAGAGCCCAAACGGGCATGCATTTGAGTTGTGAGGGGAGGAGCAGCACCCACTGAAGGACACACTTAAGGATTCTAGGTATATAGTGGTCTCTGATGGGGCCTCCCACAGTGATCAAGCTCCAAACTTTGTCTCCAGTCTGCCTGGGTAGCAGCCCATTGCAACCCTAGATCCATATAAGACCATAAAAGATTTGTGTGCTTCCCCAAGGTAAATTTCCTGCTTCCGAGCTAGCTTAACATTTCTGTTTGAGCCTTCTTATATGCAAAGTAGACTCTGAGAAATTCCCTTTGTTTTCCTACATTTTAATCACTCATTTCAAAGTTTTCATGTATTTTCTATCTTGTCTATAAACATGTAAAAATAGCAGAACAAGTAGTTCTTCTGTCTTCTTTGACATAAATTAATTAGCAGAATGGGTTCACCAGACTTGGCCAGAATTTTAGTCTATTAGGACAGCTTGATATTATGTACATTGTGATTGCGAACTTCTTGAAAGGCAAAGAAAACATACAAATAAATTACAAGCAAGTACAGGAAACAATAGCTCCATAATGAGGCCCAAATGTTCTCTTGTATTTGAAGTCAACTTTTAAAGAACATTTGATTCTAAGAAGCAGGGACAGCTCAATTTACATTAAGTCGTATATACTTCTCAAATGGAAGGCAGCATTTTTAGGGAGAATAAAGATTTAGAACAAGGTTGAATGTGATAAGCCTCAGATTCAAGACACATGTCCAACAGTTCCTACTCAGTGAACAATTTAAAAAAACAGACCTAAAAGATAACGTTCATTCAGTGATTATGTATGGGATATCTTTTGTGACTACTTCTTTGAATGTTTTGGGAGTTGCAAAATAACAGTTGCATGAAAGTGTTTTTCATTCTGAGCAGCTTACCTATGCCCTTTTATTCTTATCCTTGTTCTTAGCTATCTATTGTTCCATATAGAAGTTAGAACAGAATTTTTTTTGTTTAATTTTATTTATTTACTTGAGAAGTAGAGTTACGGACACTGAGAGGGAGAGACAGAAAGGTCTTCCTTCTGTTGGTTCACTCCCCAAATGGCCACAACGGCCAGAGCTGTGCCGATCCAAAGCCAGGAGGCAGGAGCTTCTTCTTGGTCTCCCATGCAGGTGCAGGGAACCAAGCATTTGGGCCATCTTCTACTGCTTTCCCAGGTCACAGCAGAGAGCTGGATTGGAAGAGGAACAGCTGGGACTAGAACTGGCGCCCATATGGGATGCCAGCACTGCAGGATTAACCTACTGCGTCAAGGCACTGGCCCCAACAATATTCTAACAGTGTTAAGAGCAATCAAAGGATATTTGTTAGCTCTGGCTAAGTGGTAGTGTTTGCTGTTTACTATTGTTCTCAAGGTTAGTTTTTTTCTTTTTAATTTCTTGCATTATTGCTCCCAATCCGTAAGACTGAGAACTACTTTGATGCTTTCTCCCATTTGGTTGCTCTTTTGTTCAGCATACATTTATTTATTTGTTTGTTTTAAAGATTGATTTATTTATTTGAAAGGCAGAGTTACAGAGAGTCAGAGGCAGAGAGTGAGGTCTTTCATCTGCTGATTCACTCCCCAGATGGCCACAATGGGCCATACATGCGCCAAGCCGAGGCTGCAATGGCCGGAGCTGCACCAATCCGAAACCAGGAGCCAGAAGCTAGGAGCTTCTTCCAGGTCTGCCACGCAGATGCAGGGTCTCAAGAACTTGGACAGTCTTCTGTTTTCCCAGGCCATAGCAGAGAGCTGGATCAGAAGTGGAGCAGCTGGGACTCCAACCAGCACCCATATGGTTGCTGTTACTGCAGGCAGCAGCTTTACCTGTATGCCATAGTGCCGGCCCCTCAGCATACATTTATAAGTGCAGGTCTTTTACTAGCCACTTGGGCTACCTTCATGAGGAAAACAAAATATGGCTTCTGTCTTCAGGCACTTGCATCCTAATAAGATAATTAATATTAATAATGTTTTTAAATATCAAATATAAAATTACAAATGTGATAAATAATAAAAACAGAAGAACACAATGCTGTAAGAGTTTAGGAAATAAACCTTTACAAAAGTTCAAACAAGAAGTTAGGAGATCATGAGCCAAGTTCACAATATTTCAATCTTCATCTTTCTCATTAGAAAGAATGATAATGTGGCTTAGCTACTATGCTGTAAAGATAACCCTGTTGTGCACAGTCACTTTACCATGGATTATATAAAAAATGTCATTGGCTGATACCCACTTTATTTATCTAGGCCAAGTATACCTTTGATCCCTGTAGTATGAGGAGATGTGTCCTTTTTGCTATACCATTGGGGATATTAGATCAGTTTGAAAGGATGCCTTTGATGACAGTATTCTTCAGGGTGATTTTCTTTTGTAAAACTTTGTACCCAGAACAAGTTCCAAGTTTGGAGGTTCGGTGGTAGTGGTTACACTTTAAAATTTGAAATTGAGTGTTACATGATATGATTTATAACAATCCAAAAAAGAGATTCAGCCATGTTTATAAATATTCTCAGTGGTTCTTAAGTCCTCATAAATTAAACATGCCACTTGCACCCAATACCAGAAATCGTATAATGCCTGTTTTATATTTATAAACAAAGCCAATTATAATATCTGGTTGAATTATATCAAGTTTTTCATGTGCTTCCCTTTGAAGAGTTCAGTTATTTCAAATGAATGATGTCAGGAAAAATGTATACTCTTGTTTTAATGGAGTTTGTAAGGATAATAAAAAATATTTTTGTGTGCAAGCTGCCAAAATAATTCTGAATGGATGTTGCTTAAATTATTACTGTCATAATTGAGTCATCTGTGTTTGTGGTTAGCTTTGAAAGAGATTTTTGCCCCTTTTTGCAGGATTATTGATGTTATTTTTAACTAATTGGGAAGTCCTTGGGTATACACTTAAAAACAAATTTGTGCAAAAGTAAAAACAGTTATAATGAAGTTGTTTTTCAGTCACATAGTGGTGGCTCTCAAATGAGGCAAAAACTGTCTATGAAGAATGTTCCTGTATCTATGCCAAGAGGCTTCTGGGATGGGCATATTTTTAAGAACTTAGAACATAAACAACTGTGATCTGTGGCAAGAGATTTAAATGACCTCATGATGACAGAGAGAACAAAGCATTTCTAAGTTATCATGGTGGTGTTTTAATTCATTGCAATGTGTTTGTCATTTTACTATTTTGATGTATTAAGTGAGAGCCAGGCAAAAAATTACAGACTGTGTTTAACTGAAGATGCTTCTTTTTTATTGTTGTAAACAAACTAAATACCAGAAAAATATTTCCTAAGAATCAACTTTTCATGTATTATTCTAGAGCTACAGGTCCCTTCCTCCTACTCTTTTTTTTTTTTTTAAGCCATGTGAACCACTTAGGGATAAAGGTCATCTATTTAGATCCTAAGTTTTGATTAATTTTCTGTTGAAGAGAATACATTCCAACTTGAAAGATCAAAAAGTTGGCTTGAAGTAAGAATTCCTCCTTCAAGACAGATCAATTAAGTGTTTATTAAGTACGTACTACATGTCTGGCACTATGCTAAATATTGTAGAATACAAAAGGTGACTGTAAGCTGTTGTTAGGCTAGTTGGAAGAAAAGGCATACTTAGATGAAACTTCTAAAGTGGAAACACTTTGTATAGTTAAGTACCAGATAAAACAGCGTGTCACTTATGTGGTACAAATTATGACATAGTCCTTCTTTAAGTCTTTGTTTTTTGTTTTTGTTGTTGTTGATTTGGTCTTCTTGTCCCCACAAAAGGATGTGTGGCAATGAATGTTGGACATTTTTTATTGTTGCTACTGGAGACACTGACATCTAGTAAAACAAAACCAGAGATGTGGCTAAATACCTCACAATTCATATGATAGCCTTTTAAAACCCAGAATGTTGTTGTCCAAATGACAATAGTACTGAAATTCAGAGACCATAAGGTAAAACCTACAAATAGCAATGGAGTTCATGAGAGAGATGGACTCCCCTTAGGCCTCTTTAGCTCCTGAAAATGTCTGCCTAAGGCACTTGGAGCCTCACTCAGGAATAATCTTTGCATTTGCATAAGTGCCCCCTATGAACATTGTATACAGGTTTCTCCAGTGCTGTGTTCCAAGAAGAGAGTCCATGGCTTTTGTCAAATTCTCAAGATATCCATGTCTGTGAAAAGGTTGAGACACATAAACCAGCACTCTCTAGACACCTAAAGGATATACATGGGAACTTCCTCAGCAAATTAAACAAAATACTTTTTTGTTTTAAAAATATTTAAAATATCTATTTTTTAATTTAATGTTTTAAATAATAAAATCTTTATAAATGTATGAGATTATAGTAGAATACCATAAAGATTATTCTTTAAACATCATAGCTGTTAATACATGCGTTTAAAATTTGAGACTGCATTGATTATGTGCTGACTTATAGGCATAATAGTGAATTATTTTGTCATCTAAAAGTTTATCAGAAATTGCTTTTCTCTCCTACATGAGGACCTCAGTTTATATATCCTAGATGCTGTTAATCTATTCAATCATTCAGCGATCTGGACTTGGTTTTGTATAGTCCACATTTTCCCCTGAAAACTATTTAGTAAAGTGAACTGTATTTTTTTCTCTTAAGAAACATTTTTGAATTGAAAGTTGTGTTTCTGATTTGGCATCTGGTAAATCAGATCCTACCAGCAGGATGTCATAAAAACAAATCTACATAACCTTGAGTGTGCATATAATTTAATACTCTTCTAAGTCATTGAAAATTGGAGATTAAGTCTTGGATGAAAAGACAAGGAAAGGGCTTTAGAGATCATTTGTTCCAATTGTTTCAAACTGTTTTAGGAGGGCTTAAGGCCCAAAGGCACTACTTTAGTTGATTTATATATTTGGATCTGTTCCATCAAATATTTTGTTCTGGGTGGGGCAGCAAGGTTTGAGGCGCATGTGGGAAGGAGAGTTAAATGCTTCTGGTTTATACTACCTGCAGGTTTCAGATAAAGATCCTGAAGTCCAGGCCGGTGTCGTGGCTCACTAGGCTAATCCTCTGCCTGCGGCACCGGCACCCTGGGTTTTAGTCCCGTTTGGGTCACCAGATTCTGTCCCGGTGGCTCCTCTTCCCATCCAGCTCTCTGCTGTGGCCCGGGAAGGCAGTGGAGGATGGCCCAAGTGCTTGGGCCCTGCACCCGCATGGGAGACCAGGAGGAAGCACCTAGCTCCTGGCTTCGGATCCGCACAGCGC
This sequence comes from Sylvilagus floridanus, assembly GCA_949820135.1. Taxonomy (NCBI): domain Eukaryota; kingdom Metazoa; phylum Chordata; class Mammalia; order Lagomorpha; family Leporidae; genus Sylvilagus; species Sylvilagus floridanus. Next base: position 92,386,997 of record OX463231.1, read on the forward strand.
ATCGGCCGTAGCAGCCATTTAGGGGGGGTGAACCAACGGAAAAGGAAGACCTTTCTCTTTATCTCTCTCTCTCACTATCTAATTCTTCCTGTCAAAAAAAAAAAAAAAAAAAAAGATCCTGAAGTCTTGAACTACACATTTCTTTATTCTATATTTTTAAAACAGTATTTTAGACATATTGTATAGAAGACAACCAGGATCTCAAATTCCAACTGTGTAGCTTCCTAGATATGTGTTCTTAAGCAGGTTGCCAAACATTCTCAAGGTCTATATATTCATCAGCAGAAAAGAGAATTATGATATTCTTAGGAAACGAAGACCTTGAGAAATGGAAAAGTAAGATCAAATAACAGCATTGAAAGAACTAAACTGAATAAAGTAGAATCTCAACTAGTTGATCATTTTGATTTTAATTATATGGCCTCAGTGTACTTAGGAGAACTCCATCCAGCGCTGTGCCGATCCGAGTTTTTTGCTCCTAGGGTATTTTAATGGACACCCTCTTACTAATCAATTTTTTAAAGATTTATTTATTTAAAAGAAAAGTAATGGAGGGAGAGAGGGAGAGAGAGAGAGAGAGATCTTCTATCAGCTGGTTGACTGTCCTAAGTGGCCTCAGTGGCAGGGCCTTGGCCAGGCTGAACTGGGAGACAGGAACTCCATCCAGCTCTTCCATTTGGGTGGCAAGGGCCTAGATACTTGGGCTACCTTCTGCTGCCTTCCCAGCCACATTAGCAGAGAGCTGGATTGAAAGTGAGGCAGCTGGTACTCAAACCAAATGCTGTCATCTTGAATGACCCATTGTGCCTCAATGCCAGCGCCTTTATGCAGAACCTTAATTGCTAGTCAGTTATAAACTAATGAGGTTTTATTGTAGAATTTTTCTTAGATGCTCAAAATTAGTTTAGAGAAATGAAGATTGAACCTAAATATATGATTTTTCTCTTGTGGTTTTTACCATTTATCAGTTTGCTGGGTTTGATTGTTGGTTCATTTGATTTTGTTTTGTTGTATTTATTATTACTTTTACTAGGAAATAGCTTTTAGAGAAATGGATCCTGTGTCACTCTGTGATCTTGGAGTATTACACATATTCATTATTGCATATTATTTTCTACTTTCTTACATATGTAAATTATTTTTATTTTCTTGTATTTTTTGTAAATTACATTTTAAAGTGATTATAGATATAACATTTTAAATGAAACTTTTGATTTTTCCTCAGGTCTTAAGGAAAGTGCAGAAGAAATGGTCAAAAACAAATTGGAAGGAAAAGATAAGTTGACCCCTTGGGAACAATTTTTAGAGAAGAAGAAAGAGAAAAGAAGACTGAAAAAGAAACAGAAGGTATCCGTGTTAATTATGATCAGATATTTATTGAATATGAACCATGTATCACCGAGCACAAGGTTCTTGACACCATTAGTTCAAAATGTAATCATTGGCTGGAGTAGGCCTTGTCATGATCTCAATTGTAAGAAAAGAAAGTGAAATCCCATCTTTTCTGTGAGGCCATATAAAGCTATACAAAACGTAGAAAAGCACACTTTGCCCTAATATTTTTCATTTTTGTGCTGAGTAAAATACACTGGTTGATACCACTGTGTAAAGAAGTGTGATTCTGTTCTGTATTTTTGGGTAAAAGAGGTGCATGCAGACTTATTTATTTGAGAATATACACATATAGAAGTTTTTAATATAATAAAATTGTGCCATTTCTCAACCTGTGCTTTTCACTTTTCAGTATTATATGACTTAATATCTTACTATAATTAAATCACTTTATCAAGAATACTCATTTTGTGCTAATACAGTATCTATGGAAGATAATGATTTGACTACCATCATCTGGGGAAATACCATCTTTCCCATGGTTAGAGTCCTCTAAATAACAGAGATCCCTTAGGGTTTTGCCACTAAAAATACTTTTTCTTTGAAATGCAACATTCTGCCAGTAATATCATTGCCTTTTGATGTTATCAGTCACTGATAACCATAAAATTCTACAAACTGGGAAATTAAATTATTAGTTCAATTCCAACCCTGTTGTTTTATAGTTGAAGAAAATTAAATGCTTTGTAGTGAGATTACACAGCTTGCCAATAGCCAATCCAAGACCAGGAACCATGGTGTCATGGTCCAGTGTTCTTTCTACTGTACTGTCATTTCTGTAAGTGCTATGTGAACTTGTAGTGCCTTTGATACAGCTGTGACTTTTAGTGCTATAAAGGAATACAAAGCAAAACTATGCCATGGAGTGATTTTTATACCTCTGTTGTAGTCAGTTTGTAGAAATGGGTAGTAAAATGGCGAAATGAGTTAAGAGCCCAACCCTGTTGGTAACTGACCTTTCTTCCCTAGAACTTCCTTTAAAACTAAGTTGTCAGTGAAGTATCTTTTAAATGTATGACTCCACAGTGAGTAAACCATCAAATGGTGTTTCAAGCAGGTCTTTATGGGGTCAGAAAAATAGTCACTTTGACTTCTAACAACTGTTCTGTTATATTTTAATTTGCTAGGAGCTTTGAGCTGATCTTGAGCTTTTACTTTTTCCCTTAATTGGGCTAAAGCTGGACTGTTTTATAAGAAAATAGCATTCAGAATACATTTGCTGAGTGTCAGAATTTTCTCACCTCCGTGTTCCATGCTGGACTTGGTAACTCCAGCAAATCCCTTTCAGTTGTGCAAGTTCTCTGTATACAGAAGAATTCATGAATTTTCTTCAAATTTAAAAATATTTCTGCCTCTTTCCCGCCTTGAAGACTTCAGTTTTGAATCTGAGAAATTACTACAGAAGAAATGAATACACATTTAAGTGCCGTTGTTTTCATTATTTTTAGCTAAACTATAGATCAAATGTATGAGTAGATATGTGGTTATATATATATATGTTCCATTATTGTCATTAAAGATAGTTACTACTGAATCATTGTAAAAGCTTGGTGAAATACTCTTAGAAGCACTTGTTCTTAAAAGGATAGTGTCAAAATGTATATTCCTTAGCACTTAGTGGGTCTTCTTTTATGTGAGGTTATATTTAGCAATAATACACTCTAAACATTTTTGTTAAAATGATTGAGAGATGTTTTGGATTCCTGGAAATAAACTCCACCTGGTTAATCTGATCTTGGGTCTATTTTATAGACTTGATTTCTCACCTTAAATATACCAATCTAAGAACAGTCTGTTCAAATTTAATTAGGGAAAACCTAACCAATAGACTTATTTTAAAACAACCAAACAGTTTTTATGTGTACACTATAGATAAAATAAAAACAAGGTGATGGGAACAACGTATTTGTTACACTATGCTTACTGTTTTTGTGCATTTTTTTAAAATTCCATAATAAAAATCATTGTCTTCCCATACCAGCAAATTAATTGTTTTAAATAATAATTTAAGAGATAACCCACAGTGCACTAATCAGGCTGCTGATAGTCACTACCATTTCTCAGTTTAATGAGGAATAAGGCTGCATGCCTTCACTGCTCACCAGCCAAAAGTAGTCTCCTCTTTTAAATATCTTATCACTTTATTTATATCTCTTCTGCAGTCACTATCATGAAGTGTTGTTATTTATGTATGTCTGTTTATATGTATAATTACCTTTAATAGATAATAAAATTTTGAGGGCATAAATTATGTATCGGATAATGTTTTTCTCCCCAAAGGCCTACATAATCTTGCATTTATAAAATATTCCATAATTACTTGTTGAACAAACAAGAGACTGACTTGGTTGGAAGTTATTCATATTGGTGTATTTAAAAAACTTTTAATAAAATTGAAGTGCTTGGTTTAAAAGAAATACATATTTTTTTTCACATACATTTGTTGTGGTCTTTATAGTAAGTAGTGAAACTGTGTATTTTTGCATTCAACTTGAAGGCCCTTGCTGAAGAAGCCAGTGAAGATGAACTTCCCTCTGACGTTGATCTGAACGACCCATACTTTGCTGAAGAAGTTAAAAAATTAGGTAAACCAGCCTATATTTTTAGTTTTTGGTTGGAATGTAAATAAAAAGATGACTTGTGTGGAAATAATATAATCATTATTTTTAAGATTAGTAGAATTTATGTAGCTTCATTAGTGATTTATAAGCATTTCTAGCCTTTGGGCTCCAAATATTGATTGGCCTAGGAAGGGTCTACATACATGCCTCCTATACATAAATAAGGAATAATTTCATCCTAGGAGGATTTTGGTAACTTGGTTAATTTAACAGTTTATTAGGGTTTCCTTTCTGGGAAATAGCTTTATAGCTGGTCAGATTGACTTTATAAAAGGATGAGAGAAAATAGAAAAAGTCATCTTTTGTGCTCTTGCTGGTTTTTTTCTTTTTTTTTTTGTTTTAACTTGCATTCTCTCTCTGTCTCTGTCTGTCTCTCTCTGTAAAGGCTATGAAGAATTAAAAATATAAGTTGAATTTGTTTATATCTTTACTATAACACTTAGTATAATGTTTTTTAATTTTTAGAAATCTGTGTATGGGATTATATAAAAGCTTTTTCTACTCAAATATACAAAAGCACCTATGTTTCATTTTATCCCATTTGGAATTATCTTGCCTAATTAAAGCTAAAAGTGAGCTTTTAGCTCCACTTTTTCTTTGAATGTTTAAACTGTCTGGTAACTCATTTTCTGTTTCCAAGGAGCCTTGTTTCGATTGCATGTACACCACTCATTCTTTTCTGAATGCTTTCATTCTTACCTTTTCGGCATGTGTAAATGCATTTGGTAAGGTTCAGGCTATATTTGAACAAGTCAGTTCCGAGGCCGCTGAAAGCACTTTCCATTTGCTCTTGTGTGTTTTGCGTTCCCCTGATCTTTATTCCACACACATGAACCCCAAAAGACTTGCTCCTGGAGCAAGTCCAAGCTGGCATTGTAAAGAGAAGGATTTTATGAAGTTTTCCTGCTGCTTGTCCCTCCTGACTAGTGGGGCAATAGTTTTCAACAGGAAAGTCAAAATTACTCAAAATTATTTCCTGGTTGTTATAGCCTTTTAGCTCTGACATTTTATTGATGAAAAGGAGATCAAGATGAATAAAGTCTATTATAGGATGTGAGATTCTTGGGAATTGGAAAGAGAAATGGAAATTTCACATATTCTGCTTTTTATCATACCTGAAAGGTCATTTCTAGAAGAAGATGGATTTTAGCTTTATCCTCTGGCTAAAATCAAGTTTAAAATGGAGAAATGTGAAACATTATAGTTTCCTTGTTCTCTATCCAAAATGCTTCATTTGGCATGTGAAATCAGGTTAGACAGCAGAAGTCAGGGTAGCATTCAAAGACTAAGTTAAATGGTTTGATGGCTTGAGGTAACCAGTTTTTTAGAATCAGCATGTTTAAGTTGTAAACAGACTTCTCTAAAGTTAGTATCAAAAGTTTTAAGGGGAAAGGTTAGTAATAATACAAACAAGATTCCATCTCTTAATGATCTGGTTTTAGGGAAGACATGCTAAGCAGATAAATCAGAATATGAGTGTGATAAACATTTTAAAGGAAAGGAATAGGGTAATGTAGAAGGTATAGCTATGAAATGGGAAAGGGGATCACTATTCATAGAGAAGGCTGAAGCCTGGAAAGATTCTAAGCTGATGATACTTGACCTGAGATCTGTAAAATGAGGAGTTGGGGTGAAGAACACTGCATATGAGAGGGGAATTAGCAGAGAAACCAAGGTGACAAAGAACACATTGTGTAGTGTTGTAGGGATTGAAAGACAACAGTTTGATTGAAGCATAGTCAGAGAGGAACTTCAGTGAACGGTATGTTTACAACACAGGAGCGGGACCTGCAGGGCTTTGTTGTCATGACAACAAACTTGGATTTTATTGACAATGGAAAGCTAGTGAGCAGTCTTTAAGCAAGCATGTGACAAGATCTAGTTAGTGTGTGTGTTATATTTTATTATTCTGGTTCCTGCGAAGAATTTGCATGAATCTAGATAAAAGGTGTTGATGATTCAGACAGCATCCTATTAATGGAATTGGTCAGAGGAAACCGAATGGGATTCTGGATGTATTTTGGAGGTAGATTTACTAATATATTTGGATACAGAAGAAATTCAGCATAACTCTTGGGTTTGAGTCTTTGGCAGAATGCCTTTCTGTTTACTGAGTTAGTAAAGAATATAGAAGCAATAGATTTGGGTAGGAAGTAAGGTAAATGGGCCCATTTTGGGCATAGTTGTTTTGAGATATCAATTAGATATTTAGATAGAGGTGTCAATTGGATATTTACACCATAAGTCTCAGAAATCAGTAGAGAGGTCATAGAACAAATGCATACTTACAAGTCAGGAGCATATAAAATTGAAATGTATAGTACTTCAAATGATGGGATTCAAAGGAGAAAGCATTGATAAGACGCAGGATTGAACCCTGAGGTCAGATGAAGCCTACAAAAGGTCATACCAGAGGAGGTGCTACCTGGAAGGTGAGGGGGAAACTTAAGAAACCAAGGAACAGCTATGAAAAAAGCATTAAGTGTCTTGTGGGCAGAAAGGGAGAAAAGTGCTTAGAGAGATATGATTGATTGTGTCAGTACCATTAAGCATACAGAGAAATATCTTACACTTGGTGAGGTGGAGAGATCATTGGTGCCCTTACTTTCATTTATAGTAGATTACAGTATGAGTGAGAAGTGAAGAGGTAAAGACTGAGAATTTTTCAGAAGTGTCACTCTGAAGCAAAAAAAATGGAGCAATAACTGAATGTGGATAAAGAGAAGGTTTTCTCTTTTTTAAAAAACTTATTTTTTTTTCTTAATATTTAATTACTTGTTAGGCAGAGTTACAGAGAGAAATCTTAGATCTTCTGGTTTGCTCCCCAAATGACCGCCAATAGCCTGGGCTGGGCCAGATTGAAGCCAGGAGCCTAGAACTCATCAAGGTCTCCTACGTGGGTGCAGGAGCCCACACACTTGGGCCATTGTCTGCTGCTTTCCCAGGAGCATTATCAGGGAGCTGACAGATGTGGAACAGTCAGGACTCAAACTGAAGCCCATATGGTATGTTGGCACTGTAGGTGGCAGCTTAACCCACTGTACCACAACTTTGTTTATATTTTTGGGATAATGTACTTTTAATTTGTTATAGTCAAAGGCTTAATAGCTCTACTAAATAGCTCAACATACGGCCATGCTATGGCTCACTAGGCTAATCCTCTGCCTGCACCTGGGTTCTAGTCCCAGTTGGGGCGCCGGATTCTGTCCCAGTAGCTCCTCTTCTAGTCTAGCTCTCTGCTGTGGCCCGGGAGGGCAGTGGAGGATGACCCAGGTCCTTGGGCCCTGCACCCGCATGGGAGACTAGGAGGAAGCACCTGGCTCCTGGCTTCAGATCAGTGCACTGCACCGCCCACAACGCGCCAGCCATAGCATCCACTTGGAGGGTGAACCAATGGAAAAAGGAAGACCTTTCTCTCTGCCTCTCTCTCACTGTCTAACTCTGTCTGTCCAAAAAAAAAAAAAAAAAAAAATAGCTCAACATATAAAAAGTAAAGAAGGTTTTCTTTTAAGGTATTAGCTGATAGTATTTGTTCTTATCTATTTGGATTGCTGTAGCAGAGAAGTAATTGAGATACAGAAAATAGGGGAGGTGAATGTAAGGGTGAAGTCTTTGCGAGGGCAAGGGTAGATCCTAGGACATAGCTGGAGGAGATTGACTTGGAAGGAAACAGGAAGGAGACAAGAAGTACTAATGTGGGTAAATATGTATTTTTAGTGGCAGAAATATGAGGCATTTTCCTGAATGATTTATGTATTTGTATTTGTTCATTTATTTGTAGAAGTACAGATATCCTGAATGGGCAGGTAAGGTATGATAATGGCCTAGAAACATAATTCTGAAAAGGACTACTGCCTAAGGCACTTGATTAAAGAATGGCCAAACTTTTAAAGGGAGTATTGCAGTCTGAATATCCGAGAATGAAAAAAGATGGAAAATTCATGTCTAAAGGCCACACCAGATGAAAAACTGTGGAGTATGCAATAAAGCAGTTTGGGAGCCCTAGACAGAGGAGAAAACCAGCAAAACCACACGTTCAGGCTGATCCGCAGAAGGAACGTAACCTTTTTTAAAAAAAAAAAATATTTATTTGAAAGAGTTACAGAGAGGTCTCCATCCACTGGTTCATTCCCCAGATGGCCACAACAGCTGGAGCTGAGCCAGTCCGATGCCAGGAGCCAGGAGCTTCTTCCAGGTCTCCCACGTGGGTGCAGCGGCCCAAGGACTTGGGTCATCTTCTACTGCTATCTTGGGCCATAGCAGAGAGCTGCATTGGAAGAGGAGCAGCTGGGACTAGAACTGGCGCCCATATGGGATGCCAGCGCTTCAGGCCAGGGCTTTAACCCACTGCGCCACAGTGCTGGCCCCCGGGACGTAACCCTTTTTTAAACAGTGCCAGGAGTGGCTGTTCATAGGCACAGTGCAAAGCTACGTACACTCATTCATTTATGAATTCGTTCAGTCAGCAAACAATTATTGAGTGTCAAAATCCTCCAGTCCTCCCATATTACTTTCAGCATTTGTTAGAAAATATTTAGATACAGTCATGTATAGTACAACATTTAGGACAATGACTGCACAAATATGATAGTAGTCCATTTGACTGTGTCACCTAATAATGTCATAGCCCTCTGATTTTGTGTAAGTACCTTCCATGATGTCCACACAATGATGAATGTGTTCATGATCTAGGAAAATAGTTCATTTATTGTCATTTTATTTGAAAGGCAGAAAAAAGATTTTTCTTCTGATTCACTCCCCGTATGCCCACAAGCCCTAGGGATGTGCCAGGTCAAAGTCAGGAGCCCAAAACTCAATCCCAGCTTTCCATCTGGTAAGAGGAACTCAAGGACTTGGACCCATTATCTGATGCTTCCAAGGGTGTATATTAGCAGGAAGCAAAGCCAGGACTCAAACCACACTCTACCAGGTTAGAGAATACATGCAAATGGGTTTATAACTTTAGGGAAATGGATTCTGATAAGGAGGTTAAAAAAAGAGAGACTGAGTTTTATTTATTTGAGACAAAGAGAGAGTTCCCATCCATTGTTTCACTCCCCAAATGCTCACAATGATGGTAGCTTAGCCCAGGCTGAAGCTGGGAGTTGGGCACTCTGTGTATTTATTCATAAAGATTTATTTATTTATTTTATAAAGTCAAAGTTACACAGAGAAAAGGAGAGGCAGAGAGAGAAAGAGAGAGAGAGAGGAAGAGGTTTTCCATCTATTGGTTCACTCCCCAATTGGCCGCAATGGCTGGAGCTGTGCCGATCCAAAGCCAGGACCTTCTTCCAGGTCTCCCATGCCGGCACAGGGGCTCAAGGACTTGGGCCATCTTCTACTGCTTTCCCAGGCCACAGCAGAGAGCTGGATTGGAAGTGGAGCAGCCTGGTCTTGAACCGGCGCCCATATAGGATGCCAGCACTGCAGGTGGCAGCCTTACCCACTATGCCACAGCGCTGGCCCTGGGAACTCAATTTAGGTTTCTCACATGGTAGCAAGAACCCATTCACTTGAGCCATCATTGTTGCCTCCCATAGTCTGCATTAGCAGGAAGCTGAATTCAGGAGTTGGAACAAATACCACATCCAGTATTGGGTTTTCAAATACGAAATCTAGTATTGGTATTTCAGTAGGAGATATAGGCAGGTTACTCAATAAGGTAACATAGATATGAAGCAACTCAGATGACTTTCTGAGTGTGTTACTTTATCACCACAATATCACCTTCATTATTGTCAAGAAAACCTTTTGCCATAGGCAGACCTGTAGAGCTAAACTTGTACACTTTTTTTTTTTAAGGTTTTTTTTTTATTATTATTATTTGCAAGTTAGAGTTACAGAGAGAGAGATTTTCTATCTGCTGATTCACTCCCCAAGTGGCCACAACATTCAGAGCTGGGCTAGACCAAAATCAGGAGCCAGGAGCTTCTTCCAGGTTCCCCATGTGGGTACAGGGACCCAAGCACAGGCCATTCTCCGCTGCTTTTCCAGGCACATTAGCAGGGAGCTGGATCGGAAGTGGAGCGGCCCGGTCTCGAACGAGTGCTCAGATGGTCTGCTGTCACTGCAAGTGGCGTCGATCCAGTGCCAGCCCCAAACTTACACACTTTTCAAAATAATGGAGGAATTGTGTTCATGGATTGTTGCCGAACCTGCTGGGTTCAACTTGGGTTAGCAAGCATTATTAATGCTTGAGATCTTTTATAATTTTTCTTTACTTTTTCCTCTAAACTTGATATCAAATGAAAATTTTGAAAATATGCTTCTAAGAGGATTTAAAAGTTATTTTTTCTTTGAAACAGACATTTAGCCTAAATGTTAAGATGCCCTCATCCAACATTGAGGGTTTAATCCTGGCTCCAGCTCCTGACTGCAGCTTGCTATCAGTACAGACTGGAAGGTAGCAGTGATGGTTCAAGTAACTGGGGTCCTCTTGTGTGAGACCTGGCTTGTGTTCTGGACTCCTGGCTCCAGCCCTAGCCATTATGACATTTAGGAGTGCACCAGCAGATGGAAATGCACTCTTGGATGCAGTCTTTCTCCTTGCCTCTCAAATTAGAAAATTTTCAAATTATTTTTTCTATTAGAATTGAAATATTAGAAAACACCTGCTTTTTGTTCTCTAATTACATAAACTTTTTAAGAAGAATTTATTTATTTATTTATTTTGACAGGCAGAGTGCACAGTGAGAGAGAGAGACAGAGAGAAAGGTCTTCCTTTTGCCGTTGGTTCACCCTCCAATGGCCGCCGCGGTCGGCGCGCTGCGGCCAGCGCACCGCGCTGATCTGAAGCCAGGAGCCAGGAGCTTATCCTGGTCTCTCATGGGGTGCAGGGCCCAAGCACTTGGGCCATCCTCCACTGCACTCCCGGGCCACAGCAGAGAGCTGGCCTGGAAGATGGGCAACCGGGACAGAATCCGGCGCCCCGACCAGGACTAGAACCCGGTGTGCTGGCGCCACAAGGCAGAGGATTAGCCTATAGAGCTGCGGCGCCGGCCTTAAGAAGATTTTTAAAAAATATTTATTTATTTGAAAATCAGTCACAGAAAGGGCAAGACAGAAAATGAGGTTTTCCATCTGCTGGTTCACTCCCCAACTGGCTGCAACAGCTGGGGCTGAGCCAGGCTGAAGACAGAAGCCAGGAACTTCTTGGTCTCCCATGTAGATTTAGGGAACCCAAGCACTTGAGCCATCTCCGCTATTTTTTTGATCCAATAGCAGGGCTGGATCAGAAGCAGAGCAGCTGGAACACGAACTAGCCCCAATATGGGATGCCAGTGTCACAGCCTTACCCGCTATGCCACACAAGCCCTGAAGATTTTGCTTTTGAAGGAGTGGAACTGAAATAAACCACATCACTATTATAATGTTTCATTTGTCTTGATGCCTTAAGATAGTTAATAGACCACCATGAAAATCTAATAATACAGTACAGGTATTTGGTTCACTCAACAAGTAGTATGTTGTATGTTTGCAATATACTTCTAAGTTGTTTCAGTTTACAGATGCTTTTATCTACATTCTGTCCTCTAATCCATACTTCAACCCAGTTTATAGATGAGTAAACTGAAGCTCAGGAAGCATAGATGTATAGCTTCAAGGGCCAAATGATAACTGATAAAAACTGAATCCTAATAGGCTTCCCTTTGCTTTTTGTAATTCTTCAAGTATGTTATAAAGAACAGAGCCAGCACCACTACCCACATGAGCTGGGCATTCCTCATTATGAGCAGGTGATCTTGAATGCAAGAACTAAAGCCACTCACCAAAGGGCTTATGCTCAGTACTGAGACCACATCTTCCCTCCATTGAGCTCTCAACTTCTGTCTAACCATACCCCCAGAGGAAGTTTTTTTTTTAAATTATTACAGTTATCAACATTTCAAATAATGAAAAGTTTCCTTTACAGATCATTTTTTGTGGGTTTTGTTTTGTTTTGTTACACATTTTTTTCTGTTGATATATTCCATTACTTGTTTTGCTTAAAGCAGTGGTAGCATTAGTAAGGATTGTTTAGATTTACTTATTCAACTAAAACAGTCTTAACATCTGATTTGCAGTCTCTGTTTGTATTTGACTTACTAAAATTAGTCCATATATATACAGTCCTGGTTTTTTTATTTCCCAGAAGATTCACTAAAAAATAAAGGTAACATTTTAGGAGAGGAATTTTCATTTCCCTAATTCTGTATCTAACTTAAATCTGAAAAGTTCCAGAGAAGAAAAAGCAGTTTAAGATGTGCCCTCTTACTATGATCTTGTTAACAGTAGAAAAAGAATCTCTACACATTATTATTTTTTGACTAAACTGGTCTACCTAGCACATAGTAAATTTTTGTGAGCAAAGAAATTTTCATCACAGATTTTAAAATGAATATCATTTTTAGCCTTGACCATCTTGGAAGTTCTCTATTTCTTCTTCCTTACTTCAGTCTTCCTTTCAAGTTTATTTTTATGACTTTTCACCAGGTGGTTGTAAAATCCAGAGCAGTTCATCGTGGGCTCTTTGACATTATTTCCACAGCTGTACGTGAAAATCTTTATCTCCTGATACAGCCTGATTTTTTTCATTACCACACAATGATCATCTGCATATGTCACTTGTCCATTCCTTGAAAAGGAGCTCATGACTTGAGAGCATAGGAGCAGAAAAGATAGGAGTTTAGACTCTGCCAAAGTGGAACCTTGATAACATGTACATAATATAAATGCGTATACATAGAGAAAAAATCCTACGGGAAATACATCAGTTCCTGAAAAACATTTCAGATAGGACAATACAGATTTTTACTTTCAGGGAGATGGGTTGCACACATCAGATATTTCTTTCTAGAAGTATAAACCAGATGCCTTCATAGCACTTAGCATGAACCTGGCAGCACTCTTAATGCTGGCATATTGTCTTCCATAGGTATGTCTACCAGTCATGAGTCTGCTTCAGTGTTGTTGGTGACTTAATACACAGAACAGTTTCTGAAACCTCTCTCAACTTTTTTTTTTTTAAAGATTATTTTATTACTTGAATGTCAGAATTACACAGAGAGAGAAGGAGAGGCAGAGAGAGAGAGGTCTTCCATCTGCTGGATCACTCCCCAACTGGCCACAATGGCCAGAGCTGCACTGATCTGAAGCCAGGAGCTTCCTCCGGGTCTCCCATGAGGATGCAGAGGCCTAAGGGCTTGGCCATCTTCTGCTGCTTTCCCAGGCCATAGCAGAGAGCTGGATCAGAAGTGGAGCAGCCGGGACTCGAACCAGTGCCCATATGGGATGCTGGCACTGCAGGTGGCGGCTTTACCCGTTACACCACAGCGCCAGCCCCGCCTCTCTCAACTTCAGGCTTTGCTTTTCCAGTTTTCCCCCACTAATTACAGGTATTCAGCCATCCATTTATGTTTATTGTACTTCGACTTAATTATTTCACAACAAAATGCATCTTAAATGGAATGGGCTGTTACAGGGAGAATGACATATAGTAGTGTAGTGGTTAGCAGGAAAGAGCCAGAGCCACAGTGCTTGTGTTTGAATCATGGTTCTCTCATTTACTAAGCCTGAGAAAATTATTTTAGTAGACTGATACCTACTGACTTTGAACCTCTCCCACTCTAACAACACAAAAAAGGAAGAAAAAATAGGAAATCAACACCATCATCAAGGAACCCAAGATATCTTAGGTATGCGCAGTTAGACTGCAATAACAGTAATAGTAAGCATTTACATAGCATCATGTGCCAGGCAGTAACTGCACTCTTCACACTTACCAATGCAGTAAGTTTTAACAATAATCTTATAAAGTAAGTACTACTGTTAAACACCTCAGACATTGGTGTAAGTTACTACAACTAGAACATGGTAGGACTGGACTTAAACCAAGCACAGTATCAGGAGTTTATATATTCAAATCACTTGGTTTTTTTTTTTTTTTTTACAGTTTCTTCTAATGTAGTTACAGTAAGAAAATATTTCTTCTATTTAAGCTTGGGTAGCTGTTTCCTTGTATTTTCTTTGAGTTGTAGTTTCTTTGCTTTGTTGTAAATGTTTAACTCTTAAATCCATTTGTATTGTACCTTTCTGTATATTATGAGATAAAACTAGAACTCCATTCCTTTTTCCAGAATGAAACAAATAATCCAGCACCAGTTTTGAATAATCGCTTCTTTTTCCAATGATATATACTATAGTGTATACTAACCTATATTGTTTTGTTGCCTTCAGTGTGTAGTAGAGTAATTGTTATTTTGCTTTTAGGAAATTTCGTTATACTGTATCAACAGTACATTAAATCTGTCTTACTAATTTTTTAAAAATTTCCTTGGATTTTATTTATAATTTCATTAAATGTATATATTGCCTTAATCAAGCATGAATATTGAATTTTATTAAATGCTTATTCTGTATATTGGAGTGATCTGTGGTTTTTCTTTGTTAGTTGATAATGTAAATTACATATTACTTTCAGAGAAAATTCCTTTATAATATTCACTATCAGCAGAAGCATTGTATTTATTCTGTTCATAACTGTAGTCTTCCTTAAGTCATGTTTTTTCTTTCTTTAGTTATGATTATTTAGTTAAGATTATTTCTAAATGTCTTTTGTCTTTTTTCAACTTAATATTTATTTTTTGAGATAGCATATTTTTAACTTGCATTATATATAATTTGCATTTAGTCAAAAGCTTAATGGCTCCACCAAATGAAGAGTTCAACAAATAAAAAGTAAAAAGACCAGTACAGCAAGAAAATAGGCAAGGGCCATAAACTATAATCAGATGAAAAATGTTCAACTTCACTCATATAAATTTTAAATTAGTCACAAAATCATTCAAACTATAATATATTATATTGTATATATTATAAATGTAATATTTCTATATAATGTATAAAACTATATAGCAATACATGGTTCTTATCAATTTGACAAAGATTTTAAACAAAGATTGAGTGTCTTTGACCTTTGTTCATTGAGTGAACAGATTGCTGCTGATAGCCCTATAATTTTTAATCTTCTTACATTGTTTTGTTGGACTAGGTATAAAGAAAAAATCAGTGAAGTCTCCAAAAGATGACACATCTCCAGAGGAAGAAACTGAACTGGAGAAACAAAAGGTAAAATGAAATTATTACTATGTGCTGAGTGGATACTTGATATGTAGAATTTAAATTAAGTCATACACATGAGTTTCTACTATTCCAAATTTTAAAAATAAATTATTTTTAACAATTTAATTTATTAATAAATTATGAGGTACATAATTAATATTTTGCCTTTTTATAGAAAATCGTTTCTTCCAGTTATTACAGTGTTAAAATTGGCCTCAGCCTGTGCACCTTTATGATTAAGAGGAAAGTGACTCATTATTATGAGATGCTCGGTTATTACTAGAATTGAGATAGAAAAACTATTATTTAGACCTAAAAATAATATCAGATGCCTTAATTCAAGCTGTTCTCTATAATGCATACTTCTCTATTATGTCTTGTTGCATGCTGATTTCTTTTTATTATTGTGAACAACATAAATTCCATGACCAAAATTAAGTCTTTCTTGGAAATGCCGTGATCCTTATGCCTTAGTGATTGCAGAGGTCCGTGGTTATTTTTATTGAGATAAGAAATTGAAGTCAGCAATGCCCCCTAAGGGGCAGGTATTGTGGCACAGCAAGTTTAGCGCTGTTTAGATCACCCACATCCCATACTGGAGCATCCATTTGAGTCTTGGCTACTCTACTTCCAATTAAACTTACTGCTGATGCTCCTGGGAAGGCAATGGAGGATGCCCTGAGTGCTTGGGCCCCTGCCATTCACATGGAAGTTCTGAGTTCCTGTCTTTTACCTGGCCCAGCCTTGGCTGTTGCAGACATAAGGGAAGTAAATGAGCTGATAGAGGCTTTCTCCCTCTCTCCCTTCCTGTCTCTCTTTCTGTTATGCCTTAGCTTTCAAGTAGCTGAAATAAGTAAATAAGTAAAATCACTGCCCTGTTGCTGATGTTTATATCACTGTCTGGGTGTGAACCTGAGTGAACACTCAGTCTCTGCATCTTTGTGGACCGTTCTATTCCCCATTCATTGTATATGTGGTAATACTCATAAAGTTACTCACAGGCAACCAAAAAAATTCCTTTGTAGAAATAACTCTAAGAAAGCCAGTGCCACTGCAAGTGCCAGTGACAGACTGAAAGGAAATTAAAGTAGTCTGGAATGGTAATATTAGAAGATTCACAAAGGTCTGGGAGCTTATTCTAAATTTTCTATGGTATATGTGGTTATTTTCTTAATTCTAGAGGGTTCCCATTTAATCCCCTGGTTAGTTGAAAATACCTATCCAGGGGAAACATACTACATTTCAGAGTAAATATTAAAATACCACCTTCATAGAAATGTTTTGAAATTGGGTCACTGTGGCTCATTAGTTTAAACTGCTGATATTCTATGCCAGCATCCCTTATCATAGCACCAGTTTGAGTTCTGTCTGCTCCACTTCTCATCCAACTCCCTACTAATGTGCCTGGGAAGGCAGTGGAAGATGGGTTGAGACTTTCGCCCTTGCCTCTCACATGGGAGACCCTGATGGAGTTTCACATTCCTGACTTTGGCCTGGTTCAGACCCATCTGTCACAGCCATTGGGGAGTGAACCAGTTGATGGAAGATCTCTCTTTGTAACTGCTCTTCAAGTAAATAAATAAATATTTATAAAAAAATCATTGGAATTGGAAAAGTTAAGATCAAAAAATGCAAAAGAAATCCTCGTTAAAATGGTACATGTTCAGAAAGTATAATTTGCATCACAAAATAGATAATAGTATCATTTGGTAGATTTACTGTCAGTGCTAAAAAAGAGAAAGTGAAAGTAAGAAATTTTTTTTGAGGAATTTGGGGAATCTTGTTACTACAGCCTACTAACCAAGTTACACTAGTTGAATTGTGGTCTCATTTTTAAATACGAACTTTCACTCCTCACCTACTCTCAGTGATGTCACTTTTAAGGATTCTAAATTATTGCTATGAGTTTCAACAATCTGCAGTCAGCTTACAGATGCCAAATATTACACTGGAGCTTTAGTTATGGAGTTTCCCTTCCTACAGAGATATCTGTGCCCCAGGCTCTTCTTTGGTGGAAAAACTCATTGTAGGGGCACAGAGGGCTGAGCCTCCTTTATGGCACCGGCATCCCATATGGGCACCAGTTTGTGTCCTGGCTGCTCCTCTTCCAATCCAGTTCTCTGCTATGGCTTGGGAAAGCGATAGAAGATGGCCCAGGTGCTTGGCCCCTGCACCCAGGTGGGAGACCCAGAGGAGGCTCCTGGCTTCTGACTTCAGATTGCCTCAGCTCCAGCTGTTGTGGCCATTTGGGGAGTGAACTAGTGGATGAAAGACTTTCTCTGTCTCCATTCGTCTGTCTGTAACTCTACTTCTCAAATAAACAAAGTCTAAAAAAAAAATACTTGTATATTTGAGCTTTTTCTTCTTCTAAGGCTGAAATGGCTTTGCTCATGATGGATGAGGAGGAGGACAGCAAAAAACACTTCAATTATGACAAGATTGTGGAGCACCAGAATCTGAGCAAAAAGAAGAAAAAACAGCTTATGAAAAAGAAGGAATTACTGGAGGACGACTTTGAGGTAACCAGGGATACAAGTTGTTAGCCTCTTAAAGCTGGATTTGAATCTAAAGTTACCTCTAGAGATAGAAACTGAGTATAATTAGTTGCCCTTGAAAACATCTTTTGCTCATGGTAGAGCAAAAGCTACCATCTTTTAGTCCAGCGTCACCAGTTCCTCCCTGGAGTGGATCAAATCACTGGTTCTTTTCTTGAGCACCACATAAAGATAAAACATAAAACATATTTTGATAGCCATGTTATACCAAAAATATGTCACTCTTGAAGTTGAAACCATATGTGTTAGTGTGATGCTCACACTGGGAAAGGTGTGCCTAAGAAACCCAAGACACATCTGGGCATGCCTTCACTGCATGCAGCGGCAAGCACAGTAGCCCAAGGTTGTTTTTTTGTTATATTTTTTGTTTCCCTCACTCCTTTTTCCTCTTTTTTGCTGAGCACATATTCCTAGTGGCTACAAAAACCCAATGCATGAGTTTGAGCACTGCAGAAAAACTACAAACAGCTATTAGGAGCTGTTAATGACTTCCAACCTTTAAGACAGAACAGACCCAAAAGAAGATATGTGAAATTATTGAAAGAATGGAGAATATGATATCGAAGAGTGATTTGTAATCAAATCTCCTGTTACAAGATATGCCTTAACATGTTAATGATCATGCCTAAAAAATTTTTCCATGAGTTTTTTTTCTTCTGGGTATCACGTCTGCTGGTCTCACTATAACTAGGTAGCAGCTACACTCCACCTTCAGATGGATGCATGTTTCCCTTTCTTCTTGTTCACGCCTTTGCTCGGAAACACTCAAAAGCCTGACTGGAGTGAAGTATACACTTTCAAATGTGAAACCACAGTGTTTTTCTAGAGAGATGGAAGATAAATTTGGGGCTTGTGTCCGACCAGACCTTGGCTTCAGAGGTGGATTCTTTCCCATCATAGTCTTTAAATCTTTTAATCTATGAATCATTCTCAAGTAGCTACTTGTTTTTGGCACCAAGGTTAAAATTTCTTAAAATGTGCTCCGAGTGCAGTGACTTTATGAGAAAATCCGGCAGGATGTGCCTAATCAGCATATTTATGCTGATATGAAATCAGTTTCGTCCTGCAAACATGGGGAGACACTGTCATGAGAATTACTTCTATATCGATTCATTCCAGGTGATCATTATAGTTACAGGTCACAGCATGTATGAACCACGATATAGTTCCCTTTCAAGTAAATTGTCATTGTGTATTAAGAACAATGTGCCTACACATTATAGTCCATGGATAGGCCTTAAAACTGTTGAAGATGAAAAATGCAGAATGCTCAGATTTAAATTTTATATAATCAACAACTCAGGCATTGTATATCTGACCCTTTTCTGGCCTTTGGGTTTACTAATTTTACCTTTCTAATTTATTTATTTTGGATTTACAGGTGAATGTTAGCGATGCACGGTTTCAGGCAATGTATACTTCCCACTTGTTCAATTTGGATCCCTCAGATCCTAATTTCAAGAAGACAAAAGCTATGGAAAAAATCCTTGAAGAGAAAGCCCGGCAAAGAGAACAAAAAGAACAAGAACTCACCCAAGCATTAAAGAAGAAAGAAAGTGAGAAAGAAAAAGAATCACAAAAGAAGTCCATTGATCCTGCCTTGTCAATGCTGATTAAATCTGTAAAGAACAAAACAGAGCAGTTTCAAGCAAGAAAAAAACAAAGAGTCAAATAACTGGATATTATTCATTTTTGGATTGAGATTGTGTTGTTTTAAAGTGTACAGAAATAGTACAAGGATTATTTGGAACAAAGCTACCTTTCCAGAATATGAATCCAATCTTACTCTCACCATAGTAAATTTTTGTCTTTATACATAATCATTTTACCATGTTGTTAGTTGACACATTTGTACTTTATATTTTTACAGATTAATCATAATAAACCAAATTATCTGAATTAGTAAATTTATAAAATTTTTATTTTTTATGAAGTTCAGTGCCTCCTAGTAGAAAGTTACTATGAATTAGTTTTGATAGTTTAGAATTCTATGTAAAAATAGAGCAGTATCTATTCTTAAGTCTGTGTAAAGGTCAGGAACATTCTGAAAATCTGTATGTGTAATACAATAGTTTCTGTGGAAACAGAAGGCAGATTTAGATTGCTATTAAAATTATTTATTTTTCTAACTGTAAAAGAAACCATGTTGTTTGTCATGTTCAGTGTTGTTTGTTGATGTAAGTAATTTATGAATAAAAGTTCAAAATTTTTTAAAAATTTTGTGTAACGCTGGTTTATTTTATACACCTCAAATAAACTAAGAAAAAACAATATGAATTGACTAATTCTGGAGGACAACACCATATAAAGGTGGTTCCAGGTTTGTGTTGCTCATAATTATATTTGAAATGTTCATGAGTTTTGCAGTGGCTTTTTCTATGTGTAGCAACAGAAAATTCTTCTGTCCTTGACATTTTTGGAATGCTTTGGAAAGGTGAATGTCCTTCTGTAGAGTTTAAGGAAATCTTAATTATTTTTAAAATGAAAATGAAGCACACCTTTTCAAGGCCTTAACACTTTTGGGTCTCAACTGGTCTAGATTCTTTAAACTGTTAACTAACCACTTGAACAGGAATATCTGATGAGATATATATATGTAAATGAAAATAAGACCAGAATGATCACTTGGAGAAAATTATAAAATTCGTACAGGTGGGAGGAACCTGGTCAGTTTGTGGTTAATAATAAACTTGGGGCTGTTGGTGGGGGTAGCGGGTAAAGCTGCTGCCTGCAGTGCTGGCATCACATATGGACCCCAGTTCGAATCCTGACTGCTCCACTTCTGATTCAGCTCTCTGCTATGGCCTAGGAAAGCAGTGGAAGATGGCCCAAGTCTTTGGGCTCCTGCATCTATGTGGGAGACCTGGGAGAAGCTCCTGGCTCCTGGTTTTGGGGCAGCTCAGCTCCGGCTGTTGCAGCAATTTGGGGAGTGAACCAGCGGATGAGAGACCTCTCTGTCTCTCTGCCTCTGCCTCTCTAACTCTGCCTTTCAAATAAATAAATAAATCTTCAAAAAAAAGAATTTAATGTGAAAATGAATTATTTAGCTTATAATGCTGAATATTCAAGAGTGCTGAAGAAGCAGAAGACCTGTATGATGAACTGATTGGTAGAGTGCTGAGAGAAAAAAAAATAATAAACTTGACAATTTTGGTATAGACATGTAAACTGAAGAGTATAAGTATGCAAAAAAATGTGAATGATAACAAAATTATGAAGAGAATTTAAATAGTCTGAAATGGGAAGAGAAAAAAATGTTTAAGTTGGTCATTATACTAAACTAGTATTATAATAGAAAAAATACAGCATGTCTCAACAGGGAATTATGATTTAATTGCGAAGCACTGACATTGTTAGCTTATTTAGCCAAATTAAATGGTGTTCTTATTGATACATCTGTGAACTTCCCATGTTTTCTCTGCACTGAAATGTCATGAATCTTTAAAATTTTTTTATGAATCTTAATATGTTTATGGGAATAGTCAACATTTCTGTGATGTTTCATACTTCATTATATTCAAGTTTTGTTCTCATCAAGCCATTAATCATAGCATAGGGATTACTCAGAGTTTGATTTTAAGGTTCCTATGAAACTGAGGCCTTTGTTGGTTTCATTTGGTTTGGTTTGGGTTTTTTTGTTGTCTTTGAGCTCTGTTTTTTAAATCACTGCATTTAATTATAGTCTCCTTTCACTTGTCAGGCATATAATTAAAACAAGTAAGTTGAACATGTAAATTATACACAGCCCTGACTCTTTTTCTCAAAGAGTTGATATTTTAGAAAAAATATGAAAACCAAGGGCCACCATTGAGGAGTAGCAACTTAGCCTGTCACTTGGGATACTCAACCCATGTCTGAGTGCCTGGCTTGAGTCCCAACTGTTCAACTTTGCACCCAACTTCTTGCTGTTATAACCCTAAGAGGCAACAGTGATTAAGTCCTGCCACCCATACGCAGACCCAGATGGAGTTATAGGCCCAGCTACTGCAGGCATTTGAGAAGTGAACAAGCAAATAAAGATTTTCTCTCTCTGGTTTTTTTTTTTTTTTTTTTTTTTTTTTTTAAGATTTGTTTACTTGAAAGAGTTACAGAGAGATCCTCCATCTGCTGGTTCACTCCCCAAATGGCTACAGCCAACTGAGCTGGGCCAAGCAGAAACCAGGAGCCAGGAACCCCATCTCATTCTCCAATGTGGGCAGCAGGGAACCCAAGCCCTTGGGCTGTCTTCTGCCACTTTTCCAGACACATTAACAGGGAACTGGATTGAAAGTGAAGCAAGTGGGACTGGAAACTATATGTCAGTATGGGACGCTATTGTCCCAGGTGGCAGTTTAACCTGCTGTGTCACAATGCAGTCCTCTGCTCTGCCTTTCAGATAAAGGAAAATAACTTTTTAAACTATATCAACAACTCTAGGTTTCGCAAATGATTCCTGGTTGTGAAATTCAGGATAATAAAAGGACACTCACAGTTCAGCAAATAAGTGAAGGTAGTTTTGGTGGCTTTTTTATTTTTTAATAAATCTTTTATTTTTGGAGTCTCCCTAATTTTATTTTTATTTTTTAATTTTATTTAAAGTGTACAAACTTCATGCATTTCATATATACAAATTTAGGAACATAGTGATTCTTCCCACTCTACCCTACATCCTGCCCGCATTCCCACCCTTCTTCCTCCTGTCTCTCCTATTCCCACTCTTAATTTTTACAAAGATATATTTTCGTTCTCCTTTATATTCATAAGATTAACCCTACAGTAAATAAAGAGTGCAACAAATAGTGTGAGAAAAAAAAAAAACATTGATTCTCAACAGTAGAGTCAACAATGATTGTAAACAATCATTGCATCTTAATGATATTGATCTCTCCAAATCATAAAAATGATACATTTCTCCATTTATCTAGGTCATTAGTTTCTTTGACAAAATCAAACATCTATTTCTGATAGCTGGTCTGCATAGAGTCTTACCAATTTTATTGATCTTTCTGAAGAACCAAACTTTGTTTTCACTCAGTTGTCTCTCTTGGCTGCATCCAACTCCTTGAGGAAAGTTTCTTATCTGTCTCCAAAAGTCAGTTGCCCAGCAAGTCCCACCAGTGTGCTGCTTCTACATCTCCTCACAGTGCAGCCTATTAAGCAAACAGCAACAGGCTCTGGACTTCTGCCCTGAAGAAAGGGACTCTTTCAGATTGGCCCTTTAGTAGAGGGTTCTGTCTAAGTTTCTGTCCCCTAATTGGATGCTGACTGATACCCAAGCATACCAACATAATCTAGTCACCTGGACCATAGTAGATCCTGAAAGGCCTTCCTGTTCCTACATTCATGTTCCAGTACCTGTGACATCCAGCTATTCCTGATCATGAAAATTTCCCTGGAGGCTGGTGTTCCGGTTCAGTGGGTTAAGCTGCTGCTTGTGGCACTGGCATTCCATTTTGAGTCCCGGCTGCTCTGCTTTCATTAAGCTTTCGGATACTATACCTGGGAAGGCAATAGAAGATGGCCCAAGTAATTGGGTCCCAGCCAACCGTGTGGGAGACCAGGTTGGAATTCCTAGCTCCTGGTTTTGGCCTAGGCCATACCTGGCTGTTGTGGCCATTTGTGGAGTGAACCAGAGGATAGAAGATTGTCTCTCTCTCTCTCTCTCTCTCTCTCTCCCCCCCCCCCCATGTGTGGTGTGTGTGTGTGTCTTTCAAACCAGAGGATAGAAGATTGTTTCTCTCTCTCTCTCTCTCTCTCTCTCTCTCTCTCCCTCCCCCCCCCCCCCCCCGTGTGTGGTGTGTGTGTGTCTTTAAATAAATACATAAATCTTAATTTCCTTGAGTCTTGAAGATTCTGGTTATCCATGTTTATAGTCCCAAAATATCATAGTTAAAATAACCACAATCATCTATTTTCTTGAGAATTGCAATTTACATAGGGTTTTGTTGGGGAGATTCACCTATTTCTCACATAGCATCTGCTGGGGTGGCCACCCTGAGGGCTAGAGGGTTGCTTCCAAGACGGTCCTTTGATGTGGCATTCAAATTAGTGCTATCAGCTGCGAGCATGATGGCAGAGTTCCAAAGGGAATGGGAACTGTATCGCTATTTATGAACTCTCCTAATAAGTCACAGACTCTTTCCTGCTGCCATTCATTCTGTTAGTTGAGGCAGGGATATGGTCTTCTCAGGTAGAGAATCATAAAATCTACTCCCTACGGTAAGGGGCAAAGTTCTGAAAGAGTATGCATATCTGGAAATACTCATGTTCACGGATTTCAAAAAATTTGCATCAAAATAAACTTCTTTTAATTCCATTTTCCAGGAACTCTTTGAAGTACCCCTGTATTGTTAAAACCTGTTTGATGAAAATCTATCCCCAACTTTTGAAAATGTGTTACAGTCAGCTCCCTGTATCTATGAATTCCACATCTGTTAGAAAACATTTGGAAAAAGAAATTGCATCTGTACTGAATGTGTACAGGGTTTTTTTTTTTTTTTCTTGTCATTAATCTCCAAACAATATAACTATTTATATAACACTTACATTGCATTAGATATTGTAAGTAGTCTAGGGTTGTTATAAAATATACTAGAAGGAGGTTTGTGGGTTATGTGAAAATACTATGCCATTTTGTAGAAGGGACTTTAGCATAGACAAAGTTTGATATTCACAGGGTATCCTAGAATAAACCCCCAGGTATTCCAAAGAACAATTGTATATTACAATAAAGGCTTCAATATATTTGAGATTACCTTAGTGAATCTTTCTTCTTTGCTAACAAGACTTTACGTTAACATCCTAGGTCATCAGAAAAAACTCTCCACCAGCCACTGGGACATAGTACGTGGGATCACTGAGCCAGTCAGACCAGGAGAAAGGTTATGCATGCTCCCCAAGAAACTGCAAGTAACTATTCATGAGAAATATATTTTTCCTCTCCATCTTCCATAACCGTAGAGCTATATATTTGAGCAAAGATCTTTCCATAAATGATGATTATTTGATCCATTCTGCTTTGCAACGTGATGTAGAAACAAATGATAGCTTTTAGAAATCTTCCTCAGAAGTCAGTATGGTAGAAATTTTACCTCTGGACTTCTTACTGCCTTTCGCTCTTCAGCCCGCAATGCAAATGCAATAGCTGGAGCTTTAGCTTTAGCAGCCATTTTGGATCCTGAAGACAAAGCCACACTTATCTAGGGATGATGGAGTAGTAAACTAGAAGGAGCTGCCATCACTGAGGTCTTTGTGGAGCATAACCAACATGTCATTATTCTATTGCATTTTTTTTGAAGCATTTACATGATAAAATATTTAAAAATTAAATCTTATTTTGTTTGAGACCTTATTCTCTCAAGTCTTTGTTATTTGCTGTTCTCTGTATATATTTATATATATGCATATATACATGTAATATATATATACACATATAATATATACATACATATAATATACATGCATATTATATATATTTATAATATATACATATATATATTTACAAAGACATTAGTTAATACAAAGACAAATGTAATGGCATTAGGCTTTAGTGTTAGTGGACTCTCTTACTGCATTTTAAGACTGTTTCTCTATATTCTCAAATAAATGTTGTGGTCAAAGTGATTGCAATTTGCAATTACTGGAATAAGGTGCTCAGTGCTGTAAGGTTCCTAGATCTCTGGAAGCGGACAGGAGTCAAGTGAAGTGAGACAAACCTCCCTAGAAAGCAACTGGGATCCTTTGTTCTGTAAGCCCTACTGGCATTGGAGTTATAAACTATTTTCAGCATCTCTAGGTTCACATTATCACCTCCCTCTAAAAGCTTATGAAGTAGCAGTTGCCAAGAGAAAGCCAGAATCAGGCACATGGGAAAATGAAAAAGTGTAACTGAGAATCTGTGCCCAACCTTAAGTGTGGGTTCTACATTACCCAAATTTTGCCAAAATGTGGACATAAAAACTCCACACTGCTGACAGTGCCAAAACAAATATACTCACAAATTGTATTTTGTTAGAGAAACTTGTGAGAAATGCTTGCTTTGGTCTTCTGAGCTGTTTTCATTAATTTTTTAAAATTGAAACTGAGTCATTATCAATCATCACTATACATGCTTTTGTTTTGAGTAGACTGTAATGAGTTTTTTGAACTTGTTTTTACTAAAAAATGAAATCAATTAGCAGTGTCTTTTCTTTTGTACCAATAAAAAATAATATAGTTTGTAATACTTCAATAAGTTCATCTGATGAATATGACAGGAAATGATCCATAAAGTACATGACATTTAAAAAACAATTGTGGAAGAACTATTGAACTAAACTAAGAATTAGTGAGGAAAGACATTTTTGTAATATGTAGAGTAGCTCTAAAAGATGTAATAAGGGCCGGTATTTAGATCAGTGGTTAAGATGCAACTTGGGACATCCCCTATTACAGTGTCTGGATTTAAGTCTCAGCTCTGCTTCTGATATCAGCTTCCTGCTAATGCACACCCTGGGAGGCAGCAGGTGGAGGCTCAAGCACTTGAATCCCTGTCGCCCATGTAGGAGACCCAGATTGATTTCCAGGCTGCTGCTTAGACCTGGCCTAGCCCTCTGGCCATTGAGACATTTGGAGGGTGAACCAGCAGATGGAAGATCTCTCTCTCTCTCTCTCTCTCTCTCTCTCTCAAATAAAAAACAAATATTTTTATTGTTTGATGGAACAGGGACAGTGGTGTAGCACAGTGTATTAAGCTGCTGCTTATGACCCTGGCATCCCATATCAGAGTGCTGTTCTAATCCAGACTGCTCTCTGCTTCCAATCCAACTTCCTGCTAATGCACCTGGGAAGGCAGTAGAAGATAGTCCAAGTAGTTGGGTCCCTGCTACCCATGTGGGAGACCAGAATGGAATTCCTGGCTCTTGCATGTGGCCTGGCCCCAGTCCTGGCTGTTGTGACCTTTTTGGGGTGAACCAAAGGATGGAAGATTTCTCTCTCTCTCTCTCTCTCTCTCTCTCTCTCTCTCCCTGGTTCAGCCTTTCTAAATAAATATTCTTTTAAAAAATGTTGGCTGATTAAGCAAATGAATAAATCACTTAAAAATAAATAAATGAAACAGGTTTACTCTGACAGCAGCTCATTATTTAACTAAATAAAAATTCTGAAAGCGATAACTGGACTTACATGTGTTCTTCCACTTGAATCTATTTTCTAGACTTGTAGTATACAACAATTTTAGAATTTTTCTGGAGAGCCCAGAAAGTATCAGAAACCACCTAAGAATTGTGTATTCCTTCAAATTTGTTTGTATTCAAGTGAACTGCAATTTCCCTATCCATTGCCTAGGGAACATTGCACATAACAGAATCCAACTGAAACTTTAAGCAAAAATGTAAAAGACATGAGGGTGAATGCTTATTATAAGGCTCCTATAGAGTCACATAGCAAGAACCCAAAGAGAAGAAGGCAGTCAGTACTGTGGCAGGGATTTGAATATCCTCAGAGGGCCGGCGCTGTGGCGTAGCGGGTAAAGCCGCTGCCTGCAGTGCTGGCATCCCATATGGGCACCAGTTCGAGTCCTAGCTGTTCCACTGCTGATCCAGCTCTTTGCTATGGCCTGGGAAAGCAGAAGAAGATGGCCTAATTCCTTGGGCCCCTGCACTCCCTTGGGAGACCCCAAAGAAGCTTCTGGATCTTGGCTTTGGATTAGCTCAGCTACAGCTGTTGCAGCCATTTGGGGAGTGAACCAGCAGATGGAAGATTCTTTCTCTCTGTCTCTCCTTCTCTTTCTGTGTGACTCTTAACTTTTAAGTAAATAAATAAATCTTAAAAAAAAAAAAGAATATCCTCAGAATTCTCTTTCAATCACCTCTCCTTTACTCTGTCCATTTTGTTTCATTCATATTGATACCAACAAGCTACTCCCCTTTGCCCACTGGGTAAGTGGAGTAAGATGACCTAAACAGTGTTTCCACATTTTAAGTTACAACTCCATTACTTAAATGTTCTTTTTTTAAAAGATTTTATTTGTTTTCTTGAAAGTCAGAGTTACAGAGAAGCAGAGGCAGAGAGAGAGAGAGGGGTCTTCCACTGCTGGTTCACTCCCCAGATGGCTGTAATGGCCAGAACTGGGCAGATCTGAAGTCAGGAGCCAAGAGACTCTTCCGGGTCTCCTATGTGGGTGCAGAGGCCCTAGGACCTGGGCCATCTTCTACTGCTATCCCAAGCCATAGCAGAGAGTTGGATCAGCAGTGGAGCAGCCGGGACTCAAATCAGTGCCCACATGGGATGCCAGCACTGTAGGTGGTGGGTTTACACACTATGCCGCAGCACTGGCCTCTTAAATGTTATTTTTAAAAATTTTGTCTTCTAGTTATGGTTCAGAAATGAATTTTGAACTTTTTGCCTGGATGCCATTAAGGTAAATATATATTATTGTATATATGAGTTTATACTATTGTATATAACACAAACTTAAGAACAGCTTAGTAAATTTTCTTTTTAATATTGTAAACCAGCTAATATAATTTTGAAATAATTTATTTTAAAAAATGTATTTATTTATTTGAAAGAGTTACACAGAGAGAGGAGAAGCAGAGAGAGAGAGAGGGGTCTTCCATCTGCTGGTTCACTCCCCAGATGGCTGCAATGGCCAGAGATGTGCTGATCCAAAGCCAGGAGCCAGGAGCTTCTTCCAATCTCCCACGTGGGTACAGGGGCCCAAGGACTTGGGCCATCTTCTACTGCTATCCAAGGCCATAGCAGAGAGCTAGATTGTCAGTGGAGCAGCTGGGACTCGAACCAGCACCTACATGGGATGCCAGCACTGCAGGTGGCGGCTTTAACCACTATGCCACAGCTCCAGCCCCTGAAACAATTTTCATACTACTATACATACATTAGGGAATAATCTGGAAGATGTACCTAGCATGTGATACAACTAAATGACAAAGGATCCTTAATGTCTGTAAAGAAGAAAATAAAATGTTAAAACAATTCACAATAGAGTGCTCATCTTTGAGTGAACAATGACATTTTGTTAAAAATCAGGAAAATGTATTCACTTGGAAATATTTTTTTTGACAGAGTGGACAGTGAGAGAGAGACAGAGAGAAAGGTCTTCCTTTGCCGTTGGTTCACTCCCCAGTGGCCGCTGCGGCCGGTGCACCACACTGATCCGAAGCCAGGAGCCAGGTGCTTCTCCTGGTCTCCCATGCAGGTGCAGGGCACAAACACTTGGGCCATCCTCCACTGTACTCCTGGGCCACAGCAGAGGAGCAACTGGGACAGAATCCGGCACCGTGACCAGAACTAGAACCCGGGGTGCTGGCGCCGCAGGCGGAGGATTAGCCTATTGAGCCACGGCGCCAGCAGAAAGTTTTAAACATCTCTTTCTTGATAGTAAGCAATAAAGCTCTTGTGGATACTCAACATTCATGAATGAGGCATTCATAACACTATTTCTTTTTTTAAGATTGATTTATTTGAAAGACGGAGTTTCAGAGGAGAGAGATCTTTCATAGGCTGGTTCACTCCCTAGAATGCTGTAACTGCAGGGGCTGGGCCTGGCTAACTCCAGACTGGTCTACCACATGAGTGGCAGGGGCCCAACTGCCTGGGCCATCCTCTACTGCTTTCCCAGGTGCATTAACAGGGAGCTGGACCAGAGGTAGAACAGTGGTTACTTACACTACACTCATAGGGGTTGCCAGTGTCGCAGGTGGTGGCTTAACCCACTGTGACACAATGCAAGACCCAGGACTCAGTGTTCTTAAGGGACGAATTCATTCATCTGATCTTATTTTTCCCTGATCTAAGAGAGGTTTAGACATATGCCCTCAACAATGTACACATATATGCTTGTGTATAGGAGACAGTGTTAAGTATGTATAAGACTTCCTTGGGGGATCAGAAGGGAAGAGAGGCCTACTTTCCCTAGAGATCTGCTTATCTGACTTTGTTTTCTGGGTATCACTTACTTTCAAACTTTTTAAGTAACCCTAGTTTTAATTAAAAATAGACTTAATAAAAAATTGGTGAACTGAATCTTTTTGGTATATTACTTGGACAGTGGTAGAAATTTATTTCTTTATACATGTATTTATTTGTTTTTATTTGGATGGCAGAAAGAGATATGGACAGAGATTTTCTGTCTGCTGATTCACTTCCCAAATGCCTGTAACAGCTGGAACTGGGCATCTTAGCTAAAAGGCCAGAACTCAATCCAGGCCATCCTGGTGGGAGTGGCAGGAACCCAACTACTCAAGCCATCACCCACTTCCCAGGGTATGCATTAGCAAGGAGCTGAAATTGGGAGTGAAGCGGAAACTCAAACCCAGGCAGTTTGATATGGAGTGCGGACATCACAAGTGGCAGCTTGATTGCTGTGCCAAATGTCCACCCCAAGTGTTAGAATTTGATTAAGGTTTAAGGAGCAACTGGTAGCATCATTTCAGTGTTAATTTCCTGATTTTGTTGACTGAATTTTGATGACATAGGAGAATGTCTTTGTCTGAAAGAAGCAAGAGATAACTTGTCCAGGGAAGATGGGTCCTAATGTTGTTGGTTCATTCTCATACGGTTTAGAAAAAAAAGCAACTATCATTGTACTGACAGGCAACTTTTCTGTAAGTTTGAAATTGCTTTGAATAATAAAAATCAAATACAATTATTTTGAAAAAGAATCCAATCTCTAAGTTTACAGAGTCAATGTGATTGTGGACAAAGTTAAGGCTCACCTTGTATCTGTTGCTTGCATCATTGGTTATGGTCCGTGGCAGCCAGGCCTTTCTCTGCACAGTTTATAAGATAGAGATACTGGGTAAATGCTTCAATAGATGTCTGTGCACCTAGACAGTAGTTGGTATTGTGGTTCACTGGTTTTATACCATTGAGTTTTAAACGTTGAATTGTTTGTTGCTTTAATAGAAACAATAGAGTGACAGAGATAGAGACAGAAAGATAAGTAGACAGATAGAGGACTCTTATCTCTCATCCAGTGGTTCATTCCCAGTGTCTGCAACAGCTAGGCCTTGGCCAGGCCAAAGCCAGGAGCTGGGAACTCAGGCTGGGACTC
Source organism: Sylvilagus floridanus (assembly GCA_949820135.1). Classification (NCBI taxonomy): domain Eukaryota; kingdom Metazoa; phylum Chordata; class Mammalia; order Lagomorpha; family Leporidae; genus Sylvilagus; species Sylvilagus floridanus. The sequence goes on from OX463231.1 coordinate 92,417,698, forward strand.
CAATGCGGGTGGCAGGAACCCAACTGCTTGAGCCAACACTTGCTTCCTCCCAGGGTGTGCATTAGTAGGAAACTGGAATCGTGTGTTGATGTGAGAATCCCAAACAGTCATCTTAACCCCTATGGCAAATATCCACCCTAATGGACTGTTGAATTATTTTAATTCATTAGGATTTATTAATTTTGTTAGCTCTCTGTCTCTTTTTGGGAAAGAGGGCAGAGGTGGGAGGCTAGATATATGAAATGCAATAAAAATCAAGACCAGCTTCAAAGTGTCCAACACGGAACTCCAGGCTGTGGTCAACCTGGTTTTGAATCCCAGTGCTGCCACTTATTACTAATAAGTGATTTGTGGCCAGTGATTTAATTTCTTCAAGGCCTGATTTTTTACCTTTAATATAGTGATATTAATATTACATATTTCATAGAGTATTTTTAAGGATTAAATGAATATATCATGATTACTATTACATTTCAGAAAATATCCTCTTTCTTTTTTTAAAATATTTTATTTATTTATTTGAGAGATAGAGTTACAGACAGTGAGAGAGAGAGAGACAGAGAGAAAGGTCTTCTCTCCGTTGGTTCACTCCCCAAATCATCGCAACAGCCTGAGCTGCACCAATCCGAAGCCAGGAGCCAGGTGCTTCCTCTTGGTCTCCCATGCGGGTGCAGGGGCCCAAGCACTTGGACCATCTTCCACTGCTATCCCAGGCCACAGCAGAGAGCTGGATTGGAAGAGGAGCAACCAGGACTAGAACCGGTGCCCATATGGGCTGCCGGCACAGCAGGCAGAGGATTAACCTAGTGTGTAATGGTGCCAGCCCCAATATCCTCTTTCTTCTCCACATTCCCACCAACTCATTCCATTAGACATAACGTTAGCAAGTTCTTTCTTAGAATAAACTGCAAACATGATTTTCCATTGATAATTCCTCCGGAGATAATTTTTATCCCAATTCAAATGTGACAGTGTTGTACCAACTCATTTAAGTTCTTATCTTAATATTGTCAAATGGCATAAAATAAGAAAAAGAGAAGCTTTACTTGCATTTTAGTTCTTGAAACTACTCATAGAGACTACATTATAGCCAAGGTTTCTACCACTGTAGAGGTGAGTGTTGTGGAAATATGTCATAAGTAGATTTTTCCAGCTTCTGGGTCTATATAATTTGACTGGTGACATTTGGTGGCTAAGAAGACATATTGCTTTTGGCTAAAAGACCTTTGCAAAGACTGGCTATGATTGGGTGTTCTGATATCTCTGTCTTTCCACTCTGACCAACTTGAAAGGGACAGAGGTTCTACTGGTCTTATCCTATCTCCTGATTATGCTGATTCTCTCCAACTCCTAGTTGGGTCAAGCTTAGCCTCATTTTCAGGGCAGTGAAGGCTCAAGGCTTATAAGTAAATGAAGAGTTTCATTGTTAGGATAATGCACAGCTCTTGCATTTTAAGGAAGAGTTAAACAATGGTCAAATGACTGGACTCAGGTGCTTCTAGAAATATCAGTCAACAGTAGCTTGGAAACTTCCCAAGGATGTTATTCTAAGCTGGCCCAGAAATAATTATCTTACATCTTGGCAACTCTATTCAAGTAGTCTATTCTTGGGGGCAGAGATCGTGATTGGTGTAGCTTGAGTAAGGTGATTTCATTTACCTCACTCCCTTGATCCCCAACTTCATTAAGTCAGTGGGAGAGAGGAAGGTTGGTTCTATTTCCAGAAGAAGAAAAGACATCGGGGTTAAGTAGATCAAAGCAATATCCACCTCTTTTTTTTTTCTTCTTCTTCCTTTTTAAATGAGAAGCCCAAAAACCACTGGATGCTAACAAAGTCACATGAAAAAGCAGAGATGTTCCTCTTTGTTGTTCTTCATTAAACCTCACCAAAGCTGAATAATGTCTACAGTCACTAATGCCAATTCAGAGAAGCAATGTGACCAAAGGTACTTGGAAAAGCCAAGACAAGTGAGGAAGAGTTCTACAAGTTAAAGGTTGGTTCTTGTCTATTCCTACCATCAAATTATTTTAAATTCCAAGTACTTTTACAGAGATGATAATGCTGTCTCCCAAGAGACAGAGAAGCCCATGTGTCCATTCTTAAATATATTTTTTTGACAAGCAGAGTGGACAGTGAGAGAGAGAGACAGAGAGAAAGGTCTTCCTTTGCCGTTGATTCACCCCTCAATGGCCGCTGAGGCTGGCGCACTGCGCTGATCCAAAGCCAGGAGCCAGATGCTTCTCCTGGTCTCCCATGTGGGTGCAGGGCCCAAGCACTTGGGCCATCCTCCTCTGCACTCCCAGGCCACAGCAGAGAGCTGGCCTGGAAGAGGAGCAACCGGGACAGAATCCGGCACCCCGACTGGGACTAGAACCTGGGGTGCCGGCGCCGCAGGCGGAGGATTAGCCTAGTGAGCCGTGGCACTGGCCATTCTTAAATATTTTTGAATGTGCCTATGTGTAATGCTCTGTCAGATGATGCTGGAGCCACTGTTAGCTGGATCTAAGGGCAGTATTACCAGTGGCTCCTGTTGACAGCCAAAAAAACTGTTGCAAGCTACTATGATCAGCAAAGGTCAGCATCCTAGGCATCAAAGAGGGAAGAATATGTGTAGAATGGATAGGAATGGGAGAGGAGGAATGTGAGGAGTGTTACAGCAAGAGCTAGTCCTTGGACCAGTGCAAATTGTAATACATGTCATCTCTGGAACTATGCTGAAGGTCACTCATCCTATTTCATGTTTCCATAGCAACCCACCTCTTGCCACAAGGTAGTTTAGCATTTAGATTTTAGGAATGTGCCATTTCAATTCAATCCCAATTATAAATTGAAGGCTTTTATCTGTAGCATAGCTTATACAAAGGGGAACCCAAAGCTCCTAACCTAAAGTAGAGGGTTGAATGGTTTTTATTATTCTTTATTTTAGCATATAATAAAATAATAAATTGCAACCTTAGGGATATGAAGATGAAAACCTTTTTCACAGGCACAAGAATATGTTGATTTAAGAAACAATGGTGGCTTGCATGAATCTTGCAGATTTGCCAAATTGGTCTTAGAATTTTCTAAGTCTTCTGGAAGTATGCCTTACACAACTGGAAGTATTATACATGTGGAGGGCAAGGAAAATAATATGTTTGCTGTCAAACAAAGATTCCTTTCTGCTCAAATGGTGTTTGTTCTCTAAAGGGGAAAAGAAAATTAGTATTTATTGAGTGTCTACGAAGTGATTCTTGGGAATTTATTTTTATTGAGTGTCTACCAAGTAAATTAATATTTATTGAGTATTTACAGAATATCTCCTGGGAGGGAGAAATAAAGTCTATCATCCAAGCTGGATGGCCATTTTGATGCAAGCCAAAGTTATCATTTGGGGTTAACTGATGACCTGCTGGCTAATAAGCAATTGAAGAATCAAGCATCAAAGAGAAGCAAGAGAGGGAACAGATACACAAAGATGCAGAGGTGAACGACCAAGAAACTGCAGGGAAAGAAGGAAGGTGGCTGTGCATCAATGATCGCTGCATTTGATCTGTGAGGTCCATTTTTACCTTAGTTAGCTTGAGAAAGCTTCTGTCACTTTCTACTCAGTGTTTTCTGAGACAGTTAAATGATGTCAATTCTTAACAACTTTGCTGCTAATCTTACCTAAAACACGGGATGTGGGTTTATTGAAAACATTAAATTTTCACAAGAAAATTGTACAAGTCATTTGAGGAACAGATAAATCCATTGAACTGAGTTTTCAGTTAATCTCTTGGATTCTGTAACTAATCTAATTTCCTATAGTTTTCTGATGCTAACGCAATAGTGAACAAAGCCATGGAATTTCCCCTTGGGGAATTAGAAAGAGTACTGTGTAAATATTCTTACTGTGTCTGTGGTGGGCATATTCAGCAATTTCTGCCAGGTATCATCCAATAGAGGGTGTGTCGGGCCACTGAAGGTACCTATATTATTTACGTTCCCCAGAAAGACAGAAAATGAGGAAAATCATTCCTTCACAGGGTGGAAGAGGAGTTATCAGCTGCTTCCTAAGCCTTGCCAGACTCTTAAAAATATTTATTTATTTATTTATTTTAAAGCTGGTGTTACAGAGGGAGGAGTGAGGGAGAGAGAAAGAGAGAAGAGAGATCTTCCTTCCACTGGTTTACTTCCCAAATGGCCCCAACGGCCAACACTGGGTCAGGCTGAAGTCAGGTGCCTAGAACTCCATTCAGGTTTTCCACATCGGTGGCAGGAGCCCAAGAACCTTGGATCAGCATTCACTGCTTTTCCGAAGCAGATTAGCATGAAGCTGGAATGGAAGTGCAGTTTCTGGGACTTAAACTGGTGCTCCAGGATGGGATGCTGGTGTCACAGGCAGTGGCTTAACTCATCCACCATAGCACTAGTCCCAAGCCTTGTCAGACTCTTGAGAGAAACATATGGCTACCTGAAGATAGGATTTAGGATGATGCAGAAAAGATAAACCTTTTTTTAAAAAGTTTATTTATTTATTTATTTATTTATTTTGAATATGTATTTGAGAGAGAGAGAGAGAGAGAGAGATATCTTCCACCTGCTAGTTCACTTGCCAAATGTTCACAACATTCAGGACTGGGCCAGGACAAAGCCAGGAGCCAGGAACTCCATCCAGGTCTCTAACGTGGGTAGCAAGGGCCCAAGTACCCAAGTCATCTGCTGGTTCCCAGGGTGCACATTAGGAGGAAACTGGATCAAAAGTAGACATGGAACTCCATCCTAGGCACTCTAAAAAGGACTGTGGGCAACTCAAGCGATGACTTAACTCCTTGTACCACAAAAGCTGCTTCAGATATACCTTTAAAATATTTAAATTATGGGAGCTGGCACTGTTGTGTAGCAGGTTAATCTACTGTCTGCAGTGCCAGCTTCCCATATGGGGTCAAGTCCTTGGCTGCTCCACTGCTGATCCAGCTCCCTGCTGGGGGCCTGGGAAAGCACCCACGTGGGAGACCCAAGGAGGCTGCTGGCTCCTGGCTTTGAATCAGCTCTGCTCTGGCTATTGTAGCCATTTGGAGAGTGAACCAGCAAATGGAAGACTCTCCCTTTCTCTCTCTCTCTCTTTCTCTCCCCCCGCCCCACCTTCTTCTCTCTCTGTATCTCTACTTTTCAAATAAATAAAAACATCTTTAAAAATATATTTAAAATATGAAGTAACTTAACCAGGAAAGGACAACAACCTAAGCCTCATTCTACTTCAGTGCACATCACACCATTAAGATAGACTACATGCTCGTTTCACTATATTTACCTTCTCTATTGGGAGTTTGGATCTGGATGGCTAGCTCCCAGCATCGCTTTTATTAGGAGACTTAGAATTAGGCTTCGCTCTGGAGAGTAGACTGTTTTTCAGAATTTCTACCTCCCCTAAGCTTTCTGGGTCAAAAATCATAAGCTGGGAATTGGCAAAATAGCACTAAAAATATCATCTCCATTAGGATTACTTTGAGATGCTGGAGAGTCTGTAATTCTGTTGGGTTATATTTCTGCAATTGATTTTATATTAGCTTCCAAGAGTTTGTTAGGCTGGATAAACTGTCCACTGAATATCTCTGGAGGCTCTGACAATTTTCCACACTGAATATTTTTCCTTTTGTATAGCATTTATCCTGCCCTAAAAAACATCAAGAAGCTGCCTCAGAGAGCCCAGGCCACAGCTTTTTAATAACTCTGGAAAACAAGTAGAGTACACATTTATTCTTCCATTTCACTGGTGGGGAAACCTGAGATTCAAAGAAATTATGTAACCTTCCTCAGATCACGCAAATAGTTCGTGGCAGAAGTGGCATTTGAAGTTAAGACACCTCTCTCTGTTAAATATCCTAAACAGCAGCTAAGCACGTTGGGTCTAGATTATTACACTAAGTATGACCATTTTGGTGAATTAATCAATGTATATGATTATATATATACACATATATATGATTATATATAATGAATCATTCATTTTATAATATTTAAGTTTTAACTGTGTGCTAGAGTCTATTTTAATGATTTATTGGTAGAGATGGGTGAATGTTATGGTGCACTTAAGATGCCAGATGGGACATTTGCCTTTCACATCAGAGTGCCTGGTTTAAGCCTAGTTCTTCTTCTTCTTCTTCTTCTTCTTCTTCATTTATTTGAAAATCAGAGTTATGCAGAGAGAAGAAGAGGCAGAGCGGCCGGTGCTGTTGTGCAGTGGGTTAACGCCCTGGCCTGAAGCGCCAGCATCCTATATGGATGCTGGTTCAAGACCCGGCTGCTCCACTTCCAATCCAGCTCTGCTGTGGCCTGGGAAATCAGGAGAAGATGACCCAAGTCCTTCCTTGGGCCCCTGCACCCATGTGGGAGACCTGGAAGAAGCTCCTGGCTTCAGATTGCCCCAGCTCTGGCCGTTGCTGCCAACTGGGGAGTGAACCATCGGATGGAAGACTTCTCTCTCTCTCTCTCTGCCTCTCCTCTCTCTGTGTAACTCTGACTTTCAAATAAATAAATAAATCTTTAAAAAAAAATAATAAGAAGAAGATGGTGAGAGAGGGGGGAGGGTCTTCCATCCACTGGTTCATTTCCCAATTGGCTGCCAATGGCTGGAGCTGCACCGACCCAAAGCCAGGAGCCAGGTCTCCCATGCAGAAGTAGGGGCCCGAGAACCTGGGCCATCTTCTGCTGCTTTCCCAGGCCATAGCAGAGAGCTGGATCAGAAGTGGAACAGCCGGGGTTCGAACCGGTGCCCATATGGGATGCCGGCACTGCAGGTGGTGGCTTTACCCGCTACCCCACAGCGCCGTCTCTCCCCTGCCCCCCAGTTATTCTTCTGGTACAGCTTCTTGCTAATTCCTAAATTAATTAATCTCAGTTTAAAGCAGACAGCACACATTGAATTAGAATATCTTGGACCAAAATCACATTTCTGTGCTTGGGAAGGCAGCAGATGACAGTTCACATACTTGAGTCCCTGCCACCCATGTGAGAGACCTGGAAAGAGTTACAGGCTCCAGGTTTTGGCCTGGTCCAGACTTGGCTATTTGGGGAGTAGACCAGTGGAGGGGATGATCTCTCTCTCTCTCTCTCTCTCTCTTTCTCTGTCACTATACATCTCAAATAAATAAATAGTTTTTAAAAAACTGGTCAATATGGGCAAAAACATCAAACTGGTCATATTCATAAACACAAGGACACTCTATTTCTTCCACTGATTGTCTTCCTTAGCTTCATCTTCGTGATAGTTATGTCTAGGTATGGCGGAATCCTACGTATAAATGAGCAAAATGTTCCACAAAAATACTTTCAGAAAAATGTTCTTGAAAGTCCTTTAGCAAAGTTATCTTTAAAGTCCTTTAGAAACATGCCATCTTGGAGAATGTGCTGTTTGGCCAGTTTTCTCCCCAACCGTTTCCATTCCCTTTGTTGATTGCTAGTGAAAGTAGAGATCAGCGTACAGCATCTTTTATGAAATGTGTGCTGGAATCATATCATAGCTGGCAAGATGCTCACATCATGGGAGGAGACACAGAACCAAGACTGGCTGTGGGGAGAGCTATTTATATCTGCCATACCAAATGGAGTGCAGAAAGGGCAGATCCACCTAAGCAACTGAAGCTGTTACTGTCTTCTTGCATGAGCCAAGTGTCTGAGTGATGAATCCCCGCTCTGTTCAGCCTCTCCCCTAAAACTCAGGCTACTGCTAATTTTTCTCTTGTTAACTATTCTAATGAGATTTCTTAGTTAATACTCTTTGGCTGTAACTGCCAGAGTCCAAATCAAGCTAATATTCAAAAAAGAGGAGAAATCATAAAGATATGGAAGTTTCTGACCAAATTGGAAGATGAACATGATGAATATTCATTGATTCCCTTCCTAACATATACTTTCTTTACCAAGGTTTCTCTTTGGGGATCTGTATGGATATGGGCAGCTAACTCCAGCTCTGACTCTGAAGATGGAACATGGAATATGGAGTCATCCAGAAAATATAGTCCACCCAGTTCCCCACCTCCATGGCTACAATGATTGATGTTGAGATGGACATGAGCCTCATGCCAGAACAGTCAAGATGATTCTTTGAACTGCAGTGAGATCTTTTCTTCTGGATGACAGAAAACAGGCACATGGCTCTGAGGGCTTCAGCCAACCATTGTGACCTCGGCATGCTGAAGAAATGCAAAAGTACTAGGTCCTTGGAGTATCTTTGACCCACATGATCAAGTCTCACCTGAAATGAGATTTCTGTCATTTCAGTTATGTAAGCCAGGAAAATCTCCCTCTCTCTTTCTCCTGTTCTCCTTCCATCTCTTTCTCTCTCCCTGCCTCTTATCCTTTTCTCCTCCCTCCTCTTCTCCTCCCCCTCTTTTTTTCTCTCTCTCTTCATTTCCCTTTCCTCCTTCCTTTCTCTTCATCTACCCTGTCTCCTCTTTGTCTTTTCCTCTCCTTTTTCCTTTCTTTTTACTTTTCAGATCACCAGTCACTGGCCTTAAGGCAAAACACAAATCCCCAGAATTACTGATAATTCCTAAATTAATTAATCTCAGTTTAAAGCAAACAGCACACGTTGAATTAGAATATCTTGTACCAAAATCACATTTCTGGAAGCAACATTTTTTTTTTAATTTAGAGAGAGAGAGGGATCTTCCATCTGCTAGTTGACTCCCCAAATGCCTGCAACAGCAAGGGCTGAGCCAGGCGGAAGTCAGGGGCCTAGAACTCAATCCAGGTCTCCCATATTGGTGATAGGGACTCAAGTATTTAACCACTATCTGTTGCTCCCAGGGTGTGCATTAGCAGGAAGTTGAAATTAGAGCAGAGCTGGGACAGACTTGAACCCACATACTCCAATACTGAATGTAGGCATCCCAAACAGCATCTTTAAGATCTAGGCCAGGGACTGGTGCTGTGGTGTAGTGAATAAAACCACCAACTTCAGCACCTGCATCCCATGTGAGTGTGGGTAATGGCTGTAGTCCCAGCTGCTCCACTTCTGATCCAGCTCCCTGCTAATGAACCTGGGAAAACAGTGGAAGATGCAACACATACTTGGGCCTCTGCACTCACGTAGGGGACCTGGATGAAACTCCTAGTTCCTGGCTTTGCATCGACCTAGCTCTCGCCATTGTGACCATTTGGGGAGTGAACCAGCAGATGAAAGATTCTCTCTGTCTCTGTCTCTCTCTCTCAACTCTGCCTTTCAAATAAGTAAATAAATATTTTTAAAAAGAGATCTTGGCCAAATACCCACCCTTGGAAGCAGAAATTTGATTGGTTTGATCCACAGTCACCCTGAGGGAACAGTGGAGAGAGTGACAGGCAGAAGGACATACAAACTCCACTATCCATCCACCACACTGGTTATATAGAGGAGGCTGGATAGAGCTCGGATCAAACTTGTATCTTGGTTAACCAAGACAGTCAAGGACCCCAAGATCAAAATGAACTGAAAGCAATGAAAGTTTGTTTTAAATGAAAGATAGGTTGTCAGCAGACAAATTCTCTCATTACTTGGTTTTTCTTCAATAGAAATGAGAAGAAAACATGTTCTTATGAAGAAGTGTATGTGGTGCAAGATTTCACCAAGCAAACCAAAGGCAATTCCTAGAAGCTTTTTGAAAAGAAAATGCTATAATTCTTATAACCACAAGAAATGAAAGATGGATGGCAGAAAGCAAATGGTGAAAGAAAAAATAAAGGGTAGCGTGAGCACTTGAAGACTTCCGTTCAGACAAGTTGCTGAAAAGGATTACCTGTTGATTTAGGAAAGATTGGGTTTCTAAAATTATGATGATTTTGTAATTAAAGTGCTATGAATTTCTTTAAATCTGGCTCTCACAAAAAGTTTCTGGCTCAAGACGGTGTGTTATGATTATACTGTTGTGGCGGTAGACATGGTTCAGGAATGTCCTGTGCTCCGTTGAGCTCATTCTACTAGTTCAGAAATGTTTCCTATTCTTATTCATTTCAAGTTTCCTTGGGGACGGGAGAGCTTTGAAGTTCAGAAAATTTTACTTGGTCTCATTTCCAAAAGGTATTCTTAATGAGCAGATATTTTCCATAGAACCAAAGGATTGCTTTTTCAAAAATATTTTACAATTTTGCTATAGTCAGAATTCTCTCAATTCATCAGAAACCCAATCCAAAATTGCTTAAGCACAAAATACTTCTCCTGTGTCTGAGAAGGCTAAGCTTGGGTATGCTTCAGAGGTAAGTTTATATTTTAAGTCATCAATAGATATTGACAAGCATTAAGATTTTAGATGTTCTAATATATATGCACCCATGTTTGTAACAGCATTATTCACAGTAGCCAAAAGGTAGAAACAGCCATAGATATGCTGACAGATGACAAGGTAAAGAAAATGTGGCATATACATACAAAGGAATAGGATCCAGCCCTAAAAAATGATCCGAGGGCCAGTGTTGTGTGTGGCTCAGTGGGTTAAGCTGCCACCTGCAATGCTGGCATCACATATGAGTGCTGGTTCAAGCTCTGGCTGCTCCGCTTCTAATCCAGCTCCCTGCTAATGCACCTGGGAAAGCAGTGAAAGAGTTCTCAAGCACTTGGGCCTGTGCTACTCACAGGGGAGACCTGAATGGAGTTCTAGGCTCCTGGCTTTGCCCTGGCCCAGCCCCAGCCAGTGTGGCCATTTGGAGAATGAACCAGCAGAGAGAATATTTCTCTCTTTCTGTATTTCTGCCTCTTATTTATAAATAAATAAATCTTTAAAAAAAAAAAAAACCTCTGCTATATGCCACAATATGGGTGAGGCTTGAAAGCATTATACCATGTGAAATAAGCCAGACACAAAAGTTAAAAATATTGAATGATTTCATTTATGTAAAATGTCCAGAATCAACAATGTCAAAGAGGCAGAACACCGGCTTCTAGAGAAAGATGAGGTGGGGAGTAACTGTTGAGTAGGTACAGAGTTTCCTTTGGAGGTAGTAAATGTTTGGGAGCTAGATAGAAATGGTAGTTGTACAAATTTTTCAGATTTCTAAATATTTCTGATTTAGATACTTTAAAATGATTGATTTTATGTTTTGTGACTCTGATGTCAATGAAAGTAAAGAAAAGCTTTTAAAAAGTTCTAAAATGTTCTATCCTTGGTAACAAATAGGATTTTAACTGCAGCCATAATATAGCAGTGCTTTTTTTTTTTTTTTTTTTTTTTTACTGGCAGAGTGGACAGTGTGAGAGAGAGACAGAGAGAAAGGTCTTCCTTTGCCGTTGCTTCACCCCTCAATGGCCGCTGCAGCTGGCTCACTGCGCTGATCCGAAGGCAGGAGCCAGGTGCTTCTGGTCTCCCATGGGGTGCAGGGCCCAAGCACTTGGGCCATCCTCCACTGCCCTCCCTGGCCACAGCAGAGAGCTGGCCTGGAAGAGGGGCAACTGGGACAGAATCCGGCGCCCCGACTGGGACTAGAACCCGGGGTGCCAGCGCTGCAGGCAGAGGATTAGCCTATTGAGCTGCGGCGCCGGCCTTGGCTTACCTTTTTAATGTATGATTTTTAATATTTTTCATAGATTAAGGTTGCAAGAATAGAATAAATAACTTCTACAAGCACTTCACCCATATTTCCCAGTTAGGAACTTGGAAATTTTACCACCTTCACCTGATTATTCTCTCACTTTCTCTTGGAAGTAGAGCAGCCGAGGCTCTAACTGGCACCCATATGCGTGGCTTTACCTGCAGGCGGTGGCTTTACCCACTATGCCACAGCGCTGGCAAACCACCCTCTGCTCCCTGCCCACCCACCAAGAGATTTAAAGGCGCTGAGTTAAGTATTTACCAGTTGCCAATTAAGGGCTGTTGGGATGTCTGGCTTGCTGCAAGGAGAATGGGCATGGTTCTCTCTCTCTCTCTCTCTCTCTCTCTCTCTCTCTCTCTCTCTCTCTCTCCCCCCCCCTTCCTTTACTTCTTGTGCTCACTTTTGCTATCTCTAGCTCCATTTCTATTTTGTATTATTGAGAAGGTCTGCAACTCTCATAATCTATTAGACTATGAATAATAGTAGAAATTGAGTCAATGGAGAATCAAAATACAAATTTTGTTTAATTGTGTTGTCTCCAAAATTCAGGTGTTGCCAGTGTGATGCTATTTACAGATGGGGCCTTTAGTAAATGATTGTAAAAGAGACTTCACAGAGTGTTAGCTACCTCGCCCTCCTGCCCTCTGCTATGTAAGGACATCTCAGCAAGGCCTTCAGCAGACAAAATGCCAATTGCTTGATGTTGGACTTCCTACCCTCCAGAACGGTAAGAAATACATTTCTGTTCTTTTTAAATTGCCCAGTCTCTGTCACTTAGTTATAGCCACAAAATAGAAATTATTACAAGCCACTGCCTTTTCTTAAGTGGACCTAACTGTGGTTTTGGGGATGATTGGAGAATGGGAAAGGAGTGATAAGGTTGTGGTGAAGGAGGACGTTCTCAAACAGCTTTGCTAAGGGATGGGTGGCTGCCAGGATGTGTTCTAGGAACACCAGCTCAGGAAACAGAGGACATGCTGGCTCCAATCCAGCTTCTTAAGCGCAGGGGCCTCCTAATAAACTGCCAACCCCATCTGCCCACATTTCTGGTTCTTCTTTGTGCTGTGTTTTCTGTTCACTGCTTTTGAAGATGACACCACTAAGTAATGTGCCCCAGCTGGGAATGCAGGTGTTGCCGATAAGACCAGTGGGGCACAGCAGTCTCCCCATACTGGGAACATATGGTGTTTTCTCTTTATTTTGGGCCTGCGGTTGCCATTCATAGCCTGATGTTGGGTGCTGTTGGTTATTAGACTCATGGGTTTGCTCATTAAGAGTCATTTCTTATCGTCCCAAGTGCAAGAGCCTCTCAAAGCCACAGTAGACATTTCTCTATTGCAACACAGCCTACAGGACTCATAGTCATTGTGGGGAAATATAATCCAGCTTCATTCATACTAATCCTGTTGATATAACTGTTTCAATAAACATGCATGTTTTTAGCTGTTTTTTTTAAAGAAAAGTGCTGTGACTTTAGAAATGCTTTATTATTTTATCTCCAGAATCCATTGAAGATGACATTTTCAGATAATTATTTGAAAAATAAATGCAATTGTATGTGGAATAAAAACAAGAACTTGACAATATTACTTTATGAAATTAGTTAACACAAATTTTACGCTTGTAAATCTGTACTGACGACTTGAGTTTAGATTACTTCAGTCAATCAGAACTTGGCAATGTCCCCATCCCAGACAAATCATATAGAGAAGTTTGTGTTCACCAGGCATTAGAATTTGTAACAATTTCAGCTCTCCTCAAAGCAGAACCTGAGAGGAATATGGGTGGCAATCATGTGTTGATGGAGATGAGATACCAGCAGATGGGATGGGAGGGTGGAGAAGTGAGACAAGGAAGGGAAGGAAGCCAACAAAAAATGTGTTTGTTACCACTGTGGACAACTAGAGCTTAATCCTATTAAAGCACTCTTGGTAGAGCACAGACCAACCACTTAGAAGCAATGATCCCATCTGAGATTTTTTTTTTTAAAGATTTTATCTGTTTACTTGAAAGTCATGGTTACAGAGAAGCAGAGGCAAAGAGAGAGAGGTCTTCCATCTGCTGGTTCACTCCCCAGTTGGCTGCAATGGCTGGAGCTGCGCCAATCCGAAGCAAGGAGCCAGGAGCTTCCTCCAGGTCTCCCACATGGGTGCAGGGGCCCAAGGACTTGGGCCATCTTCCACTGCTTTCCCAGGCCACAGCAGAGAGCTGGATTGGAAGAGGAGCAGCCGGGATGAGAACCAGTGCCCATATGAGATGCCAGCACTTCAGGCCTGGGCATTAACCTGCTGTGCCACAGTGCCGGCCCCATATGCTAATTTTAAAAATTAAATATTTGTAAGAAAAGAATAAAGTAATGTGAGTATATATATATATATATATATGAGAGTACTTCAAAAATTTTATAGGAAAATTGAATTAAAAAATAATATGCATTCTCCATGAACTTTCTTAAGCATCCTCATATATCTTCAATGTTGGGGAGTTGTAACAAGGCCAAAATGTAAATGAATCTGTGCAAAAAGTAGGAAATTTTGAAAAAAACAAAGCCTCAAAAACTATGTATCTATTTGCCTTGTGAATCTCATTTGAGACTTCACCAATTCTCTAGTGACCTCTGGTATTTCAGCAATGATTCGGCAGTTCAAAGGCTCACCCACACTTTTCAGTGGTGCCAGCGTAGACAGGCAGCATACCATATCCTGTGTCTTAGAATGTGATCACCCCATTTCAGCAGATCCAATAGCTGTCTCAGTATGCTACCACCATATTTCAATTCATCTAACCCAAACAAGAGGTATGACCCTTACCCCAGCCCAAGGTACTATTTTCACGATCCAAAAATATATAACCTGTACCAGTAGGATTTAGCAAATAACTGGAGGGCATTTCCTGGCAGTGTGACCAACAGAAAACAAGTTGTCAAGTTAGTTCTGGGGAGAGTTGGTAGAGGTGCCATCAGGCAGTTAGGAGCTGAGGAATTCCCAGTGTAGCTGAGGCAAGGAGGAGATGAAGGGCCATTCTATAGCCTGCGTTCCCTGGGAAGCAGACCCTAAGGTGGAGTGGAATGTGCTTGATGTTTCCTGGGCAAATGTTCTTGAATTCAGTGCCTAAAGAAAGGAAGGAGAAGGAAAGTAGACAAAGAAAGGAGGTAGACAAAGAAATCTGTGACGTGGGGCTAATGATAGACTCAACCAGTCAGTTCATGGGAATGTCAGAAGCCATAATGGGCCTTCAGAATTGTGCTGAATACCACTGAGGTTGATAAGTTAATGAGCATGGACTGCCCTTGGGAGAGAGTATATTGGTCCATTTTCTGTTGCTATAACAGAATACCTGAAGTTAGGTAAAATATAAAGAAAAAAGGTTTATTTAGCTCACATTTCTGGAGGCTCACAGTCCAAGATCAGGCAGCTCTATAACTGTTTCTGGTGAAGGCCTAATGGCTGATAGTGTTGTGGGATCCCATGTTCAAGGTAGAGATTACATGATGAAACAGGCAGTCAAGAGCAGCGAGAGGCACCATTCTTGCTCTTTTATGATAACCTTTCTCTCTCAGGAAGTAACTCAAGGTCCTATGAGAACTCAATAATTTCTTCCAAGAACAGTGCCTCTAACAATCTAAGGACCTTCCGCTAAGCCCTGCCTTTTAAAGTTCTCACCACTTCCCAACACCCTGCACCCTGATGACCAAGTTTCCAACATATGAATTATATCCAAACCATAGCAGGGGTACACCTTAGATGAGATAGTTCCCTGTGGCTAAGGCAATCCCTAAGGCATACATGACTCAGAAGTACATCTTGTGAGCTACAGATCTGCACACAACTGCAGATCTCTTTACATTCCTTTTCCATTCCAAAAGGGATGAAGAGCTTGAGAGCCACAGGTGGGAACCTAGAGGGCCTGATGATGATGGCTCTTGAAAAGTCACAGTACCAAAGTTTATGTCACCACTTTTATAATTTTACCAAGGTCTGATCCTTATCCTAGAAACAGCTCCATGAATAGTTGATTCCAGATCTTTAAACTTGGCTGTGTCCTCCTTTTTTCTACCCATTAATGTCTTCCTCACATTTCGCACAGTAGTGTGGATGTCTTTTCCTTATACTTTGAAAGATGATTTTCCTCCTCTTCTTTTATTACATAGTTCAATGTTTATGAAAAGGCTTTTCGGAATGGATGCAAGAACAATGTAATTTAAAGATTTTAAAGCCAAAAGACTTTGGAAGAAAAAGCGTTTCAGGTCTTTGAAAAATAGAAGGCAGCCAATGGCTTGAACTACTAAGATTTTCTGGGCATAAAAACTCAAGAATATTGGAATGAGTCTTTTCCTCTTTCTCTCCTTCCTCTGAATACAAATTGTTCCATAGGTCAAATCCTGCAATGGAAAAGACTTCAAATTTGATCTCCAAAGCTATAATTTATCTCTAAAAATTTAGAGGAAGTAAAAACAAGAAGAAAAACATCAGAAGAGTGAAATTTTGCATTTGTGATGTTGGAAAAGTATGAGATTAAAAGCCAAGAAACTTGGGTTTCTGGTCCTGACACTGACATTAAAAGTAGTCGTGTGACCTTGAACACAGAACTGACATTTTCTTGGCTTCTCCTAGGAAAGGAGGAGCACTGGGCCCATTTGTCTCAAAGTCCTTTCCATTGCCCCCTACCCCACCATCCTCATTTTCAAACCTGTAAAGCAGTTTCTTCTTAGTTTTCCTTCATCCCTTTGAGTTCAGAGTGGAGTTGGGTTGTGTCTTGTCTTTGAGTTAACATTTGTGTAACCAGAATGGCTTTTTGATAACTTGTGAATAATAGTTTGCCAGTCCACATTTCTTTTTAATGCTTAGATTCTATTTTGGGGGGCTGGAGCTGAGATGTAGTGGGTAAAGCTGCCACCTACATCGCTGGCATCCCATATAGGCACCGGTTCAAGTCCCAGCTGCTCCACTTCTGATCCAGCTCCTTGCTAATGTGCCTGGAAAAGCAGTGGGAGAAGCCCAAGTACCTGGGCTCCTATTACCCACATAGGAGGCCAGGAAGAAGCTCCTGGCTCCTGGCTTCAGTGTGGCACAGCCCATTGTTGCAGCCATTTGGGGAGTGAACCAGCAGTTGGAAGATCTATTTATTTGTCTCTTTATCTTTCTCTCTCTCTCTCTCTCTCTGTAAATCTGCTTTTCAAATAAACAAATCTTTAAAAAAACTATTCACATAATTGTGAGAAATGATAGCTCACCCATGTGCAGAACTATGTTGAAGTCAGCAATGTACTTGCACATACAGTAACTCATTTGAGCCTCATAAATGTTAACAGCCCTATTAAAGTAGCTAAGGGGACTGGCATGGTGGTACAGTGGGTTAAGCAACTGTCTGCTTTTTTTTTTAAAGGATTTCATAAGATTTTTTTTTTTTTACAGGCAGAGTGGACAGTAAGAGAGAGAGACAGAGAGAAAGGTCTTCCTTTGCCGTTGGTTCACCCTCCAATGGCTGCCACGGATGGCGTGTTGCGGCCGGCGCACCACGCTGATCCAATGGCAGGAGCCAGGTGCCAGGTGCTTTTTCCTGGTCTCCCATGGGGTGCAGGGCCCAAGCACTTGGGCCATCCTCCCTGCAGTCCCGGGCCACAGCAGAGGGCTGGCCTGGAAGAGGGGCAACCGGGACAGAATCTGGCACCCCGACCAGGACTAGAACCCAGTGTGCCGGCGCCGCAAGGCGGGGGATTAGCCTGTTGAGCCACGGCGCCGGCCTTCATAAGATTTTTTTTTAAAAAAATTATTTATTTGAAAGGCAAAGTTACAGAGAGAAAAGGAGAGACATACTGAGAGAAAATCCTCCATCCAATGGTTCACTTCCAAAATGACTTCAATGGCTAGGACTGGGCCAGGCTGAAGCCGAGAGCCAGGAGCTTTTTCCACATCTCCCATATGTGTTCAGGGGTCCATGTACTTGGGCCATGTTCTGATGCTTTCCTAGGCACATTAGCAGGGAGCTTGATCAAAGTGGAGCACCGGGGCTCAAACTCGGGCCCATAGATGGTGCTGGGCACTGCAGGCAGCCGCTTAACCTGCTGCACCACAGCACTGGCCCTTGAAGCACTGGTTTGAACCCTGGCTGCTCTGCTTTGAATCCAGCTCTGTGCTAATATCCTGGTACAACAATAGGTAATGGTCCAAGTACTTGGGCCTCTGTTGTCCATGTGATAGACCTGGATGGAATTTCTGACTAATGGCTTTGCCCTGTCCTAGTCTTGGCCATTACCACCATAGGAGGATGAACCAGTGGATAGAAAGTTTCTCTCTATAGCTCTCTGTCTGTTACTCTGCCTTTCAAACAAATAAGTAAATCTTAAAAAAAAAAAACCTAAAAAGTAAGTTGGGAAAATAGTAATACTTTTGCCTTTTGCTGCTTGAGAAAGAAGCTTAGAGACCTTTAGTTAGTTCATGTTTCAAGATTCATTCAGGGCTGGTGCCGTGGCTCACTAGGCTAATCCTCCACCTGCGGCGCTGTCACCCCGGGGTTCTAGTCCCGGTTCGGGCGCCGGATTCTGACCTGGTTGCTCCTCTTCCAGTCCAGCTCTCTGCTGTGGCCCGGGAGTACAGTGGAGGATGGTCCAAGTCCTTGGGCCTTGCACCCGCATGGGAGACCAGGAGGAAGCACCTGGCTCCGTATCGGTGCAGCACGCTGTCCGTAGCAGCCATTTGGGGGATGAGCCAACAGAAAAAGGAAGACCTTTCTCTCTGTCTCTCTCTCTCACTGTCTAACTCTACCTGTCAAAAAAAAATTTATTCAGTTGCAAGTTCTTCCTGGAAATTCAACTCAAAACTGGCCCAACCATGTATTTGTAGAATTCAATGACAAGGTTTCAGGTTCAGTTGAATCAAGGAGCTCAAACTATTGTTTCTCTCCATAATCTGGCTACTCTTTTCTGTGTATATTTATTAATCAAATCAATACATAATTATTGAACACATGCTATGTGTAATTCATTGTTATAGTCACAAAGAGTAAAACAACATTTATTTAGGACAACAAGTAAACACATAGTTGTGTTAAAAAAAATCCATTTAATGAATTTACATTCATACATTCATCAGCATACTCAAAATTTTCTAGAGAAAGGAGAAGGCATGAGCAAACAGATATGTAATATATGCTATTATAATAATCGAGGGAAGAAGAAATAATGGATTGAAAAAGCCTAGTGAAGCCAATGAGAAATAATTGGATTTTAGATATTCTTTGAGGGTACATTGGAAAGGATTCCTGGTGGTTTGGATGTGTGATGTGAAAGGAAGAGAAAAATAAAAGATAACATCATGGTTTCTGCTCAAAGAAAGTGGGTCAATAAAAGAATCTTCTATGGAATGGAAAAAACAATTCAAAGCCTATGTTTGTTATGTTTCCAAAGAGTTGCTCTTGGACATGTTAAGTTATGACACCTATTTGACATTTAAATGAAGCTATTAAGCAAATTGTTGAGTACACACATCTGGCCTTTGAAAGAGAAGTTGAGGCTGTAGCCCAGCATGTATGGGTGTGTAGTTATGATGTCTAAGCTTCAGTTCTGTGGCTTAGATGCTCACTCCAAGTTCAGTAGAGAAGAAAAAGCTTGAGGGCTAGAGTTGTGGCGTAGCAGTTAAAGCCACTGCTTGCAACACCAGCATCCCATGTGGGCACCGGTTCATGTTCTGTCTGCTCTACTTCTGATCCAGTCCCCTGCTAATGGCATGGGAAAAGTAGCAGAAGATGGTCCAAGTGCTTGGGCCACTGCTGCTCTCATGGGAGACCTCAAAGAAGATCCTGGTTCCTGGTTGCTGATTTCAGCCTGGCCTAGCTATGGCCATTGTGGTAGTGAACCAGTGGACAGAAGACCTCTCTCTCTGTCTCTCCCTCTCACTTTGTAGCTTGACTTTCAAATAAATAAAGAAAAGAAGAAGGAAGGGAGGGAGGAAAGAAGGGAGAGAGGAAGGGAGGGAGGGAGGGAGGGAAGGAGGGAGGAAGGAAGGAAGGAAGGAAGGAAGGAAGGAAGGAAGGAAGGAAGGAAGGAAGAAAATGAATGCTTGTATGTGTTCAACTGACCAGAAAGTTAAATTTATCTTGATTACCTTGGATCATTGTCATCCCCTGAGCCAGTCACTGTGACTAGTGTAAGGGAAGCTCTGATTGGTTATACCTATGTCCCAGAGTCACCAATTGAGCCAGAGTAGACCTAGCACATGAACTGTGAGTAGAAGGATTGCTTCTTTAGAGAATTGCAATCAGAGGTTTTGAAGAAATGCTGGGAGGCAGGAAACAAAACAAAAAAAATAGGTTATAAAGATTTGGATCTCAAGAGAAGTTTCATCTCTCTTACTAATAAGAAGACTCTCACTTTTTTTTTTTTCTTTTTTATTTGAAAGAGGGGAAGAGAGTGCTGGGTCCAGGAGCTTCATCCAGATCTCCCATGTTGGGGCAGGAGCCCAAGCACTTGAGCCATCCTCCATTGACTTCATATAAAGAGGGGAAGAGAGAGACAGAGAGAGAGATTGATCTTCCATCTACTGGTTTTCTACCCAGATCGTTGCAAAGGCCAGAGCTAAGCCAGGCTGAAGCCAGCAGCTAGGAGCATCACCTGGGTCCCCCATGTGGCTGGCAGGGGCCCAAGCACTTGGGCCATGTTCTGCAGCTTTTCACAGGCCATTAGCCGGGAACTGGATTGGAAGTGAGCAGCCAGAACATGCCCATGTAGGATGCTAGGCATCGCAGGTGATGGCTTTACCAGCTACACCAGCCCCAAGATTCAGACTTTTATAGTAAAATTTCTATAGGGAAAAACTCCACATGGTAAGTTAATAAATGACACCAAGCAAAGCAAGGAAACATCTAAACAAGAAATCAAACACTGATTTGTATCTTACTCCTTGTTTTGTTAGGAACTTCATTTCTGTCATCTATTGTAGCATGTAACAAAACAGATAGTGACTTAAAACAACATTTTAGTATATTTAGGTTTGTGCAGGTTGACTGATCTCAACTGGGCAGTTCTCTGGTTTGACTTGGGTTGTAGTTCGGTGGTGGATAAAACTGGAGTTATTTGTCATTTTATTGACTAACATAAGTCCCAGGCCACCCCAGATTCAATGTGAGAGTGGGGAGAGGGCCACATCAAGAGCATGGCTACCAGGAGTAGCCATGAGTAGTCATGAGTAGTTCATTAGTGGTCCTTCTTGGAGATCCACTACCACAATTGCAACATGTGACACCCAAAAGTTGTTTAGTCAAGACTAACCTCTCTTAACAGCTGTTTATATGGCACTGGACTCAAAACATGCTTTTTAAAGAAAGTATATTACAAAAGTCAATAAATTTAGAGACTCCCACGTTAGAGTACCTGGGTTTACTATCTGGCTCAGGCTCCTGACTCCGGCTTCCTGCTGATGTGAACCTTGGGAAACAGCACCGATGGCTCAAGTAACCGGATTCCTGACACGCTTATAGGAGCTCTGGATAGTGTCAGATAGTGGCTTTAGCCTAGCTCTGAAGTGGCTTTTGAAGGCATTTGTGAAGTGAACCAGCAAATGTGAGCTCTCTCTGTTTCTCAAATAAATAAAAAAATTAGAAATACATATTCTTTTTAAAAATTAAATGCAATAACTTTTTTCTTCTTTTTTTTATGCACTTGGGCCATCCTCTACTGTTTTCCCAGGCCACAGCAGAGAGCTAGATTGGAAGAGGAGCAGCCGGGACTAGAACCGGCGCCCATATGGGATGCCGGCACAGCAAGCAGAGGATTAAACTACTGCGCCACAGTGCCAGCAAATGCAATAATTTTTAAGATTTATTTATTTGAGAGGCATAGTTAGAGAGAGAAAGAGGAAAATACAGAAAGAGATCTGCAGTCTTCTAGTTCACTCCCCCAAATGGCCACAATGGCTGGTGCTGGGTCCAGGAGCTTCATCCAGATCTCCCATGTTGGGGCAGGAGCCCAAGCATTTGAGCCATCCTCCATTGACTTCATAGGCCATTAGCAGGGGGCTGAATGAGAAGTGGAGAGGCTGAGACTCCGACCAGTGCCCATATGGGATGCCAGAGTTGAAGGTGGTGGCTTAACCCACTACATGACAATGCTAGCCCCCTAAAAATGTGTATATATATTTTAAAACCCCACCATCTCCAAGTTTTCATGCATAACATCTTGCATATTGTCTTCTCTCTGACATTCTGGCCAAGTCCATCCCAGCACTGATTGATAATCCCCAGAAACACACTGGCAGGTAATCTTTTGTCCCTATATACATATTTCTCTGAAGTTCTACCACTAAAGATTCTGAATTATGGTAGCTATAAGCTAATTGTCTGCATGACACACATTTCTCCTTCTCCCTCGGTAACAGTGCCCCCCATGTGAATTGAGTGGAAAGGCTTATTGTCAAGTAAAAGAGGTAATCTATAATTGGTTTAAGGCAATCAGTGTTTTCCATCTTTCAGCTCTAGAGAGTTGGTGTGAAACAATTCTCAAGTATTTGCTGAATGTAGATGAGTGAGTGAGTCACTCAGTGTTTATTGGTAGCCACAGAGAGCCAGCCTGGGTTAGCCAACAGTGTGTCAAGTTGAGTTAATGTTAGAAGGACCTTCCGGAGCCACCATCAGCCCTTGCCTGAGGTTGAATTTATCTCCGAATTCCTCAACTTCATATGCCAATCAGTCTTCTCCATGCTTAACCCAGTTTGATTTGGGTTTCTGCTTGCTGTAATGACTTACTTTACTTGATTGCTTCTTTGAAAAGAATAACCAAGTTTCTGATTGAATTAACTATATAGATTTCATGGGATCAAGGCATCATTCTGAAACTGTAGAAGAAATAGGTATATAATTATTTGGGATTATTTCACCTTCTCCCCCACCCCAACCCTACTTAGCATACTTTTGCTCACAAGCATAGAACCTCAATACTTTTCCAGAATTTTGGCTAGAGGAGGGCAAAGGGATAGGATATTCTTTGAGAATAGATTTCCCAAATTGGGGAATATTCTACAAAATAACTGACCCTTCAGAAATGTCAAGGTCATGAACAATGAAGGATTGAGTAGCTGTCCTGGATTAAAGAGAACCATGGAGACATGACAACTAAAGGTAACATATGACCCTGGATTGGATGTTGGAAAAGACAAAGCAGATTTTGTGGAATGATAAGCAAAGTTTTGATAATCAGTCCGTGGTTATGTAGATTGTTTTCCTTTGGTCAAGTTATAGGAAGGATGTCTGAGCATCTTTACACTAATTTTATAATGTTTTTGAAGGTTAAAACTTATTTCAAAATGAAGAGTTAAGATTTTTATTTTTTTAAGTTTTTTTAAATTTAAAAGTCAAAGTTATGGAGAAGGAAAGGGAGAGGCAGAGAGAAAGAATTTTACATCTGCTGGTTCACTCGCCAAATGGCCACAACCGTCATGGCTTGGCCAGGCTGAAGCCAGGAGCCAGGAGCTTCATCCTGTTCTCCTACAAGGGTGTAGAGGCCCAGTACTTAAGCCATCTTCCACTGCTTTTCCAGGCTTATTAACAGGGAGCTGGATCAGAAGCAGAGCAGCTGAGACTCGAACCGATGCCCATATGGATGTCTGCACTGCAGGTGGCGGCTTTACCCACTAAGCTAGAGCGCTGGCCTGGAGAATTTTTTTTTTTTAACTTGAAAACTAAAGTGCAGGTTTGGAATGACCTTCTGTTAAATCCATTGATTAGTATTTCCCTTGCCATGATATTCCATGAGTACAGAGACAGTATGGGGTCTCCAAATCCCCCGAGAAACCGTTTATTTGAAAGATTCAGAATTCACAGTTACATCCTGGAATACGCCAAGCTGAAGGCAAATCTGTTTCTTTCATGGTGGCTTATTAAGCGTATCTGACTTGGTCTTGGAAGAATGCAAAAAATGTTCTGGTTTGAGAGTAAGACAAATGTCAATCCAAAAGTCTTAAAAGCGGGCAATTGTTCAACTATAGTTTTCAGTGTTAGATTGGAGAGAAAAAGATTTGACAGAGAAATGTAGAAGAGACTCATCTGAGTGGGTCGTCTTGGCACTCACGAGGGAGTTGGAAGCCAGCACTTAGAATGGGTGAGTCTGGAAAATAGATTTGGTGGAAAAAAGAATGATTCACTCACCAATAATAATAATGATAAATCCCGCTGACAAGGAACTTTCAATTAGCAAATGGAAAATAAGCCCAAGACACATATGCCGAGTCCTTTAGAAGTGAAGTCAGAACAAATTCTCTTCAAAAGACGGGAACATTTGTAGTAGCTCCTGGCCCTGGAATCCACTGATGTTGGTTTCTTTGTGTGTGATGTGGGAGATATCTTTTCCTCTCCTTCGCAGGAAATCTAACTCCTTTCCCACTGAGTTAACGTGAAGATTACTCTGAAATGCATCAGCAAAGCACTTCATAGTGTATTTACTTCTTTCTCCAAGTACAAAGAGCCATCTTAAGGCTTATTTTTCAGAATCATTAGCTATGATTCTGATTCATAGTTTGCAATTGGAAAAGGAGGCCAGGACTAAATTCTGGGAAGTGAACACAATCAGAAACCTTATTTTGGAAATTTGTTTGAGAACTTCCTGTCCCAGAATGAAGCAATGACTGGGATTGAGGGAATGTCAGCCTCTGGGCACTCAGCAGGGGAAGGATTAAAATTCTATGCCTGATGCCTTGATTTCTACATCAGCAGTGAACCATCCCGTGCTAAAAAAGGGCATCAGCATCTGTGATTACTTTTTTCCTATCTTCTGACAGCAAATTTCTTACAATTTCTACTTCTGTTTGGTCTCCCTCTTCTTTATTTTCATCTTTTTAAAAATGTATTTGAAAATCAGAGCTGCAGAGCGAGAGAGAGGGAGGGAGAGAGTACTTCATCTGCTAGTTCACTCCTCAGATAAACACAATGGCCAGGGCTGAGACAGGCCAAAACCAGAGCCGGAAATTTCAATAGGTTTTCTCACAAGGGTGCAGGGACCCTTTTCCCAGACCATTAGCAGACAGCTGGATCAGAAGTAGAGCATCCAAGACATCAACTGGCGCCCATTTGGGATGCTGGCATCACAGGGCACGGCTTTACCCACTATGCCACAATGCTAGCCCCTGTTTTCTTGTTTCTTTCTTTTCTTATTTTTAGTCCATAACCATAGCCTTCTTTGACACTATTTGTAGAGTTTCATTTTGCAATATCTTAGGAAATATCTTGAGAATATAAAATATGGCAATTGGGGCTGGCGCTGTGGCGAAGCGAGTAAAGCTGCTGCCGGCAATGCATGCATCCCATATGGGCGCCAGTTAGAGACCTGGCTGCTCCATTTCCAATCCAGCTCTCTGCTGTGGCCTGGGAAACCAGTAGACGATGGCTCAACTCCTTGGGCCCCTGCACCTACTTGGGAGACCCAGAGGAGGCTCCTGGCTCCTGGCTTCAGATCGGCGCAGCTCTGGCCATTGCGGCCAGTTGGGGAGTGAACCAGCGGATGGAAGACCTCTCTCTCTTTGCCTCTCCTTCTCTCTCTGTGTAACTCTGACTTTCAAATAAATAAATCAATAAATAAAAATATGACAGTCAGTATTAACAATTTTTCTGGGCCTTCCAGTTCAACTTCAGGACTCATCCAGTGTTTGGTGTTGACCACAAGGAATCATTATCATGTGACCATTCCCTTATTGGCCAATGCTGATTTCTATCCTAATCTCTCACCCTTACTTAAATGCCAGCCCCATCTACTAGCCTCCTTGATCCTTCTTTTATACCCTGAAGGATCTGAGTGGATTGGATTTTTCTTTTCTGATTCTTTGCTATTTATAACAGGATTTATAACTGATGTTTGTTGCCAAGTGACTTTTCAGAGCTTCTCAGTAAAATAGATAAGACTTCTGTGCTTTGGGTTTTTTTTTTTTTTAATTATTTATTTGAAAGGCAGAACGAGAGACAGAGAGAGAGAGAGAGAGAGAGAGAGAGAATCTTCAATCTTCTGGTTTACACCTCAGATGCCTACAACATCTGAGGCTAGGCCAGGCAGAAGCCAGGAGCCAAAAACTCCACCTGGTTCTCCTGTGTGAGTGGTAGGGATCAATCACCTGGGCCATCAGCCATCACCTGCTGCCTCTCAGAGTGCACATCAGCAGGAAGCTAGAAGGGAGAGCAGAGCTAGGACTTGAACCTGGGCACTCAAATATGGAATATGGGTATCCCAAGCTGCATGCCAATGACTACACCAAATGCCTACCCTAAGAGAAACTATTTTCTTTCACAATATGACTTACTGGCATTATATCAGAGCCTAAACTATTCAGGGGGGTGGTACATACCCAACTCTTGCCAGCTCTAACTATCCTGTCCTACCGCGAATGTCAGAGTGGGCAAAGATTGAGAACCTGTGAGGTTCACAGTCCTGGGGCACATGCTCATTAAAAACTGAAAACTAATCCTATGACAATAGAATGATTCCTAGCCCCCCACACCTTTCACCACATTATTAATGGTCTATTATCACAGCTCTCTTAACCAGTACATGATGTCCACCTTTAAACAAAAAATTACAATGCATACTAAAAGGCAAAAAGCAGCTATGTAAGTATCTGAATCAGTCTGATATAGCAACGATGTAGGAATGAATTATCAAAATAGGAATTTAGGGGCTGGTGTTGTGACACAGTGGTTAAGCTGCTACTTGCAACACTGGCATCCTATATCAGAGCACCAGTTCAAGTCCCAGTTGCTCCACTTCCAATCCAGCTTCCTGCTGATGTGCCTGGGGTGGTGGCAGGTAATGGCCCAATTACTTAGGCTGCTGCCACCATATGGGAATCCTAAACGGAGTTTCTGGCTCTTGGCTTTGGCCTGGCCCCGTCCTGGCTGTTGGGACTCTTTGGGGAATAACCAGTGGATGGAAGGTATCTCTCTCTGTCACTCTATCTTTCTTCTTTCTTTCTTTCTTTCTTTCTTTCTTTCTTTCTTTCTTTCTTTCTTTCTTTCTTTCTTTCTTTCTTTCTTTCTTTCTTTTTTGACAGGCAAAGTTAGACAGTGAGAGAGAGAGAAACAGAGAGAAAGGTCTTCCTTTACCGTTGGTTCACCCCCCAAATGGCCGCTACCATCTGAAGCCAGGAGCCAGGTGCTTCCTCCTGGTCTCCCATGTGGGTGCAGGGCCCAAGCATTTGGGCCATCCTCCACTGCCTTCCCAGGCCACCAGCAGAGAGCTGGACTGGAAGAGGAGCAACCGGGACAGAACCCGGTGCCCCAACCAGGACTAGAACCCCAGTATACCGGCGCCACAGGCAGAGAATTAGTCAAGTGAGCCGTGGCACCAGCCTCTGCCTTTCAAATAAATAAATCTTTTTTAAAAATGAGAATTTGAAAACAAGACTATAATTAACATGCTGGGGCCTCTACCAGGAAATGTAGACAACATACAAAATAAGGTAGATAATGTAAACAGAGAGAGTGAAACTCTAAGAACAAAGAACAAAATCTAGAGCTTAAAAAGAGCCTAACAGCCCTAACAGAAATGAAGAATGATTCTGATGGTCTCACTTGTAGACAGGACATAGCTGAGGTAA
Source organism: Sylvilagus floridanus (assembly GCA_949820135.1). Lineage (NCBI taxonomy): Eukaryota > Metazoa > Chordata > Mammalia > Lagomorpha > Leporidae > Sylvilagus > Sylvilagus floridanus. The sequence continues at coordinate 92,444,791 of OX463231.1, forward strand.
GAACTTTTAAGCTTGAAGATATCACAATAGAAACTTCCAAAACTGAGAGGCAAAAGACAGGGGGAAAAAAAAAAAGCCTCAGAATGGGATATCCAAGAACAAGAATTGTGGGACAATCACAAGTATTAATATGAATGCAGTGAGATAAAAAGGAGAGGAAAACAACAGAAGCAATGCTTGAAACAGTAATGATTAAGAATTTTCCCCAAATTCATGTTAGATAACAAACCATGGCTCAGCAAAGCTCAGAACACCATGCAGAATAAGCACCAAAAATTATATCAAAGAAATCAAAAATGAAGAAAAACATCTTGGGGCTGGGGCTATGGCACAGTAGGTTAAGCCGTTGATCGTGACCCAGGCATCCCATATTTGTGTGCCAGTTTGGGTCCTGGCTACTCTGCTTCCCTTCCAGCTTCCTGTTAATGTGCCTGGAAAAGCAGTGGATGATGGTTCATGTGTTTGGGTCCCTGCCATCCACGTGAGAGACCCAATTGGAGTTCCTGGCTCTTGGGTTTGGCCTGGTCCAGTCTTGGCTCTTGCAGCCATTTGGGAAGTCAGTCAACAGAAGGGAGATCTCTCTCTGTCTCTTTCTCTGTTTTTCTCTCCCTCTCTCACTGTTGCTCTGCCTTTCAAATATATAAATAAATCTCAAAACCCTCATTCAATTTATTTAAAAAAAAAAAAAGGAGAAAAAAAATCTTGACATAAGCCGGAGGGAAAAACATCTTACACAGAACAGAGCAAAGATAAGAATTACGTGTGACTTCTTTTTAGGAAGCTTGCAAGCATTAGGAAAGTGGAGGAAAGTATTTAGTATTGAGAGAAAAAAGTCCACCAATCTATTCAGCAAAATTAACCTTCAAAAGTGAAGGAGAGCAGCTGGCACTGTGGTGCAATGGGTTAAGTTGCTGTCTGCAGTGCTGGCATCTCATATGAGCGCCCATTGGAGACGAGTCTGCTCTGCTTCTGATTCAGCACCCTGCTAGTGCTCCTGCGCAATCAGCGGGAAATGGTCCAAGTGCTTGGGCCCCTGCACCCACATGGGAGGCCCTGAAGAAACTTCTGGCTCCTGGTTTCAGCCTGGCCCAGCCCAGCTGTTGTGGCCATTTGAGAAGTGAACCAGTAGATGGAAAATTTCTCTCTTTTTATCTCCTCTAACTCTGATTTTCAAATAAACAAATAAATCTTAAAAAAAAAAAAAAGGAAGAGAAATAAAGACTTCCTCAAATGTGAGGAAATGTGTTGCCAGTACAGTTGTCTTGCAAGAAATGTAAAAATAAGCTATTTAGACAGAAGGAAAATAATATTGGCCAGAACCCTGGATCTACATAGAGAAAGGAAAAGAATCCAGAATGAATAAATAAAAGTAAAACAAAATTTTTTATTTTTGCTCTTGATTGATCTAACAGATATAGTCAAAATAATAATGGTAACAATGTATTAGAACACACATATATTCATGTAGTCTTCAAAAGATGCCTGGAAAATGCATATTATGAAAAAACTATGCATGGATTTCAAAATTTGCATCAAAAATATTTTTCCATAAATTTTTGAAGTCCCCTCCCCTTTCTCTCTCTGTGTGTACGTGTGTGTATACACGTGCACTTATATATGTAAATAAACTGAATGACACCATGACATATGGGATGGGAGAGAGAAATTAGGAATATCTTGTTATTACATAAAAGTCACATGTATCAGCTAGATTCTCGTCACTACAGAGATGTAGCTGAAATAAACCAACTTTACAAAGGGTATAGTATTGGAGGTTCACAGTCCATGGTGATCCTTTTAGTCAGGCATCTGGTGGAGTTGCTTTTGCTGGCAAAGTCAGGAGGCAGCATAGAGCTTCACGTAGCAACTGCCTAAGTCTATGTTGTTTCTAATAAAGCCACCAAGATTGGGCCTGCATTGTGGCGCACTACAGTGTGACTTTTAAGTGGATTTGGGACAGTTGTAAATATATACTGTCAACTCTACGGCAATCACTAAAACATTTTAAAAAGCACAGCTGGTATGCCCAAAAAGGAGAGGGAATGAAATCATAAAATGTTCAATTAAAATCACAAAAAAAAAAAAAAAAAACAGAAAAAAGTAGAAGGCAAAAACAGGAACAAAGAATAAAAGCACAAATGGAAAATAGTAATACATATTATAAACTAATACAAATGCATCAAAATCATTTATCACTTTAAACATTAATCAAAAAAGATATTAATAGTAATTATAACATGAAAGTAGCTATACTAATTTTGGACACAGCAGACTTCTGAGTAAGGAAAGTTATTAGGAATAGAGTTATTACATAATGCTAAAGGGTTAAATACTTCAACAAGCCCTTGCGATCCTTAAGGAGTAAATACCTAATGATAGAACTCCGAAGTATTTGAAGCAGGAATGGATATAACTGCAAGGAAATATATAAATGCACTATCATAGTTAGAGACTTCAACACTTGCCTGTCAAAAATGGACAGATTTATCAGGCATGTATAAATAAAGCGTAATTTAACCCAACCCCACCATCAGTCAATCAGACATCTATAGGTTTCTTCACCCAATAGTTGACACCTGCAGGTTACTTCACTCAACAATAGAAGATCACACATTCTTCTCAAGCTCACATGGAGCATTCATCAAAACAAACCACATTCTAGGCCATAAAACATAACTTTAAAAAGTTGTAAAAGAATAAAAATCGTACAATGACTTCCCTCAGACCACAATAGAATTCAATTAGAAATCAATAGGCCTGCGCCATGGCTCAATGGGCTAATCCTCTGCCTGCAGTGGCAGCACACCGGGTTCTAGTCCTGGTCGGGGCACCGGATCCTGTCCTGGTTGCCCCTCTTCCAGTCCAGCTGTGGCCAGGGAGTGCAGTGGAGGTGGCCCAAGTGCTTGGGCCCTGCACCCACATGGGAGACCAGGAGGAGCACCTGGCTCCTGGCTTCGGATCAGCGCGGTGTGCCAGCTGCAGTGGCCATTGGAGGATGACCCAACCGTAAAGGAAGACCTTTCTGTCTCTTTCTCACTGTCCACTCTGCCTGTCAAAAAAAAGAAAGAAATCAATAACAAAAAGATAATAAAAAAATCTTGATATGCTTAGAAATTAAATTACACATTTATAGATTTATAGATAACACATGGATTAAATAACAAATTTCAATAAAAACTTTTAAAAATTATACACTAAATGAAAATGTAATGTAAAATTAATGAGAGTAGTGAGAGTGGTAGAAAGAAATTGTATCACTGAATAAATATGTTAGAGAAGAAAAAGATCTGAAGTTAATCATCTATGCTTCCACCTTAGGTAACTGGAAAAATAATATATTGTGTCCAAAGTAGCCAATAAAATAGAGTACACAACTCTACCCCATTGTCTTTGTGCTTGGGCATGTAACCTGCTTTGAACAGTAGAATTCTAGCAGATACCATATGAGCAGAGGTTTTATTTGAGCTGGTGGACTTGTCTTGGAATGTTGTGCTTTCATCACTCCACAAACTGTCCAGGCAGCTGCTATTTCTAGAATTAGAGACATATGGAGTGGTTCTGAACGGAACTACAGTCTGAATCGAAGCCTAGTGAACTGGTAACCTGAGCAGAACTTCCCCAGTCAACCTGCAGACTCATGCTTGTGAAAAATGTTATTATAAGTTACTGAAATTTATTTAAGATGGCTACACAGCATTATTTTCACCAAAGCTGACTGATACAGGAGTTTCTTGCTATTATAGTTTCAGTAATGATTTTTAGTGGAAGGCAAGTCTTCTCTATCCATTCCTCAGTCATGTGATTTGATTTAGCCAATCATGTCTATCAGATGCTGCCTTCCTCCAGAACCTTAAATCTAGAGCAAGTTCCATACCTAAAAAAAAAAAAATAGTTTAGAATTCATTCTTTTGGATGTAGTAGAGTGGCTAATAGGAGCAATATCACACCCAGATTCTTCCTGAAGTATGATTTTGGCTGTAATTTTTTGAATGTGGCTTCCCTTGGTTGCTGCCCGTTTTCTAACATTCCCATCAATTCTGTGAGCAAAAAACTTATTTCTGATTAATTTTTCTGCTACAGTCAATTTCTGCTTTTTGCAATCATGAACCATGACTAGTACAAATAGCTCATCTGAGAAACAGTGGTGTGAGAACATAGAAGTCTTTAATGCTCCAGACCCATATGAGAATTATCTTTCTAGAAGAGATAAGATCTTTCAACACCTGGAGTCTTCATCTTTTGCCTAGAGACCAATATTTCCAGAAAGTAAGAAAGGAAGGGAAGAAGGAAGAAAAGAAAGAAGGAAGAAAGGAAGAAAAAATTGAGGTCTTATTCATGGTAAATTGGAAGTAATAGAAGTATCTTTTCTAAGACTCAATCTGCCCAAATGATAATTAACTAAATGATCATCACATAAGTGGTAAACTGATATTCTGAAGAGTAGAAATTGCTAATTCATATCACATTTACCGAATTCAGCTTAGCCAAAATGAAGTATAGCCCTGAAAGGATTTTTTGGAAGGGGGTATTTTATGGTTTGTGGGACTTGAGAGTTAGTGAAATCAGAAATACATGGGGAATACTCAACATGGTATGAAATTAGGCAATCACAAGTTAAAGCAACAATTAGTTGGCACTGTATACCTACATGAATGACCGAAATTCTAAACACCAACAACACTCAGTGCTGATGGGAATGTTCAACAATAAGAACTCCCATCGTTGTTGGTGGGAATGCACAGTGGTATAGCAACTTTGGATGATAGCTTGGCAGTTCCTCACAAAATTGTAGGTACTCATTATATGATCCATCGATTTCATTCGTTTACTCAAATGAGACTGAGAACTTATATGTACAAATAACCTTACACATGGATGTTTTAAACAGCTTTACTCTTACTTATCAAAACTTGAACACAACCAAGATAGCTTTCAGTAGGTGACTGAATAAACAAATTGTGGCACATCCAGACAATGAAATATCATTCAGCAATAAAAATACGTGAGCTATCAAGTCATGGAAGGACATGGAAGGAATTTAAATGCATGTTGCTAACTCAAAGAAGTCAATCTGGGGCCAGTGTTGTAACATAATGGGTTATAACAAAAGCTGCCACCTGCAATGCTGGCATCCCATATGGGTGCAGGTTTGAGGCCTGGCTGCTCCACTTCTGATCCAGATCCCTACTGCTGTACCTGAGAAAGCATCAGAGCATGGCCCAAGAACTTGAGCCCCTGTCCTCATGTGGGAGAACTGGAAGAAGCTCCAGGCTCCTGGCTTTGACCTGGCACACCTCCAGTCATTGTAGCCATTTGGGAGTGAAACAATGGATGGAAGATCTCTCTCTCTCTCTCTCTCTCTCTCTCTCTCTCTCTCTCTCTTCCACCCTCCCTCCAACCCTCTCTCTAACTCTGTTTTTCAAATAAATAAATTTTAAAATCTATAAAATAGAAAAAGAAGTCAATCTAAAAGAAATATGTGGGAGGGAACTTCAAAAAGTTCATGGAAATGGAACTAAAATATGATTAAAAATTGATGCCAAGATTAAAAAGTCTATAGTTTTCCAATGAACTTTCTGAAGTACTTTCATTTTGTATGATTCAAACTATGGAATTCTAGAAAATACAAAATAGTAAAAAGATCAATGATTTTTGAGGGAAGGGAGGTAGGGATGAATATTTGGAGCACAGAACATTTTTAGGGCAGTGAAAGTAAATTTAAGACACTACAATGATGGAAAGATGTCATTATACATTTGTCCAACCCATAGAATTATAACATGAAGATAGAATCCTCATGTAAACTATCAATTTTTGTTAATGTACCAATGTTGTTTATCAATTGTGCCACACTAATATAAGGTATAAATGATAAGGACAACTCTGTAAGGTGGAAGAAAATATATGTACTTTCTGATCATTTTGTAATTTCCAATTCTCTGTAAGCTTAAAGTTTCTCTTAAAAAAAGGTCTTTTAAAAAATAAAGTCACAAAACTCATCCCCCACATATTCATCTTTTCAAACATATGGTATTTAGGAAATTCATTCACATAATCCAGAATCCAATATTAATTAAGGGAGAGTTAGGGGATAAAACTTAGTGGAGGTAAGGTACACCAAATACCTGTGTCCATAAGAGGTCACAATGAGTCAGTTCATTCCAAAAGAGAGGCTAAGGGTCATTTGTGCTTGTGCTTGTATCAGCCACTTGCCAAGGTAGAGGCTTTGATGTTCTGACCAGCATATGACCAATGAATTTGAAATTTGGAAAGGGTTGGAATTTAGAATACAAAGACGTAGCATACTGGATCCATCAGGTGCGAGATCACAAGTCAAGTAGCTCACCCTTTCTGAACCTCCATTTCCTCCTGTATAAACTGGACATAATAAATTGGATATGAAAAGGTCTTTAAACTCCAAACTTCTTACAAAAAGAGAAGTTGCTGTTATTGTATTCTGAATACATATTGCTATATCCAACTCTTCAATGAAAAAAAAAAAGAGGAAACTGTATGGAAAGATTGATTGCTAGTGGCTGTTTCTGGCAAGAGATGAACATTGCAGCAAGAACAAAAAAATACAGGCTCAGGCGTCTTGGGTTTTTTTGGCTCAGCCCTCAGCTAAGCACAACTCCAACTACTGGCCGGCAAAGCAATTCAATCACATTGAGTTAGGCTCTTTGGCAATGTTATGGAACATGCATTGGAAGGAGAAGTCCCGGGGTGTGATGCACCTGGGACTCCAAGGAATGCTGCTGAGGCTCAGCCAGGAGAGGCCACTGAGGCATTCCAGTCATGTGAAGGGAGCGCTTATGTGAAGCAAGTGTTTCTACTTGGCTGGACATCAGAAAAATGGCCCAGCTAGTAGGAGGTGAGGATAAGTGCGCCTGCAGACTTAGACTGAGTGACTTCTCATTGGAAGCATTTGTGAATTGGAAGCACTGGTGAATCATATGTCCTAGGACAGACACTGGCTATGTGGCTGTTTTTGTCTTCTGGATTGCATCTTTCCAAAATAAATCCTCATGTATGACTGTTTTAATTAATGGATCTGTTACTATAGGTTAACAGTTGGGCTCCTACTTACAGCCAACACTCCCTTTCCAACATACTTTCATTTTAAGATTTGTTTAATTATTTATTTATTTGAGAGGTAGAGTTACACAGAGAGGGAGAAACAGAGAGAAAAGCCTTGGTTCACTCCATAAATGGCCACAATGGCCAGAGCTGGGCCAATCCAAAGCCAGGAGCTGGAAGTTTCTTCTGGGTCTCCCACGTGGGTGCAGCGGCCCAAGCACTTGGGCCATCTTCTACTGCTTTCCCAGGCCATTAGCAGAGAGCTGGATCAGAAGTGGAGCAGCAGGGCTGGTGCCATGGTGCATTAGGTTAATCCTCTGCCAGCGGCGCTGGCATTCCACATGGGATGCCTGGCAGAAGCTCCTGGCTCCTGGCTTTGGACCAGCACATCTCTGGCTGCTGCAGTCATTTGGGGTAGTGAACCAACGGAAGGAAGACCTTTCTCTCTGTCTCTTCCTCTCACTGTCTATAACTTTACCTCTCAAATAAATAAATAAAATCTTTTTTTTTTTTTTTAAAGAAGTGGAGCAGCCTGAACTTGAACCAGCACCCATATGGGTTGCCAGCACTGCAGGTGGCAGCCTTACCAGTTACGCCACAGTGCTGCCTCCTACATACTTTTGTTTCCCAAAGTGTGGTTCCCCAAACATCAGCATTAGCATCACCTGAGAACTTAGGAGTGCAGAATCTCAAGTTCCATCCCACTGATTCATAAACTCAGGCATGGCACCAAGTAATCTGTTTTTACAAGCCCTACTGGAGAATCTGACTCAAAATGAAAGCTTGAGAACCACTGCCCTCTACCACCTCTTTTGGCCTATTTAAACCCGTCACTCCAGTAATTCCTCCTTCAGCTCCAAAATCATCAATTTCTCCCTCTTCATTTGATCATTCCCATCAGCACATTTACTCAGACTGTTATTTTTCCTTTTGTAAAATAAAATAACCACTCTCTCTTGATTTTTTTTTTCTTCATTCATTCTTTGCTTGACTTAGGTTTGGATAAACAAAACTCCTCAACAGAACTCTTTTCCTCCCATTTACTTATATGAAGCTTTGTCACCACAGCTCCAAGAAACTGCTCCAGTCAAGGTTGACCCATGACCTCCATACTTGAGAATCTAATGGGCAATTCTCAATCTGCACCTTAATTGATCCTTCTCTCTTCCTGAGAGCACTGTGTCACGCGCCTCATGCCCTCCTGGTTTCATGTCCCCATGCCCTCCTGGTCTCCCTACTACCTGGTGACTCTTTCTTCTCAGCCTCCCCTGTGGACTCTCTCCTTATCTCCTTTGGCTTCTTCATGCTGAATGCCACAGAGCTGAACTTTTGACCACTTCTTTATGTGCATCTGCTCCCTGAGGAGATCTCACTTTTATTCTCATTGCTTTATAAGTGCCAGTGCTATGTTTATGATCCTCATATATTTCCAACTCTAAATGCGTACTGAACTCTACACTCTTATTCCTTTTCCTGCTTCATCCCCCTACTTGGATTTCTATTAGATGTATCAAAATTACCACATCCCAACCTGACCTTCTGATCTTCCCTTACCCCACAAAAAATCTTCTATCCGTAGTCTTCTACATTTGAATTATTAAAAATGTTATCCATCCAGTTATAAAGCTGAAGAGCCTGGAGTCATCTTTTATACTTCTCTTTATGACAATACACGCATTCAGTCTAACAGGAAATCATCTAACAGTCAAAATATAACCAGTCTGGCCACATCTTATCACTGCCATCACCCTGGCCCCCACCACCATTCTCTCTCGCCTATATTATGGAAGTTGCCACATGCATGGTGTCCCCACTTTCTCTGTTGCTCTTCTATAGCTGATTTTTAGCAACTAGGACAATCCACCTAAAATATCATAACATCATGTCACTTGTTTTTTTAAATATTTATTCATTTATTTGAAAGTCAGGGTTACACAGAGAGAGGAGAGGCAGAGAGAGAGAGAGAGAGAGAGAGAGAGAGAGAGAGAATGTCTTCCATCTGATGGTTCACTCCCCAAATGGCTGCAAAAGCTAGGGCTGTGCTGATCTGAAGCCAGGAGCCAGGAGCTTCCTCCAGGTCTCCCACGTGGGTGCAGGCGCCCAAGGACTTGGGTCATCTTCTACTGCTTTCCTGAGCCATAGCAGAGCTGGACAGGAAGTGGAGCAGCCGAGTCTCGAACCAGTGCCCATATGGGATGCTGGTGCTTCAGTCCATGGCATTAACCCACCGTGCCACAATGCTGGCCCCACATCATGTCACTTGTAATCCTTCCCTATTTCAATGAGAGTCAAAATCATAATCTTGTCTCTCATTTGCATCAGTGCCTCATCTCTTTACCCTCCTCCCTTGCTTCTGTTCCAGCTACATTGACCTTGCTGGTCAACACTGAACCCTCTGGGCTTGTTCTTACCTCATGGCCACTGAGCTTCAAATGCCTTTTTTTATTTTTTTGAACTTTTAATTTATTTTTAATTAATAATTTTAATTACTATTTATTTGAGAGGGAGAGGTGGGAAAGAGTGAGCTCCCATGTACTGGTTCATTTCCCAAATACCACCAACATCCAGGACTGAGCCAGGCCAAAGCCAGAAGCCAGGAATCCAATCCAGGTTCCCCTTGTGAGTGGCAGGAACTCAGCTACTTGAGACATTACCACTGCCTCTTAGGATCTGCCCCTAATGTCAAATTCTTTTTGAAGTGAGGCTCACCTTGTCCTCCCAATTTAAATCGTAACATCCCTACTCCATCTTACGTATTTTTCTTTTTTTCTTATTGCACTTACCATCTTCAACCTATTATATTGTTTACCTATTTATTGTCTTAGCAGTTTCCACTGCTATAAAAATAACTTATACTGAGTAATTTATGAACAGTAGGAGTTTATCTTTCACAGTTTTGAAAGCTGGGAAGTGTAAGATAAATGTTCTGGAAGATTGTGTCTGGTAAGCTGGGAAGTGTAAGATAAATGTTCTGGAAGATTGTGTCTGGTAAAGCCCCTTGTTGCAGTAACCTTACATGGTAGAAGTAGAAGGGCAAAAGGGCCCGGAGCTCACAAAAGCCTCTTTTACAAGGGCATTAATTCAACACACGAGGGTAGAGTCCTAATAAATCAATCACTTTCTAACTTACATATTTATTTAAAGATGTATTTTATTTACTTATAATTCAGAATTACAGAGAGAGAGAGAGAGAGAGAGAGAGAGAGAGAATATCTTCCATCCACTGGTTCACCTCCCAAATGCCCACAACAGCAGGGACTGGGCTGATCCAAAGCCAGGAGCCAGGAGCCCCCTCCAGGGCTCCCTCAAGAGTGCAGGAGCCTAAGCACCTGGGCCATCCTCCACTCTTTTCCCAGATATACTAACAAGGAGCTGGATCAGAAGTGGAGCAGCTGGGACTAGAACCAGAGTCCATGTGGGATGCTGGTGCCACAGACAGTGGCTTAACCTGCTGTTGTCACAGTGCCAGCCCCAAGTGAATCACTTTCGAAACCACCTCACTCCTTGATGTTACCTCTTTGGAATTTAAGTTCTAACATATGAATTTTGGAGGGACACATACATCCAAACCATAGTACCAATTTAGTTCATTGACTGCCTCTTCTTAACAGAATATAAGTTTTTTGAGGGCAAAAATCTTTGTCGCAGATGAATCCTCAGCAACTAGAGCAGTTCCTGACACATGATCAGCACTCAACAAATATTGTCTTTTTTTTTTTTAAGATTTATTTATTTATTTGAAAGGCAGAGTTACAGAGAGGCAGAGGTAGAGAGAAAGAAAGTCTTCCATCTGCGGGTTCACTCCCCAAATGGCTGCAATGGCTGGAGCTGGGCTGATCTGAAGTTAGGAGCCAGGAACTTCCTCTGGGTCTCCCAAGCAGGGGAGGGAGGTGCAGGGACCCAAGGACTTGGGCCATCTTTATTATTATTTATTCTTCTTATTATCTTCTTATCTTATTCTTCTTATTATTTATTTACTTGAAAGTCAGAGTTACACACAAAGAGAAGGAGAGGCAGAGAGAGGTTTTCCATCTACTGATTCACTTCCCAATTGGCCACAATGGCCAGAGCTGTGCCGATCTGAAGCCAGGAGCCAGGAGCTTCCTCTGGGCCTCCCACACAAGTGCAGAGGTCCCAGGACTTGGGTGGTTCTTCTTCTTCTTCTTCTTCTTCTTCTTCTCCTTCTCCTTCTCCTTCTCCTTCTCCTTCTCCTTCTCCTTCTCCTTCTCCTTCTCCGCCTTCGCCTTCTCCTTCTTCCTCTTCCTCTTCTTCTTCCTCCTTCTCCTCTTCCTCCTCCTCCTTCTCTTCCTTCTCCTCCTCCTCTTCCTCCTCCTCCTCCTCTTCCTCCTCCTCCTCCTCTTCCTCCTCCTCCTCCTCTTCCTCCTCCTCCTCCTCTTCCTCCTCCTCCTCCTGTTCTTCCTCCTCCTCCTCTTCCTCCTCTTCCTCCTCTTCCTCCTCCTCCTCCTCTTCCTCCTCTTCCTCTTCCTCTTCTTCTTCTTCTTCTTCTTCTTCTTTGAAAGCTAGAGTTAGACAGAGAGAGACAGAAAGATCTTCCTCCCGTTGGTTCACCCCACAAATGGCCACTATGGCCAGAGCTTCCTTCAGATGGGATGCCATCTGAAGCCAGAAGCCCATATGGGATGCCGATCTGAAGCCAGAAGCCAGGCGCTTCTTCCTGGTCTCCCAGGAGGGTGCAGGCACCCAAGGACTTGGGCCATCCTCCACTACCTTCTCTGGCCACAGCAGAGAGTTGGATTGGAAGAGGAGCAGTCAGGACTAGAACCTGGTGCCCATATGAGACGCCGGCGCTACAGGTGGAGGATTAACCAAGTGAGCCATGGTGCTGGCCCTGGGCCATCTTCTACCTTCCCAGGTCATCACAGAGAGCTGAATTGGAAGTAGAGCAGCCAGGACTCGAATCAGCACCCGTATGGGATGCCGGCAATGCAGGCAGCGGCTTTACCCACTGTGCCACAGAGCTATTTGGGCCATCTTCTGCTTTCCCAAGCCATAGCCAAGAGCTGGATCCTAAGTGGAGCACCCAAGTCTGGAACGGTGCTCATATAGGATGCCAACACTGCAGGCAGTGGCTTTACCCACTATGTCACAGTGCCAGCCCCAACAAATATTATTAATATTCAATAGAATGAATACATGAACAGATCAGTGTGTGAATAAACACATGTGGAGTGATTTAGGGTCTTGGTGATGCTGATGTCATCACTCTGTGACTTTGATCTTAATGTATCTTGTCCAGAAGGGATGGTGAATTTCCTGAACCCATCTGGGTTACATTTTTATTGTTATCACCACTGAGCCTCGTATCTCCAAAGTCTCAAGTTGAACAGAAGGTAAAAATGGAAAGCGAAGCAGGAAAAAAGGTTGTAAATTGCAAGGGGAACTAACGCTTCTCAGCTTAAAAATGTTCCCCATCATTGGTACTGGTTTTTTGCTGCGGTCAGAAGACAGCAATGGCACTTGAATTCAGTAGAGTTCAAATATAGAAGACCCTGCTGACAGCCAATAAGAATGGCAGGACATTTTAAATATAGGTAAGGGGGTCAAGCCTGTGTGAACAACAAATGAATTACGCCTGTGACACACTTGAAGATTTGTAGTTTCCTCAGATGAAGCTACCTAGACTGCGGATGATATACAAGTTCTTAGGTTGTCACAACAAATTACTACAAGCTTCGTGGTTTCAAGCAACATCAAGTTATTTTACAAGTCTATTGTATGAAATCAGTCTTTCTGGGCTAACATCAAGATGTTGATAGGGCTGTGTTTTCTTCTGGAGGCTCAAGGGGAGAATTTTTTAAAATAATTTTTTTCTTGTTTAAAAAGGATTTATTTATTTATTTGAAAAGCAGGATTAGAGAGAGGCAGAGGCAGAGGCAGAGAGAGGTCTTCCATCCACTGGTTGACTTCCCAAATAGCAGCAACGGCTGGAGCTGCATTGATCCAAGGCCAGGAGCCAGGAGCTTCTTCTAGATCTCCCAGGAGAGTGCAGGGGCCCACCCACTTGGGCTGTTTTCTACTGCTTTCCTGGGCCACAGCAGAGAGCTGGATCAGGAGTGGAACACTCAGGACTAGAATCAGTGCCCATATGGGATGCCATCACCGCAGGCGGCAGCTTTCCTAGCTGCACCACAGCGCCGGCCCTAGAATTTGTTTTCTTGTCTTTTTCCTGCTAGTAGGAGATGCCTTCATTCCTTGGCTCATACTTCTTTCTGGCTTCAAAACTAGCAGTGATTATCCAAACTTTTCTCACACCCCATTATTCTGTCGCTGATAATTCTGATTCTCTCTTCTTGAGTAAGACTGTTCTGATTACATTGAACCCACTTGGGTAATCTAGGCTAACCTGTTTTTAGGATCATCTGATTAGCAACCTTAATTCCTTCTGCAACTTAAATTCCCTTTTTCCATGTAAAATAACATATTTACAGAGTAAGGATTATATTGGGATGTACACATCTTTGGGGAATTATTAATCTGTCCAGCATAGATAATATCTGAATCATAACAGCTTTTTTTTTTTTTTTTTGGAGGGGGGTTGTTTTAGAAATAGGTTCTAGAAAAAAGAGGCTCAGCCTGGGTGGCCTCCCTGCATCCTTGTTTCTCTCTGGGAATTCCAAGAGACTGTAGAAAAAACCACAAATACTGGTTATACACACAGTAGTGACATGCAGTAAATATTTACTACATGAAAAGTAGAGTGGAAACCAAGGTGTTTTATTGACAGTGTCCCACATGAATGTTCAGCTCTCTTGGGGGCAAACCGAACCACATCCTACAAACAATTTCCTATCTCTCATGTTTTATACTTGAAAACTTTATTTATTTTTTTTTTTTGACAGGCAGAGTGGACAGTGAGAGAGGGAGACAGAGAGAAAGGTCTTCCTTTTGCCGTTGGTTCACCCTCCAATGGCCGCCGCGGTTGGCGCGCTGCGGCCGGCGCACCGCGCTCGTCCGATGGCAGGAGCCAGGAGCCAGGTGCTTTTCCTGGTCTCCCCATGGGGTGCAGGGCCCAAGCACCTGGGCCATCCTCCACTGCACTCCTGGGCCACAGCAGAGGGCTGGCCTGGAAGAGGGGCAACCGGGACAGAATCCGGCGCCCCGACCGGGACTAGAACCCGGTGTGCCGGCGCTGCAAGGCGGAGGATTAGCCTGTTGAGCCACGGCGCCGGCCTATACTTGAAAACTTTAGAGATAAGTAGTAGGAGCTGAGATAAAGTGTTATAATAATCAAATATAATATTTAATAATTTATCAGTGTATGCTGTCAAACTCAGGTAAATGTATGGATTTTTTCTAGTGGCCTACTGTAGGTTGTTGTAATGATTTACATAACCTTCCAACCTATCCTTATTAGGTTTCTCTCTTTCCTGGCTTCCATGAATTCTGGTAAATAATGTCTGAATGAACACTAAAGTGCATGAGGGAGTTCTTGCCCTTTTCATTCATACTAACCACCTCTCCCACCCCCACCCCCTCAATATGACCCTGGTAGAAAATAAGTGGCCCCTGGGTCAGGGGCCTCCATCATTTCACTTTGCTGAAGATCCACACTATACCTAAAGCAGCACACAGTAAGCCTTCAAAAAAAATTACTGGTTGGCAGATTGGGTTAAGTCAGGAGTTTGGAGCAGAGGTGCTTCATCTCAGGTCTTAGGAGGGATTCTTCAGAAGCAGGCCCAGAGGTAAGGATTTATGTGTAAGTAAATATGTTAAGGAACGAAGGACTTTTGGAAAGGGCAGATAAAGTAGTGCAGTGATAAGGACAGAGAAGAGGAAGAAGCCAAGCAAGACAGAGGTCAGGCAGAGCCCTACCCTCTTCTTGATCCCGTAGGGATGCTCTAGAGTATAATTAATGCTTCCATATCTGTACCTTCTTGAGGGAATGGAGCTGGCAAACATATTTCAGGATCATCATAGGTTGGCCAAGAGCCACCCTAGGGGTTTGTGAACTCCCAGGCATTGCCAGCCCTCAGCAAAGTAGGCCAGATGGATCCAGTAGCTCCAAGGATGGCCTGCGAAGAGGTCACAGGTGCTGGCTGTTAAAAACAAAAACACAGAAGCCAAAGGAAGTGCATATGAATAGTCAAGGGGACCCAAGAGGATCTAGGTATAGCCCCAGCAATGTCCACAATTGTTTCTTATAGTTCTGTGATTGTAGAAATATTGCTGTAAAGGGACAATGTATCAGAAATTTTATGTGCAAAAATTCACATTTTGAGACTTCCAAAAGAAAGACACCCTGAATTTGGAATACATTTGTTTTTAATAAAGATGGTTTTGCTCCTAGGAAGTAAATGTTTCCAGTGGTAAATCTGGTTTTAAATGGCCATGTTATATATAACTTCTGCTTTTAAAAATTTCCATTTGGTTGTTTCTAGGAATATTTTGGATTTCTCTAGTCCAATTCTACTATACTTGTTGAAAGGGACCAGAAAAATGCAGTTGACCACATACCAGATCTAAATGTCCTCCTGTTCAGTTATGCTATTAATTTAGTTTAATATTGATGTTTTGGACATTATTCATGGCACGGTTAAAAACACCATAAAAATAAAAGTTGAAGCACATGTTCTCCAGTTTATTTCTGAACACATATCCCCACAATTAAAGAAAAAGTTGCTGAAAATAAAAGGAACTGAAGAGCTCCATCTCATGATCTCAGAATCACTGAGGGCTGGATGGTCCCGTGGAGGATGAAGACATTTCACTTCTAAAGCTTCAAGTTAATCTTGTTTCCACTGAGGGCAGGTCAAAAAGGCACTTGAAAGCAATGCAATGTGTTGATTTTGGATCATTTTAAAGCTCAAACACATATTTAAGCCATTTACACAAGATAAACTAACAATTTTTTGGCCAACAGCCTGCCAATTACTGTGTTAAAAGAGAAGCATAAGAAACCATGAGTTGTTTGGGATGTAATTTGAACCTGTTCTTTGGACCAGCAGTATTTGTGAAAGACCAACATGTTCCTGTTTAGGACCAGTTCTTTTCTGTAGTTACGAGGCTTCTGTGTCTCAGGACTACTTTTAAAGCTGTTTATCTTTGTCTGGAGAGTGACTTGCATGATTACTGAGAAACCACTTGGCCAACAGATTGACAAACAAGATGTATGGATTTAATTCACATAGAAATTGCAACAACACGCTGTTAAATACACCCCCAGTTCTTATCATAATGAGGATGTTAATGATGGTGATGATCACGAAGAGGAAGAAGATGGAAGATACTTTTCCAAGCTTCTTTATATTGTTAGAACACCCAGGGGCTTTGCATTTTCTCTTCTTGCTACTTGAGTCTTGTTCCTCCAGATCTTGACATGTCTGGTTTCTTTCTTCATTGAAATATAAACCAAATAATCCAAGGCCTTCCCTGGCCTGATCTAACGTTATTTTCCCTGATACACAGTTATGCTCTTTGACAACACTCTGCTTTAGTTTTCTCCTAACACTCATCACTAGCAAAATTTGTCTTGTCCACCTATATTTTTATTCATTTATTGTGGGTCTCCTCTAGGCCACCCCTATCATTTAGGGAGATCCCTGACTCACAGCTCAACCCTCTTCTTTTTCCATTCCCTGACTCCTTCTTGTTCCGTGAGGCATCCTGGGGACAAACCAGTATGCTCATTCAAACTCTATCTAACACACCACTGTACCATGAAGGCTCAGATATGGCACAACATAAGAGAACTGCTTACATTTACTTTGAAATTAATTTTTAAATTTAAATAGGCTTATGGCTGGATACTAGAATGGCTAAATGGATAGTTATGTAATAAAGCACATACAGTTAAATGTGAATGATAGAAGCTAAGTAGTAGATATATGGGAACTTTTTAAATTTTTTAAATTTTTAGTTCTAAGATTTTAGGTTTTTAGTGTTTTGCCATATTCACTTTATATGTATATATTAAATACACATACGTACATACTATATTTTCTTGAAAACAGGTATATTAGTATCACAGAATGTGTGATTCGTGACAGTATTCATAAAGCGAGAAAAGGGTATATTGTGGTGTACGTAGTATAATTCAGTGAAGACAATATTTACTACTATCTGTATTACCAAATTATATGATAGCCACATAACTTTTATACTCTCTCCATATATATTAGCTTCTACAAATAAAAAAACACACAAAAATTCAAGTTCTGTATATGTTTGAAATTTTTCATTATATTCATTGGAAGAAATATAAAACTAAGAGACCTGGTCTAGAAGTCTGGAGATTTGTGACTGGGTCACAGTACTGCTACTCACTAGTCACACAGTTTTTTTTTATACTAAAATATAATTTTACTATATATTACCGAGAATATCTTTTATTTGAAAGTAGCAGAAAGACTCCTCAAACTAGTTGAGGGAGAGAAAAGAGAGAGAGAAATTAACTCTCATAAGGGAGATGGGAGGTAGGAGGTAGGAGGCTTCAAATCAGGTCATTTGACATTCATCCCAATTTCTAGCCTCTGCTTCTCTTCATGTGTTGGCCTTAATTTGCCAAACTTCATATGAGCTCAGATATTTCTTATTCCTAATTTAATAACCCCATGTGTAGAAGAGAATCATCTCTCCAAAAATCCTTGTTTTATGATTTCAAAGAAGAGTTTGGATTGGCCTGGCCTGAGTCATATGCCCAAACTTATAGCTCAGGGGATGGAATGTGATTAACTAGGCCTGGATTATCTGTTCCTACAAGGGCCTGGCTATTAATAGACTCTGTCTGGGAGACCCAGCAAAAGCCACATAAAATGAGGATGGTGATCACTCCCTCTCCCATCCCATTCTTCATTAAGATTCATTTTTAATTATCTTATATACAGAAAATCAACTCCATACTAAGTAAAGATTTCAACAGTTTGCACCCACACAGACACAGACAGTATAAAGTAGTTTGAAGACTAGTTTTACCATTAATTCTCATAGTACAACTCATTAAGGACAGAGGTCCTACATGAGGAGTAAGTGCACAGTGACTCCTGTTGTTGACTTAACAATTGACACTCTTATTTATGATGTCAGTGATCACCCAAGGTTTTTGTCATGAGCTGCCAAGGCTATGGAAGCATTTTGAGCCCACAAACTCTGACAGTATTTAGACAGAGCCATAGCAAATGGAAGTTCTCTCCTCCCTTCAGAAAAGTACATTTTTATTTGATGGCCCCTTCTTTCCCCTGGGATCTCACTCACAGAGATCCTTTGTGTAGATCATTTTTTGCCACAATGTTTTGGCTTTCCATGCCTGTTATTTCTTTCTTTTAAAAACTTTCATTTATTGGGCCAGCGTTGTGGCAGAGCGGGTTATGCCTCCGCTTGCAATACGGCATCCCACATGGGCACTGATTTGAGACCCGGCTGCTCCACTTCCCATGCAGTTCCCTGCTAATGCGCCCAGGAAGGCAGCAGAGGATGGCCCAAATGCTTGGACCTGTACACCCAAGTGGGAGACCTGGAAGAGGTTCCTGCCTCTTGCTTCAGATGGGCCCCGTGCTGGCCGTTTCTGTCTTTTGGCGAGTTAACCAGCAGATGGAAGGTCTCTCTCTCTGTCTCTTCCTCTCTCTAACTCCGTCTTCAAATAAATAAATAAATCTAATAAATAAATAAATAAAATTACAAAGGAAAGGGAAAGGAAAAAAATTCACCTTTGTTTAATTGTTATTCTAATCAGTTAAAACTTGGAACCAACACAGGCAGGCTCTCCTAATTGAAAAGAAGACAGGTTTGTTGGCTGCTCCCACAGGCAAGCTTGGCGATGAAAGAGTGTTTATACAGCTGGATGGGTGCAGAAAGAGCCAGGGCTGAAAATATTTGGTGAGCAGGCTGACGGCAGGCGACAGCTGGGATCATCTGTTTCCCATTAGGGACGTCAGGCTACCATAGCAATGTCCTCTGTGTCCAGCTTCCCTGGGGGCCTGGGTGTATTTCCAGGTCTCAAGGTGCTGAAAACCAATTCACTTGCTAAACATCCCAAGGCTGCCCAAGGGTTTGAAGGGCTCTGGTAAAGGGTTTGGATGTAAAACTCAGAACTCAGACACTGTAGGTGCAGTTACTTATGTTCAGCTTCTAAAGCACACTTTACTTTTGCAGTAAAAACTGACACAACAGCTCATCCATTTCTCTCTCTCCCTCCCTCCCTTCCTTCCTACCTTATTTCCTCCTTTTAAGCCAAGCAAGAACACTGACAACAAGCTACTCAGTTTCTATAGAAAGAGTAATGCTGCTCCTAAAATCATTAGCAGTTAGTCAGTCTGGCCAGCATATTGAAAAAATATATTGAGTCTTATGTGCAAAATGAACATCATAAAAAAGAATAATATTCAAAGTTGTTCTATGACTCTTATAAACCCCCCCCTTTTTAGTGTTTGAGATAACATTTCAACTTATTTTTAAAAAAGCTTTATTTTATTTATTTGAAAGGTAGAGTAAAAGGGGGGGAGGGAAGAGAGAGAGAGAGAACCCCTGGTTCACTCCCCAAATGCCCACAATGGCCAGGACTAGCCAGGGCTGGACCAATATGAAGCCAGGAGCCACGAGTTTCTTCCAGGGCTCCCAACTGGGTGCAGGGGCCCAGGCAGTTGGGCCATCTTCTACTGGTTTCTCAGGCACATTAGCAGGAAGCAGAATTGGAAGTAGAGTAGCCAGGACTACAGCCAGCAGCCATATAGGATGCTGGTGCTTTACCTGCTATGCCATGGTGACAGTTCCTAGTCTAACATTCTTTTTTTTTTATTTTTAAATTTTTTTTGACAGGCAGAGTGGACAGTGAGAGAGAGAGACAGAGAGAAAGGTCTTCCTTTGCCATTGGTTCACCCTCCAATGGCCACCGCGGTCGGCGCGCTGCGGCCGGCACGCTGCGGCCGGCGCACCACGCTCATCCGGTGGCAGGAGCCAGGTGCCAGGTGCTTTTCCTGGTCTCCCTTGGGGTGCAGGGCCGAAGCACTTGGGCCATCCTCCACTGCACTCCCTGGCCACAGCAGAGAGCTGGCCTGGAAGAGGGGCAACCGGGACAGAATCTGGCACCCCAACCGGGACTAGAACCCGGTGTGCCGGCACCCCAAGGTGGAGGACTAGCCTGTTGAGCCACGGCCCCGGCCTAGTCTAACATTCTTAACCACCGGTTTCATAAAGGTATAAAATGAAGTTTTACAAAAACTACATTTGTATCAGTACTGATAGACGCAGACATTTCTTCCTTCTTTCTGTTTTTTAAATTTTAGCTCCCACATGTAAGGGAGAACATGTCATATTTGTCTTTCTTGGTCTGGCTTATTTCATTCAAAATTATGTCCTCTACTTGTGTCCATTTTGGTGCTAATGGTAGGAACTCATTCTTTTTTATAGTTGAATAATATTCCATTGTGTATATATACCACATTTTCCTTATCCATCCATCTGATTATGGACACCTTCATTGATTCCAAATTTTGGCTATTGTAAATACTGCTGTGCTATAAACATAGTGGTGTAGGTATTTCTTTGATAGAACATGCTCATGTCTTTTTTTTTTTTTTTTGACAGGCAGAGTGGACAGTGAGAGAGAGAGACAGAGAGAAAGGTCTTTCTTTGCCATTGGTTCACCCTCCAATGGCCGCCATGGCCAGAGTGCTGCAGCCGGTACACCACACTGATCCGATGGCAGGAGCCAGGTGCTTCTCCTGGTCTCCCATGGGGTGCAGGGCCCAAGCACTTGGGCCATCCTCCACTGCACTCCCTGGCCACAGCAGAGAGCTGGCCTGGAAGAGGGGCAACCGGGACAGAATCCGGCGCCCCGACCGGGACTAGAACCCGGTGTGCCGGCGCCGCAAGGCGGAGGATTAGCCTAGTGAGCCGCGGCGCCGGCCCATGTCTTCTGAGTATATACCCAGTAGTGGGATTGCTGAATCATATGGCAAGTCTCTAGTTTTTAAAGAAATCTCTACACTCTTTTCTTTAAGAAAAAAAGGATATATTTATTTATTTATTTATTCATTCATTCATTTATTTGAGTTAGAGAGAATGAGGGGCACAGTCACATAGAAAGAGAGGGAGAAAACTTCCATCTGCTGGTTTGCTCCCCAAATGGTTGCAATAATCAGGATTGGACCAGGCCTAAGAGGGGAGCTTCATCCAGGTCTTTCAAGTGGGTGCAGGGGCCCAAGGGCTTGGGTCATCTTCACTGCTTTTCAGGGGCATTATCAGGGAGCTGGACTGGAAGTAGAGCAGCCGGGGCTCAAACTGGTACCCATATGAAATGACAGTGCCGCAGGCCGCTGTTTTACTTTCTACTCCAGAGCACTGGCCCATCCAAACTATTTTCCACAGTGTCTGCACTAATCGACATTCCCACCAACAGTGTATAGGTGCTCTCTTTGTTCACATCCTTGCCAGCATTTGTTGCTCCCTGTGTTTTGGATTTTAGTCGTTCTGACAGGGATGAGGTGATATCTCATTGTGGTTTAATTTGCATTTCCCTGATGTCTAGAGATATTGAGCATTTTTTCATGTATTTGTTGGCCATTTGTATTTCTTCTTTTGAGAACTGTCTAATGAAGTCTTTTGTCCATTTATCAACTGGATTGGTGTTTTGTTGTTGTTGTTGAGTTTTTTAAGTTGCTGATATATTCAGGTTATTAATCCTTTGTCAGATAGGTGGTCTGCAAATATTCTTTCCCACTCCATTGGACGTCTGTTTGCTCTATGGATCATTTCCTTTGCTGTGCAAAATCTTCTGAGTTTGATATAGTCCCATTTGCTTAGTTTTGCTTTTGTGGCTTGTGCTTTGGTGGTCTTGTCTGAAAAGTCATTCCCTATACTAGTGTCTTAGAGTGTTTGTCCTACATTTTCTTCCAGCAACTTCATAGTCTCAGGTCTTAAATCTAGGTCTTTGGTCCATCTTGAGTTGATTTTTGTATATGGTGAGTAGTATGTATCGAATTTCATTCTTCTACAGATAAACATCCAGTTTTGCCAGTGCCATTTGTTGAAGAGATTATCATTAGTCCATGGTATAGTCTGAGCATTTTTGTCAAAATCAGCTGGCTGTATTTATGTGGATTAATTTCTTTTATTTTATTTTTTTATTTTATTTTATTTTTTGACAGGCAGAGTGGACAGTGAGAGAGAGAGACAGAGAGAAAGGTCTTCCTTTTGCCGTTGGTTCACCCTCCAATGGCCGCCGCGGCCAGAGGGGCCTGGAAGAGGGGCAACCGGGACAGAATCCGGTGCCCCTACCGGGACTAGAACCCGGTGTGCCAGCGCTGCAAGGCGGAGGATTAGCCTGTTGAGCTACGGCGCCGGCCGGATTAATTTCTGAGCTCTCTATTCTGTTCCATTGATCAATGTATCAGTTTTTTTTTTTTTTTATTATAGTACCATCCTGTTTTAATGAATATAGTTTTGTATTATGTTTTGAAGTCAGGTATTGTGATGCCTCCACCTTGAGTTTTTTTTTTCAAGATCACTTCGGCTATTCTGGGTCTTTTGTGATTCCCTATGAGTTTTAGGATTGCATTTTCTAATTTTGTAAAAAATGTCATTTGTGAGGCATGCCGTGGTCTGGTGAGGTCATTGGAGTCCACTTGGAACAGGAACTGTTGCTTTGGAAAGAGTCGGTGTTACAGGCCTGCATCCGGGGCTTCTTGGTCAATTCCAGAGGCCGCGAACTAAGAATTAGGCCATTGTAGGAGAGATCGGGTCTGCTTCAGTGGACTGGATTCCCACTGAAGGCTGGATTCCCAGGCCCAGATTTCTCCCAGAGGTACGACTGACTCTTCTTGCTGACACTGGTCACAGTCTCACCTCCTGACACCCCAGTCCCTACTCCTCATCAGCTTGTTTGCTAAATCATGGTGCCCAGGTACATGAAAGGTTAGCCCTAGGACTCTCAAACCTCTCTGATTTCTCAGAAGGCAAAATCCCGTGGAGGCAGGAAAGCAGGAGACAGGGTACCGAATGCAGTTCAGCATTTGCCGAGTCACTTCCCTTGTGAAAAGCCTGAGAGACAGGCCGTCTGGAAGCAGAAGAAGCCAGGAGAGAGCCCAGCAAACCCGGAAGTGTTTTCAGCAGAGCTGATAGCCCCCAGCCTCAGGCTGAGCACAGCAGAAAACCCAAGCAAAGGGAGACCAGAAACACATCAAGAGTGGAGAACCCAGAAGCCATGGGTCCTGGATTGCCCCAGGTCTGCCAGAGCTTCAGTCTCACCGCAGCCACTTGGCCATGGAACTGCTTTGGATTCAACAAGCCATCAATAGCTGGAAAGAGTACTTAATACTCAAACAAACACTGAGCTCCCCAGAGGCAGGCCAGAGAAGCCCAGGATGTGCACAGACCATGGGGGCCAGGCCTGTGGGTGGATCTGGTCACAACCAAGTCCATCACTAGAGGACCAGTCCTACAGAGACAGGACCACCACAGAGCTAACCCACGCAGATGACTCCTGCCAGGGGGGCAAACCTTAATGCCACAAATCCCCAGAAAGTCTGGCTGCTACAGAAAGAAACCCCGCTGGGGCTGAGAGCAGAGAACCATGTTACAGGAGTGCTGGCCCAAAGCTGCCTACGCCACTAGACAGCCATCCTAGAGGGCCCAGGGTCATCAAAGGGCCAGACCGTGGAGGACAGGCACTTGAAGGGACCTGCCTGCACCAGGTGCAACTCCTGGAGGACCAGACTCCTGGAGCCCTTAGACCTAGAGGTCACTGTCCCAGGAAGGCCAGGACACAGCTGTCTGTACTCTGTGAGGACCCAGTATTGAGGACAAGCCCCCCGGGTGGCTCGGCCACCAGGACACTGACTGCCAAACGGCCAGGCCCCAAGGGGCGGGGCTCTCAGAGGACCCTATCATCTGGGATAGGACTGTAGCAGGGCCAGAGCATGGTGGCCCGGATTTCAGAAAGGCTAAACCAGCCCAGAGCCAGACCCCCAGTGATAGAAGTTCGAGGGATGGAACCCCCATTGAGCCTAATCACAAAGGATGGAGAAGCCAGAGGACTAGACCACGGAGGCCACGTTGAGACCCTTTCTTCCACAGGGTCAGACAGTACAGGAGAGGATCAGTGGAGGGGCAGGCTGTGGGAAACAAGACCAGCAGGCTAAACCCTGGGGAGCCAGAGGAGGGCGGAGTCCCAGAGGAGGATGTTATGAGAGGTGATGAGCAGGGCAGAACTTCACCCCACCTCCCTGGTGCCAGCTCTGCCTTCTTCCCTGTCCCTGGTCACTGCTGGCTGGTGGGACCAAGAGAAGCTGGAGCAGGGAGCTGGCAAGAGTGAAGAGAGGAGAGAAGGGCAAAGGGCACTGCTTTATCCTCTGCCTGTGGCTCAATCCAGATTTCAGGATAAGGAGTCTTCTGGGGGAAGTAAAGTAGAAAACCTGATGGAGGATAAAGGTTTTCCTTGGATTCTAAAAAAAAAAAAAAAAAATGTCATTTGTATTTGATAGGGATTGCACTGAAACTGTAGGTTGCTTCACGTAATATAGGCATTTTAATGATATTGATTCTTCCAGTCCATGAGCAAGGAATATCTTTCCATTTTTTTCTGTGTCCTTCTTGATGGTTTCTTTCATCAATGTTTGATTTTTTATGGTAGAGATATTTTCTTTCATTAGTTAAATTTATTCCTGAATATTTGATGTTTTTGTGGCCATTGTGAATGGGATTTCTTTCTTAATTTCTGTCTCTCTTTTTTTTTTTTTATTTGACAGGTAGAGTTATAGACAGTGAGAGACAGAGAGAAAGGTCTTCCTTCCGTTGGTTTACTCCCCAAACAGCTGCTACAGCTGGCGCTGTGCCAATCTGAAGCCAGGAGCCAGGTGCTTCTTCCTGGTCTACCATGCGGGTACAGGGGCCCAAGCACTTGGGCCATCCTCCTCTGTCCTCCCGGGCCACAGCAGAGAGCTGGTCTGGAAGAGGAGCAACTGGGACTAGAACCTGGCGCCCAAATGGAAAGCCGGCACCACAGGCAGAGAATTAACCAAATGAGCCTCGGTGCTGGCCCCGATGCCCTTTCTTTCTTTCTTTCTCTTCTCTAATTGCTCTCATTAAAACTTCCAGCACTGTATTGAGTAAGAATGGTGAAAACGGACACCCTTGTCTTGTACCTGATCCAAGGGGAAATGGTTTCATCTTTGCCCCATTCAGGATGATATTGGCTATTGGATTGTGATATTTTGCCTTTATGATTTTTGAGGATTGATTCTTCTATACCTAATTTGTGGAGGATTTTTATCATAAAATAGTGTTGAATCTCACCAAATGCTTTTCCTGCATCTATTGATGACCAGAAGATTTTTGTTCTTCATTTTATTGGTGTGATTTATGATGGTTATTGATGTGCAAATGTTGAACCACCCTTGCATTTCTGGGATAAATCCTACTTGATTGTGATGTATGATCTTTTTGATGTGGTTTTGGGCTTGATTTATTAGTATTTTGTTGAGAGTCTGTCCATGTATGTTCATTGAGGATATAGGTCTGTAGTTTGCATGTCATGTTTTCGGTTTTGGCATCAAAATGACTCTGGTCTGATAAATAAAGTTTGGCAAAGTTCTGTCCTGTTCAATATTTTGAAATAGTTTGAGGAGTATTTTATGACTTTTTTTTAAAAGATTTATTTTATTTACTTGAAAGACAGAGTTACAAAGAGAGGTACAGCCAGAGAGAGAGGTCTTTTTTTTTTTTTTTTTTTATCAATTTGTTCATTTCCCAAATGACTGCAACAGCCAAAGCTGAGTTGATCCAAAGCTAGGAGCCAGGAGCTTTCTCTAGTTCTCCCACATGAGTGCAAGGGCCCAAGGATTTTGGCCAACTTCTACTGCTTTCCTAGGCCACAGCAGAGAGCTGGATCAAAAGCAGAGCAGCTAGGAGATGAACTGGCACTCCTCTGGGACACCAGCCTAGCAGGCTGGGGCTTTAACCCATTGTACCACAGTGCTGGCCCCCACTGGAAGATTTTGATTACTGCTTCAATCTCATTACTTGTTATGGGTCTTCTTAGGTTGTCTATATCTTCTTGATTTAATCTCAGTAGGTTATATGAATCTAGGAATTTATCCATTTCATCTAGATTTTTAAGTTTATTAGCATATAGTTCCTATAGTAATTTCATATGATCCTTTGTATTTCAGTTGTGTCAATTGTAATGTCTTTTTGTTTATCTCAAATTTTATTTACTTGAATTTTTTTTCTCTTTTTTTCCTTTGGTCATCTGGATAGAGTTTTATTCTTTTGTTTATCCTCACAAAAAAACACAACTTTTTGTTTTGTTGATTTTTTCATTTTTTTTTTTCAGTTTAAATTTCATTTAGTTACTCTGATCCTTGTTATTTCTCACTTTCAGTTGATTTGGGATTTGGTTTGTTTTTATTTTTCTAAGTCTTCATGTTGCATTGTTAGAGCTTTAATTTGAGACATTTTTTTCTTTATTTAATGCAAGCACTTAATGTTATAAACTTTCCTCTTAATACTGCTTTTACTGTATCCTACAGGTTTTGATATGTTGAGTTTTCATTTTCATTTATTTCAAGAGAGTTTTTTATTTCCTTTTTAATATCTTCATTGACCCATTGATCATTCTGTAGAATGTTGTTTAATTTCCAAGTATGTATGGATGTTCTATTGCTCTTTTTGTTGCTGAGTTGTGCTTTTATTTCTTTATGGTCTGAGAAGATACGTGGTATGGTTTCAACGTTTTCAAATTTGCTGAGACTTGATTTGTGGCCTTATGTTATGGTCTATGCTAGAAAATGTTCCATGTGCTGATGTGAAGAATGTGTAGACTGAAGCTGATGGATGATACGTTCTGTCAATGTCTATTAGGTCCATTTGTTCTATAGTATGCTTCAACTCTATGTATCTTTATTTATTTATTTTTTTCATCTGGATTATCTGTCCATTGCTGGAAGTGAGGTGTTGAAGTCACTCACTATTATTGTATTGGAGTCTATCTCTCCCTTTAGGTCTGTATATACCTGGTTGGTCTTGTGTTGGGTGCATATATATTCATTCTATGATATTTTAAAATATTTTTATTTATTTATTTGAGTTGTAGAGTTACAGACAGTGAGAGGGAAAGACAGAGAGAAAGGTCTTCCTTCCGTTGGTTCACTCTCCAGATGGCTGCAATGTCCAGATCTGTGCCAATCTGCAGCCAGGAGCCAGGTGCTTCTTCCAAGTCTCCCATGTGGGTGCAGGGACTTATGCCATCTTCTACTGCTTCCCCAGGCCATAGCAGAGAGCTGGATTTGAAGAGGGGCAGCCAGGACTGGAACCAGCGCCTACATGGGATGCCGGTGCCACAGGCGGAGGATTAACCTGTGCCACGGAGCTGGCCCCAATTCTATGATTTTTTAAAATATATTTATTTGAAAGGCAGAGTGACACTCAGAGAGAGGGAAGGGGGGAGGAGAGAGAGAGAGAGAGAGAGAGAGAGAGAGAGAGAGAGAGGTCTTCTATCTGTTGCTTCATGCCCAAATGGCTGCAACATCCAGATCTGGGCAAGACTGAAGCCAAGAGCCTGGAACTCTATCTGGGTCTCTCAAGAGGGTTGCAGGAGCCCAAATACTTGGGTAATGTGCCTGCTTTCTCAGGCACATTAGCAGGGAGCTGGTTTGGAAGCAGAATCGCTGGGACTTCTTGAACTAGTGCTCCACTATAGCATGCTGGCATCACTAGTGGCAGCTTAACCCTGGGGTGCCACAACACTGGCCCCCATTCTATGACTTTGATGCTAATTCAAAGGCATGATTGAATTACACACACCAGTCTTCATCAGATTTCCCTGAATACAGACCTGGGTGTAGTATGTTTTTTTGGGAGATGGTTGCAAAAAGCAAAAGTGAGGGACTATAAAAAATAAGGGAGGGAGGAAGGAAGAGCCGATGTAAGTACGCTTCACACAGTGCTTCAGAGCTCTGTATGCTGAAAACACTGAGAAGTTTACAGGATGCCTCTTAGAATGGGCCTCAAAGACAGAGGTTTTTTTTGTTTGTTTGTTTGGTTTTTTTTTTTTTTTTTTGACAGGCAGAGTTAGACAGTGAGAGAGAGAGACAGAAAGGTCTTCCTTCCATTGGTTCACCCCCGAAATGGTCACCACAGCCGGCACGCTGCGCTGATCCAAAGCCAGGAGCCAGGTGCTTCCTCCTGGTCTCCCATGCAGGTGCAGGGCCCAGCACTTGGACCATCCTCCACTGCCTTCCTGGGCCGCAGCAGAGAGCTGGTCTGGAAGAGGAGCAACTGGGACAGAATCTGGTGCCCCAACCGGGACTAGAACCCGGGGTACTGGTGCTGCAGGCGGAGGATTAGCCTAGTGAGCCATGGTGCTGGCCAGATGCTTCACTTTTAATCCAGCTCCCTGCTAATGGCTTGGGAAAAGCAGCAGAAGATGGCCCAAGTCCTAGCATCCCTGCTATGCATGTAGGAGACCTAGAAGAAGCTCTTGGCTCTTGGCTTTGACCTGGCCCAGCCCTGTAGAGTGAACCAACAGATGGAAGATTTCTCTCTCTCTCTTTCTGTCTCTCCTTCTCTCTGTAACTCTGACTTTCAAATAAATAAGTAAATCTCTCTTTAAAAATATTATAAAAGGTAGAGAAATTCTACTAATTCTAAACTATATAAAATGATAAATGTTAATAATTCCAAACAAATGATATACTTAAAGTTGACAGAATAAAGAAATAGACAACATGGCATAGGCAGATATTTAAAAAAATTATGCGAAAGGGAGAAACCCTGACTGTTCTCCTTATTTTAGGCAAAGTTAACACACAAAACACCCTGGACATCTGGATCCTGGAGCATCTGTTGTTGTTGCAGTTATGTATCCATATCGTTTCTCTTGGAAATAGTTTCGCAATTGCCTTCTAAGTTTTTACAGTTTTAGTGGGATTGTAAGTTCCAGGGTCTTTTCTTCTCTAAAGGATAAAGATAATAATTTATTCATAAGTTATTTTCACCCTGGAATTTGAATCTTGAGCCAACAAATTACCAGAAATAGATGAAGTTGATTTCATCCCATGATTTTATTGTGAAAAGCTTGTCCGTTAGTACTTGCTACATAGCTAGGACTTTGCTTCCCTCTTTTCTGACTTTTCCCCTTTGACTTTGTGAGCTACATGTATTCTCTCAAGAAATTCATCTTACTTTTTGCTTTAGGTAGCAAAATGAGATCTCAGCCACAAGCAATTGCTGAACTGTTACTAAGTATGGAAGTCTGTCTCCAAGAATTCGGCTGTGCCGCAGTGGGGTAAAGCCCTGGCCTAGGGCACCAGTTCTAGTCCGGCTGCTCCGCTTCCAATCCAGCTCTTTGCTATGGCCTAGGAAAACAGTAGAAGATGACCCAAGTCCTAGGGCCCCTGCACCTGTGTGGGAGACCTGGAAGAAGCTCCTGGTTCCTGGCTTCGGATAGGCTCAGCTCGGCTGTTGTAGCCGTCTGGGGAGTGAACCATAGGATGGAAGACCTCTCTCTCTGTCTCTCTCTCTGTCTCTCTCTCTGCATAACTCTGACTTTCAAATAAATAAACAAATCTTTTTTAGAAGATTTTTAAAAGATTTATTTTATTTATTTGAAAGAGTTACAGAGAGAGGAGATGCAGAAAGGGAGAGAGAGAGAGAGAGAGAGAGAGAGAGAGAGAGAGAGAGAGATCTTCCATCCACTGATTCATTCCCCAGTTGGCCACAACAGCCGGAGCTGAGCCTATCTGAAGCCAGGAGCCAGGAGCTTCTTCCGGGTCTCCGACATTGGTGCAGGGGCCCAAGGACTTGGGCCATCTTCTACTGCTTTCCGAAGCCATAGCAGAGAGCTGGATCAGAAGAGGGGCAGCCAGGACTAGAACCAGCGCTCATATGGGATACCAGTGCTTCAGGCCATGGCATTAACCCCATAAATAAATCTTAAAAGAAAAAAAAAAAAAGAATTCCTTCCTTCCCTATAGGTACATGATACCCTATCCAGGCAGAGGTTGTTCTTCCTCCACCCCTTTTAATTGAAGCTGGCCTTTTTTTTTTTCCTTTAAAGATTTATTTATTTATTTGAAAGAGTTTACAGAGAGAGAGAGACCAAGACAGAGACAGAAACAGAGACAGATAAATCTTCCATCTGCTTGTTCATTCCCCATATAGCTGCATCTGCAAGGGCTGGGCTGGTCTGAAGCCAGGTGTCAGGAGCCTCTTTCAAGTCTCTCCTGTGGGTGCAGTTGCCCAAGGATTCGTGCCATCTTCCGCTGCTTTCTGAGGCACATTAGCAGGAAGCTGGATCAGAAGTGGAGCAGCTGAGACTCAGGATGCTGACATTACAGACAGTGGTTTCACCCACTACACCACAATGCTGGCCCCTGAAGCTGGCCCTTAACTAGACTTCTATACAGTGTAAATGGAATTCTGCTAGTTCTGGGACCAATTTAAAGGAGAAGGCAGTTTCCAGTTGCTTTTTCTTACAATATTACACAGTGGAAGGTCAACTCCCTTACAAGAAATCCAACTACATTGTGATCTATATGTTGTAAGGAAATCTAAGGTACATGAATCTAAGGCTACATGAAGAGAATGAACTCTCCAACCAACTCCAACTGCTCTAGCTAACCCTGGCCCTGCATCAGACATGTTAGTGAAGAAGCCTTCAGACGACTTGAACCCCCGTTGCCATATAACTACGAGAGACCCTAAGGAAAAACTGCTTAGCTGACAAAGTCAGCATCTAAAACTGAGTGTACAGAATGTGTGCGTGGCTGTAGCAAAAGATGTGTTCTAGAATTGACACAGCAGCCATGTTTGTAATTCTTCTGTATGAGTTTCCTTGGGCAGTCATGATCAAGTGCAACAAACTGGGTGGTTTAAAACAAGAGAAATCTGTACTGTCATGGTTCTGGAGGCTCCAAGTTAAAATTCAAGGTCTTAGCAATGCCATATTCCTGCTGTGACTCTGGGTTGTGTGCTTCCTGTTTAGCTTGTGGTGATGGATGTCAGTTCTTGTAGCTCCATCGCTGTTCTCCCTGCTTCTGTTGCCACATGCTGCTCTCCCTTTGTGTGTCTGTGTCTAGATCTCCTTTTCTTAGAAAGATGCCAAATTGGATTAAAGGCCAATATGGCCTTCAACAGTGAGTTAAGTCACCACTTGTGATGACACCGCATGTTGAAGTGCTGGTTAGAGTCCCAGCTGCTCTGCTTCTAATCCAGCTTCCTGCTAATGCATCCAGGAAGACAGTGGACAATGGCCCAAGTGCTTGGGACCCTGCTTCTCCTTTGGGAGACCTGCATGGAGTGCCTGACTCTTGGCTTTGGCCTGGCCTAGCCCTGGCTGTTGTAGTCATTTGGGGAGTTAGCCAGAAGATGAGAGTGCTGTCTTTCTCTCTCTTTCTCCATGTCTCCTGCTCTCTTTCCTTTTCCCTCTCCCTCTCTCTGATGTATGCTTTTAAAATACATAAACAAATCTTTAAAAAATAGAGCAAGTATAACAGGAAAAGCCTCTGCCTGCCATATGGGCACTGCTTCGTGTCCCTGCTGCTCCATTTCTGATGCAGCTCCCTGTTAGTGGCCTGGGAAAGAGTTGACGTTTGGGCCCCTGCTGTCCATGTGGGAGACCCAGATGAAACTCCTGGCTCCTGGTTGCAGCCATCTGGGAAGTGAACCAATGGGTCAAAGATCTCTGTCTCTCCCTCTTTTTATAACTTTCTTATTTTAAAAGATAAAAGCTTAAATGTAATTAAAAAGATTTATTTATTTATAATGTAGAGTTAGAGAGAGAAAGAGAGGGAGAGAGGGAGAGAGGGAGAGAGGGAGAGAGGGAGAGAGAGAGAGAGAGAGAGAGAGAGAGATCTTTCTTCCCCTGGTTCCCTCCTGAAATGGCTGTGTTAGCTGGGGCTGTGGCTGGGGCTGGGTCAGGCCAAAACTAGGAGCCTGGGACTCCATCCAGGTCTCTTCTGTGGGTGGCTGAAACTCAAGTATTCTGGCCACCTGTCACTGTTTTCCCAGGCACATTAGCAAGGAGCTGGATAGGAAGTAGAGCAGCCAGTACTCGAAATAGTGCTTGTATGAGATGCAGATGTCACAGGCAGCAGCCTAACCAGCTGCACCTAACTGTTCGTCCAACTGCACCCAATACAGTTTAGCAGCTTGGAAAATTGGGTCCGATGGTGGGCTTGATTGAATTTTGTTATTTAGGTACATTAAGGGGGACGACAAGTGCAGCGTCTGGGTGGGATATCCAAGATAAAGGGCAGAGCAGTACTAGGAGTCTTTATCTTAATGTAGCTAAATTTTGGGAACACAGTGGATGCTAACATTGTCCATGATTGGGAGGGGCATTTTGATGCATTTTACAAGATGAGCATCTTTCCCCCCCCTTTATTCCTACCTGTTCAGGTTAGCACTGCTGTGTAAAAACAAATAACTGTAATGGCATAAGAGCCCAGCCATTTTTTTTGAAAAAGATTTATTTATTTGAAAGGCATTACACAGAGAAAGAAGGAGGGTCAGGAAGAGAGAGAGAGGTCTTCCATATGCTGGTTCACTCCCCCAAATTGGCCGCAACAGCTGGAGCTGCTCCGAGCCGAAGCAAGGAACCAGGAGCTTCTTCTGGGTCTCCCACACGGGTCTTCTACTGCTTTCCCAGGCTGTAGCAGAGAGCTGGATCAGAAGTGGAACAGCCGGGTCTCGAACTGGTGCCCATATGGGAGGCCAGCACTACAGGCGGCAGCTTTATATGCTATGCCACAGTGCCGGCCTAAACTCAGCCATTTTTATCATGCTCATGGATTATGAGGGTGAAGAATTCAGGAAGGCCACAGTGGTGATGGTTTGTATCTGGGCCAAACTTTCTGGCACCACAGAACAAAGGCCCCTATTCTCCAGATTCCAATTACACCTCCTTGCCTCCCTTCAAGCTCTCAGCGACAGTCTTCTCCAGGCCTTTTACTTTGGCTGGCATTCTCCCGCCCATCCTTGCTGCTTCACCTGTTTCCAAAGCCAGTTTGTTCTTATAACATAATGGGTGTTTTCATTTTTTTTAGACTAGCATTTATTGATTACTTACTGTGAATCTGATATTTTCTAATACATTTCTTATAAGCATGGATTTCAACATTTTTGCACCAAAATAAACATTTTTACCCCATTTCCATGAAATTTTTGAAGTATTCTCATTGTAACTTACTTAGTCCACACAACTGTATATGTGGTTATTATTCCCATTTTACAAATGTAGAAATGGAATCACAGAAAGATTAAATAAATTGTTTAAAGTGACACAGTTGGTAAGTGACAAGACTGACTATGAACCTTGATTCTCATGGACCCAGAATCCTTGGTCTTAAGCTTTTCACTACTACTATTTATATTTTGTTGACTTGAGCATTAACCACTGCTTTTATTTTTTCTTATTTAAACCACTTAATTTAACATAAGT
Organism: Sylvilagus floridanus; assembly: GCA_949820135.1. Classification (NCBI taxonomy): domain Eukaryota; kingdom Metazoa; phylum Chordata; class Mammalia; order Lagomorpha; family Leporidae; genus Sylvilagus; species Sylvilagus floridanus. Next base: position 92,478,260 of record OX463231.1, read on the forward strand.
TCCTACATTCCCTTTCAAATCTAAAAATAATTTTCCTATTTATTTTCCTTATTTATCAACTCTGAAGACTATTACGACTAAAATGTTTTTTAACTCTTTTTTTTTTTTTGACAGGCAGAGTTAGACAGTGAGAGAGAGAGAGAGAGAGAGAGAGAGAGAGAGAGAGAGAGAGAGAGAGAGAAAGGTCTTCCTTTTTCCGTTGGTTCACCCCCCCAAAAGGCCACTACGGCTGGCACACTGCACTGATCAGAAGGCAGGAGCCAGGTGCTTCCTGGTCACCCATGCGGGTGCAGGGCCCAAGCACCTGGGCCATCCTCCACTGCACTCCCTGGCCACAGCAGAGAGCTGGACAGGAAGAGGAGCGACCGGGACAGATTCAGGTGCCCCAACCGGGACTAGAACCCAGGGTGCTGGCACCACAGGTGGAGGATTAGCCTAGTGAGCCGCAGAGCCAGCCAACTAAAATGTTTTTTAAAGATGTATTTATCTTAAAGGGAGAGGAAAGGAAAGAGGAAGGGGGGAGAGGGAAGAAGAGAGGGGAGGAGGAAGAAGGGAGGAGGGGAGGGGATGGGGCAAGGGAAAGGGTCTTCTACCTGCTGGTTTACTCCCCTAATGGCTGCAACAGCCAGGGCTGGGCCAGGCTGAAGCTAGGAGCCTGGAACACCATCTGGGTTTCCCCGGTGGGTGGCAGGGACCCAAGCAATTGGACCATCTCCCACTGCTTTTCCAGTTTTGAGTTTTTGAAGGCCCAAAAGTTTGTTGCACTGTTCTCTTATGAGGAGCTCAGTGTATCACTCTTCCTACTTCATCTCTACAAACAGGGGAAGGAGAAAGTCATGTAGCCCAGCGGCTCTCAAATTTTAGGTGCATTAGAATCACCTGGAGGGCTTGTTAAACCCACTTGTTGCATCTCAAACCCAAAGTTTCTGATTTATTTAGTTACATCTGATGAAGGACCTAAGAATTTGCATTTTTAGTACAAACTTAGATAAAGCTGATGGTCTGGAGACCACACTTCAAGAAATCCTGTCTGAACATCCTTAATCTGAAAATTCAAAATCTGAAATGGTCCAAAATCGGAAGCTCTTTGAAAGCCAACATGACATCACAAATGGGAAATTCAACACCATGAAACTTTGTTTCCTTCACATAGTTATTTTGAAAATTGTATAACATCACCTCCAAGCTACACATATGAAACATAAGTGCATTTTGTGTTTAGACCAGGATTCCAAAGTATCTCATTATGTATTTCAAAATAATCCAAAATCTCAAATTAGAAACACTTTTGCCTCAAGCATTTCAGATGAGGGATACTCAACTTGTGTTGTTCTACTTTCAGTCTCTGCCGCCCCAGAACAGGTTACATCAACATTTCATGCTAATGGTTACAAGGAAACATTACAGAGATTACACAGATGTTACCAGGTTTTTATCTTAAATCCTAGACAGTAAAGGTAAGGCTACTCCTTTACTCCTGCCTAGGGCAAGCGTGGCCCCCACCTACCACACGCAATCCAGACAGAATTCACAGGGAGGCTGTAAGAATTGTGTGAAACTGGGCTCTTAAACAAAACTTCAATTAATCATAGCCAGCTTAATTTATTTCACAGCACAGCGACAGTGGACCAACCACTCTGATTAGAAAGTCATGTTCTGCGGCCTAATTAAGGAGCAGGGTCCGTGGAAAGATAAGTAATGGCACCTGCAAAGCTCAGGACTTAGCCCGAGGCGGCGTTCGCACCGCACCTCTGGGGCCAGGTGAGCAACTAGAGAGCAAGGGCGGAGTCGGAGCAGCGCGTGGGCGTGCGCTTCCGGTCACGTGTTCGGCATGCACGGCCAATGGAAGGGCGTAGCGTCATCCCCGCTTCCTCACCCTGGCAACGAGCGGGTGACTGCTTCCGGTGCAGTGAGGGCTCGGGGCTGGAGCGGGTGAGTGTCTCTCTTTCTCACGCTGTCCGTGCGGCTGCTGCCGCCGTGCTGCTACTTGGGTGTGGGTCCCCTAGGCTCGCTGGGACTTGCTGTCTGGGGCCGGGAGGGGACAGCGCGCTGGAAGCCCTTGCCCGGGGCGGGGCTGGAGTCGGGGGCCTGGGATGTCTCTTGTCTCGGTCTCGCGTGGGGCCAGCGTCAGCCCTTTACCCAGCCGAGTCTCCGGTTTGGCGGCCTCTTCGCTTCTGCGGAGTCGCGGGGAAGGACTGCCTGGGAGCTGTCAGAGCCCTCACCAGCCTTGCGGTCCGGGGCTCACAGAGATCCGAAAGTGTGCACCCTTAGCCTTGGGTGGCGGGTTGGCGGCAAGGCAGCCCTGTGTAGTGTAATAGAGGTCGGGTTAGAATCCTGTGGGACCTGAGTGTCTACCGCCCTGGCACAGGAGGCGTAAAGCACCGAGAAGATGGAGCAGCTGGCGAGGAGGGCGAAAAGCAGGAACTGGAGGTGCCCAGGCAATAAAGGGCATCGTGTTTCCGGAAGGAGGGAGCTCAACCTGACTTGCTTCTGTAGGGGAGGGGCAAGAAAGGTATATTGGGGACACTGTGACTGAGATGGTTGAATAATAAGCTAAGGAATTTTTGCTCATACACTTGGGAATTGGATAATTTCCCTTTTTGTTTGTTGTAAATAAAGCTTTTCTCCACCACTTAAGAAAGCAGTGGATATTAATAACTGGAAGTGCAGGCATACTTAAAAGATCATCTGTGGTTCTACGAAGCCATCATTTGTTCTAATTTTGTATGCACATTAGTCTGTGATTATAATATAATATACGGTTGTAACTGAAAAACATAATTTGTGTACATTGCATCTATCGCATGGCCAGATTGTCAGTTTTTTTTTTCCTTGCTGAGATGTATTTCACGTGCCATACAATTAATCCTTTTAAGTTGTAAAATGTACTGGTTTTTAATATAGTCATGAAGTTGTATGTCCCTCCCTCACCAAAGAAATTCTGTGCTTACAGTGGTCATTCTCCATTAGATTCTCCTCTTCTTGCCCACCTCTTCCACCCAGGCCTTACAGTCACTACGGTGGATTTTCCTGTTTTGGACATGCTATGTAGGTGGAGTCATAAAATGTGGCCCCTTGTGTCTAGGTTCTTTCAGTTAGCACAGTGCTTTCAAGGTTCATCCTTGTCTATCAGTATTTCATTATTGTTTTATGGATGGTTGGTGTTCCATTGCATGAATGGAAATGTACCACCTATTTTGCTTGTCCACCATCAGTTGATGGATGTCTGGCTTGTTTTCACCTTTTGGCTGTTTCTCACAGTTTCAGAAACATCCTTGTGTAAATGTTTGTGTGGAAAAACATTTTGAGTTATTATGGGTCTATACCTGGAAATGGGGTCATTGGGTCATGGTGGCATCTTTGTTGAACTTTTTTTGAGGTATTGCTGAGTGTTTTCCATAGTGGCTGTACCAGATTACCTTCCTTTCAGTACATTAGAGTGGTTTGTATTCTCTGGTTCTTGCTAATACTTTTTTTTTTTCCTATCAAACATCTTGGTGTCTGAAGTGGTGGCTCGTTGTACTTCTGATATGCATTTCTGTGATGACTAACCATGTTAAACATCTTTTCATGTGCTATGTCTTTTGTGTGTCTTTGGAGAACTGTCTCTTCCTTTGCTCTTTTTTAAGTTCTCTTATTTTGAAGTTGTATGAGGTTTTTTCCTGTAATCTGGAACAAGGCCCTTATTACATACATGATTTGCAGTATTTTCTCCCATTTTGTGAGTAGTCTTTTCACTTTTCTTGAATGATGTCCTTTAAAAAAAAGTTTAAAATTTTGGTTAAGTTCAACTTACCAATTTTTTTTCCCTTTGGTTGCTTTGTGTCTTTTGTGTTATATCTAGAAAACATTGTCAAATCCAGAGTCACTGAGATTAATCTCAATATTTTGTTTTATAGTATTAATTCATTATAAGAGGTTTTTTACATACTTAATTTTTATATCATTCTTTTGCATGAGGATATCCAATTTTCTTAGCACCATTTGTGGAAGAGTGTCCTTTTCTTACTGAATGGCACTGGCATCCTTGTTGAAAAGTGATTTACCGGCTGGCGCCGTGGCTCAACAGGCTAATCCTCCGCCTTGTGGCAGCGGCACACTGGGTTCTAGTCCCAGTCAGGGCGCTGGATTCTGTCCCAGTGGCCCCTCTTCCAAGCCAGCTCTCTGCTGTGGCCCGGGAATGCAGTGGAGGATGGTCCAAGTGCTTGGGCCCTGCACCCCATGGGAGACCAGGAGAAGCACCTGGCTCCTGCCTTCAGATCAGTGTGGTGCGCCAGCCGCGGCAGCCATTGGAGGGTGAACCAACGGCAAAGGAAGACCTTTCTCTCTCTCACTGTCCACTCTACCTGTCAAAAATAAAATAAAATAAAATAAAATAAGATAAAAAGCGATTTACCAATAGTTACCATTTTCTTAACCATTTCTCTGTGTTGGACATGTAGGTTGCTCCTAAATTTTTTATTATTCTAAATTATCTTGTGTTAAACATAGCATGGAAGGCTTAAAATATTTTCTGTCTTTAAAGTTATTTTGGTAGAAAGCATTCTCAGAAGTGGAAATAGTGGATCAAAGATGAACTTAAGTATGTTCTGGAGGTATTTAATGAGGCACTAAACCTTCAATGTCATGGTGTTAAAAGAAAGAAAAAGTTTTATTTATCAGTTACAATAGTTTACAGGTGAATTTCTGTAAAAGACTTGCTGTAAGATGGATTCCATGACTTCTTCATCCTTCAACTGGTTCTGAAAGAGTGAGCAAGCCTAGAGCAAAAAAAAAAAAAAAAAAAAAAAAAAAAAAAAAAAAAAACCTCTACACTGTAGTAACAGGATATGTGGATATTTCCTAAGTGGTAGGAAAAAAAATAGTGTCATCACATGCAGTAGGAAAATAAGAGACATTAGGTCAGGATTTAGATCCTTAAATTAGCTCCATACAAGTCCCTGAGAGGTAAAAACAGTGTTCTATCCTGAGTCTTTATCCTGGCCTTGATAATCAAGGTTTAATTTATATTCATATTGATCTCGGAGATGACCATCTTAAATTGTTTTTAGTAGATATTATTTAGTAAAAAGAGGTTTATTAGAAAATCCAGTTTCCCATGTCCTTGCCACTGTCTTCTAATTCTCCTTGGAGGATCCTTGGTACTGTTACCTTGTATCTGTGTAAACTAGTCTACACCTGGAATATCTCAGGAAAGATGATATATGCAAAATGATACATTTTAAGGCTCTGGATACTTATAAACAGATTTCTTTTCAAAATGGTTACATCAGCTTATGATGCCAGGACAGTGCTAGTGAGGTAGATTTCCTTTATGATTTTAATTCTTCAACATTCTTTCTTTAATGTTGGATTTCCAGTTTATATTTTCTCTTATATCTTGTCTGCTTTTGCCTTTTGGCATGGTATTTTTAGTTGGAGTTGTCCTTTATGATATTTGTTTTGGCAGCCTTTTGTAGGTGGTTGCTTTACTGTAACCTGTATTTGGGGAGGAAAGTTAAAGTGCTTTTTGTAGAATTTATGCTGAGAGGTGTATCGGTATATAGAACAAGAGTCAATGAAAAGGAAGTTAAATGCTTCGGGGAGAAATCTATTTGATTTGGCAACTTGGGTGCATTCCAAAATGACTTCAAAGTGGTTTGAAAAAGGGTAATGCTATTAAGAAAAATGAGTAATCTGAGATGGAGAAGATGAGCTTATTTTGGGTTTGCTAAGAAGACATTTCTTCTTTTTTTTTTTTTTTTTAAGATTAATTTATTTAGTTGAAGGACTGAGTTAGGGAGAGAGAGAAAGAGAGATGGATCTATCTGCTGGTTTACTCTCCAAAGGACTGCGATGGCCGGAGCAGGAGCAGGGCCGGGTCCAAGCCAAGACCCTGTAACTCTGTTCTGGTCTCCCACGTGTGTGGTTCGGGACCAAATGTTTGAGCCATTCTCTGCTGCCTTCCCTGGCACATTAGCAGGAAGCTGGATCAGAAGTGGAGCAGCCGGAACTCGAACTGGCATCCATATGTGATGCTGATGTTGCTGGTGGCAGCTTAACCTGCTGTGTCACAACACTGGCCCCTCTGGATATTTCATATAAATGAAATACTGTAATATGTGGCCTTTTGTGTGTAGCTTTCATCGTTTCCAGTGTTCACTCATGCCATCGCATGCATCAGCACTTCATTCACTTCTGTGTCCCACTGTACAAATACACCACATTTTGTTCTCCATCGTTAGTGATGGCCACTTCCACCTTTAGGCTTTTTTTTTTTTAATTTGGTAAATAACTGTCTAAAAGTTTGTGTGGGAAAATATGTTTTTAGTTCTTTTGGGTATTTTCTTAATAGTTAGGAGTTGCAAGGTCTTATGATTGCTCTGTGATTAACTTTTTGAAGAACTATTGCAGATGATAGACAAGTTGTTAGTATTTAGAAATAATCAATGATTTTAATCTCTACTGGTGGGAAACTATAAAATGTCCACATTCAGACCTATTATTTGGAAATAAAGGGATCATAAAAGTGACCCATAGAATTGTTTTTATTCTAAAAAATGTTACATGTGTAACATGAAATGTACATCTCCTTTCATTGGAATTTTTTTTTGTGTTGAGTTACCTTAAAACTTAGCTCAAGTGTTAAGACATTTTTCTTGAGGATCAAAGTATGCTTTATCCATTTTGAATGATTTGTAATGATGACAAATTTGATAAAATATGAAAACATCACAAATACATTTTTACACAGTTATTTGAAATAGACTCAGACATGTGCGCATGCACACACACACAGGAGTCTATTTGCTGCTCTACTCCCCAGATACCTTGAACAGTCGGGCCTGGGCAGGTGAATACAGAAGCCAGGAACTCAATCTGGGGCTCTTGTGTGGGTGGCAGGGACCAAGTATTTGAGCCATCACCTACTGCCTTCCCATGATGTGTAGTAGAAGTTGGAATCAGAAGCAGGCTTCAACTCAGTCACTCTCATGCAATGTCTTTTATTATATTTTTTTAAGATTTATTTATTTTATTCGAAAGAGTTACAGAGAGAGGGAGATACAGAGACTGAACAATTTTCCATCTGCTGACTCATTCCCCAAATAGCTTGCAACAGCTGGAACTAGGCTGATCCAAAGCCAGGAGCTTCTTTGTGGTCTCCCACGTGGGTTTAGGGGCCCAAGCATTTGGGCCATCCTCTGCTGCCCTCCCAGGCCATTAACAGGGAGCTGGATTGGAAGCGGAGTAGCTGGAACTCAAATTGGTGCCCCTATGGGAAGCCAGCACTGCTTAACCTCCTGTGCCATGGCACTGGCCCTTCCATGCAGTGCTGTAACCTTAGGCCAAATGCCTACCCTCATTGCAGTGATTTTTGATGTTAACCTACAGTTGTGATTTTTTTTTTTCACTCCCTAATCTTAACTGTAGAGAGAAAATACTGTATTTTAACCCCCCCCCCCCCCCCCCCCCCGGTTTGGATTGTCTAGTTTGTTTGCTGCCTGAAGTTCAAGATCCAGAAACACAAAACCAGAAAACTAGAAGGGACCCTTTGGTCAGTATTTGTGATTTGCTGTGGTGTGTGTGTGTGTTTTTTTTTTTTTTGGACAGGCAGATTTTAGACAGGTCTTCCTTCTGTTGGTTCACCCCCCAAATGGCTGCTACGGCTGGCACGCTGCGCTGATCCGAAGCCAGGAGCCAGGTGCTTCCTCCTGGTCTCCCATCGGGTGCAGGGCCCAAATACTTGGACCATCCTCCACTGCCTTCCTGGGCTACAGTGGAGAGCTGGACTGGAAGAGGAGCAACCGGGACAGAACCGGTGCCCCAACTGGGACTAGAACCTGGAGTACCAGCGCTGCAGGTGGAGGATTAGCCAAGTGAGCCACAGTGCTGGCCGATTGGCTGTATTTTTTTATATTCCTTCTCTTGATGGGATGCATGTTCAGAAGCTTCAAAAATGTGACATCACTCTGCTTACTGCAATTTGTGAGATTTCCTAGGCTTACCTAATTTTTGATCTTGAGCTTGTTAACTAGTGTTTCCATTAAAGAAAGAGAAAATGAAAGTAGCTTTTAAAAATAATATGTTCTGTGGGCCATCAAAGAAGGAGGTACCTTTCTCTGAAGGGAGGAGAGAACTTCCACTTTGACCATGACCTTGTGTAAATAAGATCGGAGTCCGCAAACTCAAAAGGCTTCCATAGCTTTGGCAACTCATGACTAGAGCCTAGGGTGATTAGTGACACCATAAACAAGAGTGTCAATTTGTTAAGTCAACAACAGGAGTCACTGTGCACTTACTCCTCATGTAGGATCTCTGTCCTTAATGTGTTGTACATTGTGAATGAATGCTATAACTAGTACTCAAACAGTATTTTACACTTTGTGTTTCTGTATGGGTGCAAACTGTTGAAATCTTTACTTAATATATACTAAATTGATCTTCTGTATATAAAGATAATTGAAAATGAATCTTGATGTGAATGGAATGGGCGAGGGAGCGGGAGATGGGAGGGTTGCGGGTGGGAGGGAAGTTATGGGGGGGAGCCATTGTAATCCATAAGCTTTACTTTGGAAATTTATATTTATTAAATAAAAGTTAAAAAAAAAAAAGGCTTCCAGGAACCTGAAGTTAATTGAAAATACCTTTAAAAAAAAAAGAATATGTTCTGATGATTCAAAATAAAAATATGAAAGGATGAACAATGAAATTTTCTTTCCACCCTGGTTCATTAGTACTCCCAATATCCTTCTGGTAAGCATTACTGTTTTATTTTTGATAGATCCTTCCAGATGTATACTGTATATTTAGCTCTCCTTATACTTTATATTTAAACTATATATTTATCTCAGTTCTCTCCTTCCAGTGTGATTCAGTATATACTTCTATACCTTTCCTTTAAAATTTTTTTAATTTTTGTTAATTATTTTGGTGCTTTTTTGTTTTAAAGGTTTATTTATTTGAAATGTAGAGTTCAGACAGGGAGAGAGAGGAAGAGGGAGGGAGGGAGGGAGGGAGGGAGAGAGGGAAGGAGGGGTGTTCTGTCTATTGGTTCATTCCCCAAATGGCTTCAATGGCTGGAGCTAGGCTAATCTAAAGCCAGGAGCCAGGACCCAGGAGCTTCTTCTGGGTCTCCCATGTGCATGCAGGGGCCCAAGCACTTGAGCCATCTTCCACTGCCTTCCATGGCCATTAGCAAAGAGCTGGAACTACAAAAGAGCAACTGGAGTGCTAACCAGTGTCCATGGGGGATGCTGGCACGGCATAGAGGCTAAGCCTACTATGCCGCAGCACCAGCCCCCTGTACCTTTTTATTTTACTTCCTAAATATCTTTGAAACTATTAAAAATATCTGTGTATTATGAGCTTTCTCTTTCTTTCCAGTGGCTGCTTTTATTTTTAACCACTTCCTTGAAGACATACTGCTGACCCATATCTTAATTTTGGGCAATTTTTGCCAAATTGTCTTTATTGAGGTGTACCACTGTATATTGCTGGTAGCTATTTAGAACTGCTGTTTCTCTGTCCTCAAAACACATTGTCTTTCTTTTTGATGTTTGTCAGTCTAAGTTAAAAAGTGGTATTTGAATGTAATTTTATTTTGTATCTTTCTTTTGAATGAATTTCTGTATAATCAATTATATATATTTTTTCAGTAAACAGATCTATCTTACTTGTTTTATTGTCTTTTCACCATTTGTTGGAACTTTATTTATTAAACAGTACAGACATCTGATGCGTTCTGAGTTATGAAGTCATGTTGGGATTGAAGTTACTTCATTTCTGATCATATTAAACATTTTGGGGAGTTGGGAGCCAGAAACGCATATTGAATAATCTATCTAATTGAGTTCTTTCCAGCACAGCTTTGGAGCCAACATTTTTGGAGGGATTTGTTGAAATGATAAGTGTTGATAACTAATTATTTCAGATAGTGTCTGAGGGAGGACACATTTACTAAGAAATAGCATACTGATTGATTTCATCTTCACACTTGATTAACTTTTTAGACAACCTTGAGAAGAAAGTTTTAAATCGCATATATTAAAATACCTGTTACATCAAATCTTATTATAAAATAAAGATGTTATAATTTATCACTTTCTTATTTTTATATTAATTATAAAATGTCACTGTGAAAAAATAATCACATGTCAGTGAGTCAGAGTAGCTGCTTGGATTTGTTTTTATTTTCATTGAACCTCTTAATTTTGCTAAGCCTTTGTGTTCAACACAATATTATGTTCGTGTTTTTAGCTCTTTTTCTGGCTGTGCCAGATATGGTGGCACATGTGGGCTGACAAAAGAATTAGTTCTACTTTGTCACCTGAAAATACAGAAATGGTAAACTATTCAGAGATATGTGAGAAATCAACCAAATAAAGGTAATTGAAGCAGATTCTGTGAGATCATTGGATGAAAACCATCATTAGGAAGACAGCACACAAAATAAAAACAAGAGCAAGTATTAAATTTACTGTTATTTGATCAACATCAAAATTTTTGTAACTTTAAAGTTTTTGTAATTGTAAATTCAATTTTTTGTAATAAATAGTTTTCCTGAATATATGATTATATGTAAACATTTTAATGTAACACTGTATATGTGTGTATATCTAATCTATTTTTCCTTTAAGTGAAAAGTTAAATAATAAAAATTAAATGGGCCCTTTTAAATCAGGAATTAAGAGAAGTTAAAAATAGTATATTACAGTACTTCTCAGACTCAAGTGTAAGGGACCAGTTTTTTAAGAACTTAAGTCCATTGCAGCCTAACTCTTCTGTAAAATGCAAACTTCCCTCAAACAAAAAATAGAACATACTGAAATATGAAACTGTGGGGGCTGGCACTGTGGCGTAGTGGGTAAAGCTGCCGCCAGTAGTGCTGGCATCCCATTTGGGTGCTGGTTCAAGTCCTGGCTGCTCCACTTCCAATCCAGCTCTCTGCTATGGCCTGGGAAAGCAGTGAAGGAGGCTCAGATCCTTGGGCCTCTGCATCTGCACCTGTGTGGGAGACCCAGAAGAAGCTCCTGGCTTCGGATCGGCACAGTTCTGGCCATTGCAGCCATCTGGGGAGTGACCCAGTGGATGGAAGACTCTCTCTATGCCTCTGCTTCTGCCTCTCTGTAACTCTGCCTCTCAAATAAATTAAAAAAAAGGAAAAAGAAATATGAAACTGTGAAAGATAAAATGGAAAAACTCAAATTTTTGTTAGGTTTAGCAGGTAAAATTGTTTCGAAAATATAATTGTAAGGGAATAGAAAAGCATTGTGAAAAGTATTTACATCATTTATGAAAATGTGTCTCTAAAGCAATTAATATGTTAACACAGTATCTCTGCCCTGGGAAAAAAACACTGGAATGCAGGCTGTGTTTAAGTTAGTGTTTTTTTTTTTGAAAGTGATTTCTGTTGTTTACATTGGAAAAGAAAAACTTGTTGCCTTTTCTCTTCCTTTCTCAATTTAGTTTAAGGTGCAGATTTTTACTTAAAGATGTGAACTTGGGTATTGAAATAATTTCAACCTGCTTACTCTGATTTTCTTTGTGTCTCTGTCGATTTTTAAGTGATGCAGTTTCCCCTAATCAGAAGTGTGTTCTGGCCGGCGCCGTGGCTCAACAGGCTAATCCTCCGCCTTGCGGCGCCGGCACACCGGGTTCTAGTCCCGGTCGGGGCGCCGGATTCTGTCCCGGTTGCCCCTCTTCCAGGCCAGCCCTCTGCTGTGGCCCAGGAGTGCAGTGGAGGATGGCCCAGGTGCTTGGGCCCTGCACCCCATGGGAGACCAGGGAAAAGCACCTAGCACCTGGCTCCTGCCATCGGATGAGCGCGGTGCGCCGGCCGCAGCGCGTCGGCCGTGGCAGCCATTGGAGGGTGAACCAACGGCAAAGGAAGACCTTTCTCTCTGTCTCTCTCTCTCACTGTCCACTCTGCCTGTCACAAAAAAAAAAAAAAAAAAAAAGAAGTGTGTTCTTATATTGGTATTGTTATTAAGCTTTAGCTGGTGATAAATATTTTTATTAAACTTGTAAACTGGTAAATAAATAAACATAGAACCTTTGTGGCATAAGTTATTTGTAATTTGTTTTATAACTTTTATGTCTCATTTATCTTTAGAGAACCTCAGAAATAATGTTTTTCATGAATTGACGACTATTCATGGAAGTGTTGTTACTTTAATTTCTTGGTTTAGTCATATACCTTTGTTTGCATTTTTGTTAGGCAATTGAACTATGGAACATAAAACTGATTAAGAATTAGCATGTGTGCATCTGTATGTTGCTTCATTTTCTTCATTCAAACTTGTATTATTTTTCATTTTATTTGAACTGGGGAGAAAAGGATAGGAAGAGATGTTCCATCTATGAGTTCATTCCCCAAATGCCTGAAGCAGCCCTGGCTGGGCCAGGCTGAAATGGGGAGCCAGGAATTCAACTCAGTCTGAGTCTCTCACTGGGTCTCTCATGTGGGTATTGGGGACCCAGATAGTTAAGTCATCATCTTTTTCTTACCAGGATGTGCATTAGTAGGAAGCTGAAACCTGGAAATAGAGCTGGGACTTGAATCTAGGTACTGTGGCTTAGGATGTGGACATTCCAAGCTGTGTTGTAACTCCTGCCCCAAGTGCCTACCTCTCCATTCCTTTATTTAAATGATCAGAATCTAAGCTTTGTATCAAGGGTCATTGGTATTGCCAGCACCACTTGGTGTTTCCAAAATAATCTAGAGATTATTTGGTTCTTAGGGAGTAAAAAGTGATATTTAAGATATATTGATATTTAAGATATATTTAAGATCTATTGTACAACGTAGTGTAGAAGAATGATAAAATACTATGAGATCTTTTTATAATTGTTCTTTTGTTTATATGACTTCAAGCAGTTACTCTCAGTGGACAGATTTAAGTTCTAACCTTTTTATATTCTTTAAATATAAGTTTTGAAAGGTCCCTTTCCATGGTTTTTTGGCAAGTAATGTAATGGGAGTATTAGTGGAAAGAAATCATACCATCTTTGCTTGTTTTCCTCTAGGGTAATTCCTGTTCTGCAGTTACTTTTGGATAGAAGTATGCCCTTTTTCCAGTAGAAGATGGTAATCTTGGAGAATGACCATGGAGAAGGGGATGAGTTCTGGAGAAGGGCTGTCTCAGATTTCAGCTGTTAAAGTAGCAGCCAAAGACTTGGAAACAAAGCAGCCCCAGAAAGACAGACGAGGGGGCTTTGTGCTGGTGCATGCAGGTAAGCTCTGCATGGGTGATTCTGAAGATGAAGGTCATGTTGATTTTTTTTCTTGCCTTGAAATACACTGAGAACTGCATTTCACGTGTGGAGGAGGCAACTGCCAGAGAGTGGTTGAAACCAAGAAAGTGTTTGCTTTCAATATCATGAGGACCTCTGGTTGAAAGATTTCGTAGTAGCAGTTCTTTCTGTATCTTTTTCACTCCCCTACTCCGTTATTTGTTTTTACCCCATATGTTGGATATATTTAGATTAGAGAATGTTAAGTAGTTTTAAAACTCTTGGTTGCATTTTTTAAAGTAATGCTGCTAAAAGAATTGTTTTGACTCCCATATTAGACTATGGCCATCTTCAAGTGTAATTGAATAATCTTAGAGTTACTTTGCTTTGTAGGGAAATTTTAAATTGTCTTTTTCCTCTCTGAAAATTGGATTACTTTAGTCTTTGACATAAGTTGACAATTGATTAATAGGAGAAAAACAATAGGTTTATTTTATAAGTATTTAGTTATTTTTTTGAAAGGCAGAGTTACGGAGAGTGAGAGTGCGAGCAAGAGAGCTAGTTGGAACAATAGTTCAATCCTCTCAAATGCCTGCAACAGCCAAGACTGGAGACCTCAGCCCAGGTCTCCCACTTGAATGGCAGGGACCCGAATGCTTGAGCTGTCATCTGCTGCCTGCCCAAAGTGCACGTTAGCAGAAAGCTGAGTTAAAAGCGGAGTAGGCAGAACTTGAATTAGCACTCTGATCTGAGATGTGGGAGTCCCAAGTGGCCACTTGACAGCTGCACCAAACATCCACCCCTTGCAGAGCATTTTGAGCTACAGAAATGCCTCCTCCAGGCTCAAGGCACCTGGAGATACGACAACAGTTATGAGAGGCTGAGGGGAAGAAATGTACTGCAGATAGAAGTCCTATGCAGATACAGTCTCCCATGTAACAGTCATTGGAAGAATATCTGATATACTTTGGTGATCTCTGGAAGAAGGTGTTATGATATTATTTCTTCTTGAGTAGATAAGGCAGATTGGGGGCTTCGGAAAAGCTTCACTAATGTTGATGTCCTCTCCAGATATAGGATCTCCTCACAAAGCTATCCCATATCTGCAGTCTCTCTGAATAACCACCTTGGAATATGCCAAAAAGTTGCATTTTGGGATCAGATATTTTACTTTCCACACATTCTTAATATTTAAATTGAGGAACCTTAAGACCAGAGAGATTAAGTGACTTAGCCATACTGCTATTAGGTACCAGGGCCAGGCTGAGAGACCTTTAAGTGGGCCTTTGTGTCTCAGTCTGGTGTCCTTGGTACTGCATCATTCTGTGATCTCTATTCACTGAGAACTGCATTTCACGGGTGTAGGAGGCAACTGCTAGAGAGTGGTTGAACCCATCAAGAGGATGGGGACAGACACAGTGAACTTCAGACCCTGAGCCGCCCATCATTGAAGGGTCTTGGGTTTCTGAGCAGTGTGGCTCTGCTCGAGTATTGCTCAGCAGGCTCTTTTTGTTTTCCTGCTTTCAGAGTCTAACTTGGACAATCTCTGTGAAAACTGATTCAATAGATGGATCTTCTATGATTTTTCCCTAGACAGTCAAGCAAAATTGGCGCAGGATCAGTTTTGATATGGAGTGACTGGTGTTTGGCCTGTTATGACGTTTGTCTATATCTGCACTAAACAACCTGGGAAGTCCAGGAGGATCTAAAAATATAAAAACATAATGGGTTTAATTCCTTTTTATATAGATACTTTTACAAAGAAATGAATTAAATTTATTTAAATAACAAGTTCAAACTAGACCTGGAACTAGAACTCCTGCCTTCAGATTCCTAGTTCAGTGTTCTTTCTACTATGCCATGTTGATGGTACATCTTCCATGATACCTGCTGAGTTGCCATATTCAGAATGAGCATTTGGAAAATGAACACAGGAGATCTGAAATTTTTAAGAAGCAGTAGCATAGAGCTTTTGATTGTTTTGAAAGCATTACTTTCTATTATCATCATGACAATAGCTGTCCTTTCTCGGGAACATACTAGAAGGTAATGGCTATCAGGTAAAGTTGGTACTTGGGGCCAGAAAAAAAGCAGAGGAAATTTGGGCAAGAAATTATGTGGATTAAAGGTGACACACCTCCAATTTTTAATTTATTAACAGATCAGGTAGAGTGATTGATTATATAGGAATATATATCTTTCATGTTTAATGGACAAAATTTCAAATCCTTAATCATTGAGGAGCTGTTTTTTCACACTACGGTATACTTGCCTAGATTAGTCATTTAGGTAGGTTCTTGTTATTTTAAATATTTGAGAGGCATGCAGGGAGGGATAGAGGGAGTGAATAGGGAAAATGGAAAGAGAAAAGATAGGTATAAAAAGAGAGATGTTGGTTTGTGCTCTAAATGCCTGCAGTGTCTAGGGCTAGACCAGACTGAAGCTGGGAGCTGGGAACTCAATCCATTGGATGGCAGAAATCCAGTTGCTTGAACTATCACTGCTGCCTCCCAGGATCTGTGTGGATGGGAAGCTGGAATTAGGAGCCAGATTGCAGAAACCAACCCAGGTACTCTGATGTGGTATAGGAGCATCTCAAGAGCTAGGCTAAGCACCGCCTTCTTTTTTAAAGATTGATTTTATTTGAAAGGCAGAATGATAGAGGGAGAGACAGAGAGAAAGAGATCTTCAATTCCCTGGTACACTCTCCAAATGGTTGCAAGGGTTGTGGCTTTGTCAGGTTGCAGCCAAGAGCCTGGAACTTGGGGTCCCTCATGTGGATGCTAGCATCCAAGTAAATGGGCCGTCTTTGCTGCTTCCTTAGGCACATTAGCAGAGAGCTGGATCAGAAGCAGAGCATCCAGGCCTTTAACCAGAGGAATCCCAAGTAGCAGCTTACTCCGCTGTGCCACACCTCTGGCCCCTAAATGCCCACTTATATATGCTTTTATTGAAACGTTTATTTACTTAAATTTAAGTATTTAAGCGTTTGTCATAAAGAGAAAGGAACTTTAAATGCAGTGCAAACAAAACTGTGATTAAATTTTATCTGTGTCTTACTGGTCAGTGGCTTGGATCCTGAGCCCGTATTTCCTTTGTTAAGTGATACAATTAGCAAATGTTAACCAAATAATAATGAAATAATGGATCTAGTGAGACTTTCCCCCTATGCTTATCAGAAAAATTTACATGATCACGTTACTTAATGCCCTTATCCATACACGGAAGTTATCTATTTGGCAGTAGTATCCCATGCTTTGAAAAATACTGCCAGAAGACTGGGGTCTCAGAGACTTTAAACAACAGTCCAGGATCTCCTATAGACAGTGAATCTGCTATTCTGAGGCTTCAGAGATACCCTGAGCTACATAACAGGGAGTAAGAGCATGTAAAAGTACTTGGGTAGGGGTGATCGTGTTGGTGGTGGTTGTGAAACTGATTTGCTCTATCAGTATTTCCTGAAATTAATAAGTTCTTGCCATAAATTCAGAGAATTCTGAATACTGGCTCAAATAGACCAGGAAGCGTGGTAAGTTTTTAAGCTTCTCATTTAGTGAGAGAAATGCATAGGAGAGTGATGGCTTTATCTAAAGGAGAAAGAAAAGTCCGAAAATTAAGTTAGGGTCCATGCTGAGCAGAGAGCAGGTCAAGAGCCACGTGCAGCAAGCCTTTGGTTAAGAGCAGCTAATACCAGCAGCTTCTCACGGGCAGCAAGGCTAAGGCAGAGAGCAGGGCAGGCCTGAAGGCCACGCGCCCTGAAGGCATGAGGCAACAAGAGCAACAAAGGTCCATAATGGCAAAAAAGGGAAAAAGGGCCCCACCTACCCTGTTTATCCACTTCCAAAGGGGAGTGTTCACGTAGCCTGATTGCTAGGTGGGGTCAAGTGGGGGATGAGATCACACAAGGGCATGGTGAAGGCATGGTCTTCCAGCTCACAAAATGGATCAATTTTATCCTGTATGCCTGCCTACATTGGTTGTGGGTGAGTAAGATGTGTAGGATGTGCAACCCCTCAACCTCAAATGCTTTTCAGGAGCTATACCTGGTTTTCGGAAGTTACTGTTTTTTTTTTTTTTTTTTTTAAAGATTTTATTTGTTTGAAACACAGAATTACAGAAAGAGGTAGAGGCAGAGAGAGTAGTCTTCCATCTGCTGGTTCACTCCCCAAATGGCCCCAATGGCTGGAGCTGAGCTGATCTGAAGCCAGGAGCCAGGAGCTTCTTCCAGATCTCCCATGTGGGTACAGAGGTGGAAGGACTTGGGCCATCATCCAAGGCACATTAGTGGAGAGCTGGATTGGAAGTGGAGCGACTGGGGCTTGAACCGGCATCCATTTGGGATGTGATGCTACAGACCTGGGCTTTTTAAAAAAAATTTTTTTAAAAAACATTTTATTTATTTGAGAAGTAGAGTCACAGAGAGAGGGAGAGATAGAGAGAAAGGCCTTCCAGTCACTGGTTCACTCCCCAAATAGCCACAAAGGAAACTGAGCCAATCTGAAGCCAGGAGCTAGGAGATTCTTCTGGGTCTCTCACTTGGGTGCAGGGTCCACCAAACACTTGGGCAATCTTCCACTGCTTTCCCAGGTCAAAGCAGAGAGCTGGATTGGAAGAGGAGCATCCGGGACACGAACCGGCGCCCATATGGGATGCTGGTACCGCAGGCAGAGGCTTAGCCCACTGTGCCACAGCACTGGCCCCTGCAGGCTGGGGCTTTAACGTGCTGCGCCACAACACCGTCCTATCTAAAGTTACTCTTAAGAATTCTGGATTCCGGCCGGCGCCGTGGCTCAACAGGCTAATCCTCCGCCTTGCGGCGCCGGCACACCGGGTTCTAGTCCCGGTCGGGGCGCCGGATTCTGTCCCCATTGCTTCTCTTCCAGGCCAGCTCTCTGCTGTGGCCAGGGAGTACAGAGGAGGATGGCCTAAGTGCTTGGGCCCTGCACCCCATGGGAGACCAGGAGAAGCACCTGGCTCCTGCCATCGGATCAGCGCGGTGCGCCGTCTGCAGCGCTCCGGCCGCGGCGGCCATTGGAGGATGAACCAACAGCAAAGGAAGATTTTTCTCTCTGTCTCTCTGTCTCTCTCTCTCTCTCTGTCCACTCTGTCAAAAAAAAAAAAAAAAATTAAAAAAAAAAAAAGAAAAAAAAGAATTCTGGATTCCTTTTTTCTTTCTTTTTTTATTTTTTAAAAAAATTTGAGAGTTACAGAGGGAGAGACAGAGAGAAGGGTCTTCATCCACTGGTTCACTCCCCAAATGGACATAATGCCTGGCGTTCCTCCAATCTAAAGCCAGGAGCTTCTTCTGGTCTCCCACATGGGTGCAGGGGCCCAAGCACTTGGGCCATATTCTACTGCTTTCCTAGGCCATAAGCAGAGAGCTGGGTCAGAAGAGGAGCATCTAGGACACAAACTGGTGCCCATATGGGAAGCTGTCACAGCAGGCAGAGGCTTAGCCTACTATGCACAGCACTGGCCTCAAGAATTCTGGATTCTAAACAATAATTTCCAAATTTTTTTTGAAGACTTATTTATTTGAAAGTTAGAGGTCGTTCATCCACTGGTTTACTTTCCAGATGGCTGCAACAGCCAGGGCTGGGCCCAGCTGCAGTCAGGAGCCAGGATCTTGCTCATGGGTGCAAGGATCCAAGCACATGGGCCATTCTCTGCTGCTCTCCCAGGCCACTAGCAGGGAGCTGGATCTGAAGTGGAGCAGTCAGGAATTGAACTGGTGCCCACATGGGATTCCAGCTCCACAGGTGGTGGCTTCACCTCCTATACCACAGAGCTAGTCCTGTGGCAGGAGCTTTTTGAAGGTCAATAGAGAAGGGACCTTATTTTTTCTTTCTTTCTTTTTTTTTTTTTTTAATTTATGTAATTTATTTGAAAGGTAGAGTTGCAGAGAGAGAGAGGTGGAGAGACAGAGAGAAGTCGTATATCTACTAGTTCACTCCAAATGGCTGCAGTGGCCAGGGCTGGGCTAGCCTGAAGCCAGGAACCAGGAGTTTCCCTTGGGCCTCTCACATGGGTGCAGCGTCCCAAGGACTTGGGCCATCCTCTGCTGCTTTCCTAGACACATTAGCAGGGAGCTGGATTGGAAGTGGAGCAACTAGGACTTAAACCGGTGCCCATATGGGATGCCGGCATTGCAGATGGTGGCTTAACCTGCTTCAGCAGAATGCTGGCTCCAAAGGGACATTATTTCTGACATACCTGGATTATCAATTCTAGATCAAAAGAAGTCATAGATAGGAAAGAGGTTTTCAAAAGGAGGACAGGAGGTGATTTTGGGATATGAACCATTTCTGGGGCCCTGGCCAGAAGAGCTTTTGAGAAAGAAGATAGGTATGGCTTATGGTGGAGAAAGAAGCTATTAGATCTTCAAAAACCTATAAAATATGGGCAATAGGTTTATTTTCACTAGGATGACATCAGTTTTATGGACTACTTATATACATAAGCAAGAACTCTGATATTATGAGGATAACTTAACAATTGGTTTTTGTTTCTCTACTCTAGGTGCAGGTTATCATTCTGAGTCCAAAGCCAAGGAATATAAACATGTATGCAAACGAGCTTGTCAGAAGGTATGAACAGAATGTGTAGGGTGTAAATGTTTTGAACACAAGGGAGCTTTACCTTGAAATTCCAAATTTTAATATTTCATTTATAGGGCAGTCTTTGGTTTGGAACACAAATTGTTTTGCTCATATTTGTAGGTCTGGTTTTCCTTCAATTTCTGAATGAAGCTTAGTTCTTTCCCTTCCTTCCCCAGATTAAAGTCTATATTTTTGGAATTGTGGGCACATAATCATATCTCTTGTAATCTTTGGTTGTACTCTATAGAAGGGGTAGGGAAAACAGCTTAAAGGCAGCTGTTGCATCTTTCCATGAAGGAAGAGAAAACATAATTAAAAAATTAAAGTGGGTGCTTTTCTTAGATTATCCTGTACTTTTTTCCTTCTGTTTTTCATCATGTAAATTTGTATCCCAGCAAATCCATTGTCATTCCTGAGTTTAGCTTTATCCTTGTATTCAGTTGTGCTTTTTTCCTCTTTGGTTTTTGAGGTTTTGCTAAATTATTCAATAATTAATGTGGGAGTAGGAATGGACTCAGAAGAAACACTGTTTGTTTTTATTTTGATCCTGATTATATACGCTTGTAAACAAACCTTCCATTACTTTTTATGCAAATAGAATGTTAATTGGATACTGTGTATCAAGTAAATATGGGCCTTTCTAAGCTCTTTTCATTTAGAAAGATTATACTTTATTAGAGATCCAAGCTTTTTCTTATGAATGAAATCCCATAAATAAGATTATTTTGTTATAGGGTTTTACTGTGTTTTTCAAGTTGATAATAAAGCTAGTCCCCCGCGCTCCTGCCCTCTGGCCTCATCATTGCCTCCTTTGCTCCCTGAGTATGCCCAGCGCAGGCTAGAGATTGGGCTATAGGCCTGGGGCAATGCAGTGTGGAGAGGGCGGGTGGCAGGCTAGGGGGCAGTGGACCTGCCTATGTATGGTAGAAGCTCTTTCAGGTATGACTGATTGGTTTATTTATTTATTTGAGAGTCTGAGTTACAGAGAGAGAGAGGAAGAGAGAGAGGGAGAGAGAGAGAATGAAAGAGATCCTCCATCCACTGGCTTACTCTCCAGATGGCAGCAACAACAGAGGGTTGGGCCAGGCTGAAGCCAGGAGGCAGGAACTTCTTCCAGGTCTCTCACATGGGTAGCAGGGGCCCAATCACTTGGGCCATTCTCTGCTGCTTTTCTCCAGGCCATTAGCAGGGAACTGGATCGGAAGTATAGCAGCCGGACATGAATTGGTGCTCATCTGGGATGCCAGCGGTGACTTTACCTGCTGTGCCAGCTCCAGCCCTGCTGCTCATCTTCTACTTGGCCTGGCAGCTGTGTGTCAACTTCCCCTACCTCTGCATCATGATCTGTGTGGTGCTCCACAGGATCATATTGAGATCCACTGACTCCCTGGCCTTGACAAAGCCATGACCTGCTTACCGCGTCAAATGGCACCAAGCATACGGATGGAAGAGGGACCCTTGGGCACCTGCCTGGCCATAGTGGAGGAGGAAGGAGACAACTTGGACATGCTCCCACATACACTTAAGAAAGCACAGAAAGAGCCTTTGTGTAGCAGGTCTGCCTTCCTGGATGTCAGTGGGAATTCGCAGAATAAGACATCATTGGAAATGAAAAATTATCCTAGCAAGGCTGGCCTTTTGCTTCACGAAGTGCCCCCATGTTTGCAAGAACGAGTAGGAAGAGATCCAGCCTCAGCAGCTGCTCCTAGCAGGATCGTGCATCTGTTTTCTGCTCCTACTGAAGAGTGTTTGCCTGTGCTGTCCCAAGGTTGCAGATAGCCACAGAACATGGTGTCCCAAAGCAGAGCCCTGAGCATCAGGACTGCCACACCATCCAAAACTGTGGGAAATGGGAGTTTTAAAGGGTCAGCAACTAAGTGGTTTTGCTGAGGGGCAAGGCTGAGCAGGAACCATTCTACCTGGATCCTTCTGTCTGCAGTGCTGTGTTGACCTCCAGAGATCTTCCTGAAGGACAGACCCAATGTGTTCTCCTTGGCCTTTTACAGCTCACGTCTTCAGAGACATTGATAGAATACAAGAAAATGCTTTCAAGCATAAAAAGTACCTCAAATGATCTACAGATAACAGGATTCCTGGTTCCATCAGCCTTTGAATTAGCAAATCTATTATGCCATAGTTAAGGTACAAGCAGAACGATAAAAACTGAGATTAACATTAAAGCTGTCTTTCACATTGTTGGAGGCAAACTACATAGCCCTTAAGTTCTTGCTTAGCCAGCTGATGTGGAAGGAGATTTCTGAGTGTGTTTTAGATTGTGCCTGAAAGATATTCAAATTGGAAGCTGTTTCAGCAGTTGATTGATCCATTTTGTATAAATATCAGATGAGGACATAAAGATGTCACATGAAGTTGTCTGTGAATCTCCAATACCTGTTCTAAGGGCCACTGTCGGCTATACCATCTCATTCTTCAACTTGTCTCTGATCACCTAACAGGAGTGTGTATTTATTGACTCTGTCCCTCTGTATTTTAATTAAGCCTCCTGGGTTCAGGGTAAGCTATAACCATTTCTGCATTTGTTACAATAATTTTTGTCTGACAAAATTTGAATTCTTTACTCAAACCCTTCCCTTCTACTTAAAATGCACTTTGAATGGTGAACCTACAGTGAGAGCACAAATATTCAATTTATCTTTAGAATAATCTCAATAAACTAAGAACTCTAGCAGTGTTACTGTAGCTAAAAAGAGTTTGGGACTACTTGATGTAGCCCTCGTGTTGCAAGACAAATCAAGTATTTCCCTTAAAAAATTTTCTTGATCTCAGGAATTGAGGTATATTTTACACCAAGATTTTTCTGAGGTAACTCCATTAGTGGTTTGTTGATAACTTTAATAAAGGTCATTTAAGAGTACAAGTTTTTCAAGACTGCCAAAGTGAGACTGAAACAATCATTTGAGGGATTATTGAATGCTTATGTCTGTGTATATTGTGAAAAATATAATAAGGCTAAGAGTTCTCTAAATATTTTATGCTTTTTCTTATTTTTCAAAGGATGAATTTTTTCATTATTTGAAAAGAAATGTTATCTTTTTATACAGCTGTAGTCCTGGAAATCTAATACATTTGGATTGTGTAATTAGCCTCCTGAATTTCTATAACAAGTGAGCCTCTTAAAAGTTTAATGAAAAAAAAAATGTTTAATTAGTAGTATAGTTTTTAGCTCAAAACATTGTATTTATTGAATAAATAAGGGTTTTAATAATTTTCCAGGCTGGTTTCCCTTTTTTCCTTTTCCTCTCTTTATTTGTACCCAAGGAAGTAAGGTGATTTTATAGTTTTATTCTCCATAGTTTGTACTGAAAAAGGTTATGATCTTTTAATCTTGATATAATAGATATAATAGTATCAAAACTATGTTTGTTAAATGTATGCTTCCATTTATGGATTCTGATATGGCTTTATGACTGAGTTTTTAATCCATGTAGGTGGGGAGAGTAGAAAAGTGGATGAAGAAATCACTAGTTTAGTCTGGGATTCAATTATCTATACAAAATATACATTGTCAGACTATTTGAACAAAACTGAATTTGTGCAATTTCTGCAACTGTTTTGAATTGCCCTGTGATAAAAAAAACCCTTTCACTTATTAAATTCCTGGTACTTTGCATTTTGCGGTTATATTCTATTTTCTTAATTTAGATAATATTGAATGAGCTACATCATAAATTAGCCTGTATATGAATACTGGCTTGTTTATGTCTTGAATTATGGACTGGATTTAGTGATAAGTTTTTATTGACTCTAAACATCATCTATACTTCTTTAAGTGTATGGGTATGCCTGAGAAGTTGTGGTTTTATAATGAATAATTTCTGCCCTTGGTTTCATAGGCAATTGAAAAGCTACAAGCTGGTGCTCTTGCGACAGATGCAGTGACTGCAGCTCTGGTGGAACTTGAGGTATTCTTTCTCTGTTTGTGTTTTATTTGATATCTCTGAGTGTATGTTCCTTGTTCTGAAATGACATGAAACCGTTGGGGTAGTCAACTGTAAATTTGATCATGAGTATTTCCTGACAGTATTATCCTTTTTATGAAGAAGGGACTTTTCTGAGTCATATAAAAGTTGTTGTTGCCTTTTCTCTTTGTTTTTTCAGGGTTCATGAATATAAACATTAGTGGTGACTGGGTACTTAACATTTCTCAATATTTTCAGTGAAAGACATATATGTTTTCTTGGTTAGAAAACAGAATTTCCAACTGTCTAAAAATGCCTAACGTGGAAGGGGCAGTTTCCTCATGAATAGATGTATACCCTGATGCTGTCTGTTTTACATGAAGTGCTCTTGTTCGAGCGTGATTGTCTAGTTTGTTCCCAGGGTACAGTGGATGTTGAGGACCTCAGTGGACAGGCTCGTTAAGTTTGTCATAATTCTTTGTACTCCACTGTGAGGGCCTTTAAGTTCTTCTAACCTGGAAACTTGATAAGTTTGTGCTGGGGATATTGAGGCCTTCATAAGACTGATTTTTGCTGCTCAGTTAGAGAAGGTGTCTTTGTGTTAGTGAGTTAAAGGATTTTTGTGGACCAGTGTTTTCCTGGTTGAGAAGGCTGCTTGGGGAATCAAGTAAGACTTGAAGATAAAACAGTAATCAGTTTGAGGGATCAATGATAGTTAAAGTAGACATTCTCAAGTTGGCTGGATTTAGTCTGTCACATCAGGTCACCTACCTTGTCATGCTTTGCGTTGTGAAAATGGCCAAGTTTACCACAACTCCTGGTTATGTTTTCTGTGTGCTCCCCAGCTTATTGTGGAGTTAGCCTTTTGGTCATGCTTTGTAGATTTTAATCTCTCTTGATAACCCCCTCATCTTGTCCTAATGTAGTCAAGAAAGGTGAACATCTATAGTGGGCCCCAGTTCTGTTCTAGTTTGATCGCTGAGGCATCTGACATGGGGATATATGGTACCCTCCCATTGTGACTGTTACATTTTCTATCAGCTCTACCCATCATTAGCCATTTGTTCCTGGGTACATCAGAGCCTGTCCTTGACTCAGTTTCCCATTTGTAATATGAGGATAATTCCTATATCAGAGTTGTGAAAATTAACTGAGTTGATATGTGACATTCATTTAGAATATTATGCGGCACACAGTAAGAACCCTTTAACTGTTAGCAATTGTTACTGTTATGAGGTGCTTTGGAAATGATATATGTGAGGTAAAGATTTATGGTGACTATTAGTGATAACTGTTACGTCAAAGACAGCTTAATTATTTATTGTGGATTAAAGAAGAAAAGTGACGCAAGAAAGAGGGTGTACTTACCACCAAATCTCACTTTTACTCAAAGCACACACAAGGAGGACTTTGTCTAAATCCAATTAAAGTTAGTTGAAAATGACTCTCCTTTGTGCAGGAAGTGGTGTCCTGATATCACCAGTGCAGAGTATGTGTGGGTCTGGGGAAAGAAGATTAATGAGTAGCTTGGGAATATGCTGTAATGGCAACTATTATTATAAAATTGAATGAAGCTAAGTTTTTCTTTTCATCTTAGAATAATTTTCAAATGTCATATTTATATCATATTGAGTGTTTAATTCCAGTTTTCCCCAGTGATGAATCTGACTCTTAAAGGGTTTACTTATTTTTCCTTTTTTTTTAAAAAAGATGTATTTATTTATTATTTGAAAGACAGAGTTACAAAGAGGGAGAGGCAAAGAGAGAGAGAGAGGGCGGGTGTGGGGGGGTGTCTTCCACTTGCTGGTTCATTCCCCAGATGGCCACAATGGCCAGACCTGTGCCAATCCAAAGCCAGGAAAAAAAGCTTCCTCTGGGTCTCCCATGGAGGTGCAGGGGCCTAAGGAGTTGGGCCATCTTCTGCTTTCCCAGGCCATAGCAGAGAGCTGGATCAGAAGTGGAGCAGCCGGGTCTCGAACAGACAGCCATATGAGGCACTGGCACTGCAGGCAGCAGCTTTACCCGCTACACCACAGTGCCAGCCCCAAAATTATTTATTCTTAAAAATACATTTTGGAATAATGAGATACTCATGAATAAATGAGATTTAGAGTTTTGAATGATTACCTGTGCTTTTTGAGAGTGCAGTTATGAATTAAACAATTTTTTTTTAATATAAAGCTTTTATTTAAAGAATATAAATTTCCAAAGTACAGCTTATGGATTACAATGGCTCCCCCTCACACAACTTCCCTCCCTCCCGCTACCCTCCCCTTTCCCGCTCCCTCTCCCCTTGCATTCACGTCAAGATTCATTTTCAATTCTCTTTATACACAGAAGATCAGTTTAGTACATATTACGTAAAGATTTCAACAGTTTGCCCTCACATAGAGACACAAAGTGAAAATACTGTTGGAGTACTAGTTATAGTATTAATTCACAATGTACAGTACATTAAGGACAGAGATCCTACATTAATTTTTTTAAAGAATTGATTAATTATCTATGCACTTTCCAATTTAACACCAAGATTTTTTATTTTTTATTTATTTATTTTTTTGTCAGGCAGAGTGGACAGTGAGAGAGAGAGACAGAGAGAAAGGTCTTCCTTTGCCATTGGTTCACTCTCCAATGGCCGCCGCGGCCCGCACACCACGCTAATCCAAAGCCGGGAGCCAGGTGATTCTCCTGGTCTCCCATGGGGTGCAGGGCCCAAGCACTTGGGCCATCCTCCACTGCACTCCCGGGCCACAGCACAGAGCTGGACTGGAAGAGGAGCAACAAGGACAGAATCCAGTGCCCTGACGGGGACTAGAACCCGGTGTGCCGGCGCCGCAAGGCAGAGGATTAGCCTATTGAGCCGCGGCGCTGGCCTAACACCAAGATTTTTTAATCATTTGCAATTATCTTTATATACAGAAGATCGATTCAGTATATACTATGTAAAGATTTCATCAGTTTGCACCCACACAGAAACACAAAGTGTTAAAATACTGTTTCAGTACTAGTAATAACATTATTTCACATTGGATAACACATTAAGGACAGATCTCTCATGAGATGTAAGTACACAGTGACTCCTGATGTTGATTTAACAATTTGACACTCTTGTTTATGACGTCAGTCATCTCCCTAGGCTCTAGTCATGAGTTGCCGAGGCTATGGAAGCCTTTAGGGTTCGCCGACTTCGATCTTATTCCGACAGGGTCATAGTCAAAGTGGAGGTTCTCTCCTCCCTTCAGAGAAAGGTACCTCCTTCTTTGATGGCCCCGTTCTTTCCACTGGGATCTCACTCACAGAGATCTTTCATTTAGGTCTTCTTTTTTTTGTTTTTCAGAGTGTCTTAGCTTTCCATGCCTAGAATATTCTCATGGGCTCTTGAGCCAGATCTGAATGCCTTAAGGGCTGATTCTGAGGCCAGAGTGCTATTTAGGACACCTGCCATTCTATGAGTCTGCTGTGTATCTTGCTTTCCATGTTGGATCATTCTCTCCCTTTTTGATTCTATCAGTTAGTATTAGCAGACACTAGTCTTGTTTGTGTGATCCCTTTGACTCTTAGACCTATCAGTGTGATCAATTGTGAGCTGAAATTGATCACTTGGACTATTTAAAAATAGAAATAGGTCATGGATCATGGTGGCATAGAATACTGCCTTAGGGGCCAGCGCCACGGCTCAATAGGCTTATCCTCCACCTTGTGGCACCGGCACAGTGGGTTCTAGTCCCGGTCAGGGCACCAGATTCTGTCCCCATTGCTTCTCTTCCAGGCCAGCTCTCTGCTGTGGCCAGGGAGTACAGAGGAGGATGGCCTAAGTGCTTGGGCCCTGCACCCCATGGGAGACCAGGAGAAGCACCTGGCTCCTGCCATCGGATCAGCGCGGTGCGCCGTCTGCAGCACTCCGGCCGCGGCGGCCATTGGAGGATGAACCAACAGCAAAGGAAGATTTTTCTCTCTGTCTCTCTGTCTCTCTCTCTCTCTGTCCACTCTGTCAAAAAAAAAAAAAAAAAAAGAAAAAAAAAAAGAATACTGCCTTAGTGTAGCCCTCCCCAATATTTTTTTTTTTTTAATTTGACAGGTAGAGTTATAGACAGTGAGAGAGAGAGACAGAGAGACAGACAGAAAGGTCTTCCTTCCGTTGGTTCACTCCCCAAAAGGCCGCTACGGCCAGTGCTGCGCCGATCTGAAGCCAGGAACCAGGTGCTTCTTCCTGGTCTCCCACACGAATGCAGGGGCCCAAGGACTTGGGCCATCCTCCACTGCTATCCCAGGCCACAGCAGAGAGCTGGACTGGAAGAGGAGCAGCCGGGACTGGAATCGGCGCTCATATGGGATGCTGGCACTACAGGTGGAGGATTAACCAAGTGAGCCAGGGCACCAGCCTAGCCCTCCCCAATTTTAGTTATTACATTTGAGGGAAAATTTTAAATACCTTTAAAATTCATTTTTATACAGTATTTTTCTTCTTGTAAGAAAATTTATTTATGTTTTTGAGAGGCACAGGACAGAGATCAAGACTGAGAGCAAGAGAAAAAGATGGACAAAGAGGTCCCATTAGTGGTTCATTCATTTTTTTTTTTTTAAAGATTTTATTTATTTCCCTGAGAGGTAGAGTTACAGATAGTGAGAGGGAGAGACAGAGAGAAAGGTCCTCCCTCCGCGGGTTCGCTGGTTCACTCCCCAAATGGCCGCAGTGGCTGAAGCTGCACCTATCCGAAGCTAGGAGCCAAGTGCCTCCTTCAGGTCTCCCATACAGGTGCAGGGACCCAAGGACTTGGGCCTCTTCCACTGCTTTCCCAGGCCATAGCAGAGAGCTGGACTGGAAGAGGAGCAGCTGAGACCAGAACCGGTGCCCACATGGGATGCTGGTGCCGCAGGCAGAGGATTTTCCACGGCGCCGGCCCCAGTGGTTCACTCTTAAAATGCCCACAACAGCCCCTTCTTGGCCTAAGGTGGAAGCCAGCAATGTAATCCAGGTCTTGCATGTGGATAGCAGAAACCTAATTACTTGAGCCATCACTGCTGCCTCCCAGGGTCTGCATGCAATAAGCTGAATCAGGAGCTGGAGCTGGTAATTAAGCCCAGGTACTGCAGTGTGGATGTGGCTATCTTAACTATTAGGCTAAATGCCCACTATCTCTGTAGTGTCTTGTGGAAATACATGTTAGTAGTTTAAAGGCTAAGGCTACGTTTACTGGAAGAATTTTCCTGAATCTTAAGAATTAAGTCATGCTTATACTGCCCCCTGCAGTTTCTGTAACTTTATATAATTCCTTAAAACAGGGTCAGATTCTAACTGCAAAGTTCAGTAGTTGAAGAGGTAATAGTTTGGGTGAATGGAAAGAGAGAACATTGGATTCTAATATTTTCTGTATGTATAAAAATATAAGTAACCCTATTGTGTGCTTTCAGTTTACTGAAAAGTACTGAGAAAAATCCAAGGAGCCTGATTTATACTGTGTTATGTTGCTTCTCTGTAGATTTGGTCAGTATATTCAGTGGAGCTAAGTTTTGTCCTAATTATGGAACAGATATGGATATTATTATACCTTGCATTTTTGACTTTGGGATATATATTTTTTAATTAAAGAAACTGTACTTTTTAAACTTGCCTGTTACATATTATTACTTAGGCAGATACTAAAATGGATGTGAACTCCTTGAGCACTCTACTCATTGTGGACTGAAATGACTGAAATGGTTTAATGATCCTTTCTGGCTGGAAATAGTATTTGACCTTATATTTAAAAATGTACGATGGTTTGTACATTCCCAGTTATTAAAAAATACACTGATTTCAACCTGATGCCATAGAAAAGGAAGAGACAAGGTGAAGGAAAAGGAACTCTGTGTGTCTGTGTGAGTGTGTTTGTATGTGTTTAGTCACACCTTAAAGGAACTTATGTGGGCCACCTAGACACATCATTTTGGAGCTTTTCTTGGAAACTGATATCTTCTATGGTGTGCCTTATTTTGTCCACCACACAGTTAAGTGGTGTCTTCCTAAGACTTACACTTATGGACTTTAAGAGGGGGTTTTCCTTCTTTGAAATAAAGAAGTGATGGTGTAAAAGTCCTTACCTATTAAACTGAACAGCTTCTCCCTTGAGAGTTCAGGAGGGAAGGTGGCTGCCCCTGTATAAGAGTTGTTGTGCAGTGTGGAAATGAAAATGATAGGACTCCAAAATTCAATTTGTTTATTTTTTTAAAAATATTTATTATTTGGAAAGCAGGGTTATAGAGAGGCAGAGAGAGAGAGAGAGAGAGAGAGAGAGAGAGAGAGGTTTTTCCATCTGCTGTTTCATTCCCCAAATGGCTGCAACAGCCAGAACTGGGCCAATCTGAAGCTAGGATCAGGAGCTTCTTCCAGGTCTCCCATGTGGGTGTAGGGGTCCAAACACTTGGGCCATCTTCTACTGCTTTCCCAGGCCATAGTGGAAAGCTAGATCAGAAGTGGAGCAGCCAAGACTCAAACCTGCACTCATATGGGATGCCAGTACCATAGGCGATGGCTTTACCCAATGTGCCACAGTGCTGGCTCCTTGTTTATCTTTAAAATATGGGGAAGGAACTGGAAAGGTCAGTTTTCAGATAATATTTTAATGATTATTTGTTGATTATTTATTGTGAAATTGATTTGGCCCAGTTGTTTCGTAAGGCTTTTTTGAGATTATCCTTATAAATAATAAGAAAGTGAAAACTATTCATTGGGTAGCACAGCTGTGATTTCATTCTTAGAAGAGAAAACAATTTGGTTTTTTAATGTGGGACTGTACATTTGGAAGACAGTTGCTTTCTTGGCTGCTTTTGAAATTGGTTCAGAAAGTTATAGTAGACTTAAAATTCCATACCATAATTTTGTACATTTCACATTGTATAGCTTCTAGTGTGAATGTCTTCTTGAGGAAATTAGATAAAGATTTGGGTTAGTTATGATGCCAACATTTTCTTTGGATTGATAATAAAGCAGAAAATGTTTCATAGATTTTTGACTGAAAATTACTCAAAATACTTGAATTCCCTTTTTTGTTTTCAAGATGTATTTATTTGAAGGCAGCGTTACAGAGAGGCAGAGGCAGAGAGAGAGACGGAGACGTCTTCGATCTGCTGGTTCACTCCCCAGATGGCTGCAGTGGCTGGAGCTGCGCCCATCCGAGGCCGGGAGCCAGGAGTTTCTTCCGGGTCTCCCACGCAGGGGCAGGGAACCAAGAGCTTGGGCCATCTCTTCTGCTTTCCCAGGTCATAGCAGGGAGCTGGATCAGAAGTGGAGCAGCCGGGACTCAAACTGGTGCCATATGGAATGCTGGCACTGGAGGCAGCAGCTTTACCTGCTACACCACAGCGCTGGCTCCTCCCTTTGCTTTTTGATTTTTTCTAAAAAAAAAAGTGCTAAGATTTGGTATAAAAGGTCTAATATAGAGTCATAGGTGAAATATGAATGGACAGACTTTTAAAAGATAGTTTTCAGTGCGAAAACAATATAGCAGAGATTTTGAGTATCTTGTGCCCTTTGAGGAATTTTCATCAATTAATTTTAAAAACTGATTGTTGGTGGGACTGGCGCCATGGTGCACTATGCTAATACTCTACCGGCAGTGCCAGCATCCTATATGGGCGCCAGGTTCTAGTCCCGGTTGCTCTTCTTTCAGTCCAGCTCTCTGCTGTGGCCTGGGATAGCAGTGGAGGATGGCCCAAGTGCTTTGGCCCCTGCACCCGGATGGGAGACCTGGAAGAAGCTCCTGGCTGCAGGCTTCGGATTGGCTCATCTTCGGCTTGCGACCACTGGGGAGTGAACCAGCAGATGAAGACCTTTCTTTCTGTCTTTCCGTCTCTCTGTCTGTAACTTTATCTCTCAAATAATTGATAAAAATTTAACAACTGATAGGAATAGCTTTTAAATTTCATTTAGTAAATGACAGATTAGACACACTCCTTTGTGGAAATGATCTTGTTGAAAGTTATCTATTCTAAGTACACGCTGCAGTTCTTTTGTTGTATTGATTCATTTTTTAAATCTCCCTTATGGTAAGGGAGAGAGTAATCTGTGGTTGGAACGGGCTTATTATCCAAAGGCTTTAACATTTACAGAGCAGATTATATTGGGCACATGTTTTTATTCTGCTAAAAACAGTCTGCCTTTCCATCTCTATATAATCCAGTATATTGGTTGCTGATAAACTCTAGGAAAATCCTCTATGAAGTAGCTTCTTGTTAAACTGGCTTATGTCTTGGAATGTGAGAGAAGGAAAGTAGGCATTGCATTATTATATATGTATATTATTATTTATAATATTTATATACATTTGTTTATTTTTCAATAGCCTGTTCAATGCAGAGCCAGATCTACATGTGTGCGTTTTTTGTTTTAGATTTATTTATTTATTTGAAAAGCAGAATGATAGAAAGGGAGCAAGATGTGGGAGGGAGGAGAGAATGAGTGAGAGAATGAGAGCAAGAGAGAGAAAAATCTCTATCCATTCATTCTCTCCCCAAACACCCACAGTAATGGATGTTAGGCTAGGCCAAAGACAAGAGCCAGAAATTCCAGTTCTGTTCCCCCACATGGGTGAAGGAACCCAATTACTTGGAGCATCATTTACTGCCTCCCAGGCACATTAGCAGGAATCTGATTGGAAGAGTGGAGTAGCTGGGAATGGAACCAGGTACTGGAGTATGAGATGTGGGTGCTCCAAGTGGTACCTTAGCTTGCTGTGCCATAATGGCACTCCCCTGCATTTCTCTCTCTCTCTCTCTGTTTTAAAGATTTGTTTATTTGAAAATCAGAGTTAGAAAGAGAGACAGAGATCTTCCTTCTGCTGCTTTACTCCCCAAATGGTTGCAACAGCCAAGGCTGGGCTAGGCTGAAGCCAGGAGCCAGGACCTTCCTCTGGCTCTCCCATGTAAGTGGCAGGGGCTCAAGGACCTGGGCCTTCCTCTGCGGCTTCCCCAGACATATCAGCAGGGAGCTGGGTCAGAAACACAGCAGCAAGGACTCCAACTGGCGCCCATTTGGGATGCTGCCATCACAGGTGGTGGCTTAACCTGCTACACCAACAGTACTGGCCCCTGCATGGAATTGTTTAAAGCAGGGATCTTCAAAATATCAGTCACCATTGTATAGTCTGTTGCAGGGGGACCTTAGCCCAGGCCTCTACATAGCTACTTGATTAGGTTACACTCCCTTTCCTAGGCCTTATACTTCCAGCTGGAATTATTTGTATGCCTCCAGAGGTTAGAGGGAATACCTTAAGGTGTAGGTGCTTAGTGGTCATGGAGATCGTATGACTTGTTGCTGACATGTAGACCCATGCAGGATGGAAAGGGAAACTAGGGAGGGCTGATGTAGCCTCCCTCTCCATCACCAAATTTACAGGAAGTTTACTTATGGGATTTCTTTGTTAGCGGAAGTGTAACCATGCTGTGGTCTCTACCCCACTTCAGTTGTTTGTTTTTAAATTTTTTTAAAAAATTTATTTGACAGGTAGAGTTATAGACAGTGAGAGAGAGAGACAGAAAGATCTTCCTTTTTCCGTTGGTTCATTCCCTAAATGGCTGCTACGGCTGGCACTGCGCTGATCTGAAGCCAGGAGCCAGGTGCTTCGTCCTGGTCTGCTGTGTGGGTGCGGGAGCCCAAGCACTTGGGCCATCCTCCACTGCCTTCCCGGGCCACAGCAGAGAGCTGGACTGGAAGAAGAGCAACCGGGACTAGAACCCGGTGCCCATATGGGGCACCAGTGCTGCAGGCGGAGGATCAACCAAGTGAGCCATGGCATCGGCCCAAAATTTTGTTTTTATAACTAAAAATATTTGAGAAGCAGAGAGGAGAGAAAGAATGCGAGAGAGCCTGTTCCCATCTTCTGGTTCACTGCTAAAACGTGTTCAATGGCTCAGGCTGGGGCTGAAGTCACGAACCAGGAACTAAATACTGGTCTCCCACATGGGTGGCAGTAACCCAGTTACTCTCAGGGTCTACAGTAGCAAGTAGCTGAAGTCAAGAGTGGAGCCAGGTATTGAAAGCAGGAACTCTGATATGATTTAGGAGCAACTTAATCTTAACCACTAACCTCAATTGTCCCTATTGCAAAAAAAGAAGGGCTTCTGCTTTGGAAGGTTTAAAGTTACTTAAATAAATTCACACCTCTGTTTTCATGCATATTTTTTTGTTTTGCAGAAATCTTTCCATAAATAGAGGGTAGCTGAGTATTTCAGTTGTTCCTTGCTCCTTCTTTCTCTCCCCTCTCCCATAGGCCTGAACCATTGGAAAGACAGCTTGATGCATTTAGCTTGTATGTACGTAAGTGCCCATTAGCTGTAATGTGGGTAGTGAGTCTATATTTAGACCTACCACTCTTGAAAGCCTCAGTTTTCTCTTCCATTGATAATATCTTTCATTTTCTGTAATGGGGCTTGGGGGTATCTGCTTTTATATATGTAAAGTAGATTTCCTTTGTAGTACTTAGAATGTTTTCATTGCATGAAATTTGAGTTCTGACTTTACATACTTTATCCTTTCCTTTTTTTTTTTTAAACTTGATGTCATTAATTATTTTAAAGATCCCATTTTGCCTGTTTAGCAGTATTTCCAGTGGTGCTTCAGTATTTCTATGTATTCCAGTTGTTTATGGAGTCTTTATGTTTCTCTGCATTTTTTTTTGTTTTATTTTTTGAGGTGTACATACACAGTTACACTTCATGGAGTTGCATCCAGCCAAGTATCCCTGTTCTTCTTGTGAAGAGGCAGAGAAAATCACCTCTCCCAAGAATTTCCACCTTCTGACCAAGGGAAATGTGTCCTGAAGAGCTGTACGCAGATGGGAGGCAGCTTGTTTGCTTGTTCTGCTGTAGAGCATTGATTTAATTAGAAGACAGGCTGTGGGTGGCCATGTGCAGACAAAGAAGCACCAGACACAGCCCAGTTAGCCTGGGACAGTAAAAGTAAGTTACGCTCTTTTTAAAACACTTTTTGAATACTGATACTGATTCTTGCCTTTAGTACTACGGAGCAACTTGTAACTTACTGTTTGTGTTTTACACATTAGGTACATCTGTTCTTTTCCTAGTACCCTAGAAATGAAATGTGCTCCCTAGCACAAAGTGTCTGCTTACTGGAAAAGCAGTGATTTTTTTTCTTTCCTTTTTTAGAATAAAAAAAAAAAAAAAAAGGAATCAATCATTACATTCTAGAATAATTTTATACTTCCCCCAAACAATGTTTTGTCTTTTAACCCAATCAAAACACATAAATACAGAGCTTGTCATGTTTTACTTTGTAATGATGGGAACTTAAAGAATTATTCTAGCCTTTTCTAGCCATTTCTTGATGAGCTGGGTAGACCTTATTAGATATATTCATCTTAGCAGAATCTTTTGGGAGATTGTGGTCCAATACCATACTTAGCAGTTTGTAAGGAGCATGTGGCTTTATGCTGTGAGTTGTTTTCTTTGGGTTGTTTTTCTCAAGAATACTGGAGTTTAGTTGAGCTACTTAAAGCTGCATGTAGTAGTATGGCAGAGTTGAAAGTAATTCTGTGTTTGGACTATATTGAAGGAATTCAGACTGTTGGACTTCTGATTGTAAAATTCCTTCTAGACCTCTTTTAATAGGAATAATATTATACAAAAAAGGATTTAATTAGATCAATTCTAGGGTTTATAGTGTTTGGATTTTTGAATCATTCTTTATGTATATGTATTTATGTTCTTATGGATCTATATAATTTGGGGTGTCAGTTTTATTATATAACATCTCTTTGTTGTTGCTTATGATTTTTTTTTTTTTTTTTTTTGGTTTTTGCTGATGGTAATAAAGGAGCAAGGCTAGGAAGAAAACCTGCATTCAGAAATATCATAGACTTATGTCATTGTGTTCAATTTGAAATTTTTTTTCTCATTTTATTTGAAGGAGAAAGGGACAGACAAAGATAGAGATAGAGAAATCTTCCATCCACTGATTCACTACCCAAATGCCCGTGGTAGCCATGGCTGGGCCTGGTGAAAGCCAGGAGTGAGGAACTCAATCTGGGTCTCACAAGTGGGTGGCAGGGACCCAAGCACTTGAGTCGTCTGCTGCTCTTCTCCACCATGTGTGTTAGCAGGAAGCTGGATCAGAAGCAGAGTTGCTGGAACTCAAACCATGCACTCCATTATGGAATACGGTGTCCCAACCAGCGTCATAAATGCTGCACCAAATGCCTGCCTCAGAAAGGCTTCCCTTTGATTTTAAGTTTTTGTGCAACTCTCAACTGTAGACCTTTGTTCTGAATTTGGAAAAGAATGAGGAAGATATTTAATTAATAAATTATTTTTAAGAATCCTCTCAAGATAACATTATAAATCTTCCTCCAAAATAGAAGAGATTATCTGAAAAATTTTTTTCATTTGTGTCTGTCTAATTTTTATGTGAGGTAAACTTTGCCTAAGTATAATGAAAGATTGCATCTCACTATAGAAAACGACTTGAGCTTCAATCTTAGGAATCTTAGTTGACGGAAGTTCCTTGAGCATTCTGACTGCTAAGAAGTTTTTAATGGCAGTCATTCTCACCAAAGGTCCAGTCTTCTGCATGACATATACATTTCCTGATAATTCATGATATGCTTTTACTCACATTAGGCTTACCAGGAAATTCAAAGTAGGGAAATTTGGAAAATTTATGTTTCCATTCCTGGAGTATGTGCAAATGTTAATACTATTTTCTAGTGGGTTGGAAGTCTGTTTAATAAAAAGATAAATGGTTAGTCGGGGTTTTAAAAGTTAGTAATACCCCTCTCCATCCTCACAGTTCTGCCTAAGTTATTTGATAAAGAATGGTTTAAGTTATTATAATTCCCTAGTCTGTTAGTTTTTTTTTTTTTTGAGTGATATTTCCATATTCTTGTCAACTTGGTTAAAAGGTATAATTATTTAGGTTCAAGGGAAGTGTAAGTGGCTGCCAAATTTGTGAATACTGGAGAAACAGCTACATTTGTCTTTTCTATTGTGGCTCATGTGGAAAGGACAATTTCAGGTACTGTGTGTACTCACCTCTTCCCGGACATCATAAAGAATCCAACTAAAACAAAGTCTAAAACTATTTCAGATGTGGAATTCTACTGAAGCCAATATTTTATTTTAGAGATTTGTGCTATGTTCGACAAGTAACTCTTTGTACTGTAATTCTGTGGCTTTCTATTAAAAAAAAAAAAAAGAAAAGAAACTGCTGTGGTGTCATTTTTTCCTCTTATATTTATTGGTAAATTAGGCAGATTAATAGAATGGAGGTAAGTGTAGTCATGCAGTGCTTTTTTTTATTCAAATATTTTGAATAATAAACAAAAATAGAATTCTGTGTTTTGACAGAATATTCTATGTCAGATCAACAAATGGTGTAATGAACACATAACGAGATTTGTTCCATTTTTTTTTTTCTGATGTTTCCAGGAGAGCGTGGGCACTTTAAGAATATCATAAAGAGACTTATTTCTTAGTACATATGCTATTGTGTGAAGGTTTTCCAGTTTTTTTTATAATACTTTTTTGTTTAATTGAACAATTAAAATAATGAGGTGTTACAGGTACTAAAACTTGGTATTCAACATACTGTATTTGACTTAAGTGTTCCCAGAGTGTGATGCAAACAAATGTTCTCTCAACTTACATCTAGGACAGCTAAAATATTACTTTAACACATGTTAAGAGTAGAGCACTGTAACTATTTGGCTAGATATAATTCCGGGCTGTCTAAGTTGAGTAATTCCTTAGGCATTCCAACTTTGATCAACCACAGCAAGAACTTTCAGCATGTCTGTAAAGCAGCCAGTGCATCTGTAAATATGTCCTGAGGAAGAGAGAAAAGAGAGAATGCCCAGAAAGAGAATACTTTCTGTCATTAAAGAGCAGTTACAGAATGAAATGGAAAGTTTTTTATTTCCTTAGAAAACCTTTTTAGGTAATTGAACCTCTGATTTCTGAGTATACCCTGTGGTTCTGTATTAATGAATGAAAGATACTTCATTTGAGCCTAATAAAAATGCTTTCTGGCTAACTGTTGAAAATTATTAAAGTCCATTAATTCTTGAAGTTTCTGCTCTTTGTAGAGTAATAGTATATACTTCAGTAAGCATGCCTTAATTGTTTATAATTGGCTATTATTTGGGCAAAATGTTCTTAAGTGATTATATTTTTGAGAATAACTCTAAGAACAGGCAGCACGCCCATAGAATTAACCTCATATGTTTTCTTTCAACACATGGATGAAAATAGGTTTCCTGGTTTTTATTTTCCGTGACCTGAAAATGAATTTGCAAATATCTACTGTCCATATACATATATAAATTAAGAATATTTTTAATGGTAAATCATTTTCTGTTATGTAAGTACAACACCTTTCCTGTAGCTTTGGACACAGCATGCTCATATTTTAAGGTACAGTTAACAGCTGCTTG
This sequence comes from Sylvilagus floridanus, assembly GCA_949820135.1. NCBI lineage: Eukaryota > Metazoa > Chordata > Mammalia > Lagomorpha > Leporidae > Sylvilagus > Sylvilagus floridanus. The sequence goes on from OX463231.1 coordinate 92,516,414, forward strand.
CAAACTGGCTATTAAATTGGATGATTGTCTAGGTTGTTTCTGATCTTAGTTTTCCTTAGTCTTGTGATAATAGATACCATGACCTCCAACTGATTAGCTCCGGTTGTGAAAATTCTGCTTAAAAGATCACTCTTTTACCAAAACTTAGAAAGAATCCATAATCCTTTTATGACTTCCATGTTGTCAAGCTCTCTTCCTGTCCATTTTCTTCAATTCTTAAGTCATGGACATTGAGGTTAGCACAGTTAAATAAAATTTAATAATAAAAATAAAAAAATTTCACTTTTAATTTTTATTTTTTAAAGGTTTATAAAATTTATTTGAGTTAGAGAGAAAATATGTTCCATTCGTTCATTCATTTCCCTAGATGGCTGCAGTGACTGGAGCTGAGCCGATCTGAAACCAGAAGCCAGGAGCTTCTTCCAAGTGTCTCATGTGGGAGCAGGGGCCCAAGGACATGGGCTATCCTCCACTGCTTTCCCGGGTGAACCAGCAGGGAGCTGGTCTGGAAGTGGAGCAGCCAGACTCAAACCAGCGCTCATATGGGAGGCCGGCACTGCAGGCTAGGGCTTTAACTCCCTGTGCTACAGCTCCAGCCTCTCATTTTATTTTTATTGATCAGTTTTTCAGAACTAAACAAGAAGCAATCTAGATAGATCTGCCCTCTTCAAGCTCGTCTGCTGTATTTTAAAAGAGGTACTGTGGATAAACCATGAGAGAAGACTGAGGAGTAAGTCCTGGGTCCACTAACTAACTGTGTTGTGTTCCGGATTGCCCAGATAAAAAGAACCAGCGAGCTCACTGAAATGCAAAGAGCAAAGGGACTTTATTTATAGGTCCAGCATGCTGGGGCCTGGCCTCCTGTGCAGCTCAGTGCTGGGAGACCAAGACTGCCTTCTCGTTGTTCCCGGGATTTTTACAGTCCCCGGGCAAACAAATATTCCTTCTTTCCCCTGGCCCTGCTGGACCAAGGACACCACACCTTATGGGTTCCTACCTGGCCCTGCCAGACCAAGGACTGTCCGGTGTCAGGTTTCATCTTCGTGGAAACGTCCTGGGCCTAGCCAGTTCCTTTGTCTTGTGAGAAGCCTGTCATGGCGTGGCTCTGGCCTCTCACAACTGTGATGTTCAAGGGCAGGGTGCTTGAACGGATGTTTGAGTTGGTTGTTTCATTTTAATATTTACTCGAGCTTTCTTCTTCCTAAAATCTTGTACATGTGAATGCCATGCTTTTTTTTTGGTATTTAATACTTTATTTCATAGGCTTGCTGCATATAAAGTTCACCCTGAGATCATTAGAGCCAAGTTTTGCCTCTGTAGGAGCTGGTTATCTAGTTTATAGATAAAGTCTCATATTCCTACAGTTATTTTAGCTGATCAGCTTCTTGCCATTTCTTGTATGTTGCCCGATCATCGATGTCCCCAGCCTTCCATGTACCTCTCTGTGATTTTTTTTCCCCCCTAAGACTGCTATTTCCAAAAATTATATATTTTCTTCTATCATTTGAAAAATTGTTTTAACAAAGGGCTGGTCCAGGCCAAAACCTATCTGGGTTGCCCACATGGGTGGCAGGGACCAAGTACTGAATCATCACTTGCTACATACCAGTATGTGCATTAGCAGGCTGGAATCTGAAGCTGAGCCAGGACTTACATGAACTTAGGCACTCCAGTATGGATTGCAAGCATCTAAGTGGTATCTTAACTGTTGTGCCAAATGCCTGCACCTCTCTCTCTCTCTCTCTTTTTTTTTTTTTTTGGTAAAGATAATTTATTAATTTGAGAGACAGAGAGGTTTCTTACATTGGTTCACTCCCCAAATGTCTGCAATGGCTGGAGCTGAGCCGATCTGAAGCCAGGATCCAGGAGTTTCTTCAAGGTCTCCCATGTGGGAGCAGGGGTCCAAGCACTTGGGCCATCTTCTACTGCTTTCCCAGGCCATAATTAGAGAGCTGGATGGGAAGTGGAGCAGCTGGGACAAAAACTGGCACCCATATGGTGTTCTGGCGCCGTAGGCCAGAGGCTTAGCTAACTATGCTACAGCGCTGGCCCTCTCTGATATCATTTTTAAAAAAGATTTATTTATTTATTTGAAAGAGAGGGAGAGATATCATTTTTTAAAAGATTTATTTATTTATTTGAAAGTCAGGAGAGGGAGAGAGAGAGGGAGGGAGGGAGTGGGGAGAGAGAGGAGGAGAGAGAGAGAGGAAGAGAGAGGTCTTCCATCTGCTGGTTCACTTTGTTGTTGGCCGCAACTGCTGGAGCTGTGCTGATCTGAAGGGGGGAACCAGGAGCTTCTTCCAGGTCCCCCATGCAGGTACAGGGGCCCGAAGGACTTGGGCCATCTTCCACAGATTTCTAATGTCATAGTACAGAGTTGGATAAGAAGTGGAGCAGCCAGGACTTGTAACAGCACCCATATGGGTTGCTGACACTGCAGGCGGTGGCTTTACCCACTATGCCACAGCGCTGGCCCCTCTCATACCATTTTAAAAATAATATTTATTTGAAAGGGAAGAAGAGAGAGAAGAAGAGAGGTATGTCTTTCATCTGCTAATTCACTCCCCAAATGGCTGCAACACCCAGGGCTGGGCCAGGCTGAAGCCAGGAACAAGGAACTCCATCCTGGTCTGCCCTGTGAGTGGTAGGGTCCCATGAACGTGGACCATTTTCCTCTGCCTTCCCAAGTGCTTTAGTGAGAAGCTAGATTGGAAGCAGAGCAACAGATATTCAAACCAGCAGTCCCATATGGGATGATAGTATCTTAAGTGGTAACTTAACCTGCTGTACCACAATACTGGCTCCTCCATCATTTTGATACAGATATTTCATCATTGGTTAAAGTGAGAGATGAAGTTCTCTATGTTAATGATAATTGAGAAAGATAATGATATTTCATTGGTTTTCAATTTGTAAATTCTGGGTAGAAAACTTATGTAATTTTAGAGAAGCAGAAAAGCATTATAAGTTGTATTTGCTGTACTTAGAAGATAAGTGGCATTTGTGATCACTAACCCAGTTACTGAAAGTGAGGTAACATATGATAGACCACAATACAGGTTATTGGCTTACTTCTGTATTTGTTATCTTCTTTAGCAATAGATAATTCTTATTTTAAATAAATGAGCATGTAAATGAAATCATGATTTGTTATTAGGACTGACATTTGAGTCAAAGAAGTACTTTACCTGGGATCTGTATTGTGTGGGAGACTCAAGACTTACCAAAGCTCAGCTTTTGCATTCGGTAAAGTTTGAGACCTTCTTAACCTTTATAAAATGGTGTAGGCCAGAGGTTGCAAAAGAGACCGTTTGCAAATGTGTGTTGATTGACCCACAGACTAGTTTTTAAAAATTGGAATTTGTTGTCAATATGTAAAAAATCAGGAGACTCATCAAAATCGGGGTTTTTTGTTTTGTTTTTTGACAGGCAGAGTGGACAGTGAGAGAGAGAGAGAGAAAGGTCTTCCTTTTGCCATTGGTTCACCCTCCAATGGCCGCCGCGGCCGGAGCGCTGCAGACGGTGCACCGCGCTGATCCGATGGCAGGAGCCAGGTGCTTCTCCTGGTCTCCCATGGGGTGCAGGGCCCAAGCACTTGGGCCATCCTCCACTGCACTCCCTGGCCACAGCAGAGAGCAGACCTGGAAGAGGGGCAACTGGGACAGAATCCGGCGCCGTGACCGGGACTGGAACCCGGTGTGCTGGCGCCGAAGGTGGAGGATTAGCCTATTGAGCCGCGGCACCGGCCCAAAATCAGAGTTTTTAACATCCCTTGAAACAAACATGAGATATGGCCACATGGAGCATTCATTTTTTCAAGACTAATCTTCTGGGACTGAGTGAGAGCTTTTTCTTCTGAGTATAATTAACACTATTTCGGTTAAAGATACAGCTGAAAATAAGTCTTATACAGAGATGTCATTTTTTATCATGTTGCAGAGGCCAGGAAAATGAATTGACATAGTTGATATCAGTTTAATGCTAGAGGTTGTAAATTGTTGTAATGGGATTTATTTATTTTTTTAACTACTTTCAGAATTTTTACTTCAGTAAAATGGGATTTCTACCAAAACTAAGTAAAACTGGAATGAATTTTGATTTAATTTAAAAAAAAAATAGGAACTGGACTTAAGTATTTATTATTTTGAAAATGAACCTCAAATTAAAGACTTTTCAAAAATTTTGTATTAAAGCAGTTTGAACCAGTACCAAAGTATATCACCCCAAAGGAGTTTTGAACTGGAGCTAAAGCAGATCAAAATAATCTGTGACCCAAATAAGCTTGAACCAAATGGTTCCTTTATTTACTTCTTGTTCCAGAAGGAAAATACTGTTTTCAGTGTTTATAGTAAAGAACGAACCGTTAAGTCCAAGAATTTCCTACTGATTTCCAAGCTTGGTCTTGCTAACTTCCTAAAGGATATTTAGCTTCTAACATCATTTATCTTATCTTGATTCCGTTACTTCTTAATTGAAAACACACAAAGAGAAATCATTGATTTGCACATAATATTTGTGGCTGCATCTGTAATGATTGCCCATAAAGTTTTTTATGTCCATTTACCAGTGGCTTCCTCCCTTTTTACTAGATTTCTTCCAACCTATCTAATTTGTCTTCAGCCAAAGATGAAACATGGGCCCCAGAGTGGTTAGTTTCTGTAGCATCTCAGGACTCATATTGTTGCTAATACATGCATTTACAAACATCCTCAAGATGGGGTTTGTGAAGACAGTGAAATTCAGAAGGAATAGAGATAATTTAAGTTGTAGTTACTCAAGATGATGGTCATGATCCAGCTGAATCCGTAGCATTTGAGGTAGCTTATTTTAAAAAAGCAAATATTCCATAGTTTTAATTCATTTGACCTAAATTAAAATATTTGGGGAAGGGAGATTGGAAATGTTTATTTATTGATTTTTATTATTATAAGTTATTTGTAGATAAATTCAGTCGTAAGAAATAATACATAAGAGATTCTTTGGACCTTTTAACCTACATAAGTAACAGTTTTTTTAAATTGCTGTTAATCTTTTAAGTTTCCATTGTAGTTTCAAAATGTTTATTGATTATAGTGAACATGTACTACATGAGCTGTGTTAGGAGTCATCAGATCAGGAAGCAGAACATTTCTAGTCTTCCAGAGGGCTTGTCATGCCCCTTTCCAGTTACCACGTGATATATATTTCCATATATTAGTCTTGCTTACTCTAAAAGTTCACATAAATGGAATCATGTGTTCTTTTGTGTTTGCCTCTTTAGTTTGCTTGTTTGATGTAAAATTCAAATAGCACAGAGTTAACCATATTTAAATGAATAATCCAGTGGCATTAAAATGTTCAGTGTTGTACAGCTGCCACCTGTATCTTTATCCAAACATTTTTTATCTCTCCTAGGAAACTCTGTACCCAATGAGCTGTTGCTCTCCATTTTCCCCTCCTTGACCTCCTAAAACCAATCCGTTTTCTGCTCTGTGGATTTACTTGTTTTGGATACTTCATTAAAAAGGAATCATAATGTATGTGATCATCTGTGTCATTGTATGTGATCATCTATGTCTAGCTCTTTTTACTTGGTATAATATTTTTAAATTCATCTACATTGTATACCATTGTATCAGTACCCTGTTTACCACCCCACCCCCACCCCCCGTTTTGAGGAGTGTTCAACACTATTTTTGTATAAATGGCAATTTATCTGTTTTCTCATTGATGGGCACTTGGGTTGTTTCCACCGTTGTGCTATTGTGAGTAATGTCACTCTGAATCCTGCTATGTAAGTATCTGAGTACTTGCTTTCAATTCTTTTGAGCGTATACCTCAAAGTGGAATTGCTGGTTCATGTAGTAAATCTTTATGTAACTTTTTGTGGAACCACTGAACTTTTCTACAGCACTTGAGTGAACCATTTTACATTTCTAGCAGCCAGGTCTGAGGGTTGTGATTTCTGTATGTCCCTGCCATCCTTATTATTTTCTGTTTTGTCATTATAGGCATCCTTGTGGATGTGAGGTGGTACTTCATTGAGCTTTTGATTTTCGTTTTCCTGATGACAATGATGTTAAACATATTTTCATGTGCCAGGAGGCCATTTCTGCTTATTTATCTTCTTTGGAGAAACGTCAGTTTAAATCTCTTCAAATTCTTTTCCTATTTTTAAATTGATTATTTATTTTTGATGGTGGTGCTTGGTTGTAAGTTGCAGGAGTTCTTTATATTTTCTGAATACTGGACCATTCTACTTGATTGTGTGAAATTATGTTAAAAGAAATAATTAGGAAAAACAAATTACAACTACTCCTTTGGTGGTTTTGTCTTCCCCTTGTAGCCCTCTGACTACATTCAGAACTCTCTTTATCCTGTCTTGTCTTATTTTTCACGATCATATTTACTGCTACCTTTTATGGTATCTAATGTACTATCATACCTCCATATGTGTAAGTTTCGCATCTGTAGATTAAGCCACTTCTGGATTTAAGGTATTTGGGGAAAAATTGTGTCTATTGAACATGTGAACACATTTTTCTTGTCAATAGTCCCTGAAAAATGAAACATTAACACAAAATTTACATTGTGTAGGCACTATATGTAATCTAGAGGTGACTTAACATGTATGAGAGGATATGTGTAGATTATGTGAGAATACTGTGCCCTTTTATTTAAGGCCGTTGAGCATTTGTAGATTTTAGTATCTGCAACAGGATACCCCATGGATACCAAATATTATCTGCTTTAGTGAAATTGAGGTTTCTTGTGGGCAAGGATATTTTTCTGTTTTATTCACCACCTTATCCTCATGGTTTAGATTAAGGATTGGCAAACTATGGCCTGAAAGCCAAACAGTCCTGCTGCCTGTTTTTGAATGGGTTGCAAACTCCAAATGGTTTTCACTTTTTTATATGGTTGAAATAAAATCAAAAGAAGGATAATGTTTCATGACATCAAATAGTTTATGAAATTAGATATTAATGTCTATAAATGAAATTTTATTGTAATACAACAATACTCATTCTGTGAGTGCTTTTGTGGTATAATGACAGAGCTGAGTTGGTGCAGTATTGTCTGTGTGGCCCTCAAATCCTGAACTATTTAATATATCTGGCCCTTTATAGAAAAGATTTGCCTGGCACAGAGTGCCCAATAAATATTTGTTGAATGAAAAAATCTTAGCCTATACTACCACAGAAGAATCTAAATTGGAAATATTTCAAGTATTCAGTTCTTGAAAATTTGAGTTCAGTTGGTTGCTAAACAAAAATACAAAAAAATCCCTAAATGAATATTTTCATCAGTAAAACAGTTTCATTGGTTTCCATTCACCCTGTGAGAATTGATTATGGAGTGCCAGAGAATTCATAATTTTAAGGATATTGTTAAGTAATTCTTAATTCTGGTGTTAGTTTGAAAAAGACTCTAATGACATAGAATACACATCCTATTTTTTTCTGTTTTAAAGATTCAAGAAAGTTTGTTTCAAATACCATTTTTCTCCTCATAGCTGTAGATAAATAAAGCTACTTGCTGATCAAAGTAGTGATTAATATAATCTTGATGGTATACGTATTTGAGTAAGAAACTATATTGTTACATATTTTATTGCATTTCATCCATCTAATGATGTGTTTGCTGAATTTGCATTTCAGTAATAGGGTGTGAATACTAACATATTAGTAATTTCCTAGTAATGTCTAATTTCTCCTAAAAGAAAAAATGGAAATTGGACAGACATAAATCATTTTATATAAATATGATTTTATAATGTGCCAGTCTAGTTTTTTGTACAACATTTGAAAACTAAATTGTTTGCATCTGTAAGAGCTGTTACTAGAGGCCTCATAATAGATCCCTAGAGGTACAGTATACCCTGTAGCCTTGCAAATAGTTCTTACTTTATTTTATGCTTTCAGCAAAGGACATTAAATGGGTAATACAGGTTGTGGTTTATAGTGAAGGAGTAATGCTTTGCAGAACTTTGTCTTGGCTTGGTGTTTCCAAATTTCATTAACAGGAAAGGGTTTCCATATCAGAGTGAGAGAGTAGTTCCTGACTGGCCTCTTGGCCCTCGTACCCTCTGTTTTCTGGGTTAGTCAGTCAAAGGGATCAAGTTTTGTCTTCTCTAGAAGTTACTGATAGACTTAAATTATATTTTGTTTTTAAAATTCCATCTGTTAGAAACTGAAAAATTCTGTTGCCTGAATTTATTTCATTTCTCATTTGAGAAGGTCGGATTCCTAACATCTCAATTAACATTTTCCTGTCATTTCTCTATAGGAGAAACCTGTAAAAATATTGGTTTGTTTATTTCAGCTCATTCAGAGAGATCCATTATTGTATTTATACATGGTTATGATTAAACTGCTATTAATTCATTCTGCAAATATTTTTTGAATTCCTACCCAGTTTGCTTTAGACATTGGAATGTCTTTTTAAGACAGTGATATCACATTAACACGAGAATTAATGAGAATTGTGTTACGGTAATTATTATGCACTTGCTGTTTGTGACCCTGAGAATCTAATATATTAGTAAATCCTTAAAGACAAATTCTTATATTTCTGGGGCTTATACTCTACGGTGAGAATTAGACAAAAAAAATTGAACTTTTTCAGGAGTAAAAAGTACCATAAAAAAGTAAAAATGCAGGAGAATCCTTGGAGAAGGCTGGAGAAATCTTACTGTAGTAAGTTGGGAGAGAGCCTCTGATAAGTCATTCGAGCCCAGACATGAATGAACAGTATGAAGATGTTGGGAAAAGTAGGTCTTGGTCAGCACTGTCCCTTGTTGTTCTTTGCTCTTTATAATGCACAACACCATCAGACAACAGTTACTTATAAGGAAGCTAAAAAACTCATGGAAAAGTAGAATTAAAAGATAACGCACATTTTCCAGAAGTAATGATTTGAAGCTCTCTCATGCATGTACAAGCATGTTTACTCACACAGTCTTTATTTATGGACTCTGTCCCCCCACTAGCGTCACTCATGAAATTTCACAGGAGTGAATGAACAGCAAATACAAAAGCTGGGGGCATTCCTGGTATGCTGGGAGTTGCAGTGTGGCTGGAGTACGTAAAGGAGGAGAGGAATAGATGGGAGGAAGTTGGAGGGGGAAGGAGGAGCCAGACAATGTAGGGCATTATAAACCTTGGAAAGTAGGAATTTGGATTTTATTTTAAATGTGATGGGAAACCACTGTAGGTTTTTGAATGGAGGAGTAACAGGGTCAGATTTTAAAGAATCCCTGATGGGGTAGGTGTTTGGCACAGTGGTTAAGGTGCGATTGGGATGCCCATATCCCATCTCAGAGTGCCTGATTCAAGACCTGACTCCTCTGTTTCTGACCCTGAGTCCTGCTAATGTGTACCCTGGAAGGCAGCAGGTGAATGCTAAAGTTCTTGGGTCCCTTGTACCCACATGGGGAGACCTAGATGGAGTTCTTGGCTCCGGGCTTTTGTGTTTAGAAGTGAAACAGCACATCTCCGTCTCTGCCTCTGTCTCCTTGGATTTGAAATAAAATGAAAGTGAAAAGGAGTACTGTAAATATTAGAATGGTGATTATCCATAATGAGTCATGTCAGAAATCAACAAATGACCACTTAAAGTTTACATGTATCAGTTATGGAGAAAAGTTTATATATAGGGTGATGAGCTTATTCCAAGTGATAATTGTAGATAGATACTTTTGTCAGCTTCTTTAAAGCATACTTTTTTTTTTAACTTTTATTTAATAAATATAAATTTCCAAAGTAAAGCTTATGGATTACAATGGCTCCCCCCCACCAATTTCCCTCCCTCCCGCAACCCTCCCAACTCCCACTCCCTCTCCCATTCCATTCACATCAAGATTCATTTTCAATTCTTTTTATATACAGATCAACTTAGTATATAAATAAGTCAAGATTTCATCAGTTTGCCCACACACAGAACACAAAGTGCAAAATACTGTTTGAACACTAGTCATAGCATTAATTCACATTGAATTACACATTAAAGACAAAGATCCTACATGAGGAGTAAGTGCTCAGTGACTCCTGTTGTTGACTTAACAAATTGACACTCTTGTTTAAGACGTCAGCAATTTCCCTGGGGCTCTTGTCATGAGTTGCAAAGACTGTGGAAGCCTTTTGAATTTGCTAACTCTGATCTTATTTAGACAAGGTCATAGTCAAAGTGGAGGTTCACTCCTCCCTTCAGAGAAAGGTACCTCCTCCTTTGATGGCCTGTTCTTTCTACTGGGATCTCACTTGCAGAGATCTTTCATTTAGGTTTTTTTTTTTTTTTTTTTTCCAGAGTGTCTTGGCTTTCCATGCCTAAAATACTCTCATGGGCTCTTCAGCCAGATCTGAATGCCTTAAGGGCTGATTCTGAGGCCAGAGTGCTGTTTAGGATAAAACATAATTTATATACAAAAATTTACCCATTGTAAATGTACAGTTTGATTTTTAAATATTTATTTATTTGAAATGAGGGAAAGGAGAGAGCGAGAGAGAGAAGAGAAGAGATCTTTGATCTGCTGATTCACTCTATAGATGGCTGCAAAGAGCCAAGGCAGGGCTATGCCAAAGCCAGGAATCCAGAGCTTCATCCAGGTCTCCCATGTGAGTGGCAGGGGTCCAAGCACTTGGGCCATCCTTTGCTGTATTCTCAGGTGCATTAGCAGGGAGTTGGATTAGAAACCAAACAGCTGGGAGTCTAACTGGCGTTCTGATATGGGATGTTGACATTACAGGCAGCACTGTAGCCTGCTGTGCCACATCACTGGCACTTCAAGTTTGATGAGTTTTGACAAATGTCTACAATTGTGTAACCACCAATAAATCATGATATATGAGGGTATTTTAAAAAGTTCATGGGAAATGGAATTGAAAGATAAGTTTATTTGGGTGTCTGCATTGTGTCATAGCTAATAAGGCTGCCCTCTGGATGCCAGCATCCCATATGGGTGCTGATTCATATCCTGGCTGCCCCAGCTCTCTACTAATAGTCCAGGAAAAGCAGGGGAAGGTGGTCCAAGTGCTTGGGCCCCTGCCACCTGTGAGGGAAACTCCGAAGAAGCTCCTGGCTTTGGCCTGGCCCAACTCTGGCCATTGCAGCCGTCTTGGGGAGTGAACTAGCAGATGGAAGACTCTTTATCCCTCTGCCTCTCTCTCTCTCTGTAGCTCTTTCAAATAAATTAAAAAAAAAAGATAAGGTTGTTTTGGTGCAACCTTTTTTTTGAAACCTGTGCAAATGAGGGATCTTGAAAAATTGCATGTTATGAAAAACTGCATGGATTTAAAAAATATTTTCCAGCAAAATAAGCTAATTTCCATTTTTCCAGATTTTAAAAAAAGATTCATTTATTATTTGCAAGGCAGAGTTAGAGCAAGGCAGCGAGAGATAGAGAGAGAGAGAGGTATCTTCGATCTGTTGGTTCACTCCCCATATGGCCACAATGGCTGGGGCTGAGCTGATCTTAAGCCAGGAGCCTGGAGTTTCTTCCAGGTCTCCCATGTGGGGCAGGGGCCCAAGGACTTGGGCCATTTTCTACTGCTTTCCCAAGCCATAGTAGAGAGCTGGATTGGAAGAGGAGCAGCCAGGACAAGAACTGGCGCCCATATGGGATGCCAGTGCTGCAAGCAAAGGCTCAGCCCATTACGCCACAGTGCTGGCCCCTTCACATGTTTTTTTTCTTTTTTTTAAATGCCTTTCTATGATGTTTTCTTATCTACAGTGCTTCTCTCGCCTCAGTGGCCCCTGGGAACCACTATCTACTTTTATCTCTATAACTTGACATTTTCTAAATTTTTTTATAAGTAGAATCATACAATGTATAGCTTTGTGGCTGACTTCTTTCACTTAGCATAGTTCCTTTTGAGATTCATCTGTAGTGTTGGGTGTATTAGGAGTTTGTTCCTTTTATTGCTGAGTAGTATTCTATTGTATTGGTATATCACAATGTTTATCAATTATTTGGTTGGAACTTGTATTTTCATTTTGGGCCTGTTATGAATAAAGCTGATAGGAACATTTGAATACAAATCTTCATGTGTGGGCATATGCTTTCATTTTGCTTGGATACTTTAAGAGTAGAATTGCTGAGTCTATGGGAAGTATGTGCTTAAGAAAGCTACTAACCTATTGTCATCTGCATTTTCAGTAGCAGTGTAAGAGGAGTGCAGACATTTCACATTCTTGTCACTGCTCAGTGTTGTCAGTTTTTCAAATTTTAGCCATTTTAGTGGTTAAACAATGATATCTGGTGGTTTTAATTTATATTTTTCTAATGACAAATATTAAAGAAAAATATTTATGATACTTATGAAATTTGATAAGGTAGACTATTGAAGAGGACGACTATTGTGATAGATATTACTTCTGTTGGATTTTGCAGTGAGGGAGAAAGGGCTGAACTCTGCAGCAGAGCAAAGTGGGGACTTTTAGGCAAGGAGGATGGAAAATTACTAAGAGAAAACCACAGTATTAAATCAACCTAACATGATTGTTGCTGGAGGCAGGGCAGGGTGAGCAGACATCACCTGAGTGATAGTGGATGGTGAGGAACCCAATTTAATATTGAGGTTGACCAGATTTCAAGGACAGGAGATTCTGGTCAAACTGAACTAGGAAGATTCTTACTAAAATTGGACATTGCAGAGATGAACACAGAAGTCCAAAAGTCAAGGCTAGTTGGAAGAGTTTAGGGAAATCTGAGTAGTGTAGAGTTTGATCAGTGAAGAGAATCTTTGTCACTGAAGATATTAAGCATCCTTCCATGTGTTTTTTGTAATGTGTTTATTAAGTTGTTTTCCCATTAAAAACTTTGGGTTGTTAGTCTAATTGAGTTGTAGGTATTTATAGGTATGTACATGTGTGTTTATGGAATATAAATCGTTCAATAGATATATGTTTTGTGAAAATTTTACAGGGTGTATCTGTAGCTTAATTTTTTTATTTTTTGACAAGTAGAGTTATAGACAGAGAAAGACAGGGAGGGAGGGAGGGAGGGAGAGAGAGAGAGAGAAAGAGAGAGAGAGAGATAGATAGATAGATCTTCCTTCCATTGGTTCACTCCCCAAATGGCCACTACGGCTGGCACTGCGCCGATCCGAAGCCAAGAGCCAGATGCCTCTTCCAGGTCTCCCATGTGGGTGCAGGGGCCCACTGTAGCTTAATTTTTTAAAATAAAGTATTTTTTAAGATTTTTAAAAAATTTATTTGAGAGGCAGACTTACAGAGGGAGAGACAGAAAGGTCCTCCATCTGCTGGTTCACTTCTCAAATGGCCGTAACAGCCTTATTTGAAGCCACGAACCTCCTCTGGTCTCCCACATGGGTGCAGGGGTCCAAGCACTTTGGCCATCTTCTGCTTTCCCAGGCCAGGAGCAGAATGCTGGATGGGAAGTGGAGCAGCTGGGATACAAGCCTGTGCCCAAATGTGATTCCGGCACTGCAAGCGGAGGCTTAGCCTACTATGCCACAGCGCTGGACCTCAGATTTTTATTTTAGGATAGCTTTAGATTAGGGTCAGCATTTTGGTGTAATGGGCAAATCCACTGCCTGATGCCGGCATCCCTTATGTATGCCAGTTTGTGTCCTGGCTGCTCCACTTCCGAACAGGGCTGTGCTAATAGCCTGGAAAAAGCAGCAGAAGATGGCCTAAGGGCTTGAGCCTCTGCCACCCATGTGGGAGACCTGGATGAAGCTCCTGGCTGACCTATCTCCACCTTAGCCATTGATAGGGAAGTGAACCACTTAGGGGGTGAACCAGCTATGGAAGACCAACCTCTCCCTCCCTCTCTCCCTCCCTCCTTTCCTTCCTTCCTTCCTCCCTCTCTTTCTCAAGTAAGTAAATAAGTAATTCTTTAAAGAGTAGTTTTAGATGCATTGTAAAATAATCTCCACTTTGGTATTTGTGACTTCAGTTTCTCCTTTTCTTGTAATATATGAATATCAGTTTATATTTCCTTGGCCAATATATTCAACATGACCTTGTCCTATATGGAAAGCTTCAATGACTTCTAATTGTTTTCCTAGTCAAGTCCAGATTCTGATGAGTGACACTGGCAGTTTCCATACTTGACTCTAGCCAACCCCTTTATCTGAGTCAGTTTTCTGTGATGCTTATACTTTCCCATTGCCTATGTAGTGCTCATGCCACGTTCACCAACTGTAACTTTCTAGCTTCGTGACTAGGTCTTCCTTTCATTTCATATCCTCTACTCAGCCTGTTATTAACTTCTTCATCTTGTAGTGGGCCATTTAATTTTGAATGCTCATGTATTTATTATCTATATCATTTATTTTCTATTTAATTATATCCTTTTTTGTTTTCTTCCCTGTGATCTTATTTTTAGAATTCCGTGGACATGGCCGGTGCCGTGGCTCAACAGGCTAATCCTCCGCCTTGCGGCGCCGGCACGCTGGGTTCTAGTCCCAGTCGGGGCGCCGGATTCTGTCCCGGTTGCCCCTCTTCCAGGCCAGCCCTCTGCTGTGGCCCGGGAGTGCAGTGGAGGATGGCCCAAGTGCTTGGGCCCTGCACCCCATGGGAGACCAGGAAAAAGCACCTGGCTCCTGCCATTGGATCAACGTGGTGCGTTGGCCGCTGCGCACCGGCCGCGGCGGCCATTGGAGGGTGAACCAACGGCAAAGGAAGACCTTTCTCTCTGTCTCTCTCTCTCACTGTCCACTCTGCCTGTCAAAAAAAAAAAAGAATGCCATCGACATATAAACTGGGTAACTGCATTGGAAGAAAATCCTGATCTCAAATCCCAGACCCCTTTGTTCAATTATAGGTGCATATTGGAAGGGGTCTTTATGTCATGGCTATGTTTTCTTTGGATTTGGCAGAAGTCCAGAACACTAGGGAAGTTGGTTGATGATTTTGAGCATTGATAATCTTCAGGTTGAACCAGAATTGCCCTGGGATCTAGGTATTATTGGTCTCACTTTAGAACTGATGGAATACTCTGTATTGCCTCAGATTTCTGCGGTGTGAGTTAGAATTGTTCATATTAAGCATGTTGCTCAGTTATTTTTGAATGAGCTCTTCATTTGTGCAGTTACCCTAAGGAGTGTTCAGTCTAAACTAACAGTCCATCTCATTTTTTAAAGGTAAATTCTTTTGAAACTGTGTCCCATGATATTTTTTTATTTTTTTAATATTTATTTTTATTTATTTGAACGAGTTACAGAGAGAGAGATCTTCCATCTTCTGTTTCATTCCCAAAATGGCCGCAATGGCCAAGGCTGTGCTAGGTCGAAGTCAGTAACTAGGAGCTTCATGCAGGTCTCCCAAGTGGTTGCAGAGGCCCAAACACTTGGGCCATCTTCTGCTGCTTTCCCAGGTGCATTAACAGGGAGCCGGTTTGGAAGTGGAGCAAACAGACTGCACCCATATGGGATGCCAGTGCTGTAGATGGCAGTTTAACCTGCCACACCACAGCGCTGGCCCCCATGGTGTTTATTTTTAATGTAACATTTTATGTTACTGGCTTTTGCCTTTTTTTCTGGTTGGAGATCAAGTAGGATATGGGCATGACTAAAAAGATACATGTTTGTTTGTTTATTTATTTATTTATTTTTATTTGACAGAGTTAGACAGTGAGAGAGAGACAGAGAGAAAGGTCTTCCTTCCATTGGCTCACTCCCCAAATGGCCGCTACGGTCAGAACTGCACTGATCCGAAGCCAGGGGCCAGGTGCTTTTCCTGGTCTCCCATGTGGGTGCAGGGCCCAAGCACTTGGGCCATCCTCCACTGCCTTCCCGGGCCACAGCAGAGAGCTGGACTGGAAGAGGAGCAGCTGGGACTAGAACCCTGCTCCCATATGAGATGCCGGCACCGCAGGAGGAGGATTAACCAAGTGAGCCACATGTTTTTAAAAGAACTTAATTCACTGTTTTAGGAAAAGAAAATAGTATTTTCTTTAAATTTCATGTACGTGGCTTGTATTAGATTCAGATCCTTTATGTTTTGTTCACCTTATTGATATAAGCTTTTTTTTTTACAATGCATTTTTTGAGATATAATTCACAATATACTTACAACGTTCTGTAACTACCACCCCTGTGTAATTCCTGATTATTTTCACCATCCGCAGTTAGGCTGCATTTCCCCTTTCTACCAGTGCCTTGCAACTACTAATCAACTTGATGAATTTGCCTATTCGGGACACTCCACAGAAAAGTAATCAGATAGCACATGGTCTTTTGTGACCAGCTGCTTTCACTTAACACGATCTTTTTCTTGTTCTTTCATATTGTAACACATATCAGTACTTACTTTCTGTTGCTGATTAATACTCCATTGTATAGATACATCATATATGGTTTATATGATTATGAATTGATGGCATTTGAGTTGCTTCCATGTTTTGGTTATTATGAATAATGCTGTTTTGAGTATTTATGTGCGAGTTCTGTGTAAGCATAGTGTTTTAATTTCCCTTGGGTGTATACATAGACTTGGAATTGCTGGGTCAAATAGTAACTCTGTATTTAACTCTTTGGAGACATTCCAGATGTTTTCCAGAGTGGCTACACCATTTTACATTTGCCTCAGTAGCATATGAGGGATCTCATTTCTCCATATTCTTGCCAACATCTGTTATTACCTAATTATAGCCATCCCTGTGGGTGTTAAGTAGTATTTTGTTGTGGTTTTGAAATGTCTCCCTGATGACAAATGGTGTTGAGTGTCCTTTCATGTCCTTACTGGTCATTTATGTGTCATCTTTGGAGAAATAGAAATTCATATTCTTTGCCTATTTTTTTTTTGACAGGCAGAGTGGACAGTGAGAGAGAGAGACAGAGAGAAAGGTCTTCCTTTTACTGTTGGTTCACCCTCCAATGGCTGCTGTGGCCGGTGCGCTGCGGCCGGCGCACCGCGCTCATCCGATGGCAGGAGCCAGGTGCTAGGTGCTTTTTCCTGGTCTCCCAGGGGTGCAGGGCCCAAGCACTTGGGACATCCTCCACTGCACTCTCGGGCCACAGCAGAGGGCTGGCCTGGAAGAGGGGCAACCGGGGCAGAATCCGGCGCCCCGACCGGGACTAGAACCCGGTATGCCGGCGCCGCATCTTTGCCTATTTTTAAGTTATTTTTATTTTAGAGTTGTAGGAGTTATATATATTCTAAATACAAGTTGCTTATCAGATAAATAAGTATAATTTGCGAATTTTCTTCTGTGGCTTTTTCTTTTTCCACTTTGTTTATGATGTCCTTTGAAACACCTACATTTTTAAGTTTAATTAAATCTAGTTTATTTAGTTTTTTCTTTGTAAAGATTTATTTATTTCTTTGAAAGTTTCAAGGACAGAGGGGGATTGAAAGAGATCATCCATTTATTGGTTCACTCACCAAATGCTTGTAATAGCTAGGGGTAGGCCAGGCCTAAGCCAGGAGCCAGAAATTCCATTTAGGTCTCCTACATGAGTGGCAGGAACCCAAGTACTTGAGCCATCACCTGCTGCCTCCCAGGGTCTGCATTAGCAGGAGACTGGATCATGAACAGTAACTGACACTCAAAACAGGCACTTTGATAAGGGATTCAGATGTCCCAAGTGACAGCTTAACCTACTGTGCCACAGTGCCCACCTCTAGTTTGTCTTTGGTTGTTTATGATTTGG
Organism: Sylvilagus floridanus; assembly: GCA_949820135.1. Taxonomy (NCBI): domain Eukaryota; kingdom Metazoa; phylum Chordata; class Mammalia; order Lagomorpha; family Leporidae; genus Sylvilagus; species Sylvilagus floridanus. The sequence goes on from OX463231.1 coordinate 92,534,014, forward strand.
TATCAATTCTAAGAAACCATTGCCAAATCCAAGCTCACAAACATTTATTTCTTTTTAAGAATTTTAGGGGAACTGTTGGTGTGGTGTAGTGGGTAAAGTTGCTGCTTGATGTGCTGGTATTCCTTATAGGCACTGGTTCGAGTCCCAGCTACTCCACTTCTGATCCAGCTCTCTGCTTATGGCCTGGGAAAGCAGTGGAAGATGGCCCAAGTGTTTGGGTCCCTGCTCCCACGTGGGAGACCTGAAAGAAGCTCCTGGTTTTGGGTCAGCCCAGCTCTGGCCATTGTGGCCATTTGGGGAGTGAACCAGCGGATAGAAGGCCTCTCTCAGTTTCTGCCTCTGCCTCTCTGTAACTCCGCCTTTCAAATAAACAAACATCTTAAAAGAATTTTGTAGTTTTAGCTTTTAACACTGTTAGCTAATTTTATATGTGGTGTGAGATAGAAGCCCAGTTCCATTCTTTTACATATGGATACCCAGTTGTCTATGACTTTTTATTAAAAGACTATCCCTTCTTTTTTGTTTTGGCATCATTGTTGAATTGACCATAAATGTAAACATTAATTGATTTTCAAAGTTCCCAGTTGTATTTTATTGGTCTGTATATCTGTATCACATTGTCTTGATTATTGTTAGTTTTATAATTATAAAACCTAGAAGTGTGACTCTTCCAATTCTGTTCTTTTCAAGATTGTTTTGACTATTTTAGATCCCTTGCATTTCCACATGAATTTTAGAATTAACTTGTTGATTTCTGCAAAAAGGCACGTAGGATTTGGTAGGTTGAATGAGGTCAATTTAAGGAGTATTGTCGTTGTAAAAAATATATATTTTAAAGATTTATTGTTTATTTGAAAGAGTTAGAGAGGTAGAGAGAGAGAAAGAGAGAGGTCTTCCATCTGATGATTCAGTCCCCAAATGGCTGCAGTGGCTGGAGCTGAGCTGATCTGAAGCTAGGAGCCAGGAGCTTCTTCCTGGTCTCAATTGTGGGTACAGGGGCTCAAGGAGTTGGACCATCTTCTGCTGCTTTCCCAGGTGCAATAGTAGGGAGCTGGATCGGAAGTAGAGCAGCCAGGACTCAAACCAGCACCCATATGGGATGCCGGTGCTGTAAGCCAGAATTTTAACCTGTGCCATGGCGCCAGCCCCCATTGTAACAATATTAAATCATCTGATTCTTGTACATGGGGTGTTTTTTAATTTATTTATGAATTTCTAATTTTTCCATATGTTTTATAGAACTTTAATGTGTAAGTTTTCTATTTCTTTGGTTAAACTTATTCTTAACTACTGTATTTTGTTTATTTTTGTTTTTATTTTTGAAATTTCTTTTTATTTAATTGGAAGGAAAGGAGGGAGGGAGGGAGAAAGAACAATCTTCCATCTTCTGGTTCACTCCCCAAATGGTCTCAAGAGCCAGGGCTGAGCCAGGCATAAGCCAGGACCCAGGAACTTCATCCAGGTATCCCATATGTGTGGCAGTGGTCCAAGTACTTGGGCCATCATCCACTGCTTTCCCAAGCACAATAGTAGGGAGCTAGCTCAGAAGCAGTGTAGCCAGGATTTGAATTGGCCCTCTGGTAATGCTGGTGTCACAAGCAATGGCTTACATTGTTCATTTCCAATGTATAGAAATTAAATTTATTTTGTGTATTGACCTTGTATCTTATAACTTATGTATTCTATTAATTTCTTAGTGATATCTTTTAGGACTTTTTATATATAAGACTGTATTGTCACTAAGCTTTTTCCTTTCCATCCTAGATGCTTTGTAATTTTTTTTTTCTTTCCTAATTATCTGCTTAGATTGCCCAGTATATTGCTGAGTAGAAGAATGAGATAGGGCTGTTCCCATCTTTTTCTTGATTTTAGGGGAAAACTTTTAGGTTTTCATCATTGTGATGTTAGGTTTGGGGTTTTCTGGATGTGCTTTGTCATGGTAAGGAAATTCTGTTTTATTTCTAGATTATATTAGATAGTTTTTCTTATGAAAAAAATTTGGATTTTGTTAAATGCATTTTTTTCTGTGTCTGTCCTTTATTTTATTAACATGTGCTATTACACTGGTTTTAGATATTAAACCCATATTGCTTTCCTGGGATCCTCGTTGTTTGTGATATATTACTCTTTTTATATTTTGCTTGGTTTGCTTTGCTGGTTTTCCTTTAATGATTTTTGTGTCAGTATGTATGCAGAGTATTGATTTTAGTTTTCTTTTCTCATGATCTTTATCTCATTTTGGTGTTAGGAGTATTGGTTTCAAACAATGAGTTGGAATTTTTGAAGGATTGGCATTAATTCTTTAAGACTAATGGTATTTTTGTTTTTGTCTTTCAGGATTCTCCTTTTACAAATGCAGGAATGGGATCTAATCTAAATCTCTTAGGTGAAATTGAATGTGATGCCAGCATAATGGATGGGAAATCCTTAAATTTTGGAGCTGTTGGAGCATTGAGTGGTATGTGAACATTATAACATATTATCTCTGATTTTGAAAAACTGTGTTTTACCATTTTATGTCACAGTAGGACATATGCCAGTCTTTTTCACCATTCTTGCTTGGAATAGTGTTGGCAAACAAACATTTTTGTTCTTTTGCTGAATTTAAAACTTAAAATCTTAGCTATGAACAGTTTAAATAAAAACATCAAAACATCTTATGTCCAAGTTTTTGATTTTAATATGATCATTCTTCTCCATTCCTTCAAGAGTGTATATAAATTATAGACATGATTTATTATAATTTATGATTCTAAAATATGCAAATAATGTCTTTTTATCATAAAAAAGTTCAAGTAATATAAATAAATTGACCTTTGATTCCCCGAATTTTCTCTTCCCATTCTCATGTCCCCTTTTGATTTAATCAGCAAATATGCTGTGTGTCTATATTTTTATGTAATAGAGACAATTTTATTTTGTGGATGTGGTTGCTTTTTTTCTTTTTTTTAAAATTTATTTGAGGCCAGCGCCGTGGCTCAACAGGCTAATCCTCCACCTTGCGGCGCCGGCACACCGGGTTCTAGACCCGGTTGGGGCGCCGGATTCTGTCCCGGTTGCCCCTCTTCCAGGCCAGCTCTCTGCTGTGGCCCGGGAGTGCAGTGGAGGATGTCCCAAGCACTTGGGCCCTGCACCCCATGGGAGACCAGGAAAAAGCACCTAGTACCTGGCTCCTGCCATCGGATGAGCGCAGCACGCCGTCCGCGGCAGCCATTGGAGGGTGAACCAACGGCAAAAGGAAGACCTTTCTCTCTGTCTCTCTCTCTCACTGTCCACTCTGCCTGTCAAAAAAAATTTTTTTTTTTTATTTGAAAGAGTTGCAGAGAGAGGAAGAGACAGAGAAAGACACAGATCTTCCATTCGCTGGTTCATTCCCCAAATGGCCACAACCTCCAGACCTGGGCTAATCCGAAGCCAGTAGGCAGGTCTCCTGTGTGGGTACAGGGTTCCAAGTACTTGATCCATCTTCTGCCACCCTCCTAGACCATCAGCAAGGAGCTTGATCAGAAGAGGAGCAGCCGGGACCTGAACTTGCTCCCATATGGGATACTGGCACTGCAGGCGGCGGCTTTACCTGCTACGTCACAACATCTACCCTCTCACTAATTTTTAATATTGTTCTTAGTTTTAAAAAAATTAATCTCTTTTTATGTTTGTAGTGGTTTTTACTATTTTGAGTTTCCGCAGTAACTATTGAGACTGAAAAACATTTTAATATACTTTTTGTCCATTTAGATGTCCTCATTATGAAGTGCACACTCACATCTTTTACATATTTTAATTGGATTATATTTTTTATTAATTTGTTAGAGAACCTTATGTATTTTAGGTATAAATTCTTTGCCAGATACATCTCTTCCGGTCTGTGGCTTAACTTTTTACTCTATTAATGATGTCCTTTCAAGGACAGAAGTTTTTAGTTATAATGAAGTTGAAGTTATTTACCTTTTCTTTTACAGTTAATTCTTTTTTATTTTAGGAAGTTTTTGCCTACTGCAAGTTGTTATCTTTTAATAATGTTATTGTTTTTACTCTTAATATTTAACTTTGTCACTTGGATTAGATTAATTTCGTGTGTTTGAGGTAGAGGTGAGTATTTACTCTCTTCTTCATATGGGCATTCCAAGGGTTTCTTGCCCCTTACTGAAAGGACTGTCCTTTTCCCACAGAACTGTGTTGGTGAATCAGGTTAATGGTTACGTAATGGTTTGTTCCTCTGCTCTGTTTTGGCCAGCCATGTAATATGAGTTGAAGATTTTTTTTCTGTTCTTGAAAATGGCTTATATATGATAGGAATGATTGCTTTTTAACTGTTTGGAAGACTTCATTAATTATTCTTAATTAATGGGATATTCTTTGTGAAAAATTTAAAACATAGGATTTAATGTCTTTAATATTTATAAAATTATCTATAGTTTATTTTTGTTACATATTTTTTAAGGAATGTGCATTTCAAGTGAGTTGTTAAATTTATTTGTCTAGAGGCTGGTGCCGTGGCTCACTTGGCTAATCCTCCACCTGCAGGTTCTGGTCCCAGTTGGGGCGCTGGTTCTGTCCCAGTTGCTCCTCTTCCAGTCCAACTCTCTGCTGTGGCCCGGGAGGGCAGTGGAGGATGGCCCAAGTGTTTGGGCCCTGCACCCGCGTAGGAGATCGGGAGAAGGGGCGCCTGGCTGCTGGCTTTGGATTGGCGCTGCGTGCTGGCCGTGGCTGCCATTTGGGGAGTGAGCCAACGGAAGGAAGATCTTTCTCTCTCTCTCTCTCTCTCTCTCTCTCTCTCTCTCACTGTCTAACTCTGCCTGTCAAAAAAAAAAAAAATATTTGTCTAGAGACATTTCAGTTAGTTTTCTTTACTGATTGCTAGTTTGATTACACCATAGTCAGACAACATAGCTTTTGTCTGATTCCTGTCCCTTGAAATCTTCTGAGACTGGCTTTATGGTGTAGCTTATGATGTATTTCATTAAGTGCTTCAGGTAAACAACAGAACTTTAAAAGAGTTTGTATTCAATAGTTGTTGGTTACAGACAAACCTCTTTGGGGCTTATCTTTTAACTCTGTTTATAATTTTTTTATCATATTGTAATTTAAATTTCTGTGTCAAACTTATACTTTCACTTTTGTAGCTTTTGTATTTTACATTTTTTAAAGTTTTTTTATTTTTTATTTGAAAGGCAGAGGTAGAGGGAGAGGTAAAGGCAGAGGTAGAGGGAGAGAGAGAGAGAGAGAGAGAATTTTCATCTGCTGTTTCACTCCTCAAATGCCTGGAAGTTGGGCCAATATGAATTCAGGAGCCAGGAGCTTCTTCCAGTTCTCCCATGCAGGTACAGGGGCCCAAGGACTTGGGCCGTCTTCCACTTCTTTCCCAGGCCATGGCAGAGAGCTGGATCCGAAGTGGACGGCCACGCCTCAAGCTGGCACCCATATGGGATGCCGGCACTGCAGGCGGTGGCTTTACCTGCTGTGCCACAACACTGGCCCTGTATTGTTTTTCCTTTCTTAAAGTTTTTTCTCTTAAGAACCATCACATGTATTTTCTTCTAATATGTGTATGATTTTTAAAATTTACCATTTGAATACATTACTTTTTCTGAAATGACTAAAACTTTGTCCCCACATATTTATTAACAATACTAATAACAATTATAGTCACCATCACTTATGGGATTACTATACCATACTAGACATTGTTCTATTCTGCAGTGCTTTATTTATGTATATCAAATCATTCAGTAACCTTATGAGATCAAGTCTTTTATCCCCACTTTACAGATGAGGAAATGGAGATGTACAACAAGTTTAGTAAATTGTTCAAGGTTATTGTATCACACTAGGGGACAGAAACTTCACAGTAGTTTAGACAAGGGGAAGTTTAATATAAAGTGTTATCATGCAAACCCATTTACAGGTATTCTTAGCCTAGACTGCATAAGAAGAATTGTATGTGGTGAAATGTTGGAACCATTGCTCTTTTGATCTCTGTTTGATGTTGAAAGGCTGAACTAATAGGCAATGTCAGTTTCTCTCTTTCACATTCTTCCTTCTTGAGACTGTCAGTTTCAAGGATGCAAATTGCATTGCAAAGTCAAACTGACTTAAACATTTGGGCCAGTGCACTATTTACTTCCATGTGTTTGGAAGACATATTAGGGCACAGCATTTGAGAGCCCTTTGTATCATTGCTTTTACAAAGTGCCCCTAACCTTAGTTTACTAGAAACCAGTTTAAGATCGATACAATGCAGTTTCTTTGCTGTTGCTGGGATTGGGAGAGATAAAACATGCCATTTCTAAAAAACAGTGTTATCATGTAGTTAAGAGAGAGTGTCTACATAAAGATAGAAAAGAACTCAAAGTGTATCCTAGGATAGAAAGATAATGCTCAAAGAAATACGAACTTGAAAGAGGATTCAAACCTCATTGAAGATGTGATTGCAGCCTATTGTATAGCAGGAGAGTTGCTGATTTCTCCAGGTCAGAGCTGGTCTGTAGTCATTGTTATGAGCAAGACCAATCCTGTGAAGCGCAGGCAACCTCTGTGGGGTAGGTAGACACATGTCTACCATCCTCTTGGGATACTTGCTTTGAATGCCCTTGAGGTGGAGAAGGAGTAGTGATTGGTCACTGGACGCTGACTAGGGTAAGGTCTCCTTTCTTGCACCCTAAGCTTTGCTTTTATGGCCTGAATCAGGAGCTGGAGAAAACATGTGGTGACCAAATGCTAGAGATATCTGTACCCTGTGGACACTTAGCATTGGAGAGTATCACGTGGGCCAGATCATGGAGGCAAAATGGTGCTGTCCGGTAGCATAACAGCAAGACATGTTTTCCACTGGAGTGTGTCCAAGTGCTTTTTGCTGATGATGCTTACTGTTGTGCCAGCTGTCAAAGGAAATTTATGTAAAGTGCCCATATCCATTTTTGCAGATCAGGCAACACAGGGTGAATTCATAGCTGAGAAACAATAAATTGATTGCTGGTAAAGTTATAATGTAGTCTGACATGTATGCTTTTTACTCATGTTCTGTCTACCTAACATGTATAGTCTATTCTTTTCCCTCTGATTTAAAATACTATCTACATCATATATTAAATACTCCAAATCACATGTGCCTGTTTCTGAACTTTAGCTTTAGTCTATTTAATTGCTGTTTTTCTACTTTACATGCAGTCCACCCTCTCTCTCTCTCTCTCTCTCTTTTTTTTTTTTTTAAAGATTGACTTATTTGACAGGCAGAGTTAGAGAGGCAGAGGCAGAAAGAGAGGTCTCCCACCCACTACTTCACTTCTCAGATGACCATGATGGCCGGAGCTGCGCCAATCTGAAGCCAAGAGCCAGGAGCTTCCTCTCGGTCTCCGATGGAGGTGCAGGGGCCCAAGGACTTGGGCCATCTTCCACTGCTTTCCCAGGCCATAGCAGAGAGCTAGATCGGAAGTGGAGCAGCTGGGACTAGAACCTGTGCCCATATGGGATGCGGCACTGCAGGAGGTGGCCTTACCCACTATGCCACAGTGCCGGCCCCAACATACACTCACTCTCTCTCTCTCTCTCTTTTTTAAAGATTTATTTATTTGAAGGGCAGAGTTACAGAGAGGAAGAGTCAGAGAGAGAGAGAGAGAGAGAGAGTTCTTCCATTTGCTAGTTCACTCCCCAGATGGCCACAATGGCCAGAGCTGTGCCTATCCGAAGCCAGGAATCAAAAGCTTCTTCCAGGTCTCCCACGTGGGTGCAGGGGTCCAAGGACTTGGGCCGTCCTCCACTGCTTTCCCAGGCCATAGCAAAGAGCTAGATTGGAAGTGAAGCAGCTGGAACTTGAACTGGCATCCATATGGGATTCTGGCATGGCAGGCAGTGTCTTTACCTGCTACTCCACAGCACCAGCTCCATCCAGCACACTCTCTTAATCAGAATAGCTTTGAATAAAAAATATGGTATTATTGGATGAATATCTCTTCAATTTTCTTTTTTTTAACTTTTATTTAATAAATATAAATTTCCAAAGTACAGTTTATGGATTACAATGGCTTTCCACTCCCATAACTTCCCTCCTACCCTCAACCCTCCCAACTCCCACTCCCTCTCCCATTCCATTCACATCAAGATTCATTTTCAATTATCTTTATATACAGAAGATCAGTTTAGCATATATTAAGTCAAGATTTCTTCAGTTTGCACCCACACAGAACACAAAGTGCAAAATACTGTTTGAGCACTAGTCATAGCATTAATTCACATTGAACTACACATTAAAGACAGAAATCCTACACGAGGAGTAAGTGCACAGTGACTCCTGTGGTTGACTTAACAAATTGACACTCTTGTTTAAGACGTCAGCAATCTCCCGGGGCTCTTGTCATGAGTTGCCAAGGTCATGGAAGCTCCCTGAGCTTGCTGACTTTGATCTTATTTCAACAAGGCCATAGTCAAAGTGGAAGTTCTCTCCTCCCTTCAGAGAAAGGTACCTCCTTCTTTGATGGCCTGTTCTTTCTACTGGGATCTCACTTGCAGAGAATTTTCATTTAGGTTTTTTTTTTTTTGCCAGAGTGTCTTGGCTTTCCATGCCTAAAATACTCTCATGGGCTCTTCAGCCAAATCTGAATGCCTTAAGGACTGATTCTGAGGCCAGAGTGCTGTTTAGGACATCTGCCATTCTATGAGTCTGCTGTGTATCCTGCTTCCTATGTTGGATCGTTCTCTCCTTTTTTTGTTTTATCAGTTAGTATTAGCAGACACTAGTCTTGTTTATTTGATCCCTTTGACTCTTAGACCTATCATTATGATCTGTTGTGACCTGAAATTGATCACTAGAGTGAGGTCACATTGGTACATGCAACCTTGATGGGATTGTGTTGGAATCCCCTGGCACATTTCTAACTCCACCATTTGGGGTAAGTCAGCTTGAGCATGTCCCAAATTGTACATCTCCTTCCCCTCTTATTCTCACTCTTATATTTAATAGATATCACTTTTCAGTTAAATTTAAACACCTAAGAATAATTGTGTGTTCATTACAGAGTTCAACCAATATTATTAACTAGAACAAAAAAATACTAAAAGGGATAAAGCATTAAATTGTACATCAGCCATGATGATAAGGGCTGATCAAGTCCCTGTTTCTCATAGTGTCCATTTCACTACACCAGGTTTCCTTTTTGGTGCTCGGTTAGTTGTCATCAATCAGGGAGAACATACGATATTTATCCCTCTGGGACTGGCTTATTTCACTCAGCATTTTGTGGTCATATTTGCCATTGTTATTATCATCTTGATGGTGTTTATCACACTAGTGCTAGCCTGTTATTATTCCCAGGAGAGCACTATCATCTTACTTTTACATTATTGTTTTGCCTGCTGGAAACAATATGAACAATTTCAGTTTACAATCTTATCTGTGAGGACTTCAAAAAGTTCATGGAAAATATGCATTGTGAAAAAACTATATATAGATTCCAAGATTTTTTTTTGTACCAAAATAAACCTGTTTTAATTCCAGTTTTCCATTAACTTTTTGAAGTATATTTGTATGTGAGTTCTTCCTCCTACCCTTAAACAGTTTGAAGGACTTTACATTCAGTCTCCCTCAGAAAATTTTTAAAATTTGTCTTATCTACCTTCATGAATTTTTCTTTCCAAGGTGAAATTGAAGCTATTTATAATTAGATTTATTCTTTAAAGGAAATTCATAGCTTTGTGGTCAGTAAATGCCTGGAACATTTATTTAGTTTTGATAGTAAAAGAGTGCCAGATTTTCTTTTCATTTTTTCTATTCTGTTCTGAAATCTCTTAAAAAGAAACCTATCTTAAATATGTAGTAGTTCAAATTCATTCTTTGCTGTTGTAGCACATGATGTGAGAATATATTTTATATTTATTCCTTTCTTGCATCTACGAAGTATTCATATATTATTTTGATTTGACTCTTATTCATGATTAATAAGGGTTTTCATTATTATATTTGATATCTTGAAACAGAAGAATTTCCTGAAACAACCACAAAACTATTGAGGAAACTTGAAGACATTTCTGACTTCTTTTTCTGCCAATTTCATTTTACAGGAATCAAGAACCCAGTCTCGGTTGCAAACAGACTCTTGTGTGAAGGGCAGAAGGGCAAGCTCTCGGCTGGCAGAATTCCTCCCTGGTAACCGCTTTCTTCTTCCCGAGTTTTCACTGGGTCTTTGGTATTTAGTGCATGCAGTATTTGAAGGCTGTTTTTATCCACAGAAAGCTGATGCTTTGAGAGGAAGACACACTTGTGCTCTGATCTTGACATACTTTGAAAACTTGATAAAATTCCAGAGGGGAATAGAATATTATGAATTAAAGCAGAGAAGAGCAGAGTTAATTTTTGGTTGTATAGTTGATTATAGAGTTGTTTTTACTGTTACTAAGCACTCATTTGAGTCATCTTGTTAAGAAACTTTAAAAGTATCTTGATGATTGGAGTCTGGAGTCTATGAAGTAATTTTTAATTTAATTTGGAGAAGATTTTTTTTTTTTTAAGATTTATTTGAAAGGCAGAGTGACAAAGAGGAAGAGACAGAGAGAAAGAGATCTTCCATTTGCTGATTCATTCCCCAAATGGTCTGAAGAGCTGGGGCTGGCCAGGCTGAAGCCAGGAACTAGAAATTCCATCTGGGTCTCCCATGTGGGTAGTAGGGGTCCAAGGACTTAGATCATCTTCTGCTTTATCCTTAGGCACATTAGCAGGGAGCTGGATTGGAAGTAAAGCAACTGGGATTCAAACTGGCACTCCAGTATGGGATGCTGGTATCATTAGTGGCAGCTTAATTTGCTGTACAGCAATGCTGGCTCCCAGTTCCAATAGCTAACAATGTTTTTTCTTTCATGTATCTCATGCATCTTGACTTTTCCCTATAGTATTTTAAAGCAAATTTCCCACATTGTATTTCACCCTTAAGCAGTTTTATAAACACCTGTCTTTGTAGAACATAGCCACCTTTCTGCTAGATACCTAATAATATTAATACATATATCTTTTAAAAAAATATTTATTTTACTTGAAAGTCACAGTTACACAGAGAGAAGAGAGGCAGAGAGAGAGAGAGAGAGAGGGGTTCTCTATCCGTTGGTGCACTCCCTAGATGGCCGCAATGGCAGGAGCTGTGCTGATCCGAAGACAGGAGCCAGGAGCTTCTTCTGGGTCTCCCATGTAGGTGCAGGAGCCCAAGGACTTGGGCCATCTTGTACTGTTTTCCCAGGCCATAAGCAGAGAGCTGGATCGGAAGTGGAGCAGCCGGGTTTCAAACCAGCGCCCATATGGGATGCCGGGACACAGATGGCAGCTTTACCTGCTATGCCACAGCTTCAGCCCCAGTACATATGTCTTAATACCATCTCATATTATTCTGTGCTTAGCATGCCTGACCGTCAAAGTGTGTTAGTGTTCTGTGTTGAAAGTTGTGACTTTGAAACTTCTGAAGTCGTAGAAAAAGAAATTAATGAGATCTTAAAAAAAATCTTAAAATCTGTTACCTAAATATATTCAAAGTTTCCTTTTAATCACATACATTCCAATTGTTTAATAATGGTGCTAAAGGGTTAATTATAAAATGTTTCTCAAGGAAATAGTGATTTTTATTATTATACGGTTTGATAAAGCAAGAGGAAAAGGTAGGAAATCTGATTTTTTAAAATGATTTAGTATTTATGTATTTGGAGGTCAGAGTAGCAGAGAGAGGGAGAGAACTTCCATCTGTTGGTTTACTCCCTAAATGGAAACAAGAGCTAGGGTTGGGTCAGACTGAAGCCAGGAGCCCAGAACTCCATCTGGTCTCTCTGGGTGGCAGGGAAACACATGCTTGGATCATCATCCTCTGATTTCCCGGGCATATGAGCAGGAAGCTGGATTAGAAGTGGAATTGCTGGGATTCAAACCAGGACTTTGATGTGGGAGTCCAAAGCAGTGGCTTAACCTCCCGTGCCACAACTCATCTCAAAATCTGATTTCTTGAGATCAGTTCTAATATGAGGGCACCCGAAAGTTTGTGGAAAAAATGGAGTTAAAATGTAAGTTTATCTTGGTGCAAAACATTTATTTTTAAATATTTATTTTATTTATTTGAAAGAGCTGCAGGGTGGGGGGAGGGAGACAGAAATTTTCCATCTATTGGTTAACTCCCCAAGTGACTGCAACAGCCAGGGCTAGACCAGACCGAAGTCAGAAGCCAGGAGCTTCCTCTGTGTCTCCCATGTGGGTGCAGGGGCTCAAGCACTTGGGCCACCCTGTGCTGCTTTCCCAGGTACATTAGAGGAGAGCTGGGTTGGAAGTGGAGCAGTCGGGACTCGAATTGGCACCCATATGGGATGCTGGTGTTGTAGGAGGCAGCTTTACCCATTGTGCCACAATGCTTGTCACAGTGCAAAATATTTTGAAATTGATACATACAAGTGGTGTTCAGAAAGAACATGGAAAATACAAATTTTTGTGTACCAAAATAAGCCTATTTTTTAATTCCATTTTTATGAAAACTTTCAAAAGTACAGTCAGATATGTTTGATATCAGTAGGTTTCATTACAATTTTGGAAGTGAGAAAAGTACTTTAAGATATATTTATTTTTTTCGTAATTTTTTTTAAACACATGCTTTGGTCTAAATGCTATGAAGTCTGTCAACCCAAATGTTGCTAAGTGTTTATTCAGTGGGTACATCCATCTGGATCTTCTTAGGAAAGTAATAGTTGTAAGGTCATTGTTTCTGTATTTTCCTCAATGTGATTTTGAATTTGACTGTGTTATTTTACCCATATTTCCCATTTTATATAGAACATAGGACTGAGTGGAGGAAGACAGGTACTCAATAGGGAAGAAAAGGTACACAGTGTTTTAGCTGACAAAAAAAATACAGCATAAATACTGTAAAAAGTATTTTGAAGTTCTCTTACGTATCTACCATAATGCCATTCCCTACACTCCTCATGGCATTTACCAAATTCTCAAATTTATGTTAAACAGCAAGTGTATAAGAATAGCCAAGACAATTTTGAAACACATCAAAGAGTTGGACTTATCTAGCAGATAGCATACCTTTTTTTCAGGCATGCTTCTGAGATACTGCGTGCTTTGTTCCAGATCCTCACAATACAGTGGAAATTGCAGTAAAGTGAGTCACATATCTTTCTGGTTTCTCAGTGCATATAAATGTTGTGTTTATAATATACTGCAGTCTAATAAGTGCAATAACTTGTCTAATAAAACAAATGCTTTATTGCTAATAGATGCCAACGGTCATTTGAGCTGTTAGAAAATAGCTTGCTTGATACAGGGTTGCCCTAACCAAACTTTTTTTTTTTTTAATTTATTTGTTTTTTTGAGAGGCTGTTATACACAGAGATAGAGAGAGGTACACAGAGAGATCTTCCATCAGCTAGTACATTCCCCAAATGGCCGCAACAGCCAGGTCTGGGACAGACTGAAACCAGGGCCAGGAACTCCATCCTGCTCTCCCACATGGATGACAGGGACAGGAGTACCTGGACCATCTTCTATTGCTTTCCCAGGCACATTAGCAGGGAACCAAATCAGAAGTGGAGCAGCCAGGGTGTGAACCTGTGCTCTTATGGTGTTACAGGCAGCATCTTTACCCACTCACTGTTCCACAATGAGGCCCCTGCCACAAACCTTTAATTTGTAAAAAAACACAGTATCTCTGATTTATATTGAAGTGAAGCAAATACAATAAGGTATGCCTTTAGTGTACTGTAATAATTAAAACAGTTTATATCAGGATAGCTTAAAAAGATCAGTAGGCAGAACATATGATAACAGTGTCATCTCAAATCATTGTGAGAAAAAAGGATCGGCCTAGCTCTGGCCCTTGCAGCCATTTGGGGAGTGAACTGGCAGATGGAAGCCCACCCCCGCCCCTGCCTCTGCATCTCTGTAACTCTACCTTTCAAATAAATAAATAAATCTAAAAAAAAAAAAAAAAACAAGAAAAAAGGAGGTTATGTTAATGATAATGAGGTAGCAAAAATCTTAAGGTAAAAAATGGGGGGAGGGTATTACTGTGCTGTGGCTAAGCAGGTAAAGCTGCTGCCTGTAATGCCAGTGTCCCATATGGGCTCCAGATTGAGCACTGGGAACTCTGCTTCCGATCAAGCTCTCTGCTAATATGCCTGGGAAAGCAGTGGAAGATGGCCCAAGTCCTTGTGTGGATGAAACTTCTGGCTCCTGGCTTTGGCCCGGCCAGCCCTGGCTTTTGTGGCCATTTGTTGAGTGAACCAATTGATGAGAGAGCTTTTTCTGTGCCACTCAAATAAATAAAATAAAATTGAAAAGAGATATTCTAAATTTTAAAAAGTGGTAAAAGATACACATAGTTTATGGAAAAGAAAGTAATTGGAGCATATACATACATGAAAAGGTGCCCATCATAATTTTGATCAAGGAATTATGTTAAGACATTTTGCCTTATTGATATAGCAAAATTAACAAGGACCAATAATATTTAATATTGTTGAGGGTACAGAAAAACAGATTTTTTTCTTCTAATGGTGGGAATATGAACTAATTCAGCCTTCTGATACTTTTTGGTATAATTTTTTAATGTAAAAATTGAAAACATGCATTTTGTGTATTCTAGCAAGACTGTCTTTTTAAACATTTTATTTATTTTTTTAAGATTATTTATCTGAAAGACAGAGTTACAGAGAGGCAGAGAGAGAGAGAGAGAGAGAGAGAGAGAGAGGTCTTCCATCCTCTGGCTCACTCCCCTGATGGCTGTAACAGCTGGAGCTGTGCTGATCCTAAAGCAGGAGCCAGGAGCTTCTTCTGGGTCTGCCATAGAGGTGCAGGGGCCCAAAGGACTTGGGCCATCTTGTATTGCTTTCCTAGGCCATAGCAGAGAGCTGGATCTGAAATGGAGCAGCCAGGATTTGAACCAGTGCCTATATGGAATGCTGGCACTGCAGACAGTGGTTTTACCTGCTGCACCACAGCCCCAGTCCCTACCAAGCCTATCTTAAGAAAAAAGACCCATACACGTATATAGAAGGTTTGTGCAGCACATGGTCATGGCATTGCTCCTTACAGGGTATTAAACTATAAAAACTTAAATGCCCTCCAGTGGCTAAATAAACCGTTTTCTAGCCTTATTGTTTAATACCCTGTGGGATTAAAAACTATATATATATACTTTTGTATATAACAGTGTAGATAATAATGTACTTGGCTACCATAACAAATTAAGGTAGATAGGGTGACTTAAACAACATAATTTATCTCTCATAGTTTTAGATGTTGAGAAGTCCGAGATCAGAGTTCTAGCCTGTTTGGCTTCTTACAAGGGGCAGAATGGTTGCTTCTTCTTTGAGTCCTCACATTGCCAGTAGAAGTGAAAGAGTTGAGACATGGAGATGAGGGAAGGAGGGAGGGAGATAGAGAGAAACAGAGAAATAGAGATGCCTCTTTTCACATACCAATCCCATCGTGAGAGCCCTACATTCATGATCTCTTCTAACTTTACCTTCCAAAGAAACTCTCTGCATATCAAATTGGAGGCTAGGGTTTTAGCATATGAAGTTTTGAATGAATACATTTCAATTCTTAGCAGATCTTCACATATAGTTTAAAAAATCAATTTGCTGGTTGTATGTTCGGTTTAATGTATCTTTTCTTAAAAATTAGAATGTAATGTGATGCACACCTGTTTTCCTACCACCCAGGTTAATAAATAAAGCATCACTCAAACATTGGAAGCTGCCTAGACTGAATCTTTTCCATTGAAATCCTTGCCCTTCCAATGCCCTGTATTCTCACCTGGACCCCATTTCTGCTCCACATTTAGGTAACAATTATGACTTAGAACCTCTCTCCTTCCCATAGATTCCTTTATGCTATTACAATATAGATAATATTCTGCTTTTCTAAGGCTATGAAAAATATACATTGATGTACAAGAACTATTTGCAAAGAAGAAACCAAACTCATCTTAAAGGAGGCAGAAAGATGGATCCAGATGAAGCAGTTTTCAAAGGGAACATGTGCAGTATCTTATTATTTTTATAAGGAGAAAATATTTGGGAAATAGTGAGGGCTACCTCTTCACTAATGTCATATAGTAATGCTAGTTTGTGACTAGCTATCTGATTTTTCTCATACACATAGTTCTTCAACTTTATTCTTTGTTTTCAAAATTACTTTGATATATTTCCATATGAATTTTAGAATTAGCTTAGGCTTTTTGGTAGATAGCTTGCTGGAATTTTGATTAGGATTCCAGCATATCCATTTTTTAAGGACTACATTAAACTCTCTTAATGGTATTTTATGGTTTCCAGTGTATAAGTCTTACACAACTATTACCGTATGTATTCCTAGGTCTTTTTTTTTTTTTTGATGCTATAGTCAGTGGTATGGTATATTTAAACATGTTAATTTCCAAATTTTTGTTGCTAGCACATAGAAATGTGAGTAATTTTTTTGTTTTGATAGTCTGTTCTTAAGATTTTTTTTTAATTCTTTCCAATCTGGATTTCTTTTACTTCCTCCCCTCCCCTCCCTTCCCCTCCCTCCCTCCCTCCCTTCCTTTCTTCCTTTCTTCCTTTCTTCCTTTCTTCCTTCTCTTTCTGTCTTATTGCATTGGCTGTAAGCTACAAGGAATGAAGTATGAAAGTGTACATCTTTGAGTTGTTTGTGACCTTAGGGGAGAAATATTTGGTTAATCTTAAGTGTGCTGGTTGCTGTAAATTTTTGACAGGTACTCTTTATCGTGTTGAGAAAGTTTCTAGTTGGTCATAGTATATTATCCTTTTTATATATTGTTATTATTAGCTTCAATTTGTTAATATTTTATAAAATTACATCTATAATTCTAAGGTGATAC
This sequence comes from Sylvilagus floridanus, assembly GCA_949820135.1. Classification (NCBI taxonomy): domain Eukaryota; kingdom Metazoa; phylum Chordata; class Mammalia; order Lagomorpha; family Leporidae; genus Sylvilagus; species Sylvilagus floridanus. The sequence continues at coordinate 92,550,858 of OX463231.1, forward strand.
TGGTTTATGATTTTCTTGTAATGTCTTAGGTTTTGGTTTATTGAATTTGTAGGGATTTGTTTGTTGTATTTTAGGGATATAAAATTTGGCAAATTTTGGCTATTATTTCTTCAGATATTTTTTCTGAATCCCCCTTCTCCCCTCTCTGCTATCCTTCTGGGCTTTGATTATACATTATGTTTTTAGCCTCTTACAGTAGTCCTGAAAATCATTGGTGGTTTATTTACTTTTTTTATTCTTGTTTCATTTTGAATAGTTTTCATTGTTGTGGTTGCAAGTTCCCTAATTATTTTTCTACAGTGTCTTATTACCTACTGATCCTATCCAGTTTATTTTTCGTTTCTGAAATTTTAATTTTAATCTCCGGAAGTTTAACAATGTCTTCCATGTATCTAGTTACCATGTTTAATCTTTTCTATAGCTTCTTGAACATGTGCATAGAGTTACAACAACTGCTTCAATATCTTCATTTACTAATTCTGTCATCTTTGTTATTTTTGGGTTGTTGTCATAAGTTATTTTTCTCATTATAGGTTCTATTTCCCTGCTTTTTGCATGCTTACTAATGTTTTATTGGATTTCAGACATTTTGCATTTTGCCTTTTTTGGTGCTGTATATTTTTGTAGTTTATCAAATATTCTTGAACTTTATCCTAGGATGTGGTTAACTCATTTAAAAACTGTTTGATTCTTTCTGGTTTTATTTTAAGCTTTATTACATGAGACTAGAGATGCATTTGGCCTTGAGCTAATTTTGCCTTGCTATTGAGGTAAAACCTTTTGGATTACTCTAACAGATGTACCCAGTATGTGTCTTTTTACCTTGGCTGGGGAGAGCGGGAGCTGTTCCTGGCCCTGCCTGTACTTGAGGATTGTTTCCTTTAGAACTTTGAGCTTATTCATTCCAATGCTTTGAGAACTTGCCTCTTAAACTTGCACGGATCTCTACTCAGTTGAAGACCACAGGAGTACTGCCTACAGATTTCTGGAGTCCTTTCTGTTTGTAGCTCTCTCCTCTCTGGTATTTTTTTTTAAAGATTTATTTTATTTACTTGAAGGTTGGAGTTACAGAGAGAGAGGAAGAAAAGGAGAGAGAAAGAGATATCTTCCCTCACTGGCTCACTCCCCAAGTGGCCCATAATGGCTGGGGCCGGGCCATGCCGTGCCAGGAGCTTCTTCTGGGTTTCCCATGTGGGTACAGGGGCCCAAGGACTTGGGCCATCTTTTGCTGCTTTCCCAGGTGCATTAGCAAGGAGCTAGATCGGAAGTAGAGTAGCTGGTTCTTGAAATGGCTCCCATGTGTGGTGCAGGCATTGCAGGCATTTCCTCAATGTGCCAAAACTCTTGCCCCTGATCTGGTACCTTTCTTGTGAACTTTGGCGTCTCTGGATGCCCAGGTTTGTTTCTTCAATGCAGACAGACTGCTCGGCTCTTGTGCTGGGTCCTTTTAGAAACTATCTAGGTGGCAATGAGTAATAATTGCAGTAAAACAATCAGTCGTAGCATTTATGTTGTTCCCTTTCTCTCAAGGATTACTGTTCTATATTGCCTGAAGTTTAATATTTAATTGTTGCTTTCTGTATTTTGTCTTTTTTTTTCTTTTTTCCATTGGTTTGGGCAAGAGGATAAATTTACTCCCTGTTACTCTATCTCATCTTGAAGTAGAAATCTCTCACTTACCTGGAATTTCACTATAAAAATGTAGTAGTTTACAAAAAAAAATTCTGAGATAGGCATTTAGGGTAGCCTGCTTTTTTAAGGGCACTGATTCCATTTAGTAGGAATCTCCCCTCATGACCTAATCACATGTGCAAAAGGCCTCACCTCCTAATACCATCCCAATTGCTTAGGGGTTAGGATTTCAAAATATGAATTTTGGAGGGAACATAAACATTCAGGTCATAACAATTACACATGTTTGAAAATTTCTCTAATAAACAATTATAAAAAGAGTTCTTTTCTTACTATTTAATTTGGTTGTTATATATTAATTCCAAATATAGCAAATTCTTCTTTATTTGTACTTTGTGTCTATAAACTTTAAATAATCATAGCCTAATTTGCCTATTTTCAGTTTTATATTTGGGTATCACAAATGGGAAATGGAATTAAAAGATAAGTTTATTTTGGTGTAAGATTTTTTTGAAATCCAAATATAGTTTCTTCATAATACACATTTTCCATGATATTTTTGAAGGCTCCTCACTTATAATAGATGAAGTGATAGACAAAACAGATAGCAGTTTTTTAAAAAAATTTGAGACGTACAGTTACATATAGTGAGAGAGAGAGGGAGGGAGGGAGAGAGGTCTTCTATCTGCTGGTTCACTCCCCAGATGACCACAATGACCGGAAGTGAGCCTGTCCAAAGCCAGGAGCTTCTTCAGGTCTCCCATGCGGGTACAGGGGCCCAAGTGCTTGGGCCATCTTCTACTGATTTCCCAGGCCACAACAGAGAGCTGGATTGGAAGTAGAGCAGCTGGGACTAGAAACAGCGCCCATATGGGATGCCGGCACTGCAGGCGGAAGATCAACCTACTGTGCCATAGCGCCGGCCCCAGATACCAGTTTGAAGTCCTAAAAACTAGCTATTATTTTGTCCTATATTTCTCTTATTCAAAATAGTACATTTTGATTTTTGCAGTCTCTGAGGATCCTCGAGAGTTTCTGAATCACTAAGTTAAACATTTTTAGAGTGATTTTAGAGACATAGTTCCTTGAAAGTGGATGATTCTCATCTTTAAGCTTGTTAGTTCCCATCATCATATGAATCTTTGTTCAGATAGCCCCTTTCACTGTGTTTTGCTCTGTAGATATTTGTAATCATACTTGCAGCTCAGCTTGTTGAGTGCTGTAATCACCCCCACCTTTGTGCTGGTCTCAGTAGCTTGTTGTTGCTTTTTGTTTCCTAATATTTCAGACCTACTTAAATGTAAATTAAACTGAGTATAACACAAATATAGTGCTATCCTTTAGGGAGGGTTGGCATTCTAAGTTTTAAATTCTGTTTAATATTTTGATAATGTTTATGTAAAGTTTAGTACTCTTCAAGAATTGTTCTAAATGCTTGAAATTTATTGATGAAAAACCAAAGATCTTACCTTTATGAAGCTTACAGTTTATAAGTTAGAAGCAGAAATAAGTCAGCAGATATAATATTCAATATTATATTCATAAATTATCAAGTATGTAGTATATTAAAAGGTAGAAAAAACAGTGTAAGAAGAGCAGGTTGAGGGAGATGGGGAGCAGTGGGTAGGGGAATATAGTCTGTTTGGGTGTTTTTTTTTTTTTTTATTTTTTGACAGGCAGAGTGGACAGTGAGAGAGAGAGACAGAGAGAAAGGTCTTCCTTTTTCCGTTGGTTCACCCTCCAATGGCTGCCGCGGCCGGCGCACTGCGGCCAGCGCACCACGCTGATCTGAAGGCAGAAGCCAGGTGTGTCTCCTGGTCTCCCATGGGGTGCAGGGCCCAAGCACTTGGGCCATCCTCCACTGCACTCCCTGGCCACAGCAGAGAGCTGGCCTGGAAGAGGGGCAACCGGGACAGAATCCGGCGCCCCAACCAGGACTAGAACCTGGTGTGCCGGCGCCACAAGGCGGAGGATTATCCTAGTGAGCCGCAGCGCAGGCCTTGGGTTTATTTTTAGACAAACTTCACTAAAGAGGAATATTTGAGCACATGAGGGAATTTGCCTAGAGAGCCATGGTGCCAGCCCTACACAGTAATTTTTGATAGTAAGGAAAGGTCAGGTATTTGGTATGTTTACCTGTAAAATGACATCCAAATGTCTAATTTCCTATAAATATTTTAAAATGCTTAATATAGGAGAAAAACTTGCAGAGTACACAAGAGTAAATTGATTTCCTTTAGAATCAAACCTATGAATGGTGGAGAAGTGAAAAATAAAGCTAAGATATTTTTCAGAATGCTGCAGATACTAGAATTAAATCCAAAATAAGTAATGAGAGTGCTGACAATGTTAGAGTCAGTTATAAACTTCTGTGTTGATAATTTAGTGTACTGTTTTAGCATCTCTTAAATCTTCACATGAAAATAAATTATTTCTTTTATCAAATTCTTTTTCTAGAAGAAGGAAGAACTCAAAATGCCATCAGAACAACTCAAATATGCATCTAAGTTTTTATTTCTGTAATTTTAACATTTGAACTTTATCTACTGGCTTTTCTGTGCCAGTGATCTTCATCTGGAACAAGAGTAGGAAAAACTTATTTATTTTCAGAATCTCTTAAATTTTTAAAAAGAGGTTTGAAGAACTAAAGTTGTTTATTACTAGCCCTCATTTTTTTTTCAGTAGTTTCCCCATTTCCAACTTAATGTATGCAAGCAAGCAGTTACTTGTGATTAATCATTCAGTTTCTTGTTGGGACCATTTGAATAAGTGTCTCAGGGTGTACTTAGATTTAATTTTGCCCTTCTGTCACTAGCCTTCCTATTAATGATTAAATCTTAAGGCTTCTGTATGTTTAACTGTGAGTTTTTACTGTTGGAATGATTAGAAGAAGAGAAACAAAAGACAGAGTGGGAAACTTCACAAGTAGGCATAAGTTCAAGGAATCCATTTCTAGCTAGCTGAAATCTTTTGTGAAGTGTCTGTGGAAGAAGATGAAATGATTTATTATGGTAACTGCTTGTTATGACTCTTTGCTTACTCAAATTACTTAGAGAGTAGTGTAGTTAATTATCTTACATGCCGTCAGAAATCATTGAAAATAACTCTTTTATAGTTAGCTATTGTTCACTATTTTATAATAAAACATGCAGTTTAGGGCTTTTGAGACATACCATAGTACTTTTCTTACCACAGTAAAGATAATTCTAAGGGTTATGTGTACATTTTTCTTGCAACAAGTCTTAGAAATGCAAGCATATCATTATGTTTGGATATCTCTAGATAATGCCTACATATTTTGGGTGGATCAAAGTATTCTGCTAGGGAAAAATACCAAATCTGAAGATATTTATTTAATCTTAGATTTTTTTTGAAGATTTGTTTGAAAGGCAGAGTTATAGAGAGAAGGAGAGGGAGAGAGAGCAAGAGAGAACTTCTATCATCTGGTTCACTCCCCAGATGACTGCAACTGCTGGGACTGGGCCAGGCTGAAACCTGGAGCCTGGAACTCTGTTCTGGTCTTCCACATGGCTGGTAGGGGCTCATGTACTTTGGACAGCTTCCACTATCTCCCCAGGGGCATCAGAAGGGAGCTGGATCAGAAATGAGAGAGCTAGGACTTGAACCAGTGATCACAGGCTGTAACTTAACCTGCTCGGCCACAATGCCAACCCTTAATCCTAGACACTTAACCTGATTAAATAGATCTTGTTACATTAACTGAGAACCATGTTGAACCAAGATAAATCTTAGTATTTTCCATGTGGGAAGTCACCGTTTTTACTTTTTTGTTATGTTGCGTTTTTACTTATTTGTTATTGCAAATAATACTATAGTATTTCTAATTTTGAAGTTTCTGATTTGAGGAAAAGTTAATAGAATTTTTGACATATAGTCGTGTATTATTTTGAAATAAATCTAGAATTATGTCTGTGCAGAATTTTTTAAAGTTTATTTACAATATTTATTGAATATGTGGAAGGTGACACTGTAAATTTTTAAAAGAATGATTTTTCTGTTAGCTTTTTAGTTGGAGAAGGAGCCTACAGATGGGCAGTAGATCATGGAATACCCTCTTGCCCTCCTAACATCATGACTACAAGTGAGTAAAAACCTTTAAAAAATTAAGTCATATGAACATATATGCCTGAAAGTGTTACATTGTTTCTGTTATGACCCTGCAGTAGATATTTAAGGAAGGAAGCTTATATGTTGAAATGTTCTTTGATGTGTCTCTGTTGCTTTATCATGCTCTTATAGAAGTATTGCTTTAAGATCCTTTTTAGGTTACATAAAACAATTATTACTAATAAAACTATAGTTTTAAAAACTAAAAAACCCTTCAGAGAAAGAAGGCTAACATGGTTAATATTTAAAAAATTTTTTTAACAAATTTAAAAAATTTATTTGAGATGCAGAGACAGAGGTCTTTCATATACTGGTTTACTCTCATAACACCAGGGCTGGGCCAGATGGAAGCCAGGAGCCTGGAACTCAATTTGGGTCTCCCACATGCGTGCCAAATATTTAATTTCTTAAGTCATCATCCACTGCCTCCCAGAATGAGTGTTAGCTGGAAGCTGAACTCAGAAATGGAGCTGGGACTTTAACCTAGGCATTCAAATATCTGATGTAGGGGTCTTAACTGCTCCTCCAAAAGTTCTCTTCCACAGGTTAACATTTATAACAGTTCTTGAGCAGAGAAAGGGCTTTTTAGGTTCAAATACAAGTGGAATAAAAAGCAAAACTGACAGGTAACTGAAAAACAGTTAAAACTGAAAAACATTTGTCACAAATATTACAAAGTGATATACATCCTTAATCTATGAAGAGGTTTACCAGATTAAAAACCACACAAATAGAGTAATAGCCAAATAGAAAAATAGTCAAAAGTCTTATATAGATATCATAACATAACCAATAGAGAAACTGGAATTAAAATAGTACATGTTAATGTTCCCTTTTTATATGTGAAAGAGTTAAATAACATTACTGCCAGAACGTGTGCATTGTAGGTACAAATGTAAATTGGCAACAATTTCCAGAGAAAAGCTAAGTAGGACTTGGGCCATCCTCTGCTGCTTTCCTAGGCCATAACAGAGAGCAGGATCAAAAGAGGAGCAGCTGGGACTAGAACCAGCGCCCATATGGGATTCTGGCATTGCAGGTGGAGACTGAGCCTATTGTACCACAGTACTGACCCCCTGCTGTTTTCAAAATTCATTTGTGGGGCAATTATAAGCCATATAAGCTTTGTGAGTGAGGGCAGATCTTGTTGAACTCAAAGTGGGTTATAGGACCAGGTGTTTTTGTTGGGGGACTCTTCTAGGTGTTGTACTGGCAGAAGCTTCTGTGTTTTTTTGTTTTGGATCTATCAGAAATCTCTCAGCTTCAGCAGGACAATAGCCAGTATATTGGTTACAGACCAAGGGAAGGGGCTGGATGGCTGACCTCTCCCTTTTCAGACTTTTATGTAAACCTCCTTTTTTAGTGAAACCTGCTGCATGCCCTGAAACCAGCTCTTCCTGATTTCCATTAATTTGGGTCCTATCTGGTTCAAAACTCAGAAGAGTAAACTTCGTATTTCCATAAGCATGAGAAGTGGATTTGGGTATCTAGGTAGATATTCCTTACTGACATTTTGTGCTAGTTTTCCTATTTATTTTTTTAAAATTAATTTGAAAAAAAATTTTATTTGAAAGGCAGAGATACAGATGGAAAGAGAGAGAGAGAGAAAGGGATAAATATATCTTCTGTTTGCTGGTTCACTTCTGAAATGACCCCAGTTGCCAGGGCTGAGCCAGGCGGAAGCCAGGAACCAAGAGCTTCTTCTGGATCTCCCACATCGGTACGGGGCCCAAAAATTTGGGTCATCTTCCACTGCTTTCCCAGGTTCATTAGCAAGGAACTGGATCAGAAGTAGAGCAGCTAAGACTCAAGCCAGTGCCCATATGGAATACTGGCACTGCAGGTGGAGGTTTAACTTTCTACACCACAGCCCTGGCCACAGTTCTCCTGTTTTTGATCCCAGCCTGGCTTTCAGAGATAGCAAGTGCTTTCTATTCTGAGCTAAAGTGTCCTGGCTTCCAGACATCAGGGTTCTGTTTTCTTTCTCAATTACTTACCATTTCCTAAAATTATATTGTAATTACTCTTATCATTATCATCATTACTGTCCTCTCTGCTTTGCCTATTTAAACCTTTTTGTTTCTTGAATTTCTTTTTGGTTTTAGTAGGATGTGGGAATAAATTCATGTTTAGTCTGCCGATTTTACTTTACAATATTTATATAAAAGAGTATTGCAAAATGGCTATTACTAGATTTTGCAGAATGACAAAAATATTTTTGTACAACAATATTTTGTTCGTAGCAAGAAAAATATAGTATAGCACAGGTTTCTTAGAATTTACATATATGAGTAGCAAGATATGTTCTCTGCATAAATAAATGCGTTTTAAAGTTAAGTGATGCAGTGATCTGTTTTTTAAGTTTATTTATATTTACTTGAAAGGCAGAATGACAGAGGGAAATGGGGATAGAGGGAAGAAGGAGCAACTGTTGATTTTTTAAAAATTGTTTTTCTTTATTTGAGAGGGAGGGAGTGGAAACAGAGATTCAAAGAGAGAAGTAGAGAGACAGCTCCCAGCTGCTGAGGCAGTTTAATGTGATGTGCTTAAGGGTGGTTTTCTTTCTGTATAGTCAGCATTTTTAATTAATAAACCAATGCCTCTGGCCTCCAAAGTTTTTGATAAGAAATTTGATTTTATTTTTATTGGGGTCCCCAGTATGTGATGATCTTCTATAAAGACCCTCTTTGTCTTTGGTCTTTATTTATTTTAAAGATTTATTTATTTGATAGGCAGAGTTACTGATAGAAAGGGAGAGACAGAAGTTTTCCATTTGCTGGTTCACTCCCTAAATGGCTATAGTGATTAGGGTTGGGTCAGACTGAATCTTCTTCCTAGTCTTTCATGTGGGTGCAGGGCCCAAGCACTTGGGCCATCCTCCACTGCTTTCCCAGGCATACTAGCAGGTAGTTGGATCAGGAGTGGAGCAGCTGAAACTCAAACCAATGCTGTGGGTGACAGGTTAACTCTAAGCCACAATGCTAGCCCCTGTCTTTACTTTCTGACAGTTTGATTATAATGTGTATTGGTATCTCTGAATTTTCCTGCTTTCAGTTCATGGTGCTCTTGGATATTGATATTTATGTTTTTCATCAAATGTACCAAGTTTTCAGCCATTCTTTCTTCAAATTAGACCTCTCTTTGTTTCTTCTTCTGGGACTTCACAAGGTGTATATTTTCAAACCAGTGCAAGGGCCTTAAACCAAAAATTCTCAGTCCCCCCCGCCCCACGCCTTCCAATCCTTTCATCCTCATCTTCTTCCTATATTCTGCTATGATTTAGAATAATCTTGCCTCATGTTGGATACAGGGTTGGATGGACTGACTGAGTTTTGAATCAGCCTTTCCATGAGGGTATTAGCTTAGTCTCTGTTAATTAGCCCATTCCTAGCTTAGTCTCTGTTTTGTCTCAATCTTTAATGGGCCCTGGACTTGTCCTTTACCTCTCCTTGATGCCAGTTAACCAAACTTGTATATACAAATATTGGCAAATACTCACAGTGAAATGACAGCTTCAGTCCTCAGTTTATTCCTTGAATTTAGCTTGGTAGTTCTTGTAATGTTTTTAAGGTAGTATTTTTCATATTTTATCAATTTAATTTTATTTTGGTAATTGGAGATTTACTTCAGTTACTTAGTCTGCTGTTATCAGAAAACGTCAGTAACCTCTTTAGTGTTATATTCCAGTTTGTCATTTTCTTATTCATCAAATTTGATAAGCTATATTTAATGCCTATGAAAATCTATATATAAGGTTTTATAATTTTGATTATTATATGTTTTTAAAATAAAGATTCATTTATGTGAAAGGCAGAGTTAGATAGAGGGGGAAATATAAAGAGAAATGTCCCATTTGCTGTTTCACTTCCTAAATGGCTGCATTGGCAGGGGTTGGGCCAAGCTAGAGCCAGGAGCTTCATCCAGGTTTTCTACGCGGGTGCAGGGGCCAAAGGACTTGAACCATCATCCACTGCTTTCTCAGGAACTTTAGCAGGCAGCTGGATTGGAAGTAGAGTGTCAGGGACACAAAACCGTGCCCATATGGGCTATTGGAACTGCAGGCTGTGGTTTTAACCCATTGTACCACAACAGCAGCCCCGTATTTCTGTTTTTGAAGAAACTCAGTTTGGTTCTTCAAGTCTACCCTAGTCATTTTGTCATCTTTTGCTCTTCAGTCATATTTTTGGTATCTGCCTATCATTTATTAGAGCATAAACAAATATTATATTCTGGGGCTGGCACTGTGGCATAGTGGGTTAAAGCCCCAGCCTGTGTCACCAGGCATCCCATATGGGTGCTGAGTTTGAGTCACGGCTGCTCCACTTTTGATCCAGCTCTCTGGTATGACCTGGGAAAGCAGTAAAAGATAGTCCAAGACCCTGGACCCCTGCACCTGCATGGGAGACCCAGAAGAGGCTCTTGGCTCCTGGCTTTGGATCAGCTCAGTTCTGGCCGTTCCGGTTATTTGGGGATTGAACCAGTGGATGGAAGAACTCTCTTTCTCTCTCTCTCTTTCAAGTAAATTAAAAATTAAAAAAAAACACAACAAATACTGTGTTTTATATCTGATTATTCTGGTAGTTTTGAATATCAGATTATATACTTCTGATACTTGACGGACTTAATTAAATTTTTTTGTCATTCATTTTTCATGTGTTCTGTGAATTTTTCTTTTTAAACTAAGGGCATGTGGTAATCAAATCACTGAGAATACTTTGAGGTCTGAGTAGGTTAGGATGTATGCATTTTTCTAGGGTTTGCATTTGTGTTCGGAGAGCTTGTTGAAGCATTATTACACAAATATCATGTTTGGTTTTGTGTTTTTGTTTAGTTTTCTCGAGGCTATACAGTAACATGAATTTTCCAATTCTCTCTTTAGTCGTGGATTTACTGGGTAAACTTTTAGATCCAAATTTGAGACTTGCAAGTTTTCTGTTTCTTTGTGTATGGTGGCTTTTTTTTTTTTTTAAAGATTTATTTATTTATTTGAAAGGTAGAGTTAGAGAGGAGAGACAAAGAGATCTTTAATCTGCTGGTTCATTCCCAAAATGACTACAGTGGCCAGGGCTGGGCCATTCTGAAGCCAGGATCCAGGAGCTTCTTCCAGGTCTCCCACTTGGATGCTGGGGCCCAAAGGCCTTTGGCCATTTTCTGCTACTTTAACAGGTGCATTAGCAGGAAGTTGGATTGGAAGTGGAGCAACTGGGACACAAACCAGCACCCATGTAGGATACTTCCACTGCAGTCTGTGGCTTATTACAGCGGCTATATCATAACGCTGGCCCAGTGGCATTTTCTTGTCATCCTGTTCCCCGGGGATATCAATCGTTGGAATTTCCTTTTGTTGTTGTTGTTTTTTTTTTTTTTTTTGGTGGAAAACCTCCATTATATTTTCTCATGCTACATTGTCCCTAAGTTTCATCTTTTGTCCCCTTTGTGTGGAGACCTTCAAAAACCACAAGTGGTGGTAGCATGCTTAGTAGATGGGTAATGTCTACTTTCAGTGCTTGATTGTATCTCTGAGTTTGAATGTTTTTCAGTTTTTTAATCTTAGATTGTTTCTTTTTTATATTTTATTTATTTATTTGAGAGGTAGAATTACAGACATTGAAAGGGAGAGATAAAGAGAAAGGTCTTCCATCCATTGATTCACTCCCCAAATGGCTGCAACTGCTACAGCTGCACCGATCTGAAGCCAAGAGCTTCTTCTAGGTCCCCCATGCGGATGCAGAGGTCCAGGGACTTGGGCCATCTTCTGCTAGTTTCCCAGGCCATAGCAGAGAGCTAGATTGGAGGAGGAGTAGCCAAGACTAGAACCAGCATCCGTATGGGATGCCAGCACTACAGGCCAGGGCTTTAACCTGCTGCATCACAGTACCAGTCCCAGATTGTTTCTTATTCTCATACTACCACATGATATGTTGAAATGACCTTTTTAAAAATAATATTTATGGGCCAGTGCTGTGGCTCACTTGATTAATCCTCCGCCTGTGGTGCCAGCATCCTGTATGGGTGTCAGGTTCTAGTTCTGGTTGCTCCTCTTCCAGTCCAGCTCTGCTGTGGCCCAGGAAGGTAGTGGAGGATGGCCCACGTGCCTGGGCCCCTGCATCCGCATGGGAGACCAGGAAGAGGCACCTGGCTCCTGGCTTCGGATCGGCTCAGCGACAGCCATAGCGGCCATTTAGAGGGTGAACAAACAGAAAGAAGACCTTTCTCTCTGTCTTTCTCTCTCACTGTCTAACTCTGTCAAATAATAATAAAAAATGATAATATTTATTTGACACATACACGTGTGTGTGTGCATATATGTATGTAGTGAAAGAGAGTGAGCATGTGAGTGCCTCCATCTGTTGATTCATTCCTCAAATGTTTCCAGTGGCTGTGGGTGGGCCATAACCAAAGTTGGGAGCCAGAAACTCAATCCAGTTCTGCCATGTTGGTGGCAGGAACCCAGTTAGTTGAGCTATCATTGCTGCCTCCCAGGGTCCACATTACCAGGAACCTGCACTTAGGAGCCAAAGTTGGAAGTTGAACCCAGGTTCTCTAATATGAGATGTTGGGTGTCTTAACCAACACCTTAACCACTAGGCCCAATCCCAACCTCTGAAAAGACTTTTTAAACTCTTAATTCAGCATCCTTAAGGATTTTGTTTTGGGAAGGCTTTTCAGGATATCTCATTAGTCCTTTTGCCCTAATATTTCTTAAATGTTATTTTTAATGTTTCTTTTATAGGATTCAGTTTAGCTGCATTTAAAAGAAACAAGAGGAAACTAGAGCTGGCAGAAAGGGTGGAAACAGATTTCATTCAGCTAAAGAAAAGAAGACAATCAAGTGAAAAGGTCAGGAGGTATTTCAAATATTAACAATTAATGTATGATAATGATATCTCTAATCTGAATTTAGATATATAACCACTAGAATATTACTATCCAGTAGAAATATGGTATGTGCTACATAGAGCCTTTTTTTTTTTTAATTTATTTGACAGGTAGAGCTAGACAGTGAGAGAGAGAGACAGAGAGAAAGGTCTTCCTTCCGTTGGTTCACCCTCCAAATGGCCGCTGTGCCAATCCGAAGCCAGGAGCCAGATGCTTCTTCCTGGCCTCCCACGTGGGTGCAGGGCCCCAAGCACTTGGGCCATCCTCCACTGCCTTCCCTGGCCACAGCAGAGAGCTGGACTGGAAGAGGAGCACACTGGGACTAGAACCCAGTGCCCCTTTGGGATGCTGGCGCTGCAGGAGGAGGATTAACCAAGTGAGCCATGGAGCCGGCCACCACATAGAGCTTTTAAAGATTTATTTATTTATTTGAAAGGCAGAGTTAGAGAGAGAGGAGAGACATAGAGAGTGATCTTCCATCTGCTGATTTACTCCCCATATAGCCCCAACAGCCAGGGCTGGGTCAGGCCTGAGCCAGGAGCCAGGAGCTTCTTTCAAGTCTCCCACATGGGTGTAGGGGCCCAAGCACTGGGGCCATCCTGCACTGCTTTCACAGGCCATTAGCAGGGAGCTGGATCAGAAGTGGAGCAACTAGGACTACAACCAGTGCCCATATGGGATGCCAGCATTGCAGGCAATGGCTTAACCCACTGTGCCACAATACTGGCCCCATATAGCCCTTATTTTGTAAAAAGTAATCATACAAACATTACCATAGTCCAGTAATGCTGGATAAGGATATTTTGATTCAGGACAAATCACATGTATAATTGTGGATCCATAGGAGTATATTATCTAATGACATTGTAACTATTTTAGTTCCTATAAGTTCACTCTATGATGTTAGTACATTAATGAAATTACCTAATGATGTATTTCTTGGAGTGTAACCCCACTATTAAGGGATGTGAAGCTGTACTGATAGAAATAAGAATTAAAACAAGAAAGAATTTCCTTATTTTGATGATCTTGTTGCCACAAAAAACTAGTGTTTTTTTTCCCTCAATCTTTGATCATTTATATTTACATTTGGTTAATTTAAAATAAGAATGATTGTGGCATAGTAGGTTAAGCAGTCACCTACTATGCCAACATCCCTTGTGGGCACCAGTTCATGTCCCAGCTGCTCTAGTTCCTAACCAGTTATCTGCTAATGTGCCTTGGAAAGCAGCAAAAGATGGCTTAAGTACTTGGACCTCTGCCATCCATGTAAAATAAAATAAACCAAGAAGAGTTAATCTATGGAATACTTTTGGCTGCAAAATAATAGAACACCTGACTGTGGTTTAAGAAATACACATTTGTCCCTCTGTTCTTTGGCTCTTCCTCACTTAAGAAGTGTGGAGATGGTTGGTTGTTGGCATTAGTTTAGTTTTCCAGTGATGTGGGGACCAACCTATCTGGGATTATCTTGGGTCTTTCTCTCATGCCTTTGAAGCATGGATCTGATACGACAAATCCAATTTTAGACGTCACACCTGCATTTGTGGAGGATGGGATGAAACTAGTGCCAGATGTATTTGTCCTTTCATTGTCTTGGATGCAAAAGTTTCTTGGAATTTCCCTTCCCAGATTTCTCTTTAGTAACTTTTAGGGCATATTGGGGCAATGGGCCAGTTTGGTCACATGACTATTCTTGGCAGCAAGGGATCCAGGGAAGTGGAGTAGATTATCATAATGACTATTCTCATAGCTCATAACTTGAGGCTGGACACATTGTTTTCCCAAACAAAAAGTTGTATTTATTATTTTTATCAAAGGAGGGTGGACAAATAGTTATTAGGTAGGAAATTTATAGTATAAATGGAGATGAGTTTTTTTTCTCTCTCTTTCTATGTCCTTTCTTACTATAAATTATTAGAGTCTTCATGTTAATTGAATAAAAACAGATTTTTGTCTCTACATGCAGAATATGAGGATTTTAAGGTATAATGTTAAAAATGAGGATATAAATTGTTTTATCCTTATTTTTTTGAAAAGATTACTATTCAATTCTAATATTATATTGTAACACAAAAGTGGTAGTTGTTAACTTTCTTTTTCTCCACTGAGCAGACCCAGTTCTTCTGGATTTTCTTTCTTTCTCTTTTTAAAGATTTATTTATTTATTTGAAAGGCAGAGTTACAGAGAGGTAGAGGCAGAGGCAGAGAGAGAGGGGTCTGGTTCATTTCCCAAATGGCCACAACGGCCAGAGGTGGGCCGCTCTTTCTCAGGCACATTAGCAGAGAGCTGGATTGGAAGTGGAGTAACCATGACTTGAAGTGACACCCGTATGGAATGCTGGCACTGCAGGTAGCACTTTATCTGCTATGCTACAGCGCTGGCCCCTTTCCTCTTATGGTATATATATAACCCATACTTTACATAGTGGTACCGGACCATAAAAATGACCATGCAGTCTAAAACCCTGCAAAGTAGTCTTTTTTGAAAAAGTTTATTTATGGGGGCTGGTGCTGCGAGGCAGTGGGTTAAAGACCCAGCCTGTAGCACTGACATCCCATATGGGTGCTGGTTTGAGATGTGGCTGCTCCTCTTTCAGTCCAGCTCTCTGCTGTGGCCTGGGAAAGCAGTAGAAGATGGCCTAACTTGGGCCCCTGCACCCACATGGGAGACCTGGAGGAAACTTCTGGGTCCTGGCTTTGGATCAGCTCAGTTCTGGTCATTACGGTCATTGGGAGTGAACCAGCGGATGGAAGACCTCTCTCTTTCTCTGGCTCTACCTCTCTCTGTAACTCTTTCAAATAAATAAAAATAAATTTTTCTAAAAAAGTTTATTTATTTATATTTGAAAGGCAGAGTGACAGATAAAGATCTTCTGTTTGCTATTTCATTCCTCAAATGCCCACAGCATCTGCATCCGTGTTCTAGCCAAACCCAGGCCAGGAGCCAGGGAGTTCCATCTGGGTCTCCCACGTGGGTGGCAGGGACGCAAGTGTTTGAGCCATCATGTGTTGCCTTTCAGGGTGTGCCTTAGTAGAAAGCTAGTTTGCAAGTGGAGGCAGGACTTGCACCCAGGCATGTCAGTATGGGATGTGAGCATCCTAAGCAGTGGCTTAACCTGCTGTGCTACAATGTCTGCTTCCAGAGTGGTCTTTATGGCAAAAAATTATGTTTGTTCCATGACCTTTAAAGATTTTGGTCAAGAGTTTTAAAAATTCTTGCTGTTGATTTTAAATATTTAAGGAAATGAAAATAAAAAGTAAATAAAATGGATTTTTTGTCAGTCATTTAAAGCATTAGAAGCATTAAGAAACTTTCATTCTTTGTAAAAAAAACTTATCAAGAGTAGTTTGTTCTTTTTGCCTTCTTGATATATAATTTATGATGTACAGTTGAGCCTACTGTTGACATTGTGCTGAATTTTCATGCTTCTTTGAAATTCTGGATCAGCTTTCAACATTTTATCCATTATGCTTCTGATGATATAAAAATAGTTCTTGCAGTAACTTTAGTTGCCATTTTTGCTGGCATCACTTCCTCCAGGATATCTTTTTCTTTCTTGTCAAAACTACCTTCCTTGTTTGCTTGTCCTTGCTGTATTCCTCTGGCTGTATACTTCAAGCCTTGAATGGTGGTGGTGTCCAACGTTTCCCACTGCCACTTATGCCTTCTGTAACTCTGTGTCTTTCATTTCTGTTTCAGTTGTCATTTTTTTTTTGTTTCTTTGTTTCACTCTCTTTGAAATCAGTTCCCTCTTTTGATAATCAATTTTTGTAAAATATGTAGATTTATCATTGTGAAACAAAGAGGCCGCACAACCACATGCTTTGCTGTTTGTGCATGGTGACACATCACTGATAGACTTTGAAAGATGTGTCTGTTCACATATTATGAGGTGTGTCTGATGTTTGTAGTGGTTTGTGAACTAAGAAGCTAGTAATGGAGTTTATACTTTATGTGATTACTCACTGAATATATCATGGTACCTGAAATTTGAACCATGTTGTTGGGGAACTGAATTTTTTTTTTAAACTAAACTGTGGTAACTGAAGTGTATATGAATAGGCAGTGAGACTGTGTTTATGACATTTCCTTCAATCTGAGTTTTGCTGACCACATATTCATGACGCAGCTTAGCATGCTTCTCTGTCTTCTGTAATTTCTGCAAATTGGCATCTACATTTCTGAAAAAAAAAATGCCATGTCCTCTTGTTATTAGAGTACTTAACAGTAACTTCTTATGGTTTATGTGATAAAGTGATTACCTCTTTTAAATATAATTTTGCTATTAAAGGAAAAGGGGGTAGTTGTGTTGGTGCTATTCATTATCATATTTGAAAGGTAAACCTTTCTTTTGGAATGAAGTGGCTAACTCCTTGGAGTTAACTTGCTATACTTGGCTTATGCCATGGATTGACTGAGTAGCTACATGATTGAAAGTTGCTTATTAAAAGAGGAGACCCTACAGTGAGAAGACAGATTCAATACACATCATAACCTAGGTTTCATAAATATCACTTTCAAGCGATAATCCTGGATATGATCAGAGGGGACTCTTAATCTTTGGAATATTGAATGAAGTTGGGGGCATTGTTTGATCTCACTATTTTTGATGTTCCAAGCCTCTTTCTCTTCACTTTCACAAGCATATTGTCTAAATAGTTTCCATCTCCTTTCCTTTAATAACAGATTTTGGAGTTGAATGTACATATTAAGTGATTTTTTTTGCCTCCTCTCAACACTTTTGTGATGTAATTTAAGTTTTCAATTAATTTCATTGGTTTTTAGGTAAAGCAGGATTTATTTAGGACAGTAAAATAAAAGTTAATCAGACCTTTCCATTGTGTGGTTATCTTTGATTGTTCAATATCTAATGAACAAGTTGAAAAAATTTTGTAATGCTTTTGGTGTTCTTATACTATGTTGTGGATTCAAAACCACTCTAAAGAGATGCTACAACTTTTAATTTTGTGCTCCTAAGCCACCACACAGAGACATCAAATTGGCCACATGTTTCAGAAAGGAAATGTTGGGCCTTGCTTTGTGCGCTTCATATAAATATGTTCTATTCTTTTGAAGTATATTGTGGGTAACATTTTTCCCTTTTATCCACCATCTTGAAATTATTATGTAAACGCTTAACTGTATCATACTAAATCACTGTATTCTTTGGGTGAGAGGTAGGTTAAGATCAAAGAAAATAAATGCACAAAAAACAACATGTTTTCCTCAGATTGTTCCATTTGTACTTGTATACATATCTGTGCATTATGTTCAGGGAAAGGAGTAATTAGTCTTTTCTAGAAATTCACTTTGCTTCTTCTAGAATTTTGTGTGTTTCTCAAGAAGATGATTAGTACATGGATACCCAAATAAACAGAAGCAGGAAACTTCTTATACTTCCCTACATAAAGATACTTTACATATTTATGTTTTTTCCACAAAGCTGAAAATGCATCCTATGAAGTGTAGCTATCTTCTGTTTGAAATTATTTCATTGAATTTTATACTATATTTGTATCACCTAAGACTATCTTCATTACTGAATGACCTATAGATTTCATATGTAAATTGATAAGTAGGTCAGAAACATAATTAAAGGTTTTGCTGGATTGCCACTACCTCATGAATTTGTGTAGGTTATGGAGCCTGAACATCAGCATTTCTTTCCATTATAACTTGATAGAGATTCTTTAAATGTCTCTAGTTGCAGTACTTTGTCAATTCAGGTCTGGAGCCTTTAATATTTGAAGGCTGGGCAATGTATATTTATTCCTGCTTCAGGAATATCTTCTACATTCTCATGTAAAGATTCAGTAGCTATTAGGTTGGATTTTTTTCCTCAAGTGTTTTTTAAATTTATACCAAGTTATACCTTAAATCTGTATGGGTCTTAAAGTTATGAGCAAGATAAAAATTGAAGCAAAAAGTCCAGGTTAACAAATCTTAACTACTGTTTTTATTTTATAATGCAAGTAGCCTGTGGGTTTTCAGGATACATGATACAGGTTGACAGTAAGTATTGTCAGCCATAGTAATTCTCCCTCATTTTTTAGTACTTAGGAGGTCGTCACAGCTTCCTTTTGGTTTTTCATATTTCACAAAAATCAACTGGGGGACAAAAGAGTATTCTTTCATTATCATTGGAATAGTTCTGGCTGATCTTGTACATATGTAATATAGAGATTATATTGTAGCTTTCCTAACAGGAAGTACCTCCAGCGAATGTAATCTCATTGATACTATGCATAGAAACCTTCTTATCTGGAAGTCACATAAAGCTATGGTATTAATTAAGAATATCAGAGTCTTAAGGCAGGACTTTAAATTATGTCTTCGTATGATACCAAGTGATATTACTCTGCACTGATGACCTGAGTTGACCCATCACAGAAATGATGATGCTGGTGCTTGTATAGTTACAGAAGCAGAATAATCCAGTGCATGAAAAGACAAAGTGCGTGCACATGCATGCATACACATGCAGGTCAATTGCAAATATATTTTTGGATCAGAAAACATCAACCAGTGCTTAATTAGGTTGAAGGAAAACTATTTAAGTTTGTAAAGGCTTGATTGGGCTATTTCTTCTCTGGTTAGGCTTCAAGATTTTGAATAGGTAAATGCTACTGAAGAGGCAGAGGAGAGAGGATAGAGTGTGAGATGAGCTCTAGTCATCTAAGAGTTGTATCTGAGTCTGCTATTTTCTAGCTTAGATACTTGGGACAAGATTGAAACCTCTCTAGGCTTCAGTTTGCTCATCAGTAAAGTCAGTTTGTGAACCAGATGATTACACCATGGCCATTTGAAGTCGATAATCCTCTCATGCATTTTTGTTGGCAACATGGAGATGGTCCACATTCTCTTGATTCTCTCGTTAAGGGATTCTTTCTTCTAGTGGGTCCTAAACTTGGTTGGCCATTAGATTCATTAGGGTGTTTTAAAGCTACTGATTGATTAGTAGGCTCTATTGTAAACACACTGAATCAAAATCTGGGTAATCTGTTGGGTCAACATTTGCGACATTGCTTTGTTCTTTCTGATATGTGACGGTGGGCTTAGAAATCATTGTTTAAACAAACATGGAACATTCTAGAAGAACTGGGAATTGCATGATTAAATAACATTGCATGCAGTCTTAACTCTCCTCCAACTGGATAAAACTCTTGTTTGAAAGCTGTAGCTCTTTTTCTCTGCCCCAGGACTTGTCTCCAGGTAATTTTCACTGTTCATAACTGACAGCTCCCTCAAGTCGGGGTCCCTACTCTTTATGTTCCCTTTGTTGAGCAGAGCACATTACCCACTGTTTAATGAAATTTTGTTTAATTGGATGAATCTAAGTTTATATTTCCCCTACTTTTTTTTAAAAAAAGATTTTATTTATTTATTTGAGAGGTAGAGTTACAGACAGTGAGAGGGAGAGACAGAGAAAGGTCTTCCTTCCTTGGTTCACTCCCCAAATGGAAGCAACAGCCGTATCTGTGCTGATTCGAAGCCAGGAGCCAGGTTCCTCTTTCTGGTCTCCCATGCAAGTGCAGGGGCCCAAGCACTTGAGCCATCTTCTACTGCTTCCCCAGGCCATAGCAGAGAGTTGGACTGGAAGAGGAGCAGCTGGGACTAGAATCGGTGCCCACATGGGATGTCGGCGCTACAGCACCGACCCTCCACTACTTTCATGTTTCAACTGTTACAGTTACCTATTTCCACACGTTCACTCACTGACCTATCATACCCTAACTCATCGCATCTGAAATGAGATTTCATCATTCTGAATGACTGCAGTAGCAGTCTAACCCATCTGCCCTCAACTGCTGTTGCCCCGCAGTTCTCCACCCAGCATTTGCTGAGTCATTTAAAAGCCCATCTTCTGCTTATACTCTGTATTCACTTCCAGCTGCTCCTAAGAATAAAGTTTAAACTCTAACAGAGCAGGTGCCTTCTTCACTCTTTTGGTATCTCATTCTTACTCTTAGTCACATTGTTTGCTAAGATTCTTCTTGTGTCAAGGCCATCATGCTTATGATTCCAGATACAAGGATTGTTGCCAATCCCCTTCCTCTCTCCTTCTTTCATGTTAAGCTATTATGCCTTCCAATTGTCTCTCTGTCATCAATTGTTGGTATTTGTTGTCTTTCTCTTTAGATAGAGTGCATGTTCTGGGAGGACAGGAAGTATATAAGTCTTGTTCATCATGTTTTTTTTTACTTGGTATATAATAAATGCTGAAGAGACAAGGGCTTAATGAATACATGCAGCAATCAATTTTTCTCATTTCTTTTACCATCATCAAGTCTATGGTGGCATGAGCATTTTATTTTTTATCTTTATTATTGTCTGTAGAAACTGTGCCTTTATTTAGTTATTACTAATTTAAACATCTAAATTGATTATTATAATATAAATTTTGAAGTAGAAAAATGTTATTTTCTTTAATATTAAGTCTCATAATTTCTTAGGATAAGTTTGAATCTATAAATGCTTCAGACGTACATTAGTCCAAAAATTATGCCTAAGTTTTAACAATGAGTTTGCATTTGGAGGTATAATGAAATAAAAGTGGTAGTTCATAGTAAGTATTACTAAATAATGTTAGTTTACTTCCTTAATATTTCAGATAATTTAAGATGATACCTAAGTAAATAAGGGAAATGAGTGTCAGGAAATACTATCTTAAAAACCACCTACAATTTCCAACCTCTATTGAAGAGGTGAGTCAGGAAGTGCCCACAAGGGGGCGTGCTCATCTAGAGAAACTTGACCAAGTGCCTTTCCTATTCTGCAGGTAAAAATGCCTGTTTTACAAAACTGCTTCTAGACTATGCCTTCCCCCCACCACCCCTACCCATCCAGGAAAAAAGATGAACCATCTCTACAATGAGAACTCTATCCCTATTCATTTTATAGCATATGTTTACTTTGGGTGTGTGATTGTCTAAGCAGAGGGTAGGGTCTTATAGAATGGAAATGTGAATTGCCTTGCAAGTTCAGACAAATTTATTAAGCTGGTGATTGCACATTCCCTGTGCTGCTCCCCTGCCTCCCACCCGTGTTGACAGCATTTTCACTTTGTAAGCATTGTCCTCTTTTCCATGAAGAAGTGTTAAGGTCTACAAAATTTCTCTTGTGGATGATTAGCCCAAAGGATAGGCAGTGCATCATTTTTACTGCTGGATTAATCCACATAGCCTGGGATTATGAGGAACTCACTAGCAAGTCTCTTGGAGAAATGCACAGGCTCTGTGTGGTGTTTGCATGAGAGACTGTGGCCTGATATTCCCTTCAGTTTTCTTATCCTGTACTTTTTTACCTTTGGCCTCAGTGTTACCACCAGCAAACATTTATTGAATGCTTTTTATCATCAAGTTTTTAAATAGGTTTTAGGGAGTAAATAGAGGATATGGCATGTAGGCCCCACCTTTTAAGTATTTGGTCCAGGAGAATAAATAATAAAAGGAAATCAAAAGCCATTTGGTGTGTGCTGAAAGAGTGAAATCATGAATGAGAGCCAGAGAAATTAACTGGATGGGTAAGTCACTCTGAGCAGTGATATGTTTCTTAAGCAGACTTAATATAGAGGGAAGAAGTTAAGCTGGTTCTTGGTTAAAGAATAGGACCAGAAATCTCGGGGGAGAGAGAGAGACGTCTTGGGTTTAGAGGCCTGCAAATGGAAGAGCTTGATTGCCAGCAAGATTTGGGGGCCGTGCAGGAAGGCAGCCTAAATGTGTGAGACAAATATAGAGAGGAGGATAGGTAGAAGAGAGTAGGGCTGATTGGTGACATATGCTGTGTTTTAAGGTATTCAAAACAAAATATGTCACACCAACACTACATTTGCTGGTCAGACCAAACTGGTTTTGGTAGTTTGTAATCCCTGGTGGGTGAATGTAGCTTGGTTTGTTTAACTGTCTACAGAATTTAATGAAGTAAAATAGGGTAAAGAGGCATTAAATCCACAGACGTAGTCCCCCTGAATTTCAGGCTACGTTTAGTGGTGCATTAACTTTTAACTGTACTTTGGATCAAATGTGCAGAGGATTTTGAATGTTGAAAGTCTCTGAAAACACCACTGAGATAATTTGAATATTTCATTTTCTAGATACAGTATTGTCATAATTAACTTAGATAGTTTTTTTTTTTTTTTGGACAGGCAGAGTGGACAGTGAGAGAGAGAAAGGTCTTCCTTTGCCGTTGGTTCACCCTCCAATGGCCGCTGTGGCCAACGTGCTGCGGCCGGCGCATCGCGCTGATCCGATGGCAGGAGCCAGGTGCTTCTCCTGGCCTCCCATGGGGTGCAGGGCCCAAGCACTTGGGCCATCCTCCACTGCACTCCCTGGCCACAGCAGAGAGCTGGCCTGGAAGAGGGGCAACCGGGACAGAATCCGGCTCCCGACCGGGACTAGAACCCTGTGTGCCGGCGCCGCAGGTGGAGGATTAGCCTATTGAGCCGCGGCGCTGGCCAGATAGTATTTATCTTTAAATGTATTGAAGGCTCCTTTCCTACTCTTTGAATTCTTTAATTTATTTCTACTTTCTAAAAAGATTTTAATCTATTGAGGAACAAAAAGAGAAAGGGTATTTTTTCTTCCTTTTTGGTTTTTTAATATGCTTATATTTAGTTGTTATGTATTTATAATTTTGAATAACAATTTTTATGGATAATTATATGGCCAAACAGATATGCTATACTTAAAAAATCTCAGGTCAATAAAAGCAGCTTATTACTTTATTAGTAAAGTCAATGTCAAATATTATTCTTCAGTCTCAAGAGGGTTGACTTTAAAACCAGGTTAAGTGACCCATCCCAATTTTCATGGTGTTTCAGTGGCAGGAATGGAATCCAGATTGTCTGTGTTACCTTCTAGTCCTTTATCTGTTATTCCCCACTGCTTTAAGACTCAGTTCAAAGGCCATTGGAGCTCTGGTATTTAAAAGAAAAAGTGTAATTTTATCCAGAGAAGGTAAATGTATGCCCTAAAATGAAAGAAAGACCAGAGGTCCAGACCACGGCCAGGTGTTCCTAGAAAGAGCCAAATTGGACAAGTAAATTGAAAAAGGTTGCCTGCTCTTATAAAGAGACTTTGTAGCTGTCCGTTTAATTAGCAAGGACTTAGCTTGCTTATTTATGTGCTTTTTAATTTGCCCAGGTAATGAATTCATATCCTATTAGTGAATACATTGGTTGTGTGTTTTTCTATCTCTCCCTAAAGTACTATCCATATGCCTCCAGGAAGTAAAATTACTGAATAATCTTGATATTCTCCTTTTCTCTTGAATACGTTTCCTAGATGGTGATGACTGATTATAGAAGGTGCCCTGCTCTCTAGTTGAAAAAAAAAAAAAAACAAAGCTGAAACTAAACTATAGTCTGGTTATTACTTATTAGAGCTTTTAGGAAGTCAAGAAAATCTTAAAGCAAATTGTATTAGCCAAGAATGAAAGTCAAATGACTCGTGGGGATGAGAAGGCAGTCAAGAAGTGTTATCAGAAGAAAACATTAAATAAGGAATATGTGACCAATATCATGATATGTAATTCCTTTATAGAGAAAGTGAGAGGCTTAGTGTTTGATGGTTAGAGCCTTAGAAGTTTGTTTTGAATAGTAGACCAAAGGGCATGGAAAAACTTCTAAAGTTAAGATTGCTCTCATATTGTGAGAAATGAGTCAGGACTTGAATTTGTTTATTGTGGGGACCAGACAAAGATTTTATGAGAGTTGTTTAGTGATGTGCTTTGAGAAAGGACTGATTTAGAAGTGACGTTCCAGAAGCATTACACTTAAGGAAGATATAAGTATGAAATAACCAGAAAGAAACATGTGAGGTAATAGGAAAAAAATAGGTAGGCTGAGTTTGTGTTATGCATACAAACTGAACAAGATGCATTTTCAGAGGTCGTGAAGTTGTAGTTACTGATGAGGTTTAATTTAAAAATATTAATTTCATGAAACTGTTATTTGTTGCTTACAGGTGCATGAAGGGCAGGAGAAGCTGCAAAAGGTCCTAGAACAAACCCATGTTATGTTTTCACTGATTGGGAAGCATACCACATGTTTAACAGGGTTTAAAAACACAGAGTCTCACATGTGGTTAGGAGGTGATACAGGAAACTTTTTTTTTTTTTTTTGAGTTATTTGAAGACCCAGGACTTGAATATGGGCAGTATTTTAATGTTTACGGTAGGAGTAGGAGATAATGGCAGAAAGTGACATTTGTGCTGGACAAATGCAAATGAGGCAGAGAGGCCAGTATCCATTATTTAAGAAAAGGAAAGTTTCTGGAATAATCTAACATATTATCCTAAAGAACACGCCAAAGAGGAGAAGTGTTAGTGTTAGAGGAAAAGACAGGAGAGAGGGAGTGGCCTTTGCTGAGAGGTTGACACATAGAGAAAATTGTTGCCCGTTAGATGGAATTCAGTCATTTCATTCACTCAGCAAGTAGTCTTCTCATGAAACCAACTTTGCTTTTTTAAATCTCTATTAAATACTTACTTTTTATTGAGTTCATTTTATCTCCATTTTCTTTGTGTTTATCTTGTTCTGTAAATTCTTAATTGGATAGTCAGTTTAATTAATTTTTGTTGCCTTTCTCATGTCAGCATTTTGGTATAAATTTTCCTCTAAGTACAGCTTTTACTATATCCTACAATTTCCAAAATGTCATTATATTTTTATTATTCATTGTGCATTTTTGTTCCCATTTGGATGTCATCATTCTGTTAACTTTCAACTTTTCCATATCTTCATGCTTTCAGTGTATCTATTATAAATAACATATAGTTAGGTTTAAAAACCCAATCTGACATCCCAGTAAGACATTAAAACAGTATCAGTTTTGATTTACTTGCAGGTCTGGCATTTTATGTGCTTTCCCATTCCTTGTTGCATGCCTGAATGTCTTTCTTGGATTGTTTTCCTTCTTTTTGGAGAGTACTGTTTGTTTATTCATCTATCCATTCAACAAGGATTCACTGAGTGCCTGCAGGTATAAAGTGCTTTTCTAGCTTCTCATGTTGGATTGGGCTTTTGGAAATTTGACTGTCATTTTGTTGTGGGAGACTTTTCTATCTGGTTCCTTTCCTTTCTCTCTGATTTCCTGGGGATCTGGATTCTTGTTTTCCATCAGCTATGCAAGACTTGAGCCATTTTCTCTTCTCTTCTCTTCTCTTCTCTTCTCTTCTCTTCTCTTCTCTTCTCTTCTCTTCTCTTCTCTTCTCTTCTCTTCTCTTCTCTTCTCTTCTCTTCTCTTCTCTTTATTTTGTCTTTTCTCTTTAGTTAGATGTAGATTAGACCTTCTCTCCTCCATATCTTGTACTATGTTGCTCGTATTTTTCATCATCTCTTTCTCTGTTTGCTTACAATTAAATGTGTGTTCAATATGTCTCATAACAATAGCAAAACTTGCAAAATTTGTGTATAGTCTGATGTTTTGAATTCTTTGGTGTGTTCTTTAGGATAATATGTTAGATTATTCCAGAAACTTTCCTTATGCCCTTTTATAGTGATTGCCTCTGTCTAACCCCAAGACAACATTTATTTGTCTCATTCTTTCTACCATAGAGTAGTTTTATCAATTATAAAACCTTGTATAAAAGGAGTCATGTATTGTTTGCTTTTTTGTGCCTAGTTGCTTTTCCTGTGTGTGAAAGACTGTCCACATTGTTGTACATACTCTGTTTCCTTTATATTGCTGAGCAGTTCTTCACTACTAATTATATCATGATTTGTTTGCTTATTTCCTGTAGGTAGACATTTGGGTTGTTTCTAGGTTTTGGCTATTGAAAAGAAAGATGTGACCATCTTTGACAGTCTTTTTGTTGTATGTATTTTGATGTCTAGTAAGTAAATACATAGGGATTTAGTTGTTGGGTCATAGGTAGATTCATATTTAATGTAAAATTTAAAATTTTGACTTTAAATTGTAAAATTATGATTACTCAAGACAAATAAACCAATTTGTATATATTTATAATTATACTTTTATCTGATTTTAAAGCTTTTGAGATATATTCTATATTTATATAAGTGCATATCTATTTAATATTGTCTTAAGGAGTTTGTCAGAGTTATCATTCGTAACTTAATTTTTATTTCAACCCTAGTATATCCTAGGTTTACTGTCCTCACTTGTGGTTCATTCTGAGCATCAGTTAAAAATATTAATTAAGTCACATATGAAAAAGAATTAAACTGATTTTATGGGGCTAGTGCTGTGACATAGTGGGTAAAGCCACCACGTGCAGTGCCGGCATCCCATATGGGCACCAGTTCCAGTCCCAGCTGTTCCACTTCCAATCCAGTTCTCTGCTATGGCCTGGGAAAGCAGTAGAAGATGGTCCAAGTCCTTGGGCCTCTGCACCCGCGTGGGAGACCCGGAAGAAGCTCCTGGCTCCTGGCTTCGGATTGGCGCAGCTCCGGCCCTTGCAGCCACCTGGGGAGTGAACCAGTGGACGGAGGACACCCCCCCCCCCCGCCTCTCCTCTCTGTGTAACTGACTTTCAAGTAAATAAATAAATCTTAAAAAAAAAAGAAAGGTTGAGGGGGGAGAATTAAACTGATTTTAAAGTTGCATAAAACTACATTTATGATTTTATTTTTCTGTTACAATGTATAAGTCATGAGTATGTTCTTGTGATCTTTGCCATCACACCTGCTCACTTGATATGCACATTGAGGCTCTCAAAACCAGGAGCTAGGCGCTTCCTCCTGGTCTCCCATGCGGGTGCAGGGCCCAAGCACTTGGGCCATCGTCCATTACCTTCCCGGGCCACAGCAGAGAGCTGGACTGGAAAAGGAGCAAGCAGGACAGAATCCGGCACCCCAACCAGGACTAGAAACCAGGGTGCCGGCACCACAGGTGGAGGATTAGCCTAGTGAGCCACGTTGCCGGCCCTAGGTAATCTTTTGCAACTTTGTTATGATATGAATTTATAATGAAAGCTCTAGTCAGAATGAATACCCTTAAAATGTGGCTTACCCATTTCATTTTTATTTTAGGCTGAAAAAGTTTCTGTTAATTATGGTGAGTGATTTAGGAAATAAATCATGTAAAAATTCTTATATAGTAAACGATTACATTTTTTTCCAAATATGTCCAACACTAATTTGTATAGTACTGCAAAGATATTTACCATGTACTTACTAAACCAAGAAAATGGAAGATTCAGAATAGACATCTTGACTATATGCAGTTTATAAGAAACCTCATTTATTGTTGTTGAGCATCAGAAGGTGATTTTCTAAAGGGGAAGAGAAAGATCATTGGGTCTTCTTGTATCCAGGTTTTTCCTGGATCTAGCCAATCCAGATACATGTTAATAGATAATTCTTGCTAAATTATTCTTTGTTTAAACACATTAGACCTTCTCCAGCCCATAGTGGCCCTATTTGTTGGGTGCTGATTTGGGAGACATGGGCATAGAATCAGGTCCAGATCTCCTGTAGCCACAGTCATCTTCTGTGTTTGAGAAATTCAAAGATGTTAAAGATTTATGGTGACATTATTGTATTGCTATGCAGGGCGTATGTCATTTACCTTCTCAAGTGGAAGCCCATGCCAGATTTAATGTTGCTCTGAAATCTAACAAAGATATTTTTATTTATATCAAAAGGAGAGTTTGGTATATCAAAAGGTATATTTCCATCTTTATTATCATATTAGGGTATTGCCATGATATACCAATTATAAGCATGATACCAGTTTTATACATTTGAAATTTATTCTTGTATTTTAACCATTTGCTGTTTGATTGTTTTGTAAATAAGAATGTTCAAGTGACTAAGATAAGTGTGAAAGGTGGTGCCTCTTACAGATTTCATTTTTAGAGAATAGGTTAGAGGCTTTTCTGATGGGAAGCACTGTAACTGCTTTAAAGGATTTATTCCTTATAAAGTAGTTTACATGCATTATTTAGTTGAGCTTTTACAATCAGTGTGTAATAACTGTTTCTAATTTGGAGCAGAGAAATAAAATAATGACTACTAATTTATTGGTTACTTCAAGAAAGTCTTATTTCAGTGTTTTCTGTAATACATGCAATATTTCTGCCAACTTTGTGTATTTGTGTTTATCCTTAAGGGAACTATATGCAGTTGCTTTTTAGTCACAATTTTATCACAAATGTAATGTGAATAACATGTTTCAGCCAAGGACAATAGGTATGTGTATCTGTGTGGTGCATTTATTTTTAAGTATTTATGGAGTGTAAGAGTGTAATGGTAGCTCTGCATAGTAACAGTATTGTGTGTTTTTCAACCTTTCTAAGATTTCATTCCTGTACAAATGAGCTCTGTGAAATTATTATAGCCGAAATACCAATGTTTATCTTTTAGTCAATTTATCTGCACTTCATAAAAATGCTTAAATATTACTTCATCATCTTTAAATTTGCTCTGCAGTATGTGAAGCCTGTGAACTAATTCTTGAATATTTATGAAGTAATTCTGATTTTTGCAGGTGTTGTAGGCCCTCTGGACTATTTAGCTTAATTTGTAACAGGATTCTCTATTTTTTACATGATTTTTCATTTTTGAAAACCAAGTTATAATAAATCCATCTATGTATAATCTAGGTACACAGACATTAATTTTTGTATCTTTCAAGAGGAGTTTGGTTAAACATGAGAACTTTTATCGTTCACAGTATTCTGACTGAAATGCTAGGAAAAATTGCTTTACAGATTCCATAAAGACTACCTCAAAAAGTTCATGAAAAATGGAATTAAAAGATAAGTCAATTTTTATGTAAAAACTTTGAAATCTATGAATGGTTTTTTAATAATATGCATGTTATTGAACTTTTTAAAGACCCTAAATGTGCATGAAATTTTTTATTGTACTAGCATAACCTTATCTTTTAATTCCATTTCCATGAACTTTTTGAAGTCCCTTTGTATACCATTGTGTATATGTTACAGATTTGCAATGTAAAATTGATTTTTAGAACTCATTAGAAAGAATTACAGTTGCAGTTTGTAAATGAGTACAAGTACATTGAGAAGATTTTGTTTGTAAGATTTCATTTATTTATTTGGAAGGTAGAGTTACAGATAGAGAAGGAGAGACAAAGAGGAATCTTCTGTCCTCAGGTTCACTTCCTAATGGCCCCAGTGACCAGGGTTAGGCAGACCAGATCCAGCAGCCTGCAACTACACCTGGGTCTGTCAGGGCCCCAAGCACTTGGGCCATCCGAGGCTGCTTGCCCAGGCACATTAGCAGGGAGCTAATCAGAAACAGTGCAGCTGGGACTCAAACTGGTACCTATATGAGATGCTGGTGTCACAGGTGGCAGCTTAACCCTTTGTTCCATAGTTCCAGCTCCAATTTTTGAGTAGATTTTAAGCTTTCTAATTATAAACATGATCAAGTATGTAAGGCAATGCATATGTTAATGAGCTTGATGTTGCCATTCCATGGTATATACCTGTGAAAACATGTTGTACACTATTAATACATATAGTTATTGTTTATCAATTAAAAAAAAAACTTTAAAAAAAGGGATGACCTTCCTTAAGTGTCCAGAAGGTAAAATATGATGAAAGCTGTATTTGATTATTCACCAGAAGCACTGATTCTTCTCTGGAAAGACAAATGAAGACAGTTACTTTATATGTGTGTAGACTAGGGAAAAGTGTGTAAAACTTTCTAAAGTTTTATAATAAAGAATAAAGGCAAAAATATTGGTATATACCCCTCAAGCAAAACATAACACTTTCCAAAATAATCATTAAAAATCATTTCTTGACTTGTTTGTTAATTTTTTTGGAAAATTTATTTTGTAGTGTTTATTTGTATGAAAGTTGTCTTTTCTTCTAAAAAATGTGAATAAGATCAGCACTTTAAACACTTTACAATATGCCTGTTGTAGTATGATAGTGGTATATGCTGTCAGTTGATTGTTAAGATGGTAAAACTTAAATTTTTTTAAAGATTTATTAATATGAAAATCACATCTAGAGAGAGACAGACAGACAGAGACAGAGAGAGTAGGAGAGAGATCTTCCATCTGCTGGTTCACTTCCCAAATGGCCTCAATGGCTGGGGCTGGGCTAGACTGAAGCCAGGAACCAGGAGCCTCTTCTGGGACATTCACATTGGTGCAGGGACCCAAGCGCTTGGACCATCCTCCTGGGCTTTCCAAGGCACCTTAGCAGGAACCTGGATTGGAAGTGGAGCAGTCGGAACATGAACCAATGCCCACATGGGATGCTGGTGTTGCAGGCACTGGCTTTACACATTCCATTACAACTCTAACCCTAGAACTTATATAACTTAAACATTTTATGCTGGCATTATGTTAGTCTTTAGATATTTTATGTGTCCCTTTCATATTTGTGCCTATAGTATTACTTGCCTTGGGATGAATGGAACAAATATTTGGTTGATAATTATACCATGGAGTAGGATGCTATCAGACGTTGTTTGTTAAAGGGTGGTCCGTGAACCAGCATCAGCATTATCCAGAAGGTTGTTAGATGTACAGTGTTGGCCAGTTTCCAGACTACTCCATCAGAAGTACTGCAGCATGGTGGTTAAGCTGCTCTATGGTATGCCTGCCTCCTGTGTTGGTGTGCCTGGTTTGAGTCCTGGCTGGTCTGCTTTCCAGCTAATGAGTCTGAGAGGCAGTGGATAATGGCCCAAATACCTGGGTTCCTGCCATCCACACCTTTCTTTCTCTATTTCTCTATGTCACTCTGTCTTTCAAATAAATAATAAGTGAATCTTTCAAAGAGATAGGCAGTTTATGATTAAAAATACCTGAGGCAGTGTAACTTGGTAAGGAAAGGAGGTTTATTTTGACTCCTGGTTCTGGAAATGCAAAATCTAGGGGGCCTCATTTGATGGTGTCCTTGCTGGCAGACTCCCTAGGTGGCACAGAATATCACATGGCAAGAGACAAGGTATGTGTGCATTTATGTATTTTGGCCTCTTACAAAGCCATCAGGATCGACTCATGCCCCAACAACCTAATTCAATCTAATCCCTTCTCCAAGGCCAAACACAGTTGCTTTAACTTTCTAGCTCTTTGTTTAGAAAGCTAGATTTATTTGAAAGGCAGAGGGAGAGAGATCTTCCATCTGCTGGTTCACTCCTCAAATGGCTACAACATCTGGGCCTGGGCTAGACTGAAGCTAGGAGCCTGGTTACTCCATCTGGGTCTTCCACATGGGTGGTGGGAACTCAAGTACTTGAGCCATCATCTGCTATTTCCCAGGCTCATGAGCAGGGAACTTGATTGGAAGCGGAATGACTAGGATTCAAACCAGTAGGAGATACGGCATGTCGGTGTCCTCTAAGTGGTGGCTTAGCCCATTGCACTGCCCAGTTAACACTCTTTTAATAAGATTTTGGGGATTAAACTTTTGAGTTTGGAGTGTCAAACATTCAAACTATGGCAGAAATATAGTAGTCACTTCAACAAATTAAGCTTTCTCTGTCAAAGTCAGCCCTGTATGAGCAATAAACTGTATACGAGGGGAAATGGCTCTTGTTAAACTTGGGGTTGTGCCTGGCTATTGCGTACTGAGGTTAAGGGTGTGGTCCAAGACACTGGGCCATGGTCTGAAACCCATTGCCTTAGTTTAATAACATTACCAGCTAACATGGATGCTGACTGATCCTAAGACCTACACTACCTCCCTCTTTTAATTATGCAACAAAATTTTTTTCATGAATCCCCCCATCACCCCTTAATTTGTCATTTTTGTCCAGTTTCTTGCATAGCTGAACCTTGTGGGTAGCATACAGCTGCTTGTAGTTACTAAGTGTAATATACGTTAAGTGTGGTCCTGTGATGAACATGGACATAAAGATGCTTCCTGGGGAACATACGGCTTTCTGCCATAAAGTTCACAGACATATTATTGAAACAGCAGAGATGAGAGCTTACTGTAAAGTTTCTTACAAGCAGAAAATTATAAGAGAAAATGATAGCATAACCTTTTTCCCCCCAATTTAATAGGCTGAATGCATTGCTTTTTGAAGTTTTTATTAATTTTTTAATGATTTATTTTTATTTATTTGAAAGAGTTACATAGAGAGAAGATCACACACACACACACACACACACACACACACAGGTGGGGGGATTGGGAGGAGATTTCTTCCATCCAGTGGTTCACTCCCCCAAATGGCTGCAACGGCTTGGGCCTGGGCCAGGCCGAAGCCAGGAATCAGGAGCTTCTTCCAGATCTTCCATGTGAGTGCAGAGGCTCAAGCACTTGGGCTGTCTGCTGCTTTCCCAGGTGTGTTAACAGGGAGCTGGATTCGAAGTGGAGTAGTCAGATCTCAAACTGGTGTCCATATGGGATGGCAGTGTCACAGGTGATGGCCTTACTCGCTATGCCACAGTGCTTTATTAATAGTTTAAAAAGCTCATTTTCTTTTTCTCTAGTATAAATACACATTAATCTTAAGGAGAAAAACAAAGTGTTATAGAAAAGCAAGGAGACATATTTTGTTGAGTGGAAAATATATTTTTACTTAAATAGGGTATAAATGGTGACTTAGCAATGGATAATTTGAGATTACTCAATGTTTCACTTCAGGAGTAGTTCAGATTCTGTTGTGTCATGATTATGCGGAAAAATGCCATGCAGTTGTATCATAGTGTCTCACACTAGGCCTAGTGAATACCTGCCTTTTGTGCCTTCCAGGAAAATGACTCAGGCACTTTGGACACGGTGGGCGCTGTGGTTGTGGACCATGAAGGGAACGTTGCTGCTGCTGTCTCCAGTGGAGGTTTGGCCCTGAAACATCCAGGGAGAGTTGGGCAGGTAAGTAATCAATGGGTTTTAAAAGTAAAACCTGGAATTTCCTAGCCCACAGTGTTTAAATAAGTAGAAACTCTTTTTTTCTTTAGAAAAAAATAGTATCATTATTGCTTAATGTTTATCTAGTATAAATCATCAGCCATATCATTTTTATAGCTTCTTTCTTAAAAAAAAAAAAAAAACACCAAAAACCTATCTTATAGTAATGTGGTTCTTCCCTAGCTTTACAGTCAGTAATTCTAGCTTCACTGCCTTTAACAGACTGGGCACTGGCCTGGTGTTTAGTAGACATTTAATAAATGTATTTATTTCCATTTTTTCCCTATGTAAATGTCACTCTCTTTAGGAGTGAGCTCCACCTGATTGTTTTTGAGGTGGAAAAATGATTTCAGAGTTACATTTTTATTTTTTCCATTCAAGGATCAGCAACATTTTGACCCTGTACATCTCTCTCTGATGAAGCATTTCAGCCATTTTTGTAGAATAATCAATATTTGAGGTTGCCACCACATGATACCACTTAAGACATCAGAAATGAGAATTTAATTTATGTGAAATTTGTTCACTTCTTCACTTCATATCCTCTTTGCACCATCTCCAATCTTTAGTTTTATACTGAGAATGAAATTTGACAGTCCATTTGATCAGCTTTCTGAATATAAACCAATTTGGTACATAATGGGCATAATAAATAATCTTTGAGTAAACAAATGAATCAGACTCTCTACTAGTTGCAAGGCATGTATTTAAAGTCATTTATTGGATCTTGGGTCTTACATGTGGCAGTATGGCTTGGTATGCTTTGTGTCTCTCATAGTTGAAGAAAAATCAGTTTCACAGTTGATTTGAATATGGTGGTTATCAAATAGTTGAAGTACATTGATTCAGGTAATAGAGGATATATTTGCAAAACCCCAAGTGATGGTTCTTGATCAGCTATTTGTGTGGACAAGCCACTTACACTCCTAGGGAATAGGGGAAAAGATGAATAATTAATTTTGTGCTGTTCTTTCTCTACTGTACAAGGGAATTTATGGGCAAGGATTGCTGAACATGTATATAATTTTTTTAAAGATTTATTTATTTATTTGAAAGGCAGAGTTTCAGAGAGGCAGAGACAAAGAGAGAGAGATTTTCGATCCACTGGTTCATTCCCCAAGTGGCTATAACGGCTTCCGAAGCCAGGAGCCAGGAGCTTCCTCCAGATCTCCCATGTGGATGCAGGGGCCCAAGCACTTGGGCCATCTTCTGCTGCTTTCCCAAGCCATAGCAGAGAGCTGGATGGGAAGTGGAGCAGCCAGGACTTGAACCGGTTCCCATATGGGATGCTGGCACTGCAGGCAGTGGCTTTATCCGCTATGCCACAGCACCAGCCCATCTATAACGTTTTGAGTTCACGATAAAAGCCTTTGGTCATGGTGTTATTCAAATTTTAAGATCCTATATGTTTTTTAAGTTTGAAATAAAAAAATAATGCTTGCTATATTAGCTTTGGATGGTCTAGTGGAGAAGGAGAGAGAAAAGCTAACAGAGCAGCCTTCATTGCATTGTAATTCCCATAACTTTCTCACTGTTTTCTGTTTGTTTTGGTTAGCAAAATAACAATATAGCCAAGGATAGTTCTGGTCTGTATTAGGATATTACATCTAATGATCTTGAAATGATTCTGTCACTGCCTGTGGGAAAATCCTGGAAAAAGAAAATCTTCCGTAAAATGGAAATGCTGTTTTGCGCCACCTGACTACTTTATGAATGCATAGCTTGTGAGAGCGGGAAAATATGGGAAGAGTGTGGAGAAAAGAACTAAAAATGCTTGCAGGAAAGTACACTTGTTTATTTGGATTAGATTGCTTGGATAGAGCAGATGTAATAGGCCTGGAAAAATAGATGTATCAGATGGGAGGCAAAGAACAATTCTTTTTGGCATTCAGAACAGAATGAACCCCATACAAAAGCAAGTTATATCAAAGGCTAATTATTATTTTATTAATGTGGTGAAACAAGATACTTTTAAATGCACAAATGAACTATTTAAAAATTTTAGTATTTTATGCTGCTCTCAACGTGTGATAGCACTGAAAGTGGAGAAGTGACAATTTAAAATAAGGCTTCTTTAACTTTGATTAGAATTTACAAATTGAGGGGGGTCAGTGCTCTGGTGTAGCAGGTGAAGCCGCCTCCTGCAGTGCCAGCATCTCATATGAGCACTGGTTCAAGTCCTGGCTGCCCCACTTCCCATCCAGCTCTCTGCTCTGGCCTGGGAAAGCAGTAGAACATGGCCCAAGTGTGTGGGGCCCCTATACCCATTTGGCAGACCCTGAAGAAGCTCCTGGCTTCAGATAGGCCCAGGTTGGGCCTTTGCGGCCACTTGGGGGAGTGAATCAGCAGATGGAAGACCTCCCTCTCTCTGCTTCTGACTGTCTGTAACTTTGCCTTTCAAATAAATATGTCTTTTTTTTAAAAAAAGAATTTCTAAGTTGAACATGAGAAAAGAATTACTGCATTTCACTGTCACACACAAATAGGTAGGTGAGTTTGATGGTGAAAGGTGTAGACTTTGGCTTCAGATAAAATTTTATTCTAATCCCAGCTTCTCAATTACTGTTCCTCTTTCTTTGAATAAGTTACTCATTTGAGCTCCACTTTCCACAACTGTAAAATGAGGATAACTAGCTATCTTGCAAAAGTTCTAGAAGATTAAAGTGACATAATGCATTAGATTATGTATCATGGTCTCTAATAATAAATATAACTACTGTGTATTAAGTACCTTCTATGCACAACAGATTTCTTAGTTTACATAATCCCATGTCAACACCATGAGTTGAGTATTTAAACTGTGACCCAGAGAACATAATAGTAATAATAACATTATTTATATTTTCTCCTTTTTACTACATGATAATACTTTTACTACAATTTTACTACCAAAAAGAAGGTTGCTTTTTTAAATTTGTTTTTGTAGGCTTTCTTTTTTTTTTTTTTAAGAACTTTTTTGGATAAATCAGAGGCACTTGTCTTTTTTTTAAGATTTATTTCTTTATTTTAGAGGCATAGTTACAGAGAAAGAGAGAGGGAGAGACAGAGAGAGAGGTCTTTCATCTGTTGGTTCACTCCCTAAGTGGCTGCAATGGCCAGAGCTAGGCCACCCCGAAGCCAGGAGCTAGGAGCTTCTTCCTCGTGTATCTTCTGCTTTCCCAGGCCATCAGCTGGAGCTAGATCAGAAGTGAAGCAGCAGGAACTCAAACCAGTGCCCATGTGGGATGCCAGCACCCCAGGCAGATGCTTAACCTACCACACCACAGTGCTGGCCCCTGTAGACTTTCTTAAGAAAAGAACTGCATAAGAAAAGAACAACCTTTGATTTTTTTTTTTAATCTTATCTATTACTATCTCAGGCTAACCAATTTCAGATAGTTAAGAAAGAAGTAATCTTTAGGTTATGAAATTAAGAAGGGAATTTTCTTAAATGGAAAACACAAATATTGTTTTCTAGAAAGGCAACCTCCATGGACTTGAAGAAAATTATTTTTTAAAAATCAATCAATTAAAAAAAAATAATATCATGTAGGATCTCTGTCCCTAATGTGTTGTACAACGTGATTTAAAGCTACAACTAGTACTCAAAGAGTATGCTTCACTCTAGGATGCTATGTGAGGGCAAATGGTTTAAAATCTTTTCTTAACACATACTAAACTGAACTCCTGTATACAAAGAGAATTGAAAATGAATCTGAATGGGAATGAAAGGGGAGAGGGAGTGGGTAAGGGGGAAGGGTGGGGGGGGGAGGGGGGGAGGGGAGGTATGGGTGGGGAAGTCATTGCAATCCACAAGTTGTACCTTGGAAATTTATATTCTAAATAAGAAAAAAAATAAAAAAAAATAAAATAAAAAAAAGATTTTTTTTTAATTTGAAAGACTTACAGAGAGGGAGAGGGGGAGAGGGAGGGAGGGAGAGAAAGAGAGAAAGAAAGAGAAAGAAAGAGAGAAAGAAAGAGAGAAAAGGACAGAGAGTGTCTTCTATCTGCTGATTCACTCCCTGGATGGCTGCAATGGCTGGGGCTGGGATGAGCCAAAGTCAGGAGCCAGGAGCTTCATCTGGGCTCCCATGTGGATGCAAGGGCCCAAGCACACAGGCCATGTTCTGCTTCTTTTCCCAGGCTGTAGGCAGGGAGCTGCATCAGAAGTGGAGCAATGGGGACATGAACTGACTCCCACATGGGATGTCAGCATCATCGTCTGCAGCTTTACTCCCTATGCCACAGTGCCAACCTTCCACTTTCTTTTTAAGAGGTGTCCTAATGGCCTTATGTACTAGTTTTTTAATGCAGGCTCCTGATCAAGATAATTTTTGGGGGAAAAGTGTGAAGGGCGAATGTCCAGCATTTTCAGTGAACGAAGAGTGGGTCCTTCTGCTGAGGTCTTGTGTTCTTGTAAGACTTTGGCTAACCCAGCACATACCCTGGGGAGTATCAATTGAATGGCTTATGCTATAGGTCTGCTAGTTTTCTTTTGAAATCCATATGCTAAATTACTTCTGAAGGGCATACAATTGTTACACTGAGTAGTATTAGAAAACTAAGGCATATATTTTTAAAAACTGGTGTTTTCAAAATCAGTAACAGTTTTTTACTGTCTACCATAGTGGGAATGACTTGTTCACTTTGGTTCTACTTTTCAGAATGCTATTGTCAGTGACAACTGAACATGGCCACTGAGGGTCACATGAACATGGTAGACTTTATTCCAGACTCTGAACTAATTCTCAAGAAAGTTGATATTTCCACATGAGGTAGTGAGATTCTCAGTAGCAGGAGTGTGTGGGATGTTTCATAGAGACTATTGGAATAAATGAATTCTAAGGTTCCTGTAAAATAATAATAAAAGTGATAGTATATCATAGCATGGTAAACCTTTGGTCATCATTCTCATTATTAGCCAATTTGCTTGTCTTCAGAAATGAGCACTCAGAAAATAATAGGACTTTTTATGGAAGTATCTTTTTCTGCATTAGTCATTGTAAATACTGTATGTGTATGTGTTGTTGTAGCTTTTTTTTTTAAGATTCCTATAGAACTTCCTGTATTTGTTCCTAAATATTTTATTCAGCGTGTTTCTTTTATTTTTAACCTTTGCAATGAATCCCACACATTGTTATTTAATCAGCCATTTATTTACTCATTGATATAGGTCATTTTCAGTTTCTCATTTTTTTTTTTTAAGATTTATTTATTTATTTGAAAGTCAGAGTTACACAGAGAGAGGAGAGGCAGAGAGAGAGAGAGAGAGAGAGAGAGAGAGAGAGAGAGAAAGAGAAAGAGGGGTCTTCCATCTGGTGGTTCACTCCCTAATCGGCCGCAATGGCCGGAGCTGCGCCGATGCGAAGCCAGGAGCCAGGAGCTTCCTCCAGGTCTCCCACACGGGTGCAGGGACCCAAGGACTTGGGCCATCTTCCACTGCCCAGGCCACAGCAGAAAGCTGGATAGGAAGAGGAGCAGTCGGGACTAGATCCGGCGCCCATATGGGGTGCCGGCACTTCAGGCCACAGCACTGGCCCCCAGTTTCTCATTCTTACCGAACATGTAGAAAGGAACTCTTGAGCATGCTTCCTTGTATTTTCTCTATGATTTCTAGCTAGAGTTTTTCTAACTCAGCTTCTCACTAAGGAGTGGAAAAGTTATTGGTTGGGATTCCCCTCCCAAAGACAGAGAAGTCATTGTGGGTACTGAGGAGATGAATACAGACATATTGGAAACAAAATAGGAGTGATTGCCATACTCTTTTGTAAAACTGTACTAGCTTATTGTGTTCCTCCTGGTTTCAGGAGTATAAATCTGTTCCATCACTAACAAAGTGATTAGCTTGAACTAGCCTTTTTGCCTCCTTTCTTTTCATCTGGCAGAATCTAGCATTTACTGGGTTGTTTGATATCAAGCTATTTGCAGTTCCTGTTAGGCTTATTCCAAGGGAGTCATGGGAAAGTTCCTCTATGCTAAGCCTCTGCAGCACCAGCATCCCATATGGGCAGTGGTTTGTGTCCTGGTTGCTCCACTTCCCATCTAGCTTCCTGCTGTTGGACTGGGAAAGCGGTGGAAGATGGCACTTGGGCCTCTGCACCCACGTGAGAGACTGAAAGCAGCTCCTGGCTTCAGATTGGCCCAGCTCCAGCTGTTGGAGCCATTTGGGGAATGTACTAGTGGGTTGAAGACCTCTCCGTCTGCCTCTCCCTTTGTTAACTCTGTCCCTCAAATAAATAAATAAATCTTTTAAAATAAATCTTTTAAAAAGGAAGGAAGGAAGGAAGGAAGGGAAGGAAAGGAAAGGAAAGGGGAGAGTAGGGGAGGGGGGAAGGAGGAGGGAGGGGAGGGATGGAGGGAGGAAGGAAGGGAGTGAGGGAGGAAGGGAGGGAAGGAAGGGAAGGAAGGAAGGATCTCTTGAATCAGGGTTTCTCTGAGCATGGCAGGAAAATCACCTGCATCCCAGTATCCCAGTATCCCAAGGTTAGTACTTATTCCCAGACTTCCTCCAGACACTTAATTGGAATCTCTGGGATTCTTTTTGGGCAACTCCCCAAGTAATTCAATATACCAAGTTTGAGAACTGTTATTGTAGGGCAAACACATTGATTTCAAGGGTTCAGAAGTTTTAATAGTTAAACCCATTTTTTGGGTAGTTCTTGTTCAACATCTGGCATTATAACCTACACTCATTCTTATTAAACCAGGTTTTGTTGGATGGGCAGGATTTTTGCCTTTTGTTAAAAACTTATACTTGCATATGATATTTCTGAAATATTCTGTTTTTGTTCTTTTCCAGGCTGCTCTTTATGGATGTGGCTGCTGGGCTGAAAATACTGGAGCTCATAATCCCTACTCCACAGCTGTGAGTACCTCAGGTATTTGCTGCTTTCATGACCATTTTTCACAACTTCAACTTTACCAGTCATTTAATGATTAAAAGCCATATTTTTGATAAATATTAAGCATATGCTAAGAGACTGTATAGACAAGAGAATTGAACCATGGAAGATCTTCAGTGTTTGGGAAGTTGTAAGGGTTGTTCAGCATCATCTTGCATATTCTTTGCTAACAAATGTGTAAACCTGTGTCCCCTGCCTGCTTATTGCAGCAGCCTCCTGACCTCGGTCCATTCCTTCCATCAGTGGAAAAATAGGATTATGAGATACTGGCCTATCAGGTGAAATCTAAACATGAATTAATGTTGACTCTAAGCCATACTTATATAATTGGTAAAAATTGTTTTGTAATATTTCATTTTTGAAGAGATGAGCATAATGTAACAATTTTAAGGTTAATTAATTTCTTATTGACAGGCCATGGAAATCTTGACACATAAAGTTCACAAATTGGTCATTGAATGAAACTGTGGCCCTGTGTCTCTGGAAAATTATGTTTATGAACAAGCAAGTCTAAAATAGATAAATTCATTATTTGATTTTTATTTTCTCAAAGCAGCCTCAGTTGATGTTAAGTGTTGTATTGATTTTATTTTTATTCAATATTTTGCTCAGTGAATTAGTTGTTTAGAAATTAAGAAATAACTCTCAAATCTAGATGTTAGGTGAACTGGAGTCTATTTAAAAACAAAATCCTGAGAGCTTGCCTGATGAACACATTTAGGAAAAGAGATTCAGTCGCCTTGGGAGTTGTCCACCCGTGTTTTCCCTTTTAAGTTGGTGATGTAGAAGTTGGAATAAGAACATATTTTATGGGTTTGAATCTATTAAGTAGAATGCAATGGATGAGTAAAGCTAAAATTTAGATGGGCATCTTTCCTCCTTCTCCATTCTGTATTAGTTGAAGGTAGTTTCGTTCAGTTCATGACATCCAATATAACCTTTTACCTTGGATACCCAGATTGTCATGTTACATTTTCTCCCCCGAGTTTAATGCTACCCACTGTCCAGAGAACCTGAGGATGATAGATGTATTAGTCAGCTTTGCACTGCTGTGAGAAATACTTGAGAGAAGCTACCCATGTAGGAAGGTTTATTTTGGCTTATAGTTTTAGAGATTTGCAGTCCAAGATCAGGCAGTCTCATCAGTTGGACATCTGGTGAGGGTGGTGGATGAGAAAGGCAGAACATCGACAGAGAAAGGTGAGCCAGAAGCAGTGAGGGAGGGAGGAAGAGAGAAGGGAAAGAGGAAGGGAGGGAAGGAG
Organism: Sylvilagus floridanus; assembly: GCA_949820135.1. NCBI lineage: Eukaryota > Metazoa > Chordata > Mammalia > Lagomorpha > Leporidae > Sylvilagus > Sylvilagus floridanus. Next base: position 92,592,449 of record OX463231.1, read on the forward strand.
GGAGGGAGAAGCAGTTATGCTAACTCAGGCTCTATAATGATACTATTGTGGGAACTACCTTCTGGGGTCACCCCTCAAATGTCCTGAGAAATTCTCATAAGTGTTTTCTACCACCAGTTCCACCAACTTATCGCTTTGGCGTTCAAGCTGCTCTATGAGATTGGGAGCCATGTTCTATTTATACCGTATCAATATGCTTGATCTCTGGTCTGTCATTTCTGTGGTACTTTGTGTGATTGCATCACTCTTGTTTCTCCTGGGGCTGTTATGAGATTGACAATGGGAACATATGGCAGAGTTGGGTGACCAAGTCATAAGGAAAGTAGAGCACACAGTTTTGTAATTTTTTGGCCAAAATAAAGAAGACTTGTGCCTTAGGCTATTGCAGAAAATCCAGAGAGCTGGCCTTCATTTTAGGTTTATATATCTTGGAAGGTGATAATTGAAAGGCGGAGAGAAGATGGTTAGTTATGGTCAGGACAGCGCTCTCTCAAGGCTAGACAGGCGATTTGGTCATTAGCCTGAGGGATAAACTCCAGCATCTTGTTCTCATCACTGGGTGGGGAAGAATGATTGGGGGGTTTGGTGGCAGGAGCTGATCTTGCAAACTCTGACTAATGTCTGGCATTGTGGGAATTATCCTTGCTAGCAAGGGAGCAGAGCAGATTCTTCCAGACTGACTAGTTGGGGAACCTGTGTAAGGGGGTGTATATATAACAGGAATAAGATCTATCATTGCTGTGAGGATTGAATGAATTGACATATGGAAAGCACTTAGTGCATTTCTTGGCCCAGAGTAGGGGCTCAGTGCTTACTGTATGCCACTGAATCTTAACTTGCTATCTTTTGTAAGATAGAATATTGTTTTTATACCACCAGAGAGTGAAAAAAGACTGCCAATCAAAGTATGACACACTACTTTCTCAGCACTGAACCATTGTTGTTGTTTTACAGGAAAACAAACAGGGATGTTCCTCCAGTGAGAAGTATTTGCTTCACTGATACCAAAGTCATGCCTCATTGCTGTTTGCATGCCTTCTTATGTATACAGTCATTGTAAATTTCAAGTCTGTATCATATAGTAATCCTTCAAAACATATTGCTAAAATGACACCTGAGCGGCCGGCGCCGCGGCTCAATAGGCTAATCCTTCACCTGCGGCACTGGCACCCCAGGGTTCTAGTCTCAGTCGGGGCGCCGGATTCTGTCCCGGTTGCCCCTCTTCCAGGCCAGCTCTCTGCTGTGGCCTGGGAAGGCAGTGGAGGATGGCCCAAGTGCTTGGGCCCTGCACCCCATGGGAGACCAGGAGAAGCACCTGGCTCCTGGCTTTGAATTGGTGCACCGGCCGCAGAGGCCATTGAGGGGTGAACCAACGGCAAAGGAAGACCTTTCTCTCTCTCTCTCTCTCTCTCTCTCTCTCACTGTCCACTCTGCCTGTCCAAAAAAAAAAACAAAAAAAAAATGACACTTGAGCTAAACACATGTCGTTCCACAATGGTGCTTAACTGAAGGATCAACAAATGGGAACAATGCCTTGTATATAGAGGCAGCCTGGACGAAGCCATCAGTTTTAATGTACTTCCTGATTCCAGACATTTTAAAATATAAAATAAGTATATTTTAGAACTCTGAACTATAGTAAAAGATTTACTTATTCTCAGCATTATTTTTTATTTATTTATTTTTTTGGTGACAATAACTTGTTTCATCTTCTCTTGAAGAGGTAAGATAAACTCTTGAGGAAAGGAAGGTTGTAGGTATATCTGTGTCTCCTGAGTGCCTGGCATAGAGCCTTGTACATGTTAAGTGCCTAATAAACAAATAAAAGGGAAGAAATGCATGTGTGCTTCCAGCCTCCTCTAGAATGATGCTTACTGTTTCAAAAAGATTATTCACCATGGAATTTCTCTAAATAGCGTTTAAAAATATGATTCAATTTGCCAAATTTGGACTCACACATCATTTTTCAGTAACACATCAGATGTATAATGTAAGATACATCTGTAGCTTGTCTCTGGCAATGGAAAGGAAGAGCAGATCAAGGATTAGAAGATCAGAAGGAGGAAAAAAAGCAGGAGATTAAGTTTATGCTCTGGTTGACCTTAACGTTGGTCTTCTGTTACTTGTCTGTACAGTTCTGTTTTTTTTCTTAAAGAGAACAGTGAATCCAGGGGTACTGCTGGCAACTGACTGGAGATAGAAGATAGAGGCTCAATCTCCCTTTCTTAACATGTTCTGGCATGAAGAAAGATTTTCTATGTTGTTTCTTGTATGAAATCCAGTGATTCATGATTTTCCAGGTTTCTTTCTTTATTTCTTTCCTTTTTTTTTTTTTTTTAAACTTTCCTAGGTCTTGACTTTGAGTAGTCCTAGAAGCCTGAGAGCTGTGAAAGTTATGACTCTGAGTTTCCAGGAGGAGCATCAAGGTGGATGGGATTTAAAGAAAAATGCAAAAACTGAGACTAGTTTTATTCCTTAATCTTTCTGAGCTAGCAATTGGAGTCTCTTCCGTAAGAGCAGAGGCATTGTGCCACTCCTTCTTTGTTTCTCAACCAAATTAGCAGCCATGTTCTTCCTCTACCCCTCTGGGAGATTGCCTAATGGGACTGTGGCAGAAAACTCCTGCCCGGAGACCTTTGTTGGGTGTGGGAGAATCTTGTTTTTGAGAGCCTGTTGTATGATGGCAAGAACCAATACAAGACCATTGCTGAACTGTCTGAAAATAGTACGTGGTCATTACTGTTAAGGAGTTGAGCAGAAGTAGCAAAAATCCCTGCTTCACTTTCTTCCTAACCAGCAATCATTGTTTCTCTTCTCCAATTTGAGTGTCATAAGCCCTCTTGGTGAGTTAAAGTGCTATTTTACTTAGGATTTTGCGTGCAAGTCACCTAGGAATCAACCTACCTTCTAGCTCTCCCCTCATTTATTAGCAATCCTTCAAGGTAAAACAACAAAAAATTGTCTGTATTTGAGGTTTATTTTTTCTCTTAGTGCTGTCTTCTTATGTACTCTTGAATCTTCTTCAGTTAAGATTGTTCTTCTGCCATGTAACAGTTACCTCCGAAATCCGCTGGTCATCGTTTCGTCCTAAAAATAGTATTTTGGCACAGTTGACTCAGATGACTTGCTCCTCCTGGAAATATTGTTCTTTACTAACTTACAGAGAACTGTAGTCTCCTGGTCCTTCTCAGTGCCGTTTGTTAATGTTTCGCATCCTCCTGACCTTTCAGTGTTGTGTGTGCTCCAAGGCCTAGACCTTGAACCTCTTCTCTCTCTTTGTCTATCCACTCACTTGATATCTCATGCAGTCTAATGGCTATATACCATCTATATGCTGATGACTTTCATACTTTAATCTCCAATCTGGGCCTCTTCTGAGAAATCATTTGTAATTCAATTACTTGTTAGAAGTTTCCTTTCATATGTCTAATGGGCATCACAAATTTAACATTTTCAAATACAGATACATTTTCAAGTGCAAATATATTTTCAAATACAAATACATTTTCAAATATGAGCTTTGGGTATGTCCCCTCACTCTCCCAACCTGTACTCTTAGAAATCTTTTCCACAAACAGCAAGGAGCAATTCCGTTTTCCCAGTGGCTCAGGTCAAAATCTTGGTTCCATTCTTTACCCTCTTGTCTGTCTTACCCATATCCAATCCAACAACAAACCCTGCCTGTCCTCCTCACAAGCAATTTGCAATCTGACTACTTCTTAGTACCTATATGGAACTGCCAACAGATCTGAGGTGCCATCGTCTCTAATCTGGATTATTGAAGTAGTCTCCTGGCTAGTCTCTTTGCTTTTAACCCCTTTTTTCAGGTGTCAACACTGGAATTGGTGTTCAAACCTAACTCAAATTATGTCACAGTTCTTGAACACAGCTTTTGTCACACAGCTGCTTCCTTTCTTCCGCAAAGAAAAAGCCAAAGTCCTCATGAAGGTGGTAGTATTTGGATGACTTTGAATAAGCATTTCAATTTTCTGTTGTATAAAGTAGGGATCATTTTGAGAAGGGATATGTTCATATTTTTGGAAGACAGATGAAGATCTTTCATCTCTGGAAAGTTGAGCAGTGATACATAAAAAAAAAAAAAAAAGGCAAAATCAGTCAAGTTGTTAAATACATTGTTGGTAGTCCTACTGGTAGATCTTAGACTCTTCAGCTCACTCTGGTTCCTTAATTGGCCATGTTAGGTTGCTCACTGCAGGGCTGAGACTTTGACTTCCCTGAAACAACTTCTTCTTCTTCTTCTTCTTTTTTTTTTAAGAGTTATTTATTTATTTTAAAGTCAAAGTTACAGAGGCAGAGAGAGTGAGAAAGAAAGAGATCTTCCATCTGCTGGTTGACTCCCCAATTGGCCGCAATGGCTGCAGCAGCCACATAAGCTGAAATAGTTTGAGACATAATATGTAGAGTTGGGATTTATGTCATGAGGAATCTTTGTGAATTATGACTTTTAGATGTGAGTGCAGGTAACACAGTAACATCTTAAAAGCACTTGACTCTTCGGATTGTTTTGTTTTTGCGGGTCGGGAAAATACTGTTCATTTTCAGATAACAGAAGATATAAACTACCATCACATTTCTAAGAGTGAAAGTAGTTATATGGGATGGGAATTCTATTCTGAGATTATTAGAAACTCTAATTAGGTCACTTCATATCTGATGAGCAATTAACATCTTAGTTCCTTATTTTTATATAACTAAGGTTACTAATGGTTCAAAATAAAGGGCAATTCTGCATTATGCCAGGTCATTTTCTAAGAACCCAGTATAACGTGGCCACTTTTAGGTACCTTAGGGATTTTTAATTAGTGTATTTTAACTCTTTATTTGGTAAAGTATTAAAGTAAGTGACTATAAAGTAATAACTATAATGTAAAATGACTACAATTTAGGTAAATGACTATTAATGTAATGGCTATAATGTAAATTAAAATGTTACCTCAAAAGTTAAAGCAAGGGAAAAGAAAATGAGAGGGAAGGACAGATGGTAGGAGGAAAGGGGGAAGGGGAATTAGGAAGTCATTTGTTATTATTATTTTGACAGGCAGAGTGGACAGTGAGAGAGAGAAAGAGAGAGAGAGGTCTTCCTTTTTGCCGTTGGGTCACCCTCCAGTGGTCGCCGCGGCTGGCATGCTGAGGCCAGCGCACTGTGCTGATCCGATGGCAGGAGCCAGGTGCTTCTCCTGTTTTCCCACGGGGTGCAGGGCCCAAGCACTTGGGCCATCCTCCACTGTACTCCCGGGCCATAGCAGAGCACAGACCTGGAAAAGGGGCAACTGGGACTAGAACCTGGTGTGCCGGCGCCGGAGGCGGAGGATTAGCCTATTGATTAGCCGGCTGTCATTTATTCTTAGAATTATATATAGGAGCTACATTGAGTGTATTCTTTGTATTAATATCAATATGAGATTTGTGTTCTAATTATCATGCGTTTGCTGTGACCCTGATAATCTAATGTATTAATAAACTCTGAATAAAATAGAAAAAATTTGAAGATTAATAAAGGAAATAATACATAATCATTGAATATAATTTGGAAATTAAAATTGATAATTTTGCCATCCTGTGATATTATTAATTTTTGGCGCATTTCTAACGTTGAAACAAAAGTTGGAATACTATTTAGCTTTCATTATGCTTTGTTCATTTAATCTTGCATAATGAACATTTTCCTGCAGCATTAAGTATTCTTCCAAACATAATTTTAAGGGACATGGAGGTTGTGTTTCCATGCATCATGAGTTCAGGCCTTTTGCTTCCTGGCAAGATGACTTGTAATTTTTCTCACTCAGTTAAGCAATGGATGCTTTAGAGGCTCTTAATTTTTGCTCTAATCTGGATACAATAATAAAAAAAAAAAGTAAAGACAGTCTCTGTCCTCAAAGGGCATGAAAGCTATACTTGAAAATGTAGGGAATTTTCTTACCAATATGGAAATATTTTGCAATATTAGCTTTATCAAAAGTCTTGCTTCACCCTCACAGAGATTCACCCTTCTCGATTTGTGTAGGGCCAAACGGCCACTTGCAGACACCTGGTGTACCTGATGTCTTGAATATTGTTATAACCATTAGTACATCTCTCTTCCTGCCCCCAAATCCTACCAAAACTGTATCATTAAGCTTAGCATCATCCATCACACTTGTATGTTCACAGAAGTGTCTCTAGTATCCTGCTCTCAAGGAGAAAGAAATACTGCATGGAGAGAAAGTAAGCCCTCAAAGAAATTGTAGACCTGGGCTAAAATGAACCAAGTGAGCCCAAGATGTTCTTTTGATGTTTGTGATTTCTCAAATTTTCTCTTCTTACTAGATACTTATTTTGCATTGCTTTGTTGTTGTTGTTTTGTGAAAGAACAGACATCTAATTTTCAAACGTGAGGTGAAGAAACGGTAAAAACAGAGGCATAAAATCAAGTGATGGTTTAAAATGCTAGTGCTGTGATCCTTAATGTAATTCTCCCTTTGATTGTTCTCACTTGAAAGAATGCCATTCCGTCCTATTGTGGAGTACTACCTGCTGTCAGTTGGAGAGGGAGTAAGTAGAGCAACTTGTCAAAGACTTTCTAAGCTCCCTTCATATGGTTCGCAGAAACAGGGCTGGATTTTCATTTCTTCTTTCATTCAACAGGAGTCCCTTTCATGTTTGGAAATTGAAAACGCATGTTTTTCAGTGTGGAGCGAGGATGTGTGTGCCCTCTGGCACACCTGTTTCTAATTTCCTGACTTGAAAGCATAACCCATCAAAAGGAGCAGAAAAAACAATTTCTTTCTGACACACTGCTTCGTGGCCCTTACTGGACTGAAGGCCTTCGTGGCTTTGCCGTCTTGGTTCCCTCTGTAGAAGGCTTTTGTTAGAGCCAGAATTCACTCACTGTACCCAGTGCCTTTTATAAAAAAGCACAGGGCCATTTTTGGTATTATTTTATTGTTGTTGTGGTGGTGATTTTTTTTTAGCTCAGGAAATTTACTGGAAATAAGATTTATTTAAAAAGCATATAGAAAAGGCTTTAAAAGTTTTAAATATTAAATTTATTTGGCTGGTATGTATTGGAAGGGTATATATAAGCCAATCAGTGAGCTGATTGGCTAGGAATGGGGTTTGGTTGAGCATACGAATGTTTGAATTCCATAGGGCTGTTTAACACAAATCAAATATTTCCAATGCATTACTTCAGATTTGTGTGTACTCATACGTCTTGCCAGCTTAAATGACTGTGAGGCACAATATGTTGACCTTTGAGTTTTGTAAACTGATAATTTGTTGTTGTGAAAGTTGTACGTGGTGTAACTCATCACTTACTGAAGGTACATAGTATGATGTTGGCAGACTGTTAGGAAAGATTGATGCCCAAGGAATTGGGGGCTTTAGCTCTGATACTTCGTGTGTATCTTTAGTTTCTTTTAAGTTTTCCCTGGACATTGGTTCTTCAGACACAACCTTTGGCTTGAGTCTCCTGTTTTTACTTATTTATTTTTAAAGATTTATTCTATTTTATTTTATCTATTTGAAAGGCAGAGTTGAGAGAGAGAGAGAGAGAGAGAGAGACTGACCGACTGATGGGGGGGCAGAAAGAGAGAGAGAAAGAGAAAGAGAAAGAGGTATCTTCCATCTTCTTGTTCACTCCAATAATGGCTGCAATGAGCAGGGCAGGGCCAGACTGAAGCCAGGAGCCAGGAGCTTGATCTGGGTCTCCCTTGTGGGTGCAGGGACCTGAGCACTTGGGCCGTACTCCACTGGTTTCCCAGGCACATTAGCAGAGAACTGAATTGGAAGTCGAGCTGTCGAGACTTGAACCAGTGCCCATATTGGATGCCAGCTTATCCTGTTTCGCCACAATGCCACCCTCATGTTTCCTGTTTTTATGTCCTCAGAAATAGTTTTTCAGGTTACTTTTTTTTTTTAACCACAATCCTTCTCAAACTGTGTGTGTGTGTGTGTGTGTGAGAGAGAGAGAGAGAGAGAGAGAGAGAGAGAGAGAGAGAGAAAGAGAGAGAGAGAGAGAGAAGGAGAGAAGGAGGGAAGGAGGGAGGGAGGGAGGGAGGGAGGAAGGAAAGGGGAGGGGGAAGGAGGGAACCACCTGAGAATCTCCTTAAAGTGCAGATGGTGATTGAATGATCAGTGGAGAATCCTGGGATTCTGCATTTTCCCAAGTTTCCAGGTGGTGCCAGTTTTGCTGGTCCACAGATGGTTCTGTAAACAGCAAGACAACATTTCTATGGTCAAAATATGCTGTCACCCAGCTGTGTCTTGCCTCCAACACCAATCCACATGCAGTTTACTAATGTCTTCTCTCTTATTGTGTTTGGTGGATCTAAAGCTAAGAAGAGAGTGGGCATCTGGTGCAGCAGTTAAGTTGCTGCTTTGGATGCCTGCATCTCATATCGGAGTGCCTGGTTTGAGTCCTGGCTCCCCCTCTTCCAATGCAGCTTCCTGCTAAAGTGCATTCTAGTAGGCAGCAGATGATGGCTCAAGAACTTGGGTCCCTGCTACCCATGGGGAGACCCTGGCTGTTGAAAGTATTTGAAGAGTGAACTAGCAGTTGGAAGATCTTTCCGTGTCTGCCTTACTCTCTTTCAAATAAAATTAAATAAATAAATTTTAAAAATTAAAAATATACCCAAGAAGATGTGGTCTATATTTTTGACTCTAGGATATCTTTGTGTGCATTAATGTATGTTGGGCCAAAATGGATAGGGACTACTCGGCAAGATTGTTCTGCTGCAAGAAGTGATATTTATATTTTTACAGTCTTGTAGGGTATTACCTAGCTAGCCTTGTATGTTAGCCAAGGTTCTTATTGCAGACAGAAGTGGATAAAACAAAACAGTAACCCTAAATATTACTGATTGTAGGATTAGAAAGCCATAATGCTAACCAGTTTTTTTTTTTTTTTAAACTGGCCCTGTCCATGGTAGCTGGTTAATTTGAAGGAAAAGTGGGACCTTGTAGTTTCTCTCTTGAGATGCAGCTTCTTGTCAATGTACTTAGTAAGACAGCAGATGGCCAAATACTTGAGCGTCTGCCACCCATGTAGGAGACCTGGATGGAATTCCTGGCTCCTGGATTTGGCCAGCTCAAGCCCTGGCTGTGGTGGGCATTTGGGGAGTGAAGTGATGGATGAATGCTGTCTCTTTATATTACAATGTATGTAAATGTAAAATGTACAGTTTGTATTTTTATTAACATGTTATTGAATGTGTCATGGTTTTCATTAGTAAATCACAGCATGATCCAGCCCACAGTATAGCATATCATGATCAAAGGATACTTTCCATTTTTAAAAATTTTCAGAATGCTTCATTCATTTTGTGAGAAATTTCATTTATTTATATGCTATTTTTATAGTTTTGATGAAAATGATTGAAATGAATACTGGCAAGTAGAAAATATAGGTAGTCATTTTAAAATAAATCTGAGCTGAATATTGAAGATTTAGACAATTCAACTAAAATTCCATAGTGCTATTTTAAGTCTGCATGTTCCCATCTTGAATGGAATGACAGGTACATTTGGGAGGGACTTTGAGGTGGGGGATAGTTAGAGAATTTGGAATCAGACTTGGGTTGGAATCCTTATGGAGAGAGCAAATTGGAAGGATTATGTCTACCTTTCCCTTACAAAGGAGGGACACACGGGCATGCTGATTATCATTAAAGGTGCTTCTCCCATGAGTTGGCACTCAGTATTATGGCTGTGTTTAATGATGCTGAACAGTTCTGTTTTCTGTTTTTCTTTATTTATTATAGCTTTCAATGAGAATACTTTATTGGGGTTCTTTATCATTTCTTGGGAAATTATGTTTTGTAATTATTATATTTGTCCTTGTTTACAAATAATAGACTAATAAGTTGTGCTATGATAATACAGTATTATGTCTCAGAAATTTGAAAAAAAATTGCTTTAATATAGCTAATTTTTCTAGTAAAATTCGTGTAGAAGGGTAATAGGGATTTGAAGATTTACTGAGAATTTATTACATCTGAGTTCTTCCTTGTCCTTAAAATTTGCATGTGTATTTTAACTGTTACATTTTCTTGTGCTAAAGTAAATTTAGTGTGATTTGGAAATACAACTCAACTGAAAGATTTTTCATATATTTCTTTTACAACCCCTCATTTGTCTGCTTCACTTGTCTGCTTTGATTTCATTCTACATCTTAGTAGAAGTTTCTTTCTTGTATCTCTTTGCATCAGAATGATAATTTGTTTGGATCTGGCTAAGCATTAGTGGTGCAGTCCTGGGCTCCCCTAGGAACAGCATTTGCAGGTTAAATTCTGCTCATGTTGTCAAGTTTTGAGGAACTCTGTGTGAATTGTTAATTTATGTATACGTCTGGACAACTCTTGTTTAGAAAGCCCTAGCTATCGATTGCATTATTTCTTTATTGCTGCCATTGCAATATAAACACCTTAGCATAATTTCTTGAGCATGTTTTTCTTTCTTCTCCTGTTTAGTATTCCTTCCCTTCTTAGCCATCTGGTGAAGCCTAGTTTGTCCTTTAAGATTGAGCTCAAATGTCTTCTATTTTTTGCAGTCCTCCTCCTTTTCTCTCCCCTCCCTTCTTTTCTCCTCTGACTCCTCTTGATGTCTCCCCTTCTTTCCCTATCCCTCTCTCCCTCCATCCTTTTTTTCCATGCCCAAACCCATAGAATTACTTTCCCTGAGATAAGTGGTGCTGTGATGTGGTACTTACAGAAGTTTTATGATTGTTCTTCTCTGCAAAACTTGGAAACTCCTTGAGGATAAGGTTGGTTCTCAATAAATGTCTGTTGAATTAAATTCAGGAATCTATTTCCTGTTTTCAAGCACTGTCAAGCAGATTTTGATTGGTAAGTGATTTACTTGTTTCAGTTTGGTAAACCAGAGTTAGTGTTCCTGTTTAAGAGCTTTAAATATTCATGGAAGACTGTGTTTTACTGAAGAGAAGGGTGGTTTAAATTTTGCTAGGGCCGGCTCCAAGGTGAAGTAGGTTAATCCTCCATCTGTGGTGCTGGCATCCCATATGGGGTGCCGGTTCTAGACCAAGCTGCTCTTCTTCCAGTCCAACTCTCTGCTGTGGCCTGGGAAAGCAGTAAAAGATGGCCCAAGTGCTTGACCGGGAAGAAGCTCCTGTCTCTTTGGCTTCGGATCTGCAGAGCTCTGGTCGTTGCTGCCATTTGGGGAGTGAACCGATGGAAGGAAGACCTTTCTCTCTGTCTCTCCCTCTCACTGTCTGTAACTCTACCTCTCAAATAAATAAATCTTTAAAAAATAAATTTTGTTTATTTTTGGTTAAACTCTATAAACCTTTCACATTTTTCCATTATTGTAGTACAGACAGTCCTGCACTTCTGGTGGTTTGCCTAATGATTTCTCAACCTTATGATGATGTGAAAGTAATATACTTTTGGTAGAAAATGCAGCTCGAATTTTGAGTATTCCTAGGTTCACAATATGCCTAATCATACACTCTTCCTGCACTGCTGGACAGCAGCAGGGAGCTGCAGTTTCTAGTGAGACCCTCAGTCATAAGGTGAAACAGTGTTGTTGTGTTGCTAAGCTGTGATGTTTGGTAGAATAGGTGCATTAAATGCATTTTTAAATTTATAGTATTTTCAGTTTCTGATGGGTTTGTTTTGACATGACCTCATTTATTATAAGTTGAGGTGTATCTGTCATTAAGATGCTTTGGTTAAGGCTAAAGAAATCACAACTCAAATTTGCTTCAACAAATCAGGAAATATGTAAGATAATCTTCTTCATGTAAGAGAAAGTTAAAAGTTCGGTTGAGTCCAGGGCTCCATTGATGACATCAAGGGCCCTGGTTCTCATTTCCCTTGCTGTATTGTCATCATTGTTAGCCTTTTTTCTTGAGCTGATAGCAGAATGGCTACTGCATTGTCAGAAAACTCATCACGTAAAAATCTCCAGAGGAAAGAAAAAGAAATTGATCTCTTTTTATAAAATTTTCTAGACATGAGTAACAGCTTCTTCAGAAGCTCCCAGCTACCTTCTCCTCACGTTTACTTGATTGCCTAAGACTGAATAGCTATTCCTAAACCAGTCATTGACAGAGAGGAATGAGATTATCCATGGGAACAGCACCTGCCTGTGAATTATGTACATTTCTATGTGTGAGGGGAGGTAGAAAGCAGAGCAGATTCAGAATTGTGTTAGAAAGAAGAAGGAAATAGTCTTTTGCATGTAACCACCAACATCCTACTAAATTTGATACTTGCCATCATTTTGTGATCAATAAGAATGATGACAATTACCAGTATTTGTGGAACATTTTCTATGGTCAGGCACTGTGGTTAGCATTTTTCACATGATTCTCATTTTCAAATGGGAGATCTGGATGGAGTTCCTGGCTCCTGGCTTCAGATCAGCCCAGCTCTGGCTGTTGCTGCCATTTGGGGAGTGAACCAGCGGATGGGAGACCTCTGCCTCTGCCTCTACTGCTCTGTAACTCTGCCTTTCAAATTAATAAATCCTTAAAAAAAAAAAGAATCTTCAGTCACTGATGGTAGAGAAATGTGAGAAAAGCAGAAGAAAGACTAAATTTAAATTTGATTGCTTTCCTTTTTAACTAGAAATGTTTTTGACTAGATACCTAGAGAGTTAAAAGATGTTTAGTTGTTTAAATCTGTCCTTACCAAAACCATGTCTCTTGCTATTATATTTGGCTGACAGTGGGTTGGCTGTGGAAAATGGATGTTTTTGTTTTGAAAAATCAAATACAGTAGATTAAAAAAAAACATGCGACCACAAAGTTTGTTTATATCTTCATTTCACCAAAAGTGAATAGATGAAATGGGATCTGGTCTTTTTCATATTATTTATGTTCTGCTTTTCTTTTTGATTCTGGAACCAGACTCCTAGTTTTGTTAGAATTTGTTTTCCTCTCAAGTATCATTTGCAAGATTATTATAGAAATTAATAAAGTGAAAGTATTTCTATTCAGTAAGCAGTGAGCATGTTTGTCCTAATACAACATCATACAGTACAATACTGTTTTATTAGCATTATAAAATACCCTTCAAAAGTGTGTTCCCTAAGCCTCAATCTACTTTGTGATTTTTGTTTAAGAAGAGAGGAAGGCACTTTGCATTAATAAGTATTACAGTATTTAAAATGAAGGATCATTTGTGGATCTTAATCCTTTTTATCTCTTTTATTTTTTAAAGATTTATTTATTTACCTGTAAGACTTGAGAGAGAAAGAGAGTGAGAAATATCTTTCATCTACTTGTTCACTCTCCAGATGACAGCAATGACCAGGGCTCAGCCAGGCCAAAGCCAGGAACCAGGAGTTTCGTCTGGGTCTCCCTCCTGGTTCCTGTGGGTGGTAGGAACCCAAACACTTGGGCTATTTGCTGCTGTTTTTCCCAGGCCATTAGCAGGGAACTGGACTGGAAATGGAGCGGCTAGGACTTGAACCATATGTGATGCTGGCATCACAGACAGCAGCTTTACCCATTGTGCCACAGTACTGGCTCTTTTTTTTTAAATCTCTTTTAATAAAAGAGCAAATTTAGATGCTTAATCTATATTTCATTTGTGTGTAATAAAAGAACCTATGTAAATAAAGTACATAAAATCAAAGTGATAATTGTTTTTACTCAATGAAATTATTGTATAAATGGCATCCTGTGCTTGTGTTTGCATATGTATGCACAAATAGACATATAGATAAAGGTTTTGAGGAGTGATAAGTGATGTTATATGCCCTAATGAATAACTTCTGATTGAGAAAATTGTTAGGTTTTAATTAGGTGATCAGTCTGTGCCTGTAAAACCCCCCAAAGTTTGTGGCTGAGCACAGTCCCTGTTATTTTTCACATTTACAAGGCCTCACATAGACAGTTGTTTTGCTGGGAGGTTCTCAAGTGACTACAGTCAGTTGATGGCCTGACAGGATGTCCATAAAGCCTTCATTCACGTGGCTGACACCCTTGTGGGCTCTAGGAGAAGACTGAACTCATCTGGTGTTCTGATAGGCTTTGTTCTCACTTTGCTCCCTTGTAGTTTCCTGGGTCCTGTTTGTCTAAATGTGACCTCTTCAGTAAAATAATTGATTTCTTACATGGTAGCTTAGAACTCTGAAGCATGCAGACATAAAAACTGTCAGGCCTCCTTAGAGCTTAGGCTTGGGACTAGCGTTGTATGAAGGTACTTCAAAAAGTTTGTGGGGGCCAGTGTTGTAGAGAAATGGATTAAGCCACTGTCTATGATGCCATCATCCCATGTGGACGCTGATTCATGTCCTAGCTGCTCCACTTCTGATCCAGCTTCCTGCTAATGCGATTGGAAAAGCAGTAGAAGATGACCCCAGTAATTGGGCCCCTGCACCTACATGGGAGACCTGGAAAAACTTCCTGGCTTCAGCTGGCTAAGCTCTAGCCATTGCAGCCTCTTGGGGAGAGAACCAGTGGGTGGAAGATCTCTCTATCTCTAACTCTGCCTTATGAATCAATACATAACATAAAAAAAAGCTTGTAGAAATAGAATGAAAAGATGTTTATTTTGGTGTAAAATGTTTTGAAGTCTAAGCAGTTTTTTCATAATACATATTTTATAAGCTTTCTGAAACCCCCTTATATGCATGAAATTCCAGTTTTTGCACCAAAACAAATTTTTGTTTTTGAGTGATATTCTTTTTATTTTTTTATGTTTTTTTAAAAAGATTTATTTATTTTATTTAAAAGAGTTAAAGAGAAAGAGGGTGAGAGGGCGGGTAAGAGAGAGGGGAGAGAGAGATCCTCCATCTGCTGGTTCACTTCCCAAATGGTCACAGCCAGAGCTGGGCCAGGCTAAAGGCAGGAACCAGGAGCTTCTTCTTGGTCTCCTACGTGGATGGCAAAGGCCCAGGCACTTGAACTGTCTTCCACTGCTTTCCCAGTCACATTGGCAGAGAGCTAGATTATAAGTGGAACAGTCAGGACTTGAACTGGCACCCAATATGGGATGCTGACATCGCAGGCAGTGGCTTAACCTGTTATGCCACAATGCTGACCTTTTACTTTTTATTTGAAAGGGAAAGAAAAGGAAGAGAGGAGTCTCCTATAGGCTGGTTCACTCCCCAAATGCTTGCATCAGCTTAGGGTGGTGGGGGAAGCATGCTGAAGCCAGGAGTTAGAAACTCAATCTTGGTCTTCAATGCAGGTGGTAAGGACCCAAGAACTTGAACATTATCTGATGCTTCCTAGGGTGCATGTTAGCAGGAAGCTGGAATGGAGGGGAGCCAGGTCTTAAACCAGGCATTGTAATTAAGAAGTGGGCTTCCCATTGTTGTCTTAATAGCTATTTCAAATGCCTTCAATAGCATTTTCCAGGAACTTTTGAAGAACCCTCTTTGTTAGAGTGAAGCAGAGTCAATTGATATTCATTGTAGGAGGGTATCACATAAAGGCATGAAATCTCATGCCTGATTCCTTGGGGGATATCTTTGGAGATGAGTAAACATAGTAATTATTATTATTATTTGAGTAGCCATTCTCACTTTGAGATTAAAAAAACCTATGGCCTTTTTCCCCCTAGAAATATGCATATGAACAGTTACCTGCATAAATACAAGTGTAATTCTTTTGAAATTTCAATGGATTCTTAGTCATGGTGTTACAGAATGTTGACTGTGCTCTCAGTTCTTGTCTCATGGTGAAGAGGAATTTCCCTGAGGATAGAGACAGTGAGGAAAGCAAGATTTATTGAGATGAGAAGCCCCTGCCACAGCAGCCAGAAGGGTGGCCTCCAAGAGAGGAAATACCCAGGAAAACTTGTTAGTGCTAGGTCTTTTGGGCACAAAAGTAGCTACCTAGATTTAGCCAAACAAAAGAGAAGCAGAATAATAGCTAACAACCAATCAGAGGGCTAGAATAACCACCAATCAGTAGGCTGGAATAACAACCAGTCAGAGGACTGGGATGGTAACCATTCAGAGGCAAGGACCAAACCCATTGGAGGGTTGGAATTGTAATTCTGTCTGGCTTGCTCATGATAAAACTAAAAAACCCATCAGAAGGTTGGGGATTTGTAATCATGTCTAGCCTGTTCATGATTAAAAAGTTAAATGTTGCCACAGGTAGCCTCTGGGAGTAGGTAAGCACTTTGTTCACCCTTGAAGGAAATCTACCCTTTTCTTAGACAGGTTCCTGACCATTGCCTATTAGCCTAATTCCTCACAATGAAATATTGAAGTCGGCAGGCATACAGGTTAAAATTGATCAGATTTTTTTTGACTGTTGTATATGGATTGTATGTCTGTGGGTTTTACTTTTATGTTTTGTGGTTTGGAAGTTCAAGTGGGGTTGAATTCACAGTAAATTAATGTACCTTTGTGAATGAAAAAAAAAAATTGATCAGATTTGTGAACTGGAAGACCACACCTTCACCACGCCCCTGTGTGACCTCATGCCCCTACCTGATGCCTTTGCCTTGCCCCTGTGTGGTCTCATTCCCCTACCTGGAGTTAACCAACACCTGGGTGCCCGCCAGCCAATCAGGTTAATTAACCACTCTCCTTTGGAAGTGGGTTAAAAGCCAGACCACAGTGTGGCCCAGCCTGCTCTTTTCCCCTGGCCTCTTGCTAGGAAGGGGCTTGCTGTAGCCCCACGCCTCCAGGGCGCATGGCGTTCGGGCCTTGTGCTCTAGGCTTCCTGGCCTAGATGCTCATCCATGTGGCTGGTTCCTGGTGCTCAGTATGAACCCCTATTCACCTCTGTCTCCTAAATAAAGCTCTCTCTCTTATGCATCTTTATTACTAAATAAAAGCTTAAAACGTACCATGCTGCTTCGTTTATCTGTGCCAGTATTTAAAATTCTTCTCTAAATATTAGACAAGAACCCTCTTGGGCTTATTAATATCTTTCCCCATTAGGTTCTCCATTATTAGATGGCTGCACATTTATAATTGTTATGGCTTCTTAACCAATTGACCTTTTTAATCATTGTAAAATATTCTTTATCTCTGGATGATTCTCTTTGTTTGGATTTCTACTTTTGAAGCATTATAGTCAAAGCAACTTTTTTATGGTTAGTCCTTGTCTGGACTGTTGATTACCATCCATTTTACTTACAGCCTATCTCCTCTTTATATTAAGTGTATCTCTTATAAAGAAATGACAGTTAAGCTCTCCATTTAAAAATTTAACAAGGATTGACAATCTGTGCCTATACATGGAGTATTGAATTATGCATCATTAGTTTATCATGGTCTAGTTTAGGATAACATTACTTCAGGAACAATGCAAGAATCTTCTAGCAGTATAAATTCATGATTTTCTTTCTACCTTTTGAGCTTTGGGAATATTTTGTAACATCTAAATTATGTTATTAACATACATACATACATGCATAATTTTACATTAAGCATTAAGTTATATTTAATACAATTTGCATATACACATACACATATTCACAGATACTCATACTGATTCACACCCCTCCCTAATAGCTTTTCTTTTATTTTTAAAAAATATTTATTTTATTATTTGAAAGGGTTACAGAGAGAGAGAAAGAGATCTTTCATCTGCTGGTTTACTCCCCAAATGGCTGCAACAGCTGGAGCTGAGCCAATCTGAAGCCAGGAGCCAGGAGCTTTCTCTGGTTCTCCCTTGTGGGTGCAGGGGTCCAAGGACTTGGGTCATCTTCCACTGCTTTTCCAGCTGCATTAGCAGGGAGCTAGATTGGAAATGGAACAGTTGGTGCTTGAACCGGTGCCCATACGGGATGCCGGTACTGCAGGCCAGGGCTTTAACCCACTGTGCCACAGCGCTGGCCCCCTCATTATTTTTGAAAGTTCCTCATATTAGTGTTTTATTTCTTCCTAAAGAAAGAGCAGGCTTCTTTATGGTATTGTTTCTCTGAAGCCTAAAGAATGCCTTTTAGTATTTTGTAGTTAATGTCTGGATGTCTGGTGGCAATTAGTCTTCTTGGTTTGGTCTGTCTGAAATGTTGTTATTTCTTAACTTTTTTTTAAAGATTTATTTATTTATTTGAAAGAGTTACAGAAAGAGCAGGAGATCTTCCATCTGCTGGTTCACACCCCGAATTACTACAATGGCCAGAACTTGGCCAACCTGAAGCTAGGAGCCTGGAGCTTCTTCTGTGTCTCTCATGTGGGTGCAGGGGCCCAAGTAGTTGGGCCATCTTCCACTACTTTCCTAGGTTCATTGGCAGGGAGCTGGATCACAGGTGGAGCAACTGGGACTTAAACCGGTGCCCATATGGGATGCTGGTGCTGCAGGTGGCAGCTTTACCTGCTACATCAGAGTGCCAGCCCCTCATTTTCTTTTTCTTTTTCAAGGTTGATTTATTTGAAAGACATAGTTACAGAGAGACAGAGGCACAGAATGAGAGAGGTCTTCCATCCGCTGGTTCACTCCCCAAATAGCCACAACAGCCAGAGCTGGGCTGATCTGAAGCCAGGAGCCAGGAGCTTCTTCCAGGTCTCCCATGTGGGTGCAGAGGGCCAAGTTCTTGGGCTATCTTCCACTGCTTTCCCAGGCCATAAGCAGAGAACTGGATTGGAAACCGAGCAGCCAGGACTTGAACTGGTGCCCATGTGGGATGCCAGCACTGGAGGTGGCAGCTTTACGTGCTACACCACAGTGCCAGCCCCCCTCATTTTCATTTTTGATACTATATATTTTTGTTTTCTTGGTTTAATTTTCTCTACTAGATAACTACATAAACTGTTATTTCTATTTTAAAAATCATTTCTGGTAATTCTAACATCTGGGTTGTTAATAGTCTGCTTCTGTTGACTATTCTTTGTCTTGTTTGCTGATCACATTTTTTTTTTTTTGCTTTTTCATGTCTCATAATTATTGATTATATGCTAAACATTATATTTGAAAAGTAGAGGAAACCAAAGTAAATGTTTGTTGCTAAACAGTCCTTCTTCCATGCATCCAGTAAGACAAATTTTGGTAACCTTTTCTGTAGTTGATTTGGGATTGGATATACTTGTAGCAGTAGTGCTGTTAATCCTGGCTTTGGATATTTTGATGATAGTGTTAAGACTTGCCATTTAGCAGAGCGTGGGATTTCAACAGTAGAAGCTGTCAGCTTTGGAAATCATAGGGAAATTCACTCTCTTTCTGTTCTGTGCAGTCTGACTTCTAGCTTATTGGGTTACTACAGAGATTTCAAATTTCTACCCTCAGATTTTAAATTCTGAGATTTTCCTCCTACCTTCTTCTCTGCCCTTGCTTTGGAAGAAGACTGTTTCAGTGCACCTAGGAAAGACCCAATGTGCCTCTGAGAGATTTCTCTCAAATTTTCTTTTTCCATTGTTTAGGGACTTTGATGGCTATACACACCTAGATTGTCTGGAGAGGTTCTCTTTCACCTCTCCTGTTTTGTTCTTGGCCTCCAGTGTGCGGCTGCTGTGTGCCGGAGGAGGCGGGTGTCTCTCAGTTCTGCCCTGCTCCTAGTATTTCAAGCCCTTTGTGAAGAACTGAAGGAGAGAATTGCTGAATGGATTCATACTGACTTAGTGAATGGGGCTTGTCTTGATTTTAAATTGCCAAGTTAGTCCACATCTGATCGCTTAAAGTTTGTTAAAGTGCTGCTAGTTTCTCTTTACCATTATTTTAGGTATTTCTCTGTTTTCATTGCTTCCTCAGGATTAAAAAGGACCTTGCCCTTTTTTGTTCTTAGGTTCATTGAGATATCCTTTCTCTGACTTAAACAGAAACCTGTATGGGATGGGGGTTGTCATGCATTGACTAAGCCACTGCTTGTGATGTCTGCATCCCGTATTGGATTGTCTGCTTCAAATTCTGGCTGCTTCCTGCTTCGGATCCGTATTCCAACTAATGCACCTGGGAGGTAGCTTGAGTTACTGGCTCCTGACTTCAGCCTGGCCCAGTCCCAAGTGTTGACGACATTCCATCTCTCTCACTGTGTCTTTCAAATAAATCAATCTTTAAAAATAAAACTGATTTTATAGTTTATCTGTCTGGTTTTTGTTGCTAGATGGCATTATGACTCTTGTAAGTTTCTCCTTCCTAGCTAGAAGTGGAGATCCAAGAGATAAGTTTTGGAGGTTTGGCTGGTCAAATTGTTCCCTCTTTTGTCAGTGAAGGCCTTTTAAGTTGGCTTCTATGGGCTTTGCCCTCCCTGTCTTTGGTAGTTTCCTTGTTTTTAGGTAGAACAGAATGTCTCAGACTCCTCTTAGACACAGTCATCTTTCTTTCTTTTTTTTTTTTTTTAAATGTTTATTTTTTGACAGGCAGAGTGGACAGTGAGAGAGACAGATACAGAGAGAAAGGTCTTCCTTTGCCGTTGGTTCACCCTCCAATGGCCGCCGCGGCTGGTGCACCGCGCTGATCTGATGGCAGGAGCCAGGTGCTTCTCCTGGTCTCCCATGGGGTGCAGGACCCAAGCACTTGGGCCATCCTCCGCTGCACTCCCGGGCCACAGCAGAGAGCTGGACTGGAAGAGGGGCAACTGGGACAGAATCCAGTACCCCGACCAGGACTAGAACCCGGTGTGCCGGCGCCGCAAGGCGGAGGATTAGCCTGTTGAGCCACTGCGCCAGCCTTCTTTTTAACAGGAAATGATCCAACATGATTATTTAATTTAATTTTAAAATTTTACTGCAGTTTTCATGTTAACCTCTAAGTGTTGATAGTGTCGTTATCGCCTTTGTCACATGGATTTCATGGTCCTAGCAGTTTTTTTTTATTATTGAAAATCAAAATGAAATCTTAACTTACTGGTTCAAAACAATATGCTTGTAGATTTTTAAATAAATTTATAGTTGTGTGGGTTCTTAATTTGGGTCTTGTAGTCCCTATGGAATCTATTCATGGGTTTTCATTGAACATTCTATGAATTTTCTGAGACTGAAAATTTCAGAAAAGAATATATCCTTTTCTCACAACCTGAGAGAGATCAAGAAGCACATTCTTAGGTAATTTTAAATAAAATGTAAATAAATTTCTTGACAAAAATTCATTCAAGTTTTCATTATTTCCTTAGTGCTATTTCTTAATAATATCAAAGGATATCCTGGATGAGTGCTAAACTTATATTATCTATTTTCCTTTTTTTTATAATGCTTTTATTTAAAGAATATAAATTTCCAAAATACAGCTTATAGATGACAATGGCCCCCCCCATAACTTCCCGCCCACCCACAACCCTCCCCTTTTCCACTCCTTCTCCCCTTGCTTCACATCAAGATTCATTTTCAATTCTCTTTATATACAGAAGATCAGTTTACTATATATTAAGTAAAGATTTCAACAGTTTGCCCTCATATAGCAACACAAAGTGAAAAATACTGTTGGAGTACTAGTTATAGTATTAATTCACAATGTATAGCACATTAAGGACAGAGATCCTACATGATATATTTTTTTAAATTGATTAATTTTCTATGCAATTTTCATTTTTAATTATCTATATACAGAAGATTGATTCAGTATATACTAAGATTTCATCAGTTTGCACCCACACAGAAACACAAAGTGTAAAAATACTGTTTCAGTATAGTTATAGCATTACTTCACATTGGACAACACATTAAGGACAGATCCCACATGAGACGTAAGTACACAGTGACTCCTGAAGTTGATTTAACAATTTGACACTCTTGTTTATGGCGTCAGTAATCTCCCTAGGGTCTAGTCATGAGTTGCCGAGGCTATGGAAGCCTTTAGGGTTCTCCGACTTCGATCTTATTCCGACAGGGTCATAGTCAAAGTGGAGGTTCTCTCCTCCCTTCAGAGAAAGGTGCCTCCTTCTTTGATGGCCCCATTCGTTCCACTGGGATCTCACTCACAGAGATCTTTCATTTAGGTCTTCTTTTTTTTCCAGAGTGTCTTGGCTTTCCATGCCTAGAATATTCTCATGGGCTCTTGAGCCAGATCCGAATGCCTTAAGGGCTGATTCTGAGGCCAGAGTGCTATTTAGGACATCTGCCATTCTATGAGTCTGCTGTGTATCTTGCTTCCCATGTTGGATCATTCTCTCCCTTTTTGATTCTATCAGTTAGTGTTAGCAGACACTAGTCTTGTTTGTGTCATCCCTTTGACTCTTAGACCTATCAGTGTGATCAATTGTGAACTGAAATTGATCACTTGGACTAGTGAGATGGCCTTGGTACATGCCACCTTGATGGGATTGTATTGGAATTCCCTGGCACATTTCTAACTCTATCATTTGGGGCACAACTGATTGAGCATGTCCCAAATTGTACATCTCCTCCCTCTCTTATTCCTACTCTTATATTTCACAGGGATCACTTTTCAGTTAAAATTTAAACACCTAAGAATAATTGTTAATTACAGAGTTCAACCAATAGTACTAGAATAAAAAAATACTAAAATGGATAAAGTATTACATTGTACAACAACAGTCAGCACAAGAGCTGATCAAGTTACTGTTTCTCATAGTGTCCATTTCACTTCAACAGGTTTCCCCTTTGGTGCTCAATTAGTTGTCACCGATCAGGGAGAACATATGATATTTGTCCCTTTGGGACTGGCTTAATTCACTCAGAATGATGTTTTCCAGATTCCTCCATCTTGTTGCAAATGACCGGATTTCATTGTTTTTGACTCTGTATAGTATTCTATAGAGTACATGTCCCATAATTTCTTTATCCAAATGTATGCTTTGAATTCCCTGTGATCTTTTGCTGTGAGGTTCCCTTCATTTACGTGTTTCTGTGTTTCTGTGTGTAACACATCTTTAAGCATCTTTTGCAGGGCTGGACGAGTGGCAACAAATTCTTTCAATTTCTGTTTGCAATGAAAGGTCTTTATTTTACCTTCATTTACAAATGAGAGCTTTGCAGGATATAATATTCTGGGCTGGCAGTTTTTCTCTCTTAGTACCTGGGCTATGTCTTGCCATTCCCTTCTAGCTTGTAGGGTTTCTGATGAGAAGTCTGCTGTGAGTCTAATTGGAGATCCTCTGAGAGTAATCTGACGTTTCTCTCTTGCACATTTTAGGATCTTTTCTTTCTGTTTCACTGTGGTGAGTTTAAATACAATGTGTTGTGATGAGGATCTCTTTTGGTCATGTTTCCTAGGGGTTCTATGAGCTTCCTGTACTAGGATGTCTCTGTCCTTCTCCAAAACTGGGAAATTTTCTGCTAGTATCTCACTAAAAAAGGCATTCTAATCCTTTCTCCCTCTCCATGCCTTCAGGAACTCCTAGAACTCGAATGTTGGGTTTTTTAATAGTATCCTGTAGATCCCCAACAATATTTTTTAGATTTCTAATTTCCTCTTCTTGTCTTTGGTTTGACTGTATATTTTCCTGTGCTCTGTCTTTTAAGTCCGATATTCTCTCTTCTGCCTCACCCATTCTGTTTGTAAGGCTCTCTAATGTGTTTTTCATTTGATCTATTGAATTCTTCACTTCATTATGATTTCTCATCACTATCACAGTTTCATGTTCTACTAGTTTTTTCATTTCAGCTTGATTCCTCCTTAATATTTCATTTTCACGAGAGAGATTTTCTACCTTGTCCATTAAGGATTTCTGTAGTTCAAGAATTTGTTTTTGAGTGCTTCTTAGTGTTCTTATCAATTTTTTGAGATCTGCTTCTTGCATTTCTTCTATCTCATCATCTTCGTAATCTTGAATTGGGGTGTCTTTTTCATTTGGGGACGCCATAGTGTCTTCCTTGTTCTTATTACCTCGGTTTTTGCGTTTGTTGTTTGGCACATTGGTTTCTTCACTCTGGTGTTTTTTTCTAGTTATACTATGACTCTAGATTAAGTGGACTGTCTGCTTTTGATGGAGCCTTAGAGGTTTGAGATGGGTGTGGCCTGAGAGCTCTGTTTGGTTCCTCAGGGTTGAGGGTGTGTCAAAGGAGACACTCCCAGGTTAGGTGTGGTAAATCTCTCTCTGTTACTTTTTTTTTTGGTTCAAAAGGGAAGTAATTCCACACAGCTGAATGGAATTGGGGGTGGTTAGCAGGCGAATGATATACCCACAGGAGCCAGAGTTCGGAAGCTCTTTCCCAAGGACCAGAGAGGGAATCTTTGCGGCCCTTAGTGTGGGCTCAGATTCTCCTGTAGTCTCCCACTGGGCTGCCAAGGCTACTGAACTGTAGCGTCTCTGGAGAGTACTCACATGAATTCGTGATTTCCGTGAGTTCTCTCCCCCACAGTCCCTTTTTTCACAGCCTCAGTTCATTAGCACCACACATTCATTAGGTTCTAATCGCCTGTTATTTCACCCCTCCCACCCAGAGTCAGGTTTTTCTGCTAGGCTCGGGGCTGGTGCCCACCCGAGGTCGCCCTGCTTATGACGTATTCCAAAATGGCGCCTGCTCTTTGTCTTGCTCACCTTTGAGAGGTGAGCGGAGAGAGAGAAACTCGTGTCCATATGGGTCACTTTTTTTTTCCCCTCTCTCTCTCTCTCTCTCTCTCTCTTCTAGTTAGCCTGGTGAACTTTTCCCTGCAGGGTTTCAAGCCTTGTTCGCTCTAGTCTCCTCTTTCTGCTTCCCTCCTGGTATCTCGGGCTATTGAGGTTCGGCTCACCGCGCGTTCCAGCGCTGGTGTGTTGAATCTGCTGCTGGTGTCCCAAACTGCGGGCTCTCCACGCAGGTCCACTGTGAATCACCAGTTCCGGAAGGGTTTCCTCTGCTGTTTCTTCCCCTACTCTTCCTTGAACCTGCAGTATCTCCACTTTTATTAAACTGTCTCTCCCCAGACTATCGGTGTGCTCCCTTCCTATTCCGCCATCTTGCCGCTCTCTCTCTATTTTCCTTTTTACTATATATCTCAGGTATAAATTTTGCCTCTTTCTTCTTTTCTGTTATTCTAGTTGTTAATAAGACAGATTTTGGACCACTTCTTTATTCATATTCCTTGAATTCTACCCTGATATAGACAAATGAATATAATTTTCATTTCCCCCTTTTTCCTTCAGAATGTTTGTATTGTTCTGTATCCTCAGTACCACTCTTGGTACTGTATTGAATTGAGAACGGGATACAAAATGACTGGTGAACAGATTTAAGACTTTTCTCCATCAAACTTTATGTGGCCTCTAAATATTGAATGCTGTTTTTAAACTTTGAATACAACTTTAAAACTGATGAAATGATTTATATTGCCTCTCCTTTGTACAGAGGAATTTATTGAGAAATAACATCAGTTCGAACTTCCTTACTCAGTTTTAAAGAGGGCCTGGTTATTCAAATCACTCCCATAAATCACTTCTGAATTTTAAGTCATTAAGAAAGTTATTAATTAAATGTTTAATATATACAGCTGGCTTAGTAGTTATAGGTTAAATTTATGGTTGTAGTATAACTGTCTTGCTTATGTTCTTTCTGTGAGTTTTATACAACATTTATAATCAAAATGTATAGTGAAATTTTCATTTTGCATTGCATCTATTTTTTTGTAGATATTCATAACTGAATCTTGGCTTTTTTTTGAGTAATTAAATACTCACTATGTACACTTTGGCTTTGATACAAACTGAAGTCTCCATTTTTTTTTTAGAAGATTTTATTTATTTATTTATTTATTTGAGAGGAAGAATTACAAATAGTAGGAGGGAGAGAAAGAGTAGATCTTTCATCTGCCGGTTCACTCCCCAGATGGCCACAATGGCTGGCCCTTAGTCGATCTGAAGCCAGGAGCCAAGAGTGTCTCCCACGTGGGTGCAGGGGCCCAAGGACTTGGGCCATTCTCTGCTGCTTCCCAGGCCATAGCAGAGAGCTGGATCGGAAGAGGAGCAGCCAGGACTAGAGCTGGTGCCCTTATGGGATGCTGCCACTGCAGGCAGAGGATCAACTCACTGCATCACAGTGCTGGCCCCAAAGTCATCATTTTTAGCAATATTCTTTCGGCATATACAATCTTAACATTTTTTTGGAATATATGCTTGGTAACTTACTGTTTCTAGGACTTTGTGGTTAAAATTGGGGACTATTTGTAATCTGTCAGTATCAGATCCTCTTGTGTTCCTTATCTACACCTAATTATAACTTTGGTCTTGATCATGGATTAAAATGTTCAAAACTTGGTTTTTTCTTGCTTGTATTTCCTTTATTCGTGTGATAATTATAGTGACTGAGCATTACAGAGCAAGCTTATTACTTGGAGTGATAAGACTTGGATCTTAGAATATAAATTTTTTTCAGTTTACCTTTATTTGTCAAATAGGAATGGTAATACCATCTTTATAAGATATTTGTAAAGCCTTATAGATATTTGTGTAAGCCCCAGAAATACAGTAGTTGATCACTTAATGGTGAATCAATGAGACGATGACCTCTTCTCCCTGAAATTAAGTTCTCCATAATTGAATATAATCTAAATATACTGCTTCATTAGTTAATAGCATTTATAAAGGATATTGTCATATTGAGTGCCCATTTCAAGTCTCTTAACTGAATTTTAACCAGGAAGTGTTTTTAGTTCTTAAAGTTCATTCAGATTTAAATATTTTGTCTTGTGAAGAATTTCAAACCACTTAAACTAAGGCATTTAGTTTTTTAAATGGGGAAACTGAGGCATGGACATCTTAAGTGACTCTTTCAGTTTCTGCATCTGAAATTGGTTCACTTTATGGCTTCTCTCTGATGGAACAGAAATCCACATGGAAGAATGGCAAAATATCAACTGAATATTACAAACAGTGCAACTTTTTTTTTTTTAAAGATTTTATTTATTTATTTGAGAGATAGAGTTACAGAGGGAGGGAGAGACAGAGAGAAGGTCTTCCTTCTGCTGGCCCACTCCCCAAATGGCTGCAGTGGCCAGAGCTGAGCCAGTCAGAAGCCAGGAGACAGAAGCTTCTTCCTGGTTACCCAAGCGGGTGCAGGGCTCAAGCACTTGGGCCATCTTCCACCGCTTTCCCAGGCTATAGCAGAGAGCTGGATTGGAAGAGGAGTGGTGGGACACAATCCAGTGCTCAGGTGTCCACATGGGACCCTGGTGCTGCAGGCGGAGGCCCCGCTCACCCCGCCACAGTGCTGGGCTCCCAGTGCTGCTTTTTTAGTAGCTGTTGCCTTCAGGGAGTTCTCAGGTGTGGATCCTTCTAATGCTTGTACATGTATTGTGTTTCCCAGATCAGTGCAGTAGTAATGATTGAAGTTTAGAAAGGCCATCATAGAGGAGAACACCACTTCTGCTGGAGGTGGTTGCTTTTGTTTTAACATTATTGTTTATATTTTAAATAATTATGAAATGCTAAAACATGTATTAATAACATTCCAGTTTGTAAGAGATGGTATCTTTAGGAGAAAGTTATAAAATTAGTTTTTGTTTTGGCTGTTTATCATTTGTCAAAGAAAAGGTGGAAAAACCTTCATTGTTTTTGATATATTACTACAAATACCCAAAGTGTGATGATGGGTTGTAGACTAGAGAGAACTGAATACATATTTGGGAAACACTAAATGTGTATTGTTGAGCTATAACCTTTGGCCTTAACTGAATTAGACATCTTCACCACTTACTCCATCTCTCTATAAAGCTCCTTATGTTTTCTGCTTGTATATAATAGGTTCCAGGTTTGATAACCATGGGGACACTGTGAAGACTGGAATCATGTGTGTTCTATCACTTTTAAGGCAGCTCTCTTTTTAATTTCACAAGACAGGCTTGAAAACCAGAAGTAACCCAACTCCAAAATTGGCAGTAAATCCTCCGACAGGGAAAAGGTGACGTACTGTGTAATAAATTCCTTTGTTGAGAAAGAGATGTTGCAATACTGGAAACTGAAGTACCAAATGTTTCCTTTTAAATTTGGAAAGGCCTTTCCTCATTATTTATCTGTCCCTGTGGACTTCTAACAGGGCATGTGTTGAAAGATTCTTCAGATGCCCATTAGCCACAATGGGAGTGAATGGCAGCATTTCAGATGACATAAATACTTCAAAATCATCAGTATCCTTAGAGATGTGTGAAGTGCCAGTGGTACTGAAGGTGAGCTTGGTGACTGCAGACCTGAGTTCTTGGGAGCAGGCTACCTAAGGATATTGAATACAACTTCACTTTTACTCTGTTTCTGGCTCATTGTGTCAGGATTGAGGGGAAAGTGGTTTATAGAAGAAATGAATGGGAGAAACATCTGGAGATTATGAGTTACATATAAAAATCCTAATCTTATTTGATGTGCTGTGGAGGAATTGTATCATAGTCGTTACCCATTGGAGCACTACACTAAAAACTGGGCACATAAGGGTCTTTAATTTTTATTTTGTAATACTGTGGCTTATACCTCCACTGTTGCTGCCACTACATGAAATGAAGATAAAAAAGATAGTAAATAAATGTCAGTCTGGAGTTGATAAATTTTCTTTTTTATCCTTATGGCAAAAGCTTTTCTGTTTGTTATTTTTGCCTTTTGGAACTAAAACATGATTTGACAATGTGATTTTTTGAGCTGTATTACTTCTATTTAGAATTTAATTATCTTAATTGGAAGGCTCCATCTTTTGCTAGAGTTGATATAGAAAAAAGTCTTAATATGTGATGAAGGTCAAATGAAATGAAGCAATCATTGCACCTGTTCTTACCTCTTACCAACTCATACATTCAAGCTAGAGGGCTGAGAAGTGTATGAAATTAAATTCCATTATCAGTGTCTCTGCCTTGCCCCTGCCCCACCCCCCTCCTTTTAAAAAGATTTGCTTATTTATTTGAAAGATTTACAAAGGGTGTGGGGGAGGGGAGAGAGATTGATTGATTGATTTTTTTCTATCCTGATTCACTCACAATGGCTAAGGCTGTGCCAGGGTTAAGACAGGAGTCTGGAACTCCATCTGGGTTTCTGACTTGGGTGACAGGGGCCCAAGCACTTGGGCTATCTTCTGCTGCATTCCCAGGCACAATAGCAGGGAGAACAGGATCCAAAGTGGAGCAGTCAGGACTTGAACCAGCACCCCAGATGGGATGTCAGCATTGCAGGCGATGGCTTAGCCTAATGCACCACAACTCAAGGTTCTGCTTTGACCTTTCTACCTTGATTAAAGAGAAGGAATTAAGAATGCAGGACTGTTATATTGAAGTCAGTAATAAACCAGTTGGAGAAAAAATAGTTATAATGAAAGGAATAAAAATCATGCATATTCTACTATCCCTGGAAAACCACAGGTTATCCTTACAAACTAAGAGAAATCTTTTTTGTTATTTGTTTTGATATTAGTAGTTTTACTTGGGGTTCATTTTGACTCTAGGTAATGGCTTAGTGCGCTTTGAAGTAATGGCATTCAGAGTTTCAAATTAAAGAATAAACTTCCTTTTAATTCAGTTTTGTCCTCTCAGTGGTGATTATAGGCTAGCTGAGAATCACTTTGTTGTAACAGAAGGAAAACAGAGAATAGGATAAGGAGAGACAGTAAAATGAGAAAATGGTTACCCTTAAGTGTCATTATTTTCATTGTTGTGCTTGTTACTTGTATATGCTCAACTTCATGCTACAAGCATGTGGCTTTGTCTCATTTTGTTGTTGTAACAACCCTATAAGGTAGTTGTTATAACATTCTCCATTTCACAGCTGAGGAGTTTGAGTCTTAAATAAAGAATCCCAATGTAATCGAGCTGGGTTCAACATGACTATAGACTAGATAATATTAACCCCCACCCTACAGGCCTTAAGAATGAGGAGTGTGTGTATGAGAGAAGAGAGAAGGGGGGAAAGAGGATTTCGGAGATGTAGAGGGAGAGGAAGAAGGAGGAGGAGAAAAGGAAAACTAATGAGTGAATGAGTTGAATAACTAAAACGGGCAAACTCTTCTAAAAGAAGACCCTTATGGTTGACCCAGAAATCTTGTATTTTTCCTTTAATAAAGATTCGGAAGCTTTCTGTAATGTAAGCCCATGTGTTTACTACAGAAATGGTAGCACTGTTGTAAACAAAGATGATGGGAAAATAAAGTTACTCTGTTAATTTTTCTCCTTTCCTTGGGGTTTTGCTGTTTCTGGATTCTAAACAAAACCACAAACAGATGTTCTAAAGATGGCCTCCCTGAAATGGTATCACGTGGCTGAGGGAGTAGTTATTCTTTACATGGATGAAAGGCACTCTTAAATATGTAAGATTCCATTTCTCAGGCAATGTAAAATACTTACTTTAACCTAATTACTGGCCCCTTTATTGAAACTAATGAAAAAGAAATTTGGCTGTTGGAACAATTAAATGTATCAAATTTCCCCCAAAAAACTCAGCTAAAATCAATGGTCTCACCCCAAATAATTTTTTTCATGTATTTGCACTAGTGATGTCTGATAAATAAATACACATGAGCTTCCTAGAAATTATATTTGAATCTATGCAAAGTGTTGAGTTAGATAAAGTAGTTAGTAGTCATCTTCTTTCAGTGTAAATTTTCTGAGCCATTTTTGTTTGCCAGCAAGAGCCCTTTATACACAGCAAGAATGCATTTGGTCCCATGTGTTCATTAATGGGTGTGTGGATAAAGAACATATGATACATACAGATAATGGAGTAGTATTCAGTTTTGCAAAAGAAAGGGTATCTGGACATATACTACAACATGAATGAGCTTTGAAGATGCTAAGTGAAGCATGTCAGTCATAAAAGAATAAATAGTGTATGGTTCTTCTTATAAGGTGTGTTCATCAACTTTTCATTATTATGGGAAAGTACCTGAGAGAAGCTAACCTTAGGAGGGTTTATTTCTGCTCATAGTTTTAGAATTTCACAGTGCAATATTGGGAGGCCCCACTGGCCTGGCACATGATGATGGGATTTTTGCTGGTAGAGTCCCGAGGAAACCAGAGCATCACGTGGCAAAAGAGAATGTATATCTGTTTGTGTCTCTTCTATAAAGCCACCACAATTTGATTGTGGGGACTCTGCCCTAAAACCTAACCTAGTCTGATCCCCTTTCAAAGACTCCATGTCTAAACAACATAATTGGATTCCCTTTTACCCCCTTAGTGACCCTAACCTAAGACTTTGGGGACCAAAGTCTTTAAGACCTGGGCTTTTGGGGGATACCCAAACTAATATCCAAACGATAGCATGAGGGTATTGCAAAAAATTCATGGAAAATGGGATTTCAACATGAGTTTATTTTGTACAAAATTTTTGAAATCTTTGAAGGTGAGGGGTCTTCAAGAAGCTCATGAAGCATTTCATGAAAATGAATGGATTTCCAAAACTTTTTGCAGCAGAATAAACTTTCATTCTATTTTCCTCATTAATCTTACAAAGTACCCTTGTGTACGAGGTGCCTAGGTACCCTAGTCAAATCCGTAGACATGGAGTAGAATGCTGGTTGCCAGAATGAGGGGAGGGAGAAATGAGGAATGTGTTTACTAGGTACAGAGTTTCCTTTTAGGAAGGTCAGAAGTTCTGGAGATGGATGGTAGTGATGGCTGTAAACAGTGTGAATTTGCTTCACACTACTGTCCTGAACACTTGAAAAATGGTTTAATGATAAAATTTATCTTATGAATGGGAAGAAAGCATGTGGGCTTAGAAAAGAGAACTCAGTTACAGTGGCTTAGATTTTTCATTTAAAATTTTATATTTAAAAAATCAGATGTAAAAAGGTACGTGGGAGGAATCTGGGGCTGATGTGCAGTTCTGGTGCATTGCTCTGTCCGTTCCTGCCTGCCTTAGCAGATAGGCCTTTGTGCTCATTTATGTCGCCTCTCAGTCACAGGAAGATTGTTGTACCCCTCAGCTGTGCAAGTGTAACGCATGGAAAGTTGGATTTGGTCAGATGTTCTAGAAACATTCAATTTAATGTTCCCTGAATATCCATATATTCCCTCATGTTACACTGATCCCTTGCAGTTGTCTGGGAACATGAAGTCGTTTCTGGCCAGAGGACTGGAGTGGAAATAATATATGTCGCTTTCACTCTAAAGCACGAAAACAGCCGTAGGTGGCTCTTGTTCCTGTTTGTGGTAGAGAGTGCAGGAGCCTCCTGCTGGCCTGTTTTGTTCCTGAGAAAGTGTGTGGAACAGATGTCCCAGGTGACCCAGGCATGGCTTATAAACATTGAAAATTGCATTTTTGTTATGTTAATTATGTTAAAATTGCATTTTTGTTATGAGATTTGACAGTTGTTTGTCTTTGCAGTCAAATATTACTATTCTGGCTGGTATTCCAGAGTGGGTTTTTACCAGATCTGATATAGGATGCCAGCATCACAAGTGATGGCTTAACTGACTGTGCCACAATGCCAGTCCCGTAAGCATAATTTTATTCAGAGACATAGAACATCTGATTGTATCTATGATACTATCAGTCATCAATGATTATTATTTATATCAGTTAATTTACAGCTATAGATATTTATATACTAAATCTGTTTTTTCTTTATTACTTTTTTTAAAAAAGATTATTTATTTGAAATTCACAGTTACACAGAGAGAGAAGGAGAAGCAGAGAGAGAGAGAGGTCTTCTATCCGCTGGTTCACTCCCTAATTGGCCACAAAGGCTAGAGCTTCTTCTGGGTCCCCAACATGGGTGCGGGGGCCCAAGGACTGGGGCCATCTTCTACTGCTCTCCTAGGCCGTAGCAGAGAGCTGGATCAGAAGTGGAGCAGCTGTGACCCGAACCAGTGCCCATATGGAATGCCGGCACTCAGGTGGTGGTTTACCTGCTATGCCACAGCGCTGATCCCTTTCTTTATTACTTGAGATACTTCCATAGAGAAAAAATTCCCTTTATAGACTCTGGTTACCTTGCTATGCAGTTCGTCTTAGGACAGAGTGCTTGATTGTTTTCCTTCATTTCTCATTTTTCAGAATAGTTAAATGGTTTGTAGCATCCTCCAAAGGCGATCAGTGCTTTAAGTTATGAATTTGTGTTTCAGTCCATTCATTTGTCATTCTTAGCAAAGCTGAATAAGTGTTTACTTTTTAAGTTCTTTTACAATTTAGTATTTACCACATTTCCTTTAGGCTTATTGAAGTTCTTATTCTGTGAATAATTCACATTTTCTGCTAAGATCTGAGAATATAAGCATACTCAGATGTAAGTAAGGCTTAAAAGAGGATGTAATGAAGTGCTTATTTCTGATATCTGAGTAAAGGTTGGAACTATTTACCTTTGAATCACACTTCAGCTCTGTGGCAGCATATTCTAAGAAGTCTTGGAATTTGGTGGGGAACACTACTTGAAATTTGGTGGTGATTGGAACCTGCAGAAGAACAAGCATTTGATATCATGTCTCTCAGATTAAAAGCTGTATCTGTCAATAATATTACTCATTTAAAAAGTTTCTTGGTAAAAATCAGTCACTAAAAAACTGTGTATTTCTGTTTTACAACAGAGGAGGAAGTTCCCCTAATACACATGTATTTTTGTTGACTTCTTACCTTTTAGCTGTTTCACTTGACACATGCATATGTGACTTTCTGAAGATTCATTTAACTTAAAATATGCCAGTTTCTCAACAATTGTTATCACCCTTAAGTATAAAATCTCACTGTTCAACATCAGTTTTGTGTACAAAGGGATTTAAAAATTGTACAGTTTCATGAGTTAAGAAGAGTGTCTTATGTAGTGTCAAACATGTCTTCTATTAGCTTTATTTTTCCTTTCTCTGATTATAAAAATAATGTTGGAAAAATTAGCAAAATTACGATTGCCATAATCCTGCTCACAAAGTTATATTTGAAAAGTATTAAGAAAGTAGAATTGAAACATAAGCTAAATTTTTTTGAAATTCATGAGGACCTCTCCTCCTTGTATTAATTACATATGTCATTCTTTCTCTAAATGGATCTGTTCACCAAGAGATGTTTCGATCTTGGAGAATGTTCAAATTTAAAGTTTACCAAAAAATACAGAGAAGTTATTTCTAGTCAAATATCAGATGATTTTTCAAATCTTTTGCACTTTTATGAACTATTTGTATCTTCAGCAACAAGTGTATATTTTATATGCATGTATAATAAACACGTGTGCTTTTCTGTATGTTTGCATGTGTATATATAGGGAGAGTGAAAAAAGGAGGGAGGGTAAGAATATATGAAGAGAACATTGCTGAAATGAAAGGCATCAATATGGTTTATAAATATTATATATGTTATAAATATTATTAAGAATAGTTCTTAGAGAGATTTGTTGCTAGTGCCTAATGCTGTCACATTGCATACCAACTGAATAAAGAATTATGTGTAATATGTCAGTTTGTATTCCTTTTAGTTTCCTGGGTTTAAAAATTTGTAGCCATTATTTAGAAGTTTGATTTAACAATCTTAGTCCATATTTCTTTTATTTATTTGAAGATTATTTATTTATTTATTTATTTGAAGATTTTTTTATTTATTTGAGAGACAGAAAGAGATCAATTTTTCATCCCCTGGTTCACTCCCCAAATGTCTGCAACAGCAAGGCTTGGGCTAGGCCCAAGTTAGGAGCTGGGAAATTAATCTGCCTCTCCCATGTAGGTGACTTGAGACTCAGCTACTAGAAGCATTATCTGCTGCTGCTCCCAGGATTCTCATTAATGGGAAGCTAGTATCACCAGTGGAGTCAGGATTCTAACCTGGGCACAGAAAGTGGAATGTGGGTGTCCTGAGCTGCAGCTTAACTGCTACCCCAAATATTGCCCCCACGTTTCTTTTTGATTACTAGGAACCTTCCCTTCTCATTTACATTTGTGTGTCTGTGTATGAGTGTATGTGTATGCAGATGAATGATTTGGAAAAATGTTACTTTGTCCCTGGTCCTGTTGAGGAATCTGAGTGTATCCTTGAGATACTCTTTATTTTAGTGGGATTTTTTTTTTTTTGAGGATAGAATTGAGGCATCTTGAACTGAGTCTCTTTGAATGATTAGATTAATTTATAGGCTTTATCTATCATATGAATTAATGGAGGACTTGATTTTCTAATAAACGAACATAGCACTTTCGGCAAGAATTATTTTTAGTGGAAAACTTTTAAATGAAAAAATATTTGTGGAGATCTTGTGTATCTACTGTTCTTGTTTGGGAAAAAGGACACTGACATTCTAATTAATGGAATTTGTTTTATATGGAAGATGCATGTCAGTCATTTATTTGTTTTTAAAGATTTACTTATTTGAAAGCAGAGCAATAGAAAGAGAGGGAGGAGAGACAGAGAAAGGTCTTCCACGCACTGCTTCACTCCTCAAATGGCTACATCAGCCAGCTCTTGGTGGGGCTCAGTCAGGAGCCTGGAACTCTATCAGGGTCTCCTGTGTGGGTGCAGGGACCCAAGCACTTGGGCCATCTTCTGCTTTTCCAGACACATTATCGGGGAACTGGATTGAAAGCAGAGCAGCTGGTGCTTGAACCAGTGCCTTACTATTAGACACTGGCATCATAAATGGTGGCTTGGCCTGCTGTGCCACAGCACCAGACCCATAAAAGATGTGTTTCAAGGCTGATTTACTATTTTTTTTTAAAGTCTTATTCTTCCAATATTTGTAAGAGTAGGCTTTAAAAATTTGGTTATTTCTAAGAAAAACAAAGTTTTTTTTCTGGAAATATTTTATTAGAACTCATCAACTGATAAATTAAATAGCCTTTGTCCTACTTTTACAGTTACTTTCTACTTTTAAAAGTTATAAAGCTTAATGGTATAGGAAGTAGCTCTCTACCTCTATTCCTACCATTACCTGGTGTATTTGAATGGTTCAAGTTCATTTCAGGATTAAAATGTACTATTTCTTTAGAACTAGAGAGAGTCTTTACCCTGAAAGCTTTATAAATTACAGTAAGACAGTGAGAAAGGCGTTATTTTGTTAAGACCACTATATAACTGTTGATTGTGATGACAATACACTGAAAAGTAGGGAGGGTAAGGGGTCTGTGGTAAGATTCCAGCTGCCCTGTCTGCCTAGATTTCTTCTTTACACACACTCTTTTTTTTTTTAAATGGGCCTGCGCTGTGGCTCAATGGGTTACAGCCCTGGCCTGAAGCGCCAGGATTGCATATGGGTGCCGGTTCTAGTCCTGGCTGCTCCTCTTCCCATCCGGCTCTCTGCTGTGGCCTGGGAAAGCAGTAGAAGACGGCCCAAATCCCTGGGCCCCAGAACCCATGTTGGAGACCCGGAAGAAGCTCTTGGCTCCTGGCTTCGGATCCATGCAGCCCCAGCTGTTGGAGCCATGTGGGGAGTGAACCAGCAGATGGAAGACCTCTCTCTGTCTCTACCTCTCATTGTAACTCTGTCGTTCAAATAAATAAAATAAATCTTAAAAAAAAAAAATAACAGTTACACAGAGAGAAGGAGTGTCAGAGACAGAGTCAGAGTTATAGATAGAGAGAAGGAGAGGCAGTGAGACAGAGAGATCTTCCATCCACTGGTTCACTCTGCAGTTAGCTGCAATGGCTGGAGCTGCACCTATCCAAAGCCAGGAGCCAGGAGCTTCTCCCAGGTCTCCCACACAGGTGCAGGGACCCAAGGACTTGGGCCATCTTCTACTGCTGTCTCAGGCCATAACAGAGAGCTGGATTGGAAGTGGAACAGCCGGGACTGGAACTGGTGCCCATATGGAATGCCGGCACTGCACGTGATGGCTTTACCCGCTATGCCACAGCGCCGGCCCCCTTCCTTACACTCTTGTGTGTGGGTGCAAGAAGGAAAATGGCTCATGGCCATAAATAGTCATTTACTGATGGGACACTAAAGCCAACTGAAAGGAAACAAATTGAGCAACTGTAAACAGGGTCTTCTGTGTTTACCTAACAGTGGGAGGAATTCTGCTTGGAGAATCTGAATAGCTGTGTTATATAAATTATTCCTAGAAGAAAAGGGTTTTACTCTTATTTTTATTTCTTTTTAGTATTAGACAGTCATGTGTATCTTTAGTTTCTCGTTACTAATTCTCATTACTAAATCTACCAGCTTGTTCATAGAAGTCATTTCATTCCTCACAGACTTGGTCTCCAGTATAAGTACTTCTTAACTGATATACTGGGGAGTAATTTTTATGTGAGTCAGACAAGCAGGGTGTTCAGTACTGCTTTTCCTCAATCATTCTTGATTTCCTTGGACTTCTAGGATGTGGAGAGCATCTCGTGCGCACCATACTGGCTAGAGAATGTTCACATGCTTTACAAGCTGAGGATGCTCACCAAGCTCTGTTGGAGACTATGCAAAACAAGTTTATCAGTAAGTATGACATGAAAACAATTGCATCCTTCTGCATCTAGATTGTTTCATTGAGCTATAAGTGCTGAGTCAGGTACACTGTATATATTTGTATATGTGTGTATATATTTCTACACACACACAGATATATTTATATTTTACATATATAAATATATATATTTATTATATAAAAAATATATATATATTTAGCTCTAGGACCCAGCATAGACCTAGACCCTTAGTAAATATTGGTCATGAAAAAAAATTTCCCAGTATGAAACCTGCTGAACTCCAATGCCCAAGTGATGAGACTTAGTCCAGGATTACAGTGATATATACTAGAATAAAATTCCTACAAAACTAAAATTCAAGTAGCAATTTGCTGTAAAATTTTTATAATACAATTTGATTCATTCTTTAAAGTCAGTGCTACATTCCTGTATCCGGTACTGCCATGTGCACTTGCATAGGACTGAATTGAAATCCCTCTTGGATACCATTTGCCCAGCTGTATAACCTGATGTGAAACTACATCTGCCTGGAGGAGTGCTTTTTTCTAATCTGTAGAAAGGTTTTATTTGGCTTAGCAATGGCCCTATACGTAGCTATTACTTTGAGTTAAAGCCATTTGATTTAGTCTGGTTTCCCCATCATTTAACATTTAGCGTACTACTATGAAAGGCATGTGAAATTTTTCAGAAACATAAAACATAGCTAAAAAGAGGTTAGGGTAATAAATTATGAACACATAAGCTAGTGAGAAAGAACACCACGGGATTAAGCTGCAGCAAGGGGAATGTCCCCCACTTAAAGAATTAAAATGGGATAACGAGGTACTAAATATGTGGTGAGGACATAACTCCCACAGTACAGGAAGAGTCACCCCCACAAAGGGCTCATGGACAAAGGGCTCTTATAACTGGCCCCAGAATCTCTGGGATAAGTGAGAAAGAGAACAGAGGAGCACAAACAGAGACATGGCAATGGAATTAGAATCTATCTTTAGGATTGTGGTAGGATCCTGGTGAACAACCAGTGTGACTCAGTTTCCCTAACATCTGGTGAGAAGTTCAACCTCTGGGATTATATTTACTTTTCCAAAATGGCAGGTCCTAGTCCCTTTAAGCAAATGACAAGCCAGGTGAGGCAAAGATTGTTCCTTAATTAGTATGTTTTATGTGTACATAAAAGCAGAATATTCGGAAATAAGATCACTGTATGAAATGATAGGTAAGAGAAAATTACTTGAGCACTGAGAGCTGGAAATAAGCTTGCACTGTATATCTCTGGGGGAAATTGCCCAGGAAAACCTACCCCTTCAAGGAGACTCTTCAGTTTCAGACTGCTGTCAGGCTATCGGCATTGAAGTAAAGGGCTCTTCGTTCTACCAGATGCCTTTTCAGAGTGAATTCTTGCAGAGCGGAGTCATGGCAAGTTTTCTCTCAGATGACAAGTTGAAGGCACTGGTAGTTATTGCCAATTTCCTTAGCTTCTAGATGTTAACCTTGGAGGGAAAATTCTGGACAAAGTTACCATAGTTGCACATCAGAACACAGTTGTCAGTGTGGCGTGTCACTTGACCATTGTGAAATAATGGACCTCCTTGCTACCAGTTAGCTGATTGGCCTGATTGTAACCTCTATTGCAAGAAAAAGTTCAAAATGGAGTTAGGGCTGTCAGAGCATAGTCACATTCATCATAATTAAAATACCAATTTACTTAGATTCAAGAATCAAAACATGGCAAAGAACATATTCACATCATAAGGATTCCTTCAAACTATTGATTTTGCTAAAATTTAGCCATCACCTACTCAAAGCACATTTAATCCTCAAGCTGTTTGTACTTATAATTGTAAAAAGTCCACTTAGAAGCTCAAAGGATAAAACTGAATTCAACTAGATGAGTATGTAACTGATGGCCTAAATGGAAGGTTCCTGGTATAGGGTAAAATGTGGATTACTTTCTCAGAAAGTAAGCATTGTTGTTCAGACTTTTTTTTTTTTTTTAAGATTTATTGATTTATTTGAAAGGCAGAGTTACAGAGAGGAAGAGGCAGAGAGAGAGAGAGAGATCTTGCATTAGCTGGTTCACTCCCCAGATGGCTGCAATGGCTGGAGCTGAGCCGATCTAAAGCCAGTATCCAGGAGCTTCCTCCGGGCCTCCCACCCAGGAGCAGGGGCCCAAGGATGTGGGCCATCTTCCACTGCTTTCCCAGGCCACAGCAGAGAACTGGGTTGGAAGTGGAGCAGCCAGGACTTGAACTAGCACCACATGGGATGTTGGCCCTGTAGGTGGTGGCCCCACCCCTACATCACAGTGCCAGCCCCTGTTCAGGCTTTTAATAAGGTATTATACCCTATCAGGAAAATAAAAGTTTTGGCCATAGAGAGAAAAAAAAAAAGCAGATGATGGGCAGGAAAGAATTGGATTTGTTTATCTGAATGAAGAATAGATGAAGGAATTTTATTCAGGTGCTTTTTCACAGTTATTTGGACTGAGGTTGTGAAGATATGAATTATAGTGTTAGCTGTGTGTATACTTATAAGAACTGCTCAAATGACAAAGTATGTGCTGAGGAATGAGTAATAAACAAGTTGTAAACAAGACATTGCAGTCTGCCTCCAGTGACTTTTCAGAAAAAGATTGACTACCTTTATGTTACTGAGATCAGAATCAGACTTAAGTCTTACCTTTCTTTTTAACAGTTACCATTATTGAATGTTCTTTGTAAGGAAAACCAAATTCTGACATTAGTGGCGTATGTGCTTTATCTAATTTGCTATGAGTTGTACAGATTTATATAGTAGATGCATTTCTAGAACATTAAAAGGAAAGAGTAGAGTTGAAAACTGGACATTTAAGGAAACTTCCTAGAAACCCTGTGATGAGCGTGTAATTATCACATATGGTAACTTCCTGCTTGCTGAGAATGACCTGATGTACTTTACTGAATCTACAACCACAGGTTCACTGGCCAGTTCTGCTTTTCCACATTTGTGTCCCTTCTAAGGCGCTCCTGTCACTCTTCTGTTCTGTTGCTCTACTGTACCCTCATTCTGTATAGCTGTTCCAAATTGCTTATAGAGTTGAACTGAAGTATTTCATTTTTGCCCATTAGCTAATGCATATTAAATCCTGTCTTAAAAATTCCCGACTCTCAGAAAGGAACAAGGAACTTGAGAGCTTGCTTAATTAATTCTCTTATTTAATAGTTGAAGAAAGTTATTTTAAGTTCCATATCCTGGGAGTCGGGACAGCCTCCTTCTACTCTCAAATGTGTTCGATTTACTGGGTGTAGAAAGTTACCTAAGCAGTTTTGTTTTAAGAAAGTGATAACAATCCTGTTGATTTCTTCTCTGATTTTAATTATTTCTCTTCTCCTACAAGCTTTGGGTCTGGTTTGCTGCAGATTTTCTAGATCCTTGAGATGAGTTGAAAGCTTATCTATCTGGTGCCTTTCCAATTTCTTGATGTAGGCACCTATTGATATAAACTTTCCTCTTAACACTGCTTTTGCTGTATCCCATAGGTTTTGGTATGTTGTGCTGTTATCCTCATTTACTTCCAGAAAATTTTTGATTTCTCTTTTAATTTCTTCTATGACCCATTGTTCATTCAGGAGCATGTTGTTCAATCTCTATGTGTTTCCATATGCTCTAGGGATTCCTGAGTTGCTGATTTCCAACTTCATTCCTTTATGATCTGAGAAGCTGCATGGTATGATTCTAATTCTTTTGAATTTGGTGAGACTTGCTTTATGGCCTAGTATGTGGTCAATCCTAGAGAAGGTTCCATGTACTGCTGAGAAGAATGTAAATGCTTTCTGTGTAGGATGAAAAATTCTGTAGATATCGGTTAGGTCCATTTGGGCTATAGTGTCATTTAAATCTACTGTCTCCTTGTTGATCTTCTGTCCTGTTGATCTGTCTATCTCTGAGAGTGGAGTATTGAAGTCCCCCAGTACTATTGTATTGGGGTCTAAGTCTCCCTTTAAGTCCCTTAACAAGTCTTTTAAATAAACCGGTGTAAATGGTTGAGCTCAAGTCCTATTTGAATTACTTTGGCTAAGTTCCTTTCTGGCAGTGATTGAGGAAAACTCCAACTACTAGCTTGGTTTTATGGAAATTAAGGTATTCCTCCTTTTTTACTTTTGAAAACTATGACATTCCTTTTTTTCTTTCAAAATAATTGGTATACATGATATATCTAAAGAGTTTCATTGCAGTATATGTATAGAAACCTTTTGTATAAGTGAAATACCTCCTTTTCATTCATCTGAGTCCTGTTTCTCTTGCCAAAAGAACCAGTGCTCACAGTTTTGTATGCACCATTATAGTCAGTCTGTCTGTCTATCTATCTCTATCATCATTTTAAATAATTATGGAGAAGAGATTTCTGTTATGTTTTTCAGCATATTTTTTCACTTAATATATCTTGATACTCTTGGTAATATGTAAATATGCTGTGATTCCATAATTTATTTATTCCCCTACTGAAAGAGATGACAAGATGTCACTTGTCTGTAGTTTTTTCTGTATCATTTTACAAGGTATGAATGCTTGTTCCTTCACACTATTATTAAGCATTTTGTGAGATTCCATTTTTTCTGCTTTTTTAGTGTATCAGTGATAATTGCCTTAGTGTTTGGAATCTACATTATGACAATCTGAGTTTTAATAACACTGTACCACTTCACAAGCTTATAGTAACAAATTATTTTTTATTCTTCTATCTGATCCTTTGAAACATTCATTTCACTTATACATAAGTGTACATAAGTGAATGTTGTTAATTATTATTTTCAATGAATTTTATGTGTTAGATCAATTAAAAATAAGAAAAATAAAAATTTTGGTTTACTTTCACTTTTTCCTTTTTTAATTCTCTTCCTCTCTCTATGAAGTTTTGAGTTTCTGGCCTATATACATTTTTTTGTTTTTGTTTTTGAAGAACTTCTTTTAACTTTTCTTGCAAGGCAGGCCTACTGGCAACAAATTTCCTCAATTTTTGTTTGTCTGACAGTCTTTATTTCTCCTTCACTTTTGAAGTTCACAGAGTACAGAATTCTAGATTGATATATTTTTTCTCAACACTTTAAATATGTCACTATTCTTGCTTGATTTGGACTTCTAAGGAGAAGTCAGATGTAATTCTTAACTTTGCTCCTCTGTAGGTAAGGTGGTTCCCCTCCTTTGACTTTTTTTCAATAATTTGTCTTCACCTTTTATTTTATGCAGT
The DNA here is from genome assembly GCA_949820135.1 of Sylvilagus floridanus. NCBI lineage: Eukaryota > Metazoa > Chordata > Mammalia > Lagomorpha > Leporidae > Sylvilagus > Sylvilagus floridanus. Next base: position 92,634,725 of record OX463231.1, read on the forward strand.
TGATTATTATACACAGAGGCATAGTTTTTGGAATTTATTCTGCCTGGTGGTCTCTGGTTTGGTGTTTGATATTAATTTGGAGAAATTCTCAGTCATAATTGCCTTAAATATTTCTTCTTTTTCTTTTTTCTCCTTCTGAAGTTATTATTATATATAGATTGCACCTTTTGTATTTATTCTATGGTTCTTGGATGTTCTGTTTTTTCTTTTTCGATCTCTTTTCTCTTTGCTTTTCCATTTTAGAAGGAAGTTTTCTCCTACTGAGATAGCTTCCAAGTCAGAGGCTCTTTCCTCAGTTGTCTCCTGTTTAATAGTAAGCTCATTGAAGGCATTCTTCATTTTTGTTAACAGTATCTAGATTTCTAGAGTTTATTTTTAGCTCTTTTTTAGAATTTTCCATTTCTTTTTTCCTACATTACTCATTTGTTCTTGGAATTGTCTACTTTTTTTCTTTAATGTCCTTAGCACATTAATCATAGTTATTTAAAATGTTGATCTGGCGAGTATCCTCTTTGTCACATCTGAGTCTGGTTCTGATGCTTACCCTGTCTTTTCAAACTGTGTCTTTTGCTCTTTACTATGCCTTGTAATTTTAAAGCCATTCATTTTGTACTGGGTGAAAGGAAGTCCTGTAAATAGGCCTTTAGTGTGGAGGAGGGGAATAATTTTAGTCCTGTGATTAGGTGTAAGTCTGTTAGTGATCCCGTGCCCTGGATGGTGAACTTCACAGGTGCCTCTCAGCTTTTGCAGCCTCCTCCCTCCTTGGGTAGAACAGTGTGGCAAAGGGCCTGGAGTTGTCCATTTCCCTCCCCCAGGTTGGTGAGGCTCTGATAAAATGCCAACAGGCTAGGCTCTCCTAAGGGCTGGCCTCCTTGAGAACAGAGCACTCTGTCACATTCATATTTCAAAATGATTCTTTTTCTCCTTCCACTGTGGGATACAGGAAGGAAGTTTTCTGATTTTCACTGAGAGAACCTGGTCTAACTCTTGAAGGTAAAACTCAAAAAAAGTTTAGATATCCCCCCATGACTGGTGGCCCCTGGAGTTTCTAACTGAGACTGCCACACTAAGCTTCCAGTAATTTATCAATTACAGTTTAGGTTTTCCTATCCTGGTACTGGTTCCCAGCGAGGTTTCTGCTTTGAGAAGTTGTGACTTTCTATACTTGTAGGAGCAGTAGTCCTGTGACTTTGGCTGAAAAATCTGAAAAAGGTCTCTGATTTTTACATTTGCTGTCCACCTCCTACCCAGCTCGCTGCTAGGACAGAGTGCTGATTTCTAAGTTATGCCACAGTGGAGACAGGTCTTTTTCAGACCCTCTTCCAGTGGCTGTTACCAAATTCTTAAAAATATGTGAAATTGTGGGAAAATGTTTTCTAGTTTTGTCTTTTTCTGATTTTTGAATAAGGTTGAGAAATTTCACATAAGATTTGGCCTTTTTCATTTTTTGTGAATCATCTTCTCACAACTTTTGCCCAATTTTCTGTTGTACTGTTTTGTGATTTTCTTTTACTTCACATTTAACATTTATTAAGGGTAAAATTACCTTCAGTGAAAAATTCCAAAACGGCATTGCGGTAATCATCTGTATGGAATTGAAAAATTGATGTGTTTAGTATGTAAGACTTTCTTCCAATAAGGGAATTTTGAAAAACTAATTTTACACTATGGTTTAATTAATCTTATTTTTATGTATTTTCCAATAGTAGTGACTTATTAAAATGATTCTTTCCATCTTTATTTTTGCAATTTTAAATAAACTCTGAAGTTATCTTACATATATGGTTTATTTAAATGTTTTGATATACAAGACTTTAGTGTAACAGAATGGAGTAAAATGCAAAGACATTTTAGATGGAAATGTTTCTGTTTCCACTTGCATTATTGTTATGCCAAGATCTGGAGCTTTGGTTTGACTTAATATTAGAAACATTAAAGAGAATAATCAATTCATGAATTAAAAAAGCCCCACTGTTCAAACATGCAAAACTCATGAAAATGGGTACTGTAAAAATAGTGCCTTGCTAATACTTCATGTTAACCAACCGACTATATACTGAATGCTTAGTTAAGTGGGAAAAGAAAGAGATTTCTTTTTTTCTTTTTCAGTTGTTTTTCTAAAATGAAAATGTAACAACACAAAAGCTCTTCAAATGTTTTAGATGTGTTTTTTCCTGTTCATGATTATTTTTGAGTGTACTTGGTTTCATGAATTACTCCTTTTTATGCAAATTTCGGCTCCACGTGTGGCAGTTTTGAACTTCAGGGTAGCATTACATTAGGCTTCCTGCATTCTACTGGACAAGTAATATTTAATTGGTTTCTGCTTACTACTAAATATGCTTGGTTGAATGTTATCTGTGTTAATCACTTTTCCCTTTTCTTTGAATTATGTCATTACTATTATCAATCTATAGTCTGTGTCACTATTGTTGAAAAAATTCTATATGGGGTACAGTATTACTATGATAAAAACATGCAGTTTTGTTCTATATTGTATTTAACTTTTTTCAAAGGTGTTCTATGCTATTATTGGCATCAGATATTCACTGTCAAATACGGACTACTATCAACAATTGACATTGAAGGGAGTCCTGTCTTGTGATTTTTCTACCAAGTAGAAAAGTTACGCTTAACCAATGTTTTCTTTTTATGTTTTTTTTTTTTTCTTTTCTTTTTTGTTTTTTATAAGGCCTGGCCACATTGGTGGTCCTGTCTTTTCTCTTTTAAACATTATTAATTCTGAAAGTTGGAGTTTCAGAGAGGCAGAGACACAGAGAGATCTTCCATCTGCTGTTTCACTTCCCAGATAGCTGCAATGGCCATGGCTGGTCCAGGCTGTAGCCAGGAGCCAGGAGTTTCTTCCAGGGCTCCCACATAGATGGCAGGGACACAAACACTGGCACCATCTTCCACTGCTTTTCCCAGGCCAGGGAAGTAGATCAAAAGTGGAGCAGCTGGGACACAAACTGGCACCCATACTGGATGCCAGCATTGCAGGCATTACCTGCTATCCCTAAGTATTTTCTTTTAATCATCAAATTCTTAGCCAAAACCCTACTAATTCATGAATGTTCACACTACAGGAAGATGAAAAGTACATTGTCATTACACATTTTTACCACTCTATCTGAGATCATCAACAGTGTTTCATGAATTTGTTTATAATTTAGAAAGACTCTAAAAATATAATATTCTCTTTTCCAGTACATTTTTTACAAAACTTTTTCTCATATTCCGTATACACATTTCTCTTTTTCAGACGCTAAAATCTTTTTTCTTTGCAACTATCTGGAACTTGACAGACTCTTAAGAGAAGTTACTCATTTTATCGTTCAGAAAATGACAGATATTTCTCCTTCAGTATTACAAACACTGACATTTAGCTTGTTATACTCATGTAAAAATGCAAAACAACAAAAATAATAGATTAGGCAATTGCTAAGGCATTATTTATCACTAATTCTTGAGCTATAGGCTCTTTTACTTTTAGAATATTATTTATCATTTTATTTCAACAAATACTTATTAAGAACCATGGATGTATAAGGTACTTGCTGGCTGTTGTGAGAAATTCACCTTTAAATAAACTATAAGATGGGGGTGGTCATTGCTGATTTCATTTTCTTTAGAAACTTACTGAAGAATGGAATGGTTGGATCAGTTTTCAGATTTCTGAGGAATTGCCATACTGTCTTCCATAATGGCTAGACTAGTTTTCATTCCCACCAACAGTGTATTAGGGTAACTTTTTCTCCACATCCTTGCCAGCATTTGCTGTTTTTTGATTTTTAGATGATAGCCATTCTAATTAGGGTTGAGATAAAACCTCATTGTGGTTTTGATTTGCATTTACCTGATAGCTAGTAATCCTGAGCATCTTTTCACGTATCAATTGGCCATTTGTATTTCATACTTTGAAAAATGCCTGCTCATACCCTTGGCCCACTTCTTAACTGGATTACTTGTTTTGTTTTTGTTGAGTTTCTTCTTATTAGTATTCTTACTAAATTATGTTATATATATTCTCTTTATGTTTTGTGAAAACCTTCATCGTTGAATTCTTAGTATAATAAAGAAAGCAAGCCAGGGAAGGGTGGCCATTTGGCATAGAGGTCAAGCTGCTGTTCAGGTGTCCACATCTTTTTTTTATTTTTTTTTAAGATTTATTTATCTATTTGAAAGTCAGAGTTACAGAGAGAGAGAGAGAGAGAGAGAGAGAGAGAGAGAGACAGAGAGAACGAAAGGTCTTCCATCCACTGGTTCACTGCCCAATTGGCCACAATGGCCGGAGCTGTGCGGATCAGAAGCCAGGAGCCAGCACCTTCCTCCAGGTCTCCCTTGTGGGTACAGGGGCTCAAGGACTTGGGCCATCTTCCATTGCTTTCCCAGGCTATAGCAGACAGCTGGATCAGAAGTGTAGCAGCCGGACTTGAACCGGCGCCACAGCACCAGCCCCGCCCACATCTTAAATGAGTGCCTGGGCTTGAGTTCTAACTGCCCGCTCCATTTCAAGCTTCTTGATAATGTGTTTTCTGAGAAGCAGCAAGTGCTGGCTGAAGTACTGGAGTCTCTACCACCATAAGTGAAACTGGGATTGAGTTCTTGGCTTTTTGTTTATGCTTGTCCCAGCCATGACTGTTTCAGACATTTGGGTAGGTATCCAGCAAATGAGAGATCGTTCTTTGTTTCTCTCTAACTTTCAAATAAGTACTTTTGTAAGAGAGAAAGAAAGGCAGAGGAGTTCAAAAGATGTATAGGAAGGTGTCATGTCTGCTACATCACGGAATGTGTCTTAAATGAGGTAACTTCAGGAGAGAAAATCTTGGGTTTGTTTCACAAGCAGAAAGTGATCTAGTTTATTGATGAATTAGGCAGAGTATATTCAAGAGAATGGTATTACTACAAGTAGGCAAATAAATAAATAAATAAATAACACGCAGTTGTACTTAATGTGGTAGGCAGCCACCTAGGCTTTTTTTTTTTTTTTTTTTCCCCAAAGCTTTTATAATTATTTGAAAGAGTTACAGAGAGGCAGAGGCAGAGAGTGAGGTTTTCCATCTTCTGGTTCACTCCCCACATGGCCACAACTGATGAAGCTGTGCCGATCTGAAGCCAGGAGCCAGGAGCTTCTTCTTCCAGGTCTCCCATGTGGGTACAAGGGCCCAAGGACTTGGGTCATATTCTCCTGCTTTTCCAGGCCATAGCAGAGAGCCAGATTGGAAGTGCAGCAGCCGGGACTCAAACCAGTGTCCATATGGGATGCCAGCACTGCTGATGGCGGCTTCACCCTTTACGCCACAGTACTGGACCTGCCACCTAGGCTTTTGGCAATAGGGCTGTATATTAAGGTATGGGATGGAGTAGAGGAAAGAGACCTTGGAGATGAGGTACTAATTTGTAGGCCATGACAACAATTAGAGAAGCAGACTGGGTTGGTCAGAAAGGAGGGTCGTGTAGTAATAACTCTCAAAGAGAGAATCTCAAGGGTTTGATGACTGAATGGACAGATATGGTGGGAAAGGCTAGAGTTTGATTTTGAAGGACATGGAATTACATGTCAATAAGAAATTTTAAGAATGACATATATAAAATGTTGGTTGTGTAGAGAGAATGAGATTGGGTTTGATCATATTGGTATAAAGGTGTTTTTAGCAACAGCAGTTAATTACTTGTGTGGGCTAGAATTTGAGAGGGGAGTTGGGACTTTAGAATTGTCCTTGTAAATTTTTATTTATTATTTTATTTTTAAAAAATATTTATTTATTTGAAAGGCAGTTACAGAGAGGCAGAGGGAAAGTGAGATCTTTCATCTGCTGGTTCACTCCTCAAGTGGCCACTACTGTCAGAACTGGGCCTATCCAAAGCCAGGAGACAGGAGCTTCTTCCAAGTCTCCCACATGGGAGCAAGGATCCAAGTACTCAGCCCATCTTCCACTGCTATCCTAGGCCATAGCAGACAGCTGGAGCAGCCCAGACTTGAACTGGTGCCCATATGGGTTGCCAGCACTGCAGGCAGCAGCTTTACTCGCCACCCTACAGTGCCAGCCCCTAATTTGTTGTTATTTTTTGTGTAATGGATGAGCCAGCTTTGAAACCAGGTCTGCTCACATGTCATTTCCTTAAAGAGCTCTTTCCTAACCACCTGCTGTGGTTTTCCCTCCCAAGGTTCATGTGTTGGAAGCTTGGTCTCCAGTGTGGCAGACCGGAGGTGTTGGAATCTTTATGAGGTCGGGCTGAGTGTGAGGTGATTGGGTCTTCGAGGAACATCACCCTCAGAAGGATTATTGCTGGTCTTGTTGAGCAGAGTAAGTTAGTTCTTGTGAGAATGAGTTGTTATGAAAAGAGCCAGGCTGGTCCCTCACCACTGTCTGGCTTCCTGTCTTGCTAAGTGATCACTTTTGCATATACTCTCACCATTGTAATGCCATCTGACAGGACACCTTTTTTTTTTTTTTTTTTTTTTTTTAAGATTTATTTTATGTATTTGAAAGACAGAGTTACAGAGAGAAGTAGAGACAGAGAGAGAGGTCTTCCATATGCCGGTTCACTCCCCTAGATGGCCCCAATGGCCGGAGCTTTGCCGATCCGAAGCCAGGAGCCAGGAGCTTCCTCCAGGTCTCCCACGTGGGTGCAGGGGCCCAAGGACTTGGGCCATCTTCTACTGCTTTTGATAGGATACTTTTTCTAGAGGCCAAACTTATGGGGCTTGGGCTTCCTGCCTGCAAAACTGTGAACTAAATTTCTTTATAACATGTGTAGTCTAAGGTACTTTGTTTTAGTAAAAGAAAATGGGTTAATACACTACCCACCCTAAAACTTTGCTCTTCATACCTTCCTCCTGTGGCTTATCTTTCTTCTTAGCCTTTTTTGACTTCTTGTATTTTTAGTTTATTATTGTGTATCTTTGTTCAGCAGAGAAAACTCTATGAGAGCACAGACTTTGTTATTTTTCCCCTTGTTTTAACACTAGAGCTAGAATATTGTTTAAAAAATAGAAATATTTTTGGAGCAAATGAATGACAATAAAGAGGAAGGTGCAAACTTCAGCAAAGAGTATCCTGTGAAACAGAAAAGGGAGGAAAAAAGCATAGAAGAGGACTCTGTGATCTGGAAACCTGAGATAGAAAAATTGCCACGTGTTTAGAGATGTAAGTGAGTATGGAGAAAAGACTTTTTGGTTTCAGCATTAGAAGGTTATGAATCAACTTTTAAGTGTGTACAAGACTCCAGTGGGCAGGTGGGAGAGAAAGAGGATAAGAAATGATGAAGGTATTTTGAGCCAAGATCTTTGTTGACAAATTAGTTGGCTTAGACTTCAATAGATGACTGAAATAAGTTTGCTTCTAAGCTAAGTGCTAATATTACATAAGTTATTGAAGAATAATACTTTGCTTTTCATTTTTTTTTTTACTTTGGAGGATATCTCATAGAGGGTCATAAAGTTGTAAGATAAATCATATTTTTTCTTACCTTGTGACAGATAACACATATGTAGAATTCCAGACTATTTTGCGTGTATAGAAGATTTAGAAATCAGAATGCTTTTAAGTGAGTGGGTGGAATGGGAACAAAAGGAAAAAGATGACAAGTCATCTGAGAAAGGATGACAGTCATTTTAGAAATGAATGTGTTTTTCTAAGGGCTTTTAAGAGTGTTCCTTAGAAAGCTTATGCAGAATTGAATGCCTTTTACTTTTTTCTCTTCCTGGGAGTTGTTACGGTGAGTTCAGAAATAATTCCTAGAAAGGCTTCTTTTTTTAAAACTGAGATTTAAGAAATACCCTTTTTTGAAACAAGATTTGGGAAGAATGTGTAGGAAAAGCAACATAGATTGAAGAATTGAAAGAGTGATTAGATAGATAATGCTCAGAGAATTGAAAGTGATAGAAATTTGAGACTTTTCCTTCTGTAAGAATGCTTCTTTATAATTATGTCCCCTCTTTTCAATCAATCTTGAGCTTAACTGCTTGTAACTAACAATCTTTTCTCCACGTCTGGCATTTTAGCCTTTCAAAAATGTATGTAATTGGAATTGTACAGGATAAAACCTTTTGAGATAATCTCTTTATAGTCAGCAACATTCCATTAGGACTCATCCAAGTTATTTTTCAATAGTTGACTCTTTTTCATTACTCAGCAGTAGTCAGTATATCCAAGTATGTTGAATCATTCACTCTCTGAAAGACATCTGGATTGGTTCTGGGTTTTGGTTATTATAAAGGTGCTGTAACCACGAGCACACAGGGTTTTGTGTTCACTCAACTTTTTGTTTTTCTAAGATAAGTGCCCAAAATGACATTTGTTGTGTTGTATGGTATTTGCATGTTCAGTTTTATATGAAGCTTGTTAAACTGTTTTCCTGAGTGGCTGTTACATGTTACATTTCCGCTAGCAAGGTATAAGTGATCCAATCTTCCACATCATTGCTAGCATTTGGTTTTGTCACTATTTTTTATTTTAGCTATTCTGATAGATGTATAGTGATATAGTGTTTATTTCAGTCATGTACTTATTAAAAAAATTGTGGTAAAATACACAACATAAGGTTTACCTTTTTGACCATGTAAAGGGAGTAGTTCAAGGTGTTAAGTAACCTTGTTGTACAACCCATCTCCAGATTCTTTTCATCTTACAAAATTAAAACCCCATACCCATTAAACAGCAACTCCTTCCTGTAGTCCATGATTATAGTTTCTTTCTCTGTGTTTCTGATATAGTTTCTGTCTCTGTGAATTTGATCATTCCAGATGTTTTGTTTTTTAAGGTTTATTTATTTATTTGGAAGCCAGAGTTACAGAGAGGGAGAGAGAGACATCTTCCAAACACTGTTTCACCCCCTAAATGGCTGCAATGGCTGGGGTGGGCCAGTCTGAAGGCAGGAGCTTATTCTGGCTCTCTCATGTGGATGACAGGGGTCCGAACACTTGGACCTTCTTCCAGTGCTTTCCCAGGTGCCCCAGCAGGGAGCTGGATCAGAAGTGGAGTATCTGGGACTAGGACTGGCTCCCCCATGGAATGCTGGCACTGCAGATGGCAAGTTAACCTGCTATGCCACAGTGCTGGCCCCTCTAGGTATATTTTATACATGGAATAGTACATGTTTGTCTTTTTGTGAATGGCATATTTGACTTAGAGTAGTGTCCTCAGTATTCACTCTTGTTGTAGCCTATGTCAGAATTTTCTTCCTTTTTATGTCTAAATATTATCCTATTGTATGTATATTTAGTACATGTTATTTTTTAATTTATCTGTAAAGGGACACTTAAATTTTTTCCACCTTGTATTAATTTTCTGTATAACAAATTACCGCAAACTGGGTGGCTTTTACAACAGAAATTTATTTCCTTGCTTTCTGGAGGCTTGATGTGTCAGTAGGATTGGTTTCTTTTGAAGTCTCTTCAGTGGGCTTGTCCCTGTGTCTTCACATGGTCTCTGTGTATTTCTGTGTCTTAATTTCCTCCTCTTATAAGGACACTACCCATAGTGGATTAGGACCCACCCTAGTGACTTACTTAGCTTTACCTCTTCAAAGACCTCGTCCACATACAGTAGCATTCTGTGGGTGAGACTGCTGGTGGAGGCATAATTTAGAATTTTGGCTATTGTGAATAATGATGCTACAAACATAGGTGTACAGGCACATCTGCAAGACCCTGCTTTCAGTTCTTTTGATTTCTTACTGAAGTGGAGTTACTGAGTTATATTGTTATTCTGTTGTTAGTTTCTTGAGGAACTGCTATACTGTTTTATAATAGCAGCTGTATCATTTTATGTTCCTACCAACAAGTATATCTTTCTATTTCTCTGCATCCTTGCCAACACTTGTTTTATTTTCTTACAGTAGCCATCTTAATGGGTGTAAGATGATATCTCATAGTGGTTTTGATTTATATTTCCTAATTAGTGATGTTGAGCATCTTTTCATGTATTTGTTGACCAGTTGTATATCTTCTTTGGAGAAGTGTCTATTTAAGCCCTCTGCTCATTTTTTATTTGGTTTTGGGTTATTTGTTGATACAATCTAGGAATTCTTTGTATATTTTTTATTTTAACTCCTTATCCCATAGATACATGGCTCACATTTTTTTTTCCATTCCATAGATTGTATCTGTTGGTGCATAGAAGTTTTTTATTTTGATGTAATCCAATTTGTTTTTAATTGTGTTGTCTGTGCTTTTAGTATCCAAGAAATCATTGCCAAATCCAGTGTTATGAGGCTTTCTTCTTTTCTTCCCAGAGGTTTTTTTCTTTTTTTTAAATTTACTTTCTTCATTTGAAAGGCAGATTTACAGAGGGAGGGAGGGAGGGAGGGAGGGAGAGAGGGAGAGGGAGGGAGGGAGGGAGGGAGGGAGGGAGAGAGAGAGAGAGAGAGAGAGAGAGAGAGAGAGAGAGTCCTCCATTCACTGAATGACTCCCCAAATGGCCACAGCAGCCAGGGCTAGACCAGAATGAAGTCAGGAGTCAGGAGCTTCATCTGGGTCTCCCACATTGGTGCAGGGGCCCAAGCACTTGGGCCATCTTCCAGTGTTTTCCCCAGGCTCATTGACAAGGAGCTGGATTGGAAGTGGAGCAGCTGGGACCCAAACTGGCACCCATATTGGATGCCAGCATTGCAAATGGCAGCTTTACTGCTATGGCACAACACAGGCCCCTTCTAGGAGTCTGTATGTTTTGCTCTGATGTTTAGGTCTTTGATCCATTTGGAGTTGATTCTTATATATAATACATATACTCTATAGTGTATAAGTTATACACTATAGTAACATAATAGTTTATGTAAGGGTTTAGTAACGTAAGTTTTTAACCTTGTTCTTTATATGTGTACCTCCAGTTTTTCTAGCACCATTTTTTGAAAATGGTTGTTTTTAATCACATTGAATGATCCTATCACCCTTGTTGCAAATCATTTGACCATATATGCAAGAACCAGTGTCTATTCTATTCCATTGGTCTGTATGTTCATCTTTATGTTAGTGCTATACTATTTTGGCTTGAAATCAGGAAATGTGAATCCTTCAACTTTGTTCTCAGTTTTCAAGATTATTTGGGCTATTTGGGATCCATTGAGATTCCATGTGAGTTTTAGGATGAATTTTTTCTATTCTGCTAAAAGAAAATCACTTTCAAATTTTTGATAGAGATTGTATTAATTTGGTAGACTATTTTAGGTAGTATTAACATGTTAACAGTATTGAATCTTGAAACTCATGGACAAAGGATTTCTTTCCATTTATTTGTGTGTTCTTTAATTTCTTTTAGTGATAGTTTATAGTTTTTAGTGTACATGTCTTCTGACTTTTGATTAAGTTTATTCCTAAGTATCATTTTCTTTCTGTTGCTGTTGTAAATGGGATTTCACTCTTAACTTAGTTTTTGCATTATTCATTGTTTATAGAAATCAGGTTGAAGTTTTGAGGGCGTGTGTGTATAAGCTCAGTATCTCTTGTGATGCTTGGAGAATCCTTCAACCTGCAACATTGCCGGTGAAGCTGTTGGATGTGAGACAGGGATTTGACAGGAATATGGGCAGTTATCCCCTTTTCACCATGCTTATGAAATAGAGCTCATATTCTTTGAACTATCATCAAAATTAGCATCCATGCATTGTTATACTCATTAGCCACATGTGACTGTTTAACTTTGAGTTAATTAATATTAAATAAAATTGAAAGTTCCAGTTCCTTAATTTCACTAAAATATAGTCTTTTAGCTTTTAGGTTTTTTTTTAGTGTCTACATCTGAGTCTACGATGCTTTTTTTTCTTTAAAGATTTATTTATTCATTTGAAAGAGAGTTACAGAGACAGAAAGAGATCCGTCTTCTCTCTGCTGGCTCACTCCTCAAATGGCTGCAACAGCCAGAGCTGGGCTTATCAAAAGCCGGGAGCCAGGAGCTTCATCTGGGTCTCCCACATGGTTGCAGGGCTCCAAGAACCTGGGCCATCCTTTGCTGCCTTCCCAGGCCATTAGCAGGGAGCTGAATCAGAAGCAGAGCAGCCAGGACTTGAACCAGCACCCATATTGGATTCTTGTGTCTCAGGCAGCAGCTTTACCTGCTATACCACAACACTGGCCCCTCTATGATGCCTTTATACTGTAGGCTGATGTAATTCTGTAGGGAGATTGACTTTCTTTGTAGAAAAGCACGTGATAAAAATAGCCAGTCTTCAAGATTTTGAAGTTATGACAACATTGTTCAGCCTTAGCAAAGCTGAGGGGGCAGAACTGGTTTGTGGATCTCTGAGAAATTAAATAAAATTACAATATGGATTATTAATATTTAAATTTAAATATGGAGGAAATAAAGGTAAGTTTCAGATGTGTATTCCTTTTTTTAAGATAATTTTTATTTAAGAGAGAGAGAGATGTTCCTATCTGCTGGTTTACTCTCCTCATTTCCACTATGGCTGGAGCTGGTTTGGGCCAAACCAATATACAGCAGCATAATCCACATCTCCTACATGGGTGACAAGAACCCAATTACCTGAGTCATTACCTGCTGCATTCCACAGTCTGCACTGGCAGGAAGCCAGAACCAGGTATTGAACCCAGGCACTTTGATATGGGATATGGGTATCTTAACTAGTGTCTTGACAACTACACTGTATGCCTGCTCTGAGAATTAACATCTTAATAGAAAAGCGTATAATATAAATATATGGCTTATAGGTTAGTTTTTTATTTTCATCTTTATTAAAGGTCCTAGACATTTTTACTTCTCAGCATATGCATCTTACCTAAAATCCATCATATTAACATATATAAAAATATTAAAACAGGCAATACTGTCAGGGGCTACATTTCTTCAGCTCTATGTGCCATTCTATGTGTTCTAAGTGTTTGTGGCATCCACTGTAGGCTTGCATGTTCAGTAATTATTCACAGCCTCCTTTGCCCTTGTGTGTCTCCCTTGTACAGGTTATAAAAACAAGTATTCCTGTCTTAAGACTCCTTTTAAGTAAGGAATGGCCATGCAATATGGCTCAGGTCAATAAGACCTAATTAGAAGTCTTGGTGTACTTGGGGAGCCTTTTTGTTTTCCAGATAAGAAGAGCTGGAGCAACTGACATCCTCCCCTTCTTCCTGTTCTAAATATAGATGTGATGCCCAGAGTAAGAGCAGCCATCATGTAGCCATGAGGAAATGGATAGGAGGTTAGACCTTTTGCTATGAATGTGAGAGCTGCTTTCCTCCAGATGACTTATTTAGTGGGAAAAGCGAACTTAATTTTTTTTTTTTTAATCATAGTAGGTCTGGGTTCCTGTTAATTATTTGTAAATGCACTCCAAAATTGTTTTTCATATTATTCTCAGTGTACATTTGTAAAGTGAGGAAAGATGTGCTGACGTCCAGTCACTCATTTATTTCGGTGTAAATTGTATGTGTGTTTGTCCATGTCTGTACATATGTATGTTTGTACATTAATGGGGGATGCTGGAGAGGGAAGGGACAATTATATTTGGACAAACTCTTGTTAGAATAAAATTGGTCACCTCATCCTCCCATCCCTGTCTCTTTTGCTAATAGAGCCAAGAGTTTGCATATACTATTATTTATTTGATGCAAAGAATACATCTATGTGGTATAAACTTAAAAATATACAAAAGGATAAACAGGACAAATTTCTCCTATGCTTTTTGTCCTCTATTCAAAGTCCCTCTTTATAGAAGCAACCAGCAAAATTATCTCTTTTGTATTCATTCAGAGGTAACACATGGATTTATGTGTGTACATTGGATGGTTTGTATGTTTTTTCCTTGTTTTTCACATAACTGATACCAATCTATGTACTGTTCTTTTACTTTGCTTTTCTTACTGATTGTATCTTGGCAATGCTATCCAAATAAGTATATGAAGAGTTCTATATTTGTCTTAACAGCTATTCATATTCTGTAATGTAGATACACCATTACTTGCTTTCCAGTCTGCTTTTAGTGAACATTAGGTTGCTTCAGTCTTCTGCTATTATGAATACATATCATTGCAAATGGCTATGTCTATTTCAATTCACCCAAGTTACTTAAAGTTTAAAAATAGTATGTATGATGTTTACTTTTCATTTTTATTTTTACTTTTTTGACAGGCAGAGTTAGAGAGACAGAGAGAAAGGTTTTCCTTTTCCGTTGGTTCACCCCGCAAATGGCCGCTACGGCTGGTGCGCCGCGCCAATCCAAAGCCAGGAGCCAGGTGCTTCCTCCTGGTCTCCCATGTGGATGCAGGGCCCAAGCACTTGCGCTGTTCTCCACTGCCTTCCCGGGCCACAGCAGAGAGCTGGACTGGAAGAGAAGCAACCAGGACAGAATCCAACGCCCCGACCAGGACTAGAGTCTGGTGAGCTGGCGCCGCAGGTGGAGGATTAGCCTATTGAGCCACGGCCCCAGCCATTTTTCATTTTATTTTAATTATTTTTGTTTATTTGAAACCAGATAGAGAGAGAGAAAGAGAGGGAGATCAGGAGATTGAGATTTTTCTTGGCACTCAGCCCTCTGCCTCTCTGCTGAGCCGCCCGCCTGGCCTGGTCAGGTGTAATCTTTACTCAACCATGTAACCTCGTTCCTTGCCCTCCTTACCCCCCCCCCCCCCAGTCTCTCAGGCTCTGTCTGGAGAGGTGCCCATCCGTCCTTACAGATGTCCCTTCCCTAATAAACCTTGCTATTTTACCTCCCACTAAAAAAAAAAAAAAAAAAAAAAAAAAGGTTGAGATTTTTTTCTTTCATTTACTCATTGCTCAAATGCCTACAACAGCCGGGGATGGGCTGGACCAAATCCAGGAGCCAGGAACTGCATCTGGAACTCCCACATGGGTGCCAGAGATCCAAGCACTTGAGCCATCATCCTAGGGTGTATATCATTAGTAGGATGCTGGATCAGAAGTGGAGATGGGGTTTAATTCTAGGCCCTCCGATATAAGATATGGGCATCCCAAGTGATGGTTTAACCCACTGTGCTATAACACCTGCTCCTATTTTGATTTTTAAAGATCAACAGGATGAAGAATTATGATTAGAATAGTGATATAAATATAATGAAGCAACTTATTTTGAGGAAAACAACTTCTGGGTAATCCCAGAGAAGGGATGTGCAGGAGTCTTTGTGGTCTATGATGATTCAGACCTGAAGCCTTTTTGGTGCATCACAGTAATAGAGGTTTTAAAGATTTGATTAGAGGGAAAGAATATCTTTCCTGAGTCTTTTAATATTGGTTGTACTTTTTCACTTATTATAATAATCCTACACAATTATGCAGTACTGTGTACTTTCTAAAGATTTTTCCAGTGTATTCTCTTCATCCATGTTTTTAATACTTTATGCTGGATAAGTCATCCCCTTTTGGTAAATGATCAGAAACTCAGAACCACAGGTCGTGTA
Organism: Sylvilagus floridanus; assembly: GCA_949820135.1. Lineage (NCBI taxonomy): Eukaryota > Metazoa > Chordata > Mammalia > Lagomorpha > Leporidae > Sylvilagus > Sylvilagus floridanus. The sequence goes on from OX463231.1 coordinate 92,650,095, forward strand.
TTTGCCTGGCGACTTGCATCTAGTTAGTTAAGAGAGCCAAGCCTGCAACTCACAACTGTTAATACTTACTGCACACATACACATACCTCACTTGTTTTGTGCTCAGGGGAATGTACACATTAATGCCCCTCTCCCCATGTTTTCTTTCTTTTTTTTTTTTTTTGACAGGCAGAGTGGACAGTGAGAGAGAGAGACAGAGAGAAAGGTCTTCCGTTGCCGTTGGTTCACCCTCCAATGGCCGCCGTGGATGGCGCGCTGCAGCCGGCGCACCGCGCTCGTCCGATGGCAGGAGCCAGGAGCCAGGTGCTTTTCCTGGTCTCCCCATGGGGTGCAGGGCCCAAGCACCTGGGCCATCCTCCACTGCACTCTCGGGCCACAGCAGAGGGCTGGCCTGGAAGAGGGGCAACCGGGACAGAATCGGTGCCCCGACCGGGACTAGAACCCGGTGTGCCGGCGCCGCAAGGCGGAGGATTAGCCTGTTGAGCCACGGCGCCGGCCTCCCCATGTTTTCTAACACCAGAACCTTTCTTAACTGGGAGGAACCATTCGGTCTTGTATTTGGGGAGAGCTGGCCTGTCTTCTTTCCATGCTAGAAGAGCAGTCATTACCAACCAGACCAGTCATTTATCTGGCCATGGTGGTGGTTTCAAGGATGGGCATGTTCCAGAGTCAGGCCCATCAGCATTCTTCCTTTAGAATTTTGTGCCAGAGCTGTGTGGAGGGACCCTTTTTTTTTTTTTTTTTTTGAATTGTCAGTGTCAGAATTGATTTACAGTTGTCATCCATATGAATCCACCCATGTATGAAGCTGGATGAAATTCCCAGAATTCCTGGTTATCTGAGCCTGGGAAGTGATCTTTTCTTAGATAGAAACAAGGCCCATGTTAATTCAAATGTTGTCTGCTTTGCAGAGTAGCCTGTTGTCTCTTATTCTGAACCCTGAATTGAGTTTTCTTATTCATTTCTTTTAAAAATATATATAAATGTGTAAGTTTTTTAAATGCATTGTACAATTTTTTAAAAATTTATTTATTTATTTGAAAGGCAGAGATAGAAGGAGAGAGAAATCTTTCATCTGCTGGTTCACTTCCCAAATAGTCGCAGTGGCTGGGGCTGGGCCAGGCCAAAGCCAGGAGCCAGGAGCTTCATCTGGTTTTCCCACATGGGTGAAGGGGCCTAAGGACTTGGGCCATCTTCTGCTGCTTTCCCAGGCCCATTAGCAGGGAGCTGAATCAGAAGTGGAGCAACCAGGACTTGAACTGGCACCTGAATGGGATGCTAGTATGGCAGACTGAAGGCCATAGAGTCAGCCCCTCCTATTCATTTCTGACTATTCAAATAATTACATAAATGCAACAAAAATTTACCTAAAGTAAATGAATGTTATTTATTTATTAGGCTAAGTTCTATCCTTGAGAGAGGAGTAACATGAGAGAAAGGTTCCTTATGTGAAAGCCACAGAATAAGCTCAAGCCTCCCTTCTGCCACGTCCTGGCTTTTAGGCAGTGGCTTTACTGCTACACCTCGGCGCCAGCCCCTCTTTTCTCTCTTTAAATCCCTCCTTTTAAAAGGTACTTATCTAAGGTTAATCAGAGACTTATTTTTCCTCTGATAATAAGTCATCTAGGGGTCCTTGGACGAGCTCCAGAATGTCTTATCTAATCCTGCCTTGTCTTTCTTCTCTGCTATCGCGTCTTAGGACATCCTCTTACAAATCCATGGCCATCAAATCTACCTTTCGGACAAGAAGAGGGAAAAGAGCAAAGGAAGGATGCCACCCAAGCCCATTACCCCTTTCACAAATCTTTCCTAAAGGATTTTGGTGTCTTATTGGCCAGAACATTGTCCACAGTCACCTCTAGCTTCAAAGACTTGGCAATAATTTCTTTTCTTTTCTTTTTCTTTTTTTTTTTTTTTTTTTTGACAGAGTTAGACAGTGAGAGAAAGAGACAGAGAGAAAGGTCTTCTTCCATTGGTTCACGCCCCAGTGGCTGCTGTGGCTGGAGCTGCACCGATCCAAAGCCAGGAGCCAGGTGCTTCCTCCTGGTCTCCCATGCGGGTACAGGGGCCCAAGCACTTGGGCCATCTTCCACTGCCTTGACTGGGAAAATTTCTTAACAGGTACATATTTGATTTTGTTTTAGTTAGGAAAGAATGGGTACTGGTCAAGCTTTTGTTCTTTGCAATAGGATTTGGCCTAGGTGATTCTTTGTCTACATGGTCCTTCTAGCTCTAGAAGTTACGAACTCTGTGTAATAATCTTTGGGAGAAGTGGTGATGAAAGGCTTAATGCTCAGGGCAGTAGAATAATGTACATCAAGGGACTTCGGCACTAGTTAATTTTGTAAACACAATTTTATCATAGGGAAATTTATTTGTTAGCATACTGTCCATAACTGCTTTTATAGTACATGGCAAAATTGAGTCATTGTGACAATAGACCTTTTGGCCTATAAAGTTGGAAATCTTAATGTCTGGCCTTTTATAATCCCTGGCCTAGATAGTTTTAGAGAATGCTTTTATTATGGTGGTTCCACAACATTTATTCATTTATTCAGTGGTGATTGGGCACATAGAAGATTTTAGCCATCCTACCAAGCATTGGGAATACAGCAATGACTAACACAAAATGCATGTCCTCATGGAAGTTATATATTATTAAATATATAAATCAACAAAATTTATATTATACCATATGGTAATAAGAACTACAAAGTAGAAATGAATTAGGAAAAGTGGATAGCCTATGGAGGAGAGAAGCTTGCAGTTTTTGAGCATGGACAAGGATGGCCTCCTTTAGAAGGTGACATTTGAGCAAAATATCTGCAATTGAGAGAGGGAGCCATGTGGCCAGCAGAGGGAACAACACTGCAATCAGAGGGAACAGCATGTTCAAAGGAGGTCACAATGTGTCTGGAGCAGTTGAACGATAGGGAGGCCCAGTGTGTCTGAAGAGGAGTGTGCAAGGTGAAGGATGATTGGGGATGAGCTCAAAGAGGTGATAAGTGTCTTTATGTAGGACCTTGCAAGCCATTGTAAGATGGGAATCATGGAGAGTTTTGAGAGGGAGAATAACATGGCTTGACTTATTTATTTAACAGAGACATTCTGGCTAGTGTGTCATCAGTAGTATGGGCCAAGGTTGGGGGAAGCTGAACCTGAGAGTCCCGATTGGAAGCTATTAGGTTAATTCAGTCAAGGGATAATAATGGCTTGGACCACAGTGATGGTGGTGAAAGTGAAAATGATTGGATCCTGACTAGTGTTTGAAGATAAAACCAACATGATCTGCTAGTCAGTTATTATAGGATAAGAGGTAAAGAGAGGGGTCAACTAGAAGATTGAAGTTTCCAGGAGAAGTAAATCTTGTGAAGAAGATCAGGATTTCCAGGCAACGCTTATTAAATGAACAATTGAAAGAGTCATTAATTAAGGGACAAAGCCTGCTCTAGAATAAATCTGAAAATAACAATACGCTATGATGTTTTTAAAGTGATGGATGGTGTGAGATTAAGGGAATGGATCCAGACATAAGAGAGAAGGCATTGAAGAACTTTGAACATTTCAAAGTTAAGGTCAAGAAGATGAGTAGGAACTGGCAACAAGATTGAGGTGGAGAAGCCAGTGTTTCTGGAGAAGATCCAGGAGCTTGTGAAGTCCTGCGAGTAAAATAAAGTCAGCGCTTTAAAGTGGCAAAAAATAATCAGCAAATCGAACACCACTGATAGCTGGTAAGATGAGGACTAGCTGCTCATTGATTTTAGTACTCCTGGAAGTGATAGGTGACTTTGAAAAGAGGGTTTGGATGAAGTGGTACAGGTTATAATCGTGTTTGGGGTAGATAAGGGAAAAGAATGAGAAGAGAGAAATAGGAGATAGGGAGTAGAGACAAATCTTTCAAGGAATATGTTTTCTTAAGAGGAGGAAGAGGGCTGGTGCCGCGGCTCAATAGGCTAATCCTCTACCTGCAGCACCGGCACACCAGGTTCTAGTCCCGGTTGGGGTGCCGGATTCTGTCCCGGTTGCTCCTCTTCCAGTCCAGTTCTCTGCTGTGGCCCAGGGGTGCAGTGGAGGTTGGCCCAAGTGCTTGGGTCCTGCACCTGCATGGGAGACCAGGAGAAGCACCTGGCTCCTGGCTTCGGGTCAGTGCGGTGCACTGGCCGCAGCGGCCACTGGGGGTTGAACCAACGGCAAAGGAAGACCAGGAGACAGTTTATTGATGTTAAATGTGTATGGAAAAGGTGCAGATCTTTGACTGAGGAATGAAACTGTAGCACAGATAGAACAGTTGACCTTGGAGAAGCATGAGCAATTTATCTGTAGTAATAGGAGGGAAGAGAGAATTCATGTCCATGGATCAAGGTGGGGTGGAAGCTGTTGGAAGTTCTCTATGATTGCTTTTCTTTTTCTGAGGGAAAGAGAGCTGCAGAGAGTTGAGATGGAGGAAGAGATTTGAGGAAAAACAAGAAAGTATAGGTGACTACTTAGGAAATGTATGATGATTGTCAGGAAGCCTTAAGGATCCAAACTGAAGTTGTGACCATGGATTTAAAGAAAGAGTGATTAGCATGGTAGTGTAATTTTTTCCTGCCACTTTTGGCAATGGATGCAGGCATAGAGTAGGATTTCATTATGGTTGGAGTTTTGCCAGGTAAGTGCAATGGCTCAAGAGTAGGCCAATTTTGCTGCCCTTTTCTGCAGGGAATTATAATGATGGACCATGAGTGTTAGCCCACTTAATGACCTAAGTGAGGATTTGAGAGGGTGAGTGAGGATCAAAGTTGAAAATGACTGGAGTATGGGTATTTGAGGGTGTATACTTGACATTTAGGAGTTGTTAGTGATACGCTTGTTAGTGAGGTGCTCAGAAGAGTGAAGTTATTGGTAAGTCATAAGATTAGGGTGTGAGAAGGGGAATGAATGGCAGACATGGAGTTGAGGAGAAGATTATTGGGAGAGAAGAGGCCATAGAATTAAGAGGCCATGTAGCAGGTAAAGCATCCGCTTGCAACATCAACATCCAATATGGGTGGAGGTTTGAGTCCCAGTGGCTCCACTTCTTATCCATCTCCCTGCTAATGTGCCTGGAAAAGCATCAGAACCTGGCCCAAGTGCTTGGGCCCCTCTACCCACATGGGAGACCTGGAAGAAGTTCCTGACTTCTGTCGGGCCCAGCCCTCGCTGATGGGGCCATTTGAGGAGTGAACCAGCAGATGGAAGATCTCTCGCTGCCTCTCTGTTCTCTCTCTGTAATTCTGCATTTCAAATGAATAAAATAAAAATGTTGTAAAAAAAAAAACAAAAAAGAATTAAAAGGCCAGGGAATTGGAAGGATAATCTTCATGTATCATGGAATCTCTAGGAATTATGGTGGTATGGATATCAGGTGGACAGTGAACCCTCAGACATCAATCTTTGAGCGGTGATGGGGGTGCCCTCTGGAGGAAAACAGATGAACTGCCACCTGAAAATGTTTATGAGATGAAAGTCCAATCTGGTGAAGGGTCTGTGATCAGCCCTAAGGAGGAGGAAATTTAGTTATATTGGCATAGATTTAAAAGTTTATAAACATCTAATAAATGTAGCAATGCCAACTTTATCACAATTAAAATATGAAAGAAAAGTGTAGGGGCAGGCATTTGGCACAGCTGTTAAGATGCCTGTTGGAGTGCCTGCATCCCTTATCAGAGTGCCTACTTTGAGTCTTGGCTCCTCTGCTTCTGATCTAGCTTCCTGCTAATGTTCACCTTGGGAGTCAGTTTACAATGGCTCAAGTACTTGGGTCCCTACAACACACAGGGGAGATCAGGATTGAGTTCTGGGCTCCTGGATTTGGCTTGGTACAACCTCGGTTATTGTGGGCATTGGTGGAGTGAGTAGGTGGCTAGATCTCTTTCCACCTTTTAGATAAAATGGCAAGTAAAATTTAAAAAAGTAATGTGGAAGGTGCTGAACTAACAAGCACTAACAAGGTATGCTGGCAAGTTGACATGCAGGTCCCCAAATCTGCTGGGTTTTTTTTTTTTGTGTGTGTGTGTGTGTGTGTGTGTGTTTGTTTTGACAAGAGCATAAAATAGCCACAGGGCTTAGGAGTCCTAGGAAAGAATTCAGCCATATGTACAAAGAAAATGGGCAGTTCTTTTCTTTAGTACAGAAATTTATACGTTAAATTAACTATGGACACAAAATATTTGAATTATTGCCACTGTACTCTTTCCTTTAGGGTAGTCCCCATCAAAACAACACTCTTCACTTAACAGACTGTGTAGGTCTTGCTCTTGTTAAAAGTGGTTCTAAAATATGTGTGCTGTTTTGAAATGTTTTGGATTGACCAATATTTCTAACATTAACTTTTTTGGTTGCACAGTAGATCAAGGTTTTGAGCACCACCACTGACTGTGCTATATTTAGTTGTCTCTCTTGGTGGCAATGCAATAATTGAAAACTTACAAGTGAAAACATCCCTCCCAAATTCAGAATTTTTTTAATGAATTTCACAGTGGTGCTTCACTTGATTTCTGTGTTGTTGGACAATTCTGTGGTTACAGCGTCTTTTTTGTCCTTTAGTAATTACTTCCTCCTGGGATGTAGGTCCAAAACAGAAACAGCTTATATGGAATTCGCAAAATTCTTAGAGTGATATTTTAATGTTTATCCCAGTGTACTAACATAGCTTTATGAACTTGAGTGTTGTATGTCTGCATTTCTAAATAAATTTAATCTGTAGGAAGACTTCCCAAAATTCTTGAGTGATATTTTTGCATTATCTCAGATGGCTGATGGCTATTTCCAAAGTTGTGAGAGTTTTCTATCTTCAATCTATATGTTGTGTAAAGGAAAAAGAAAACCTGTAAAATATTTTTCTTCATGTAAATTTGGATTAAGATCCTTCATGTAGATCTTCAGAAGGCTTTGTGCTTTTACTTTTTTCTTTAAGATAAAAGTTTTTTGTGGGCATAAAGCATCATTTATTGGTTTATGATTTCCGAAAGCCATCCATTTTATATATATATATATATATACACACACACACATACATACATACATACATATATAAGTTTTATCTAAAATGAGATTTCATAATTATATAATTCACAGGATCCCATCTTGCATTTGAGTTATTTTGCCTATTTTCCGCCCTCTTAGGTATCTGCTTTTGTTTTTGGTTCTTTTTGCAACAAGCTTTTGTTTTTAAGATTTATTTATTTATTTATTTATTTGCAAGGCAGAGTTACAGAGAGGCAGAGGCAGAGAGAGGTCTTCTATCCACTGGTTTACTCCACAAATTGATGCAACGGCCAGAGCTTTGATGATTTGAAGCCAAGAGCCTGGAGCTTCTTCTGGGTCTCCCACATGGATGCAGGGGCCCAAGGACTTGGGCCATATTCTACTGCTTTTCCAGGCCATAGTAGAGAGCTGCATATGAAGTGAAACAACTGGGACTCGAACCGGTACCCATGTGGTATGGCAGCACTGCAGATGGCAGCTTTAGCTAATATGCTACAGCGCCAGCCCCTATAAGCTTTTTAATTTCATCTTTCTTTACTATTTTATTTTTCTTAGAGTTTGGTAGTCTACTGCTTATCCTTCTGTAAATTACCACAAAGGTGACCAAAAAAATCAAATTGGCACTGATATCATACTAATTTTAGTAAGGATACTTTACCAGTACTACTGAAGGGAAGGAGTTAATAATTTTTGGTTACCTTTGCTATCTTTCTAGCTTCTCTCTGAATAAGGTTTCACATCTGAAAATGTTTTGAAAATTCTTCAAATTCATGGTTCTCATTTCTCCCTAACAGACACTCTTTAAGAAAACATTTATGGTTTAATTCTATAGTTCCTTCTTTTTCATTTATTAGATATAGTAAAATGTTCTCCCCAGCCCAAGGTTTCTAGGCATGTGTAGAATGTAAAAATAAGCAATTACACAGGGCAACTAAAATTCCACAATGAAAGTGGGAAAAAGAAAAAAAAACCGTTTAGGGCTTTATTTAGTAAAAAATGACAAACCGAAAAATAGATCCTGCTCAGTGTCCTAAGGTTAACAAATTAGAGCTGTGCTGAATTGGACAGGGAGGGAATTCCAGAGATAAACCAGGCCCTGATGGACTGACAAGGAAAGGAATTCAAAACCTTGAGCCAAGGAAGGAATTTCACAGGAAATAGCCAACCTTGTTATGCCCAGAATTCTCTGACAACTGTCCCCAGGGCACTGCATTTGATATTACGTAATGAGCAGAGGACGAATAAATAACTTGATCAAACTGACAGGTCGAGGCCAGTAATCCTTTACGTACATTCCAGTGCAGCCCTTGAGCTGCCTGATGAGGAGCCGCGACCCAAAAGCTCGCATTGGGACAGCTCCTAGCTAAGGTTCCCAGCCAGCTTTCTTCTTGTCCTGCGTCTGCTCTCCACAGTGTCTGCACAGCATACACTCAGCACTGTGTGGAGGGGTATGGGCCACTCAGCTACTGGCACCCCTTACCACCCATGTTCAGAGGAAGCGAGGCCGGCCGTCAGGACACGATGTCTCTCCACACTCCTGAGGGACTCTCCTCTGAACTCACGCAGAAGTCTCCTCAGCTGTCCTCTTGCCTCTTCCCTTGCCTCAGCCCCGTCTGTTCTCCACAGTTCAGCTTGTTTGAATTCCTTGTCTGAGGATTTGTGTGCTTAAAATACCAATCAAATGTCCTTACCCTTTGGTGGCCCTCTACTGTCAGGAGGATAACAGGCAGTCTACGTCAAGGTCTCTCTGATGTGATTGCTGCCACTCTCCTCCCTTGCTCATTATGTTGGCCCTCTTGGTTGTCTCCCCCCCCCCCCAATATCCAGGTTCTGTAGTACCTCAGGACCTTGTTAAGTGCTATTTCATTTGTCTAGAATGTTCTTTTTTTCCTAATCTTTAACTTTTTCATTCTTCCTTATCCTTTAGGGAAAATTGAAATGCCATCCACCTATCCACAGTGTGTTCTTCAAGCACCCTAGCAGTCTCCATCTGAACACCTTGATTGAACTGTTACCACTCTTTTTTTTTTTTTTTGATAGGCAGAGTGGACAGTGAGAGAGAGAGACAGAGAGAAAGGTCTTCCTTTTCCGTTGGTTCACCCCACAATGGCCACTGCAGCTGGTGTGCTGCGGCCGGTGCACCACACTGATCTGAAGCCAGGAGCCAGGTGCTTCTCCTGGTCTCCCATGGGGTGCAGGACCCAAGCACTTGGGCCATCCTCCACTGTACTCCTGGGCCACAGCAGAGAGCTGGACTGGAAGAGGAGCGACCAGGATAGAATCTGGCACCCTGACCGGGACTAGAACCTGGTGTGCTGGCGCTGCGGGCGGAGGATTAGCCTAGTGAGCTGTAGCGCCGGCCTGAACTGTTGCCACTCTTAAGTGTGTGTGTGTGTGTGTGTGTGTGTGTGATCTTCTCCACCATCAGACTGTAACCTCCCTGTGTGCTGAGACTATGTATGTCTTTTTGACTGGAGTGACTCCATCTCCTGGAATGGAGTATAGAATTAATAGTACTCAATAAATCATTATTGAGTAAGTGAAGAGTGGTAGGTGTTTGTCTTTGCTGTTAAACCCCCAGTTAGGATGCCTACATCTCACTTTGGAGTGCCTAGGTTCAATGCTGGTCTCTAACTTTTAGCCTCCTGCTAGGCAGCAGTGATGGCTCAGGGTGCCTGCTGCCTGTGCAAGAGACCTGGATTGCATTTCCAACTCCTGGCTCAGGCCCTGGCCCAGCCCCAGGTGTTACAGGCATTTGGGAAGTGAACCAGTGGGTGGGGGCCCTCATCTGTCTCTTTACCAAATAAATAAATGAATAAATAATGAAGGAAAAGTAATGATACTATCCATGTACTGTTCCATGAGATGGGTCACTTTTTTGTGACCCCCCTCCCCTTCAATATAGGCTTTGTTTATTCAAAAAACAAAGCAATCTAACGTGTAACATTCCCAGTGGGAAAAGAATAGTTATGATGTGCTTCTTCTCACTCGTGATGTGCTTGCTTGACTTTTTAAAACAACTAAAAATGTTGGAACTCCATTAGAATATTAAGTCCCTAAGTAATGTGACCTTGGAAATGACATAATCTTCTTGACCTTAGTTGGTTGTGTCTTACATATTTTTTTAAAGATATATTTTTTGCTGGTTCATTCCCCAAATGGACACAATGGCCAGAGTTGGGCCAGGAGCTTCCTCTTGGTCTCCCATGCAAGTGCAGGGTTCCAAGGACTTGGATCATCCTCCACTGCTTTCCCAGGCCATAGCAGATTGCTGGATTGGAAGTGGAGCAGCCAGGACTCGAACTGTCGCCTATATGGGATGCTGGCACTGCAGACAGCAGCTTTACCCACTGCGCCACAGTGCCAGCCTGGTTGTATCCTATAGTTGTCACCTCAGCATTCCTTCTCTTTTCGCCTTAAGATTACTCAGGTTTCTTCCATTGCTCTTCCCATTCCAGCAAGTTAACCTGTTCTGGACCACAAGTTTCTCATCATTCCTCTCTTATCTTTTCAGTTTCATCAGTTTGATTTGTTTCTTTTCATGTTGTTTTTCTTCCTGAGTAGCCTTGGGTGTTCTCTATATCTGTGTTTCTTGGCTCTCCAAATCTTGCTTCCATCCTTTCTCATTTAGGCTCCTCTTTTTAACTTCTTGCTTTGGCAGACCTATACTCTATGTCCAGAACTAGATGTACCCCCCCCCCCCCCCAGTGCTTGCTTGTATTAGGAACATTTCTTTACTTCCCAAGGCCAAACAGCCTTTCAGCCTTTCTTTAGGCCCAGATCATGTAGCAGATATTATGTATGTGCCATATTCTGGGCATTGTGCGCTTTTTTCTGTGACCTTTCTCAGGTCACATTGTCCAGATAATCAATAGCTGTGACTTTTCATTCTAGTGCTTGCTCAGTGCCATGATATTAGACCCAAGTTCAACCCATTGTCTGAGGACAAATTCCTTCTTCCACTCTGAGGTCTTTTCTTGATAAAGTATGTGTGCCCTTCTTGAGTCCTTGAATACCTAATATAAGTCCTACTATTGGGCTTTCCATTTATTTATCTAATAGATATTTATTGATCAACTGCTGCATGTCTCATACTGTTCTAGGTTGTGCGTGTGAACATTCTAGTTGCCTTTACATTCTAGTGGAATGTGTATATATTTATAGTATTTGTGTATTATATGTATGATAAATTTGTATGTGTAAAATTTAATATATAATACTATATGCTGATCTCCAGCTTTTATCTAAATAAATTAATTTGGGCAATAGGGTTGTTAAGTTTTTCAGGAAGAATTTTCCTTATTTTAGCTGTGTTCTGCACTGCCTGGGAGAGTGTTGAATAGAGAGCAGGTGTTTAATATGGAATACTTACAGAATTATGTTCCATATCAGTGCATCGATACATCATCTAAATGAGTTCTAGCCTTGTGTTTAAATGTACTTTCACATTTAAGTGTAACTCCCTATTATGGGTTCAAGATATAGTGGCTCACCATATGGGGATACATGACAGCTTCATCTAAAGTTCACAATGAGAACATTGTGCTATTTCTAGAGTTGGAATTTAAGCATTGATAATATGCATTTATAGTCATATGATTGTATAATCTTTTATCTCAGTAATAAAAATAAAATATTCTGAGGCATCTAAAAACTTTATAGGCACCAGAACATCAACAACATTGTTTTATCAGCTTTGTAGAGAATTGAAGACCTTTCTGCCACAATAAGGCAGATTGATTTATTCAGTTATTTAAAGGCAAAGTTCATGAGAACACATAGAGCTACATTTAAACTGACTCTGCTTGGAATTAAAAGATTGCTGGAAGCTATGTACTTCTGTGTGCAAAGAACAGGATCAGGCCTTACAAAATAAAAATGAGTAGTTTGCTCATGTCAGGTATATAAGGAAACAACTTAGAGAAGGATAAATGCAGAACTGGTAGCAGCAGGTGAGCCTATAATGTTCATAAGGGTCTGTCGCCCTTTGAGGGTCTTTGTGCAGTGGTTGGTGGAGACAGTCCTGTGTATTTCCAGGTGCTAATCTACATTATTTGATCTTACTGACTTTACCAAGTCCTCCAGCACAACCCTCTTGAAGCTAAAGGCATTACTTGTGAACTCAGGTACCTTGGGCTATATTGTAGGTACCATAAGGTTTTTAACACACATGGGATCTAGACTTTAGTTAGCATGTACTGTATTCTCCCAGAAATTTTAAAATGCTTTTACATGTTTTAAGCAGAGAATCAATGAAGTTTTTCATATACTTAATGATTACTCTTCCTAATTTTTTTTCTAGTCCAGGATGTTTTTCATCTCACTCACAGCCAACTTACTAACTTCTCTAGAACCGAGGAGTGTTTGTTTTGTTTTGTTTGTTTTTGTGGGAGAAGGCTGAGAATTACTGGGAATGATTTTCTTGATTTAGGAATCTTATGGATGGGGATTGTAGCCTTTGGAAAACAAGATAGCATGAATTGGAAGAAAAATTACTGAGCATAAAGGAAAAAAATGTTTTTTCATGCCAAGTGTGTATCTCAGAAGGCATTCTACAGAGAAACTTACTGGTTTAAATGCAAAGGAGGCCCTTTGAAAATTAGGAAGTATGATTGCATATTTTAAAGGTACCATATCACATTGTTTTGCTCAAAAAATGCACATGGCCTCAGAATTTTGGATGTCAAGCATATAACTGATTCTATGGTTAGATTTTTCTGAGAAAGTTTGTTTGTACTTCCCAGCTCTTTTTAAAAAGTTATTTATTGGGGCCAGCGCTGTGGCACAGAGGGTTAACTCCCTGGCCTGAGGTACCGGCATCCCATATGGGCGCCGGTTCAAGACCCGGCTGCTCTACTTCTGATCCAGCTCTCTGCTGTGGCCTGGGAAGAAGTAGAAGATGGCCCAAGTCCTTGGGCCCCTGCACCCACGTGGGAGACCAGAAGGGACTCCTGGCTCTTGGCTTCGGATCGGCACAGCTCTGGCCGCTGTGGCCAATTGGGGAGTGAACCAGCGGATGGAAGACCTCTTTCTCTTTTTCTGCCTCTCTTCTCTGTGTAACTCTGACTTTCAAATAAATAAAGAAATCTTAAAAAAAGAAGTTATTTATTTATTTGAAAGGCAGAATGACAGAGAGAGGGAGAAACAGAGAGAGAGAGAAGTGCGGCAGGGTGAGGGAAGGGGAGATGGGAGATTTAGAGAGACTGTCTTCCATTCTCTGGTTCACTCACCAAATTCCCACAATGGCTGTGGCTAAGCCAGGCCAAAGGCAGGAGCGAAGAATGCCATCTGGTTCTCCTATGGGAGTAGCAGGAACCCAAGTACTTAGGCCGTCATCTTGTCTCCCTGGTGCATTAGCAGGAAACTAGGTCAGAAACACAGACTGGATTTGATCCCAGGCTCTCAGACATGCAATGTGGGCATTCCAAGCTATGGCCTAACCTGCTGCATGACAACACCTGCCCTGGGACTTCCTGACTCTTAAGAAAAATCACAATTAATCAAACTGTCTACATGAAACTTCCAGTGAGAGTGGAAAGCAAGAGTATTTTTTAAATCATATGGAATAATCATGAAAACAGAAACGAATAATGTGAAAATGATGAATAGTGAGAACAAACTGGCCCAATCAGATAGAATATATTGTAAAGCAATAATAATTAATATAATTCAATATCTATATGAGAATAGTTTCATCATTGCAACAGAATAATGTAATTATAGATGCAAATGAATGTGAGAATTTCATATATGCTAAAGATATTTTAAACCAATGGGTAAGAGATAAATTTTCCAACAGATTAGTTGACTTACTATTAGTTGGTTAGTTGACTTACTATTTTTGGGGGAAAAAAAACCAAAAACTAGAGCTCCACTGCATTCTTCTGAAGTTTCAAAATTAAAAGTTATTCACATTTGCTGTTAGTATTTTACAAGTTATTTTCATAATTTTCAATCAAGGATGCTTTTCTGGTAAAGCCTTTAACGCAAAAACCTTGAAGGAAATAGAGTGACAAATATGACTATAAAATATCAAAAACTTCTCTACTACCACTTCCCTTAAAAAGGTCATAGACAAAAATTTAAAAATACCATGTGAATTGAGAAAATAATTACAACATGTATGGCTGTGGACTTATTGCCTCAGAATGTAGCAAATTAGGGAGAAAAAAGACTCTAAAAACCTAATAAGGAAGGAAATGTTCATTTGGGATTATAATGGATTGACATGACAAAAAGACAGCTACGAACACTTAAGAAAATGAGTGTGGCCCAGGAGTGCAGTGGAGGATGGCCCAGGTGCTTGGGCCATGCACCCCATGGGGAGACCAGGAAAAGCACCTGGCTCCTGGCTCCTGCCATTGGACGAGTGCGGTGCGCCGGCCGCAGCGCGCTGACCGCGGCGGCCATTGGAGGGTGAACCAACGGCAAAGGAAGACCTTTCTCTCTGTCTCTCTCTCTCACTGTCCACTCTGCCTGTCAAAAAAAAAAAAAAAAAAAAAAGAAAATGAGTGCTTGTACATCTTTTTGATACTGTATTTAAAACCTGTATGTGTGATTTTCATAGTACATTTTTAGAAATATAATGAATTGAAATTACACTTTTTAAAAAAAGATTTATTTATTTTATTTGTGAAGTAGAGTTACATACAGATCGAGGAGTGAGAGACAGAAAGTCTTCCATCTGGTGGTTCACTCCCCAAATGGCTGCAAAGGCCAGAGTTGGGCAGATCTGAACCCAGGAGCCAGGAACTGGGTCTCCAATGTGGGTTTTAAGGCCTCCAAGTACTTAACTCATTTTCTGGTGAGTGTGTAACCTCTTTCCTGCCCTGAGCTGAGCCTGGTGTCCACGTACCTCAAGCCTGTCTTGTCTAGTTTCTAGAGAGTAAGTTTCTTGGGTTCTCCAGGGTTAGGGAGGAATAACTTCCTCTCTAGGCAGGAACCTGGAGCTCTAGATCTGGGGGTTGTCAACTATTTTGTAAAAAGAGCAGAGCTATCTGTGTTTTAGTTTTTGTTAAATATTCTTCCTCTTTCTGTTTTTTTTTTTTTTTTTTTTTTTAAGATGTATTTGTTTGCTTGAGTACCAGAGTGAAGGGGAATGGTGGGTGTGGTGGGGTGGGGGTTGGAGAGATATTCCTTCTGCTGGTTTAGTCTCCAATTGGTCTGAGCTGGATCAGGACAAAACCAGGAGCCAGAAACTTTATCTGGGTGTCCTACATGGGTTGCAGGGGCC
Source organism: Sylvilagus floridanus (assembly GCA_949820135.1). Classification (NCBI taxonomy): domain Eukaryota; kingdom Metazoa; phylum Chordata; class Mammalia; order Lagomorpha; family Leporidae; genus Sylvilagus; species Sylvilagus floridanus. The sequence goes on from OX463231.1 coordinate 92,665,336, forward strand.
CAAGTACCTGGGTCATTGTCTGCTACCTTCACAGGTACATTAGTAGAAAACTGGATTAGAAGTGAAGCAGCCTGGACTCAAACTGGCACTCTACACTTTTTTAAAATTTTTTTTTTGTTGTTGTTGTTAAAGATTTATTTGTTAATTTGAAAGTCAGAGTTCTAGGGAGGAGGGTGTGGAGGAAGAGAGATCTTCCTCCACTGGTTTACTCCCTAGATTTCTGCATCCACCAGGGCTGAACCACACCAAAGCTAGGAGCCTGGAGCTTCCTTAGGGTCTCGGGCTATCTTTCCACTGCTTTTTCCAGGCCATTAGCGGTAGGAGCTGGATTGGAAGTGCAATAGCCAGGACACCAACCAGCAGCATTTTGGGCTGCCAGTGTCACAGGCAACAGCTTTACCTTCGCAGCCACACTGCTGACCCCTGAACTGGCACTCTGCTAGGGAGTGCTGACATTACAGGCATCCTAACCTGCTATGCTAAAACACTGGCCCTGGTTCCTCCTCCTTTCTTTTTATTTTTTCACAGCAAATATTTAAAATGTAAAAATAAAGGGGAAAAAAACCCCGCCAAACTATTGTTAACAGTTAATAGTTTCTGACTGCTGGTCTAGAAAATTCTTGGGGACACTGTTAATCAATCATCTTTATATTTTATCTTTGCCTTGTTCCTCTGCCTTTGGAAGTACTTGAAATTTCCAGTTTCTAATTGTATGGGGGTTTTATAGTGAAAATGGGTGGTTTTTTATAGATGCTTCCTACTCCATGTTGTTCCTATCCCATGGGAATATAGGATTTAGCTTTCCTGGGTCTGCTAGGTGAGCAACTGCTTGTTCATCTCCCCACTTTTCAGAAAGTTCACTGTTTTTCCTTGACTGCCTTTTCTCTGCCCTTACTGAGTCGTGCCTTTTTTCTTTCTTTCCTGTAAGTTCACTGGGATTTGGGGTGAGAATGGAGATAAACGCATGCATTTAATATGCTAAGTTTAACCAGAAGCTTCCCCCAAATCCAATTTAGCTGATTTTTTTTATTTTTACCACTTTGTTTGATGGTTCATGGGTTAATTTTGCATTTGTTCTCCACGTGCTAACTTGTTCTGCCAGATGTTTGAAGATGTCCTTGGGGAAGAAAAATGAGGGTTTTTAAAATGTAATGTTCTTGAAATGCTTGCAGCAGTGCAGTGTATGAGTTCTCTAGACTGTTTCTAACCACCAGACTCTCATAACAGAAATACAGTATCACCCTTGTTTGTGTAAACTATTAGGAGCATTTTTAAATGTTTGTAATAAAGTTTGTGGCTTATTGTTTAAAATTGAATTTAAGGTAGTAAATCAAAGCTTTTGGTGGCATGCCCCTGACAGCAGGGAGAGCCTGGTAAGTGATCCCTAAGAACTGATCAAAAAGACTCGTTGAGCATTTTCCCCTGTATTCGTGTTTTGGTCCTTTAATCTGGTAATATTTCCAGTTCCATTCTGAATACCATGGTGCAGCATCCATCCCCCACTCAGGTCTCATTGGCGGCATCTGGCAGTGTCTTTGCCAAATGGCCCCTGTTCTGGCATAAGCCTTTCTTTGCCCTCAAGTCTATATGAGTATGAACAGTGATTGTTGGAAAATGGACATCTTTCAAGATCTTATTCATACCACATTTTTTTCTAGTAATCAAATTGACAGTCGAAAAATTAAAAGAATCAAAGTCACTGAAAAACGAACACCAGTCTTTCTGCACAGGTTCACCTTTCCTTGCCAGTGAAGACGGTGTGCTTGGTGGAGTGATTGTTCTCCGGTCATGCAGGTGTTCTGCAGAGGCTGACTCATCTCAGAATAAGCAGACACTTCTAGGTAAGTTGGGGATATTTGTGTTTTCAATTTTTCCAAGATATGAAAAAATATATATCCTTAAGTTACTAATTGTAAGCTCTGGTAGGGTCAGGATGCACTGGTGATACCTAAACATTTATATTCTGATCTTTTTCCATGGGTAAACATATAGAAAATGAATGTTAATTTTTAAGTACATGCTCAGAGCATATTTTTCAACTGGATTCGGAACCTAGGACTTTTGCTAAAAGCCCAGTATTAAGAGAACATTGGGCCATGTGTTCATCTCCTGTGTGATTCCACAAAACATTCAGGTGACCCATAACTGTGTACACGGAAGTGTAAATAGAGGCCTGTTCCTGTTCCCTTTACCTAAAAGGGTCAGAACCACATGAAGAGCCTAGGAGTTAGTCCTGGCTACATGACTTAGTAGCTATGATGCCTTTGTGCATTGGTCTTAACTGTTGTGTACCACTTCCTCGTCTGTAAAATAAGGATGTCTGCCCTGCCCTCCTCATTAAACTGTGATGAGGGTGAGTGAAACAAGTGTCTTTACAGATTTACAGACATCCATCCAGATGTGTGATTTTTCATCTGGCAAAGCACACCAATGGGGATGAAACCCAACCTACCCTCTATTGGCCAAGGTGTGGACTTGTGGGGCTATCTCTGCCTATTGGGTTACCTGTTTCAAAGCTGTCCTTCCAGAGGGGACACTGTAAAAAAGTCTTTCTAAAGGTAGCACCTAAGCTAGGAGGGACTATTTAGGTGATTTTATTAAATTAACTTTTTAATGGAAGTATACATACATTCAGAAAAGTCATAGCAGGAATTAGTAAACCCACCAGCATCCAGATTAAAAACAGAATTTTACCCAAAAACCACCTTGTGACTTGTTTCCTATCTCTGTGTGCTCCAATGGTAGCCAACGTGCTGACTTCTAACACTATGGTTAGTTTTGCCTGGTTCCGTATTTTATGTAAATGGAGTCATAGAATATGAACTAGTTGTGTCTGGTCTTCAGTCAGTATTAAGCCTTTTAGATTTATCCATGCTGAATGTGGCAGGCATGCTAATTGTTTATTTTTATTGAAGTATAATATTCAGTTGTATATAGCACCATATATTAATCCCTTCTTAATTTTTTTAAAAAAGAATTATTTGTGGAAACTTAAAAAATTTCTTTGAAAAATGAAATTAAGAAAGAAGTGTGGCCGGCGCAGCGGTTCACTAGGCTAATCCTCCGCCTTGCGGCGCTAGCACACCGGGTTCTAGTCCTGGTCGGGGCGCCGGATTCTGTCCCGGTTGCCCCTCTTCCAGGCCAGCTCTCTGCTGTGGCCAGGGAGTGCAGTGGAGGATGGCCCAAGTGCTTGGGCCCTGCACCCCATGAGAGACCAGGAGACGCACCTGGCTCCTGCCATCGGATCAGCGCGGTGCGCTGGCTGCAGAGCGCCGGCCGCGGCGGCCATTGGAGGGTGAACCGATGGCAAAAGGAAGACCTTTCTCTCTGTCTCTCTCTCTCACTGTCCACTCTGCCTGTCAAAAAAAAAAAAAAAAAAAGAAAGAAAGAAGTGTGTAGTGTTTCCATAATAGGTATTTTCCATGGACTTTTTGAAGATCATTTGTAGTTCATCCACAGGGGCTATGATGGTTCAATCTGTCTATAAATTTCCTTATGTAAAGTATGGATGGTGTCTTAACTGTATTGTATGATTGTTTTAATTGCTGTAGTATAAGTGTTTTTATACTCTAAAATTCTATTCATTTATAAAATAATAGACTGTTTCTTATGGCCATAAAAAGTTTTTTTTTTTTTCCTGTAGAAGCTCAAAGCATTTTTACAGAATCTCTTCAGTCATTCTTCAAAGAACAAAAGTGGAGATTTATATAAAAGTTCTTTTTTTCCACTTGAACTGTGACCACCAACCTTTTGCCTAGACTCTCTTTCTACTCACAGTACCTGATACAAGGTGTCTCAAGGGAGGGTTTGTGGTTTGTTTTGTTTTGTTTTGTTTTTTCTTTAATTTTTTATTTTATCTGAAAAGCAGAGAGGAGAGAGAGCAAGAGAGGAGAGAGAGAGAGAGAGAGATCTTCCATCTGCCAGTTTGCTTTCCAAATGTTTTTTTTACAAAATTTTTCTTTTTTAAAAAAGATTTATTTATTTAGTATTTGAAAGGCAGAGTTACAGAGGCAGAAGCAGAGAGAGAAAAATAGAGATCTTCCATCTGCTGGTTACACTCTCCAAATGACCGCCATGGCCAGAGCTGGGTCATTCTGAAGGTAGGAGCCAGGAGCTTCTTCCAGGTTTCCCACGTGGCTGCAGGGTTTCAAGCACTTAGGCCATCTTCTACTGCTTTCCCAGTTCATAGCAGAGAGTGAGATTGGAGTGGAGCAGCCGAGACTTGAACTTGCACACATATGGGTTGCTGGCACTGCAAACGGCAGCTTTTACCTGCTATACCACAGTGCCGGCCCCCAAATGTCTTTTTTTTTTTTTTTAAAGATTTATTATTTGAAAGACAGAGTTACAGAGAGAGGTAGAGGCAGAGAGAAAGGTCTCCCATCTGCTGGTTCACTCCCCAGATGGCTGTAATGGCCACAGCTGTGCCGATCCAAAGCCAGGAGCCAGAAGCTTCTTCCTGTTCTCGCATGTAAATGCAGGAGCCCAAGGACTTGAGCCATCTTCTACTGCTTTCCCAGGCCATAGCAGAGGGCTGGATCAGAAGAGGAGCAGCTGGGACTAGAACCGGTACCCGTATAGGATGCCAGCACTTCAGGCCAGCGCTTTAACCCACTGTACCACAGCACCAGCCCCCAAATGTCTTTTAATATCTGGCCCTGTCCAGGTGGAAACCTGGAGTCCAGGAATCAATCCCATGTGTGTGGCAGGGACCCAAATACTTGAGCAGTCACCATTGTCTTCCAGGATGTGCATTAGCAGGAAGCTAGAATTAGCAGTGGCGTTCTGATTCAAACCCAGATACTCTGATATAGGATACAGATATCCCAACTGGTGTTTTAACTGCTGCATCAAATAGGTGCCTCAATGAGATGTTTGTTTCAAATGATCATCTTTTGTTAAATCTGCACAAATACAGTGCTTAGCTTTGGTATCTTAATCCTTGTTGATTCCTTTGACTTTTATTCCACATTTAGATAGTAAAGAATTGGTTTTAAAATATGCAGAGGGATATACTTGGATTTCTATAAAAACTCAGAATAACCTTCAGTATTAGGAAGGGAGAAGTTACTAAAACTGCTTTATATATTATTCTTAGGAAGGAGTGTCTCAATTCTTTTCTGAGGCTCACCTCTTGTCAAATGTGAACTGAAGACTTTCTGACTCGTGAAACAATTGAAAACAGAGCTTATGTTACATGCCTGTCTTCTTCCCTGCTGATTTTTGTTGGAATTCAACTCCAACTTGGGATAATATATTTTAATTTTGCAACTTTTAACACACCATTTAAAAATATTTTTGAGATAACATTTTAAAATTTACACTGTATTCAAATGCTTAATGTTCCACTAAATAACAAGTTCAATGAACAAAGTAAAAAAACCACAGTTAAGTGGGAAAATAGGCAAGGACTATAAACAATAACCGACTGAAAAGATGTTCAACTTCACCTATATAAATTTTTTTTAAGTAGAATTTAAGACAGTTATAAAATCATGAAAACTGTAGTGCTCTATGATTCTTACAAATTCATTTGACTAGGATTTTAAACACTTTGACAATACACTGTAGTTACAACAAAACTGATATAGAGGGGGGCATTACTTCTTTTTTTTATTTTTTTAAATCAGCTCACACATGTAAAGGAGAACATGAGATATTTGTCTTTCTCTGTCTGACATTTCACTCAACATGATTTCTTCTAATTCCAACCACTTCGATGTAAATGATAGAATTTCATTCATTTTTTATAGGTGAATATTTCAGCAATATGTATGTCTGTGTACACATGCCACATTTTGTTCATCCATTCATCTAATATTGGACACTTTGGTTGATTCTCGATTTTGGCTATAGTGAACAATGCTGCTATGAACATGGTGGTGTAGGTATCACTTTGGTACAGTGTAAGCATGTCTTTTGGTATATACCCAGTAGTGGAATTGCTGGATTATATGGCAGATCTATTTCTAGTTTTAAAGAAATCTACAAACTGTTTTCCATAGTGGCTACACTAATTTATGTTCCCACCAACAGTGTGTAAGAGTTCTCCTTTCTGAGGCTGGCACTGTGGCTTAAGGGATAAAGCTGCCACCTGCAGTGCCGGCATCCCATATAGGCATCCTATATGGGTGCCGGTTCGAGTCCCAGCTGCTCCATTTCCTGTCCAGCTCTCTGCTATGGCCTGGGAAAGCAGTAGAAGATGGCCCAAGTCCTTGGGCCCCTGCACTCACATGGGAGACCTCGAAGAAGCTCCTGGCTTAGGCTTGGCACAGCTCCAGCAGTTGTTGCCCATCTAGGGATTGAACCAGCGGATGGAAGATCTCTCTGTCTCTCTGCCTCTCTGTAACTTTGTTTTTCAAATAAATAAGTAAATCTTAAAAAGAAAAAAAAGTTCCCCTTTTCCACATCTTCATCAGCATTTTTTGCTCTACTGTCTTTTTGGATAATAGCCATTTTGAAAGGAATGAGGTGATACTCATTGTGTTTTTGATTTGCATTTCCCTGGTGCCTAGTGTTATTGAACATTTTTTTCATATATTTGTTGACCATTTGTGTTTCTTTTGACAACTTTCTGTTGAGTTCTTTTTGCCCATTTCTTAACAGGATTGATGTTTTTGTTGTTGTTTTTTAATATACCATGTCTTGATTTACTAATTTTACATAATGTCTGTCAGCCATCCTTCACTTCTTTAACTATGGAAATTAAGAGAAGTTTATGTACTTTTTTTTTTTGACAGGCAGAGTTAGACAATGAGAGAAAGAGAGAGAGAGACAGAGAGAAAGGTTTTCCTTCTATTGGTTCACCCCCTCCAAATGGCCACTATGGCCGGCGTGCTGCACCGATCTGAAGCCAGGAGCCAGGTACTTGCTCCTGGTCTCCCACGCAGGTACAGGTGCCCAAGCACTTGTGCCATCTTCCACTGCCTCCACAGCAGAGAGCTGGACTGGAAGAGGAGCAACCGGGACTAGAACCCAGCACCCACATGGGATGCCGATGCTGCAGGCAGAGGATTAACCAAGTGAGCCACGGTGCCGGTCCCAAAGTTTATGTCCTTCTCTTCCCCCTTACTGCCATACTTCAGCTTAACTTCTGTGAATGAGAGTACTGTTGTAGGGTTTTTTTTTTTTTAAGATTTATTTGTTTACTTGAAAGTCAGAGTTACACAGAGAGAGAAGGAGAGGCAGAGAGAGAGAGTCTTCCATCCGCTGGTTCACTCCCCGGTTGGCTGCAATGGTCGGAGCTGCGCCGATCAAAGCCAGGAGCTTCTTCCAGGTCTCCCATGAGGGTGCAAGGGCCCAAGGACTTGGGCCATCTTCTGCTGCTTTCACAAGCGATAGCGAGAGCTGGATCAGAAGTGGAGCAGCCATGTCTCAAACTGGTACCCGTATGGGATGGCAGCACTGCAGGCAGTGACTTTACTGGCTTCGCCACAGTGCCGGCCCCCACTGTTGTAGCTTTTAATGACTGCATTCTATACTATAGCTATATTTGTCTTCTATACTTTGAATAGAGATTGATTCCAAATAGTGACAATGAATAACCTGCATTGGAAGTAGCCAACTTTTATAAACATTGCTCATTTCATATTCTAATAGTGGATGACTGGACCCATAAACAAGGAAAGTGTCTGTCCTAAAAGATTTCTCAGACGTTGAGATGAAGTGAATTCCCTTGTGTATAATTTATCATTTGTTCCAAACCAGGCCACAACTTTAAGTTGCCTTATGCTTGGACTTTGACTTCTCATTTATTGTTTTTTCAGACTCTCATGAAAGTACAACTTCATAAATGTACTTCTCCACAATACTCAGTAATATCTAGTATCTGGGAAAGCTTATCTGTCTTTCATTCCTACACATCCAAATAAAATAATCCCAAAAGTAAAAAAAAAAAATACTTAAAAGGTTGTATGTCATTCAATCACTTTTTTATTGCAGGAATATTACTATACTCAGAAGAATGTCTAATGTTAGCCTTTTCTGTGTCCAGTTTCTTTTCTGAAAATCATAAATAATGTTCCTATTATAACACAAGTATCAGTCAAACCCATTCCCACTTGGAGTTTCCAGGAAGCCATTACTGAGCCTTTTCTCTTGACAATTTCCAGAGTCCCAGTGAGCTGCTTCAGAGCTGAGAGGACTCAGGCGTAGGACATTGTTGAAGTTTGGCCTGTGTCCTGATCCAGAAATACCATGGGGGAACCTCAGACATGAAGGAAGGTTCATAGTGCCATTGTGTGACCTTAGTAAAGGTTCTTTGTCCATCATGTCATTGATATTTCTCTTTTCAAAGTATGGATTTTAGTTCTCCTCCCCTCAAGTCTGACTGAGATATCAGAGATTTGCTATCAACAAATAAGAATATGGCAGAAGTGACAATGTGCAGCTTTCTAAGATGTGGGTCAGAAAAGGCATTACAGCTTCCTCCATGCTCTTGCTGTTGGGTCATTCACTGTGGGAGAGACCAGTGGCCGTATTGGGAAGACACTTAAGCAGCACTGTGGGGAGACCGGCGTAGCAAAAAGCTGCACCCTCCTTCCAGCAGCCAGCCAGGAACAGAGAACTCCCTGCCAGCAATCTCAGAGTTGAGTGAGCTTTCAGATGACTGCAGCCCTGGGCTGTGTCCTAATTGAAATTTCCTTAGAAACCCTAAGAAACATTCCTAAATGTTTGACCTTTAAACACTGGAAGATAATAAATAACTGTTGTTTTAGATTATTGCATTCTAGGGTAATTTATTATGAGGCAATAGATAACTAAAACTTTTAAACCCTCGTACTGTCCAGTGGCCCTCTAGATGGTCTGAAGAACTCCAATGACAAATGAAGGTATGTCTACTGCATCTAAAGGTAGCTCAGTTTCCATCAGTGGATCCTGGGTCTCATCTTTGGGTCCCACTAGGACAAACCTGGCCAATATCCTCCTGCATTTCAGTCCCTAATCGCTCTTTTCCACTTTCTGTCTCTTTAGCTCCTCACGTCCAGGCTCACTGCCTCTGTTTGCCCCTCACTTCCACCTCCATCCTGCCACCAGGGTTATCTCTGTGTGAAACACTTGCAGTTGACCCAGAGAGCCACAAACCTGAGATGGTCAGGAGAGAAGAATGTTCTAAAGCATAAAGGGACAAAATGAGAACCTGACCTTGCGAGTCACACCAGTATCCGAGGGATGGTGGCCAAAAGAAGTGACACAAGTATTTGTAATTAGTTTACTCTATGTCTAAGCCAATTTTGAGGAAATTTCTATGTATGCTATAAAATAAAACATATATCTCTTACTATCACTTCCATGCTCCCTGCTTTTAATTTTTCAAGCAAGACACCATTTCCCCAACACACACACACACACACACACAGAGGGAGGAAGGGAGGGAGGGAGGGAGAGAGCATGCCCTACCTCTGCTTGTCATTTTCCTACTGGATAAATGGGAGCTACTTAACTTGAGGGGAACAGTCCTCCTCTGCTCTGCCCCAGATCCTGCGTTCAGTGTTAATTCTACCTAGGCCCTCTTTTCCTTTGCTCATCCCATACATCTTAAATACCTGCCATTCCAAAGTGTATGGTTTTCCCCAAGGGTAATGTTTTCTGCCAAAAAAACTTGTGTCTGCTGTTCCCTGTGCTGGGAAGGCCCTGGGCCAATACAGTTCCTTCTTTGAGACCCAAGTCAAACACATATCTTCTTGGAATCTTTCGGAAATTCTCCCAGGTAACTTGCTCTTTCCTTGTGCTCTCTTAGCACCATGCAGTTGGCCTTGCATTGGCCTGTCTTGTAATACTTACCACAACACATCCTAAATACATACTGAAATATCTGCACTTCTATGTTAGGCCAGTACTTAAATATTTTTTTCTGAATTTAGTTGTTTTAGAGAAATGGATCACAGGTCTGTAAGCGCCATTAATACACATGGGGAAAAACTAAAAATAAATAAAAAATTAAAATTAAAAAAAGAGGCCGGCGCCGTGGCTCAACAGGCTAATCCTCCGCCTTGCGGCGCCGGCACACCGGGTTCTAGTCCCGGTCTGGGCACCAGATTCTGTCCTGGTTGCCCCTCTTCCAGGCCAGCCCTCTGCTGTGGCCTGGGAGTGCAGTGGAGGATGGCCCAAGTGCTTGGGCCCTGCACCCCATGGGAGACCAGGAAAAAGCACCTGGCACCTGGCTCCTGCCATCGGATGAGCGCGGTGCGCCGGTCGCAGCACGCCGTCCGCGGCAGCCATTGGAGGGTGAATCAACGGCAAAAGGAAGACCTTTCTCTCTGTCTCTCTCTCACTGTCCATTCTGCCTGTCAAAAAAAAAAAATTAAAAAAAGAAAAATACACATGGGGAACATAGAGGTTTAAAATATCTTTTTCAGTCATTAGAAAATTTTACCATTTGTAGAATTGCACCACCAGATTGTGAGGGGAGGAAAAATGTCACACTGAACATTGTACCTACTGTCATAGTAGGCGTCCATTGATTGTTGGATGAATGAATGAAGGGCCAAATGGAGTTATCTATTATCTAGGAGAAACTTTCAAAGAAATGCACTCCTTTTACAGAAAAATTAAATGTCACTTGAAATATCCTCATATGCTCTTAGAAAAACAAATAATATGGGCTGGAAATTTTGGATAATGATGAATGTCTAGGAACAAGAAGATCTGGTGACAGTTTAAATGTATCATAGAAGACAGCCTCTGAAAACAGCCTGTAACAGGACAGTTTGGATGTGAACATGTTTGCAGCACTCATCCTGCCACCTCCCACCCCCTCAGATCATGAGATGCTGACAAAGCCTGGCCTACAAACTGCAGATTTGATGTAAAGCAAATGGTTGTCCCTGGAATGAAACAGCTGAAAAGAATTAATTTTCTCTCTGCTTTTAGAAAGAAAAGAACCAATATATTTTTACCTGCTAAAGTACAATTACATGTGCTGTCCAGGCCTCTACACAAGTGCTTTTTTATTGAGGCTGCAGTGTATAATATGGTTAGTAAATTGTGTAAACAAAGGCACATCAAGCCTTCCTATGGAAAAATGAGTTCTCTACCATTTTAAGCTTGTGATTAGTTGTAAGAAATTAGACTATATGCAAAAATATGAAGTAAACAGCCAATCTCACTCTATAGGTATATTTCTTCCTTTTTATCCTGGACCCCACTGCATAGACCCTGTGAAGTTCAGAGATTGCTGCCTTGGAGTGATCAGTAGGAAGCAGTGTGTATGGGGAGAAATGAGAAACAGACCCCATATATTTAAGGAAAATCTTGAGCAATCCAGGATAGGAAGCGTACAAGCTCTTAGGAGTTAAAGAAGGTTGTATGTTTTTGGCTGATGATCTTTTGTGCCAAGCCTGTGTTGGAGTTCTTCACTCTAAGCAGATTTTAGGCCCACAGTTCATCAAGAGCCAACCTGATGAGCACACATGGTAACTGTTACCTTGCCTTTAAGTTAACTCCAATTTAGAAAGTAACTACAGGTTTTTTCCTATCTGGGAATATGTCCATGATGCTGATCATTGTTTATATATATACAATCCTTCCATTTGTCCACCTACTCCCTACTTTCCCATTTTTTTTTCCATCTTTTACTATGAAATCTTTCATATGTTTTTAAAAGAAGGACATAATAAATTTGTAAGTTATAAAAGATAATAATAAAATGAACACCTGTGGACCTGCCACCCAACCTAAGAAATTGCCCATTACCCATATCTTTGAAGCCCCCATGTGGGCCTCTCTGATCTTACTGCTTTGTTTCCTCCATCTTGTATTTCATGTTAACCCCCTAGCTTTTCCTTACAGCTTTTTCCATCTTTCTTTGTATCTCTGAATGTTGTATTGTTTAGTTTTGTTTGGTCTTAAGCGCTATGTAAGTGGTAGATCTTATGCCTTATTCTGTGAGGATGTTTTCAGTTTCTGTCATGATTACCTGAAAGGATAATGAGTTTCTTTATCATTTTATACTTAACTCTTTGAAGTCAAACTGTTCTGCAGTTGCCAATTAGAACGTGAATGGAGCGTTTCCCCTCTTCTGTTCACAATAAGCAAAATCCTTTCTTGAGTATTTTTTTAGTTGCTGTCACCAAAACATAGTATGGTTTAAAGATAAAAAAAAAAAGTTAGATTGAATTGATGCTTCCTGGAACTTTAAAAAAGATAAAAGGTCATTTAACTGTAAGTTGCAATTCCAACCGCCTTTTGGTTTTACTGGCATTAAAAATTTGGCGAACCCATATAAACACATGCACTTCAAAGGATCTTCATTTGGGGCACCAGCAGTATCACTTATTTCCATTACATGGCACACGCCACCGTGAACCCTTATGATTAGGCATTTCTGCTGGGTTCACATGATCCTAAAACCAACAAAGAGAAGGCCAGTTAGCTTTTAGGCTCATAGTCGGGGAAAGTCCTTTAGTGATGCTACTAACTTTATCTTAAATATGGAAATAAAATTTTGATCTTTAACAGGGTCCAGTGTCCTAGTTGGAAGGTCATTTCTTTATTGCATCATCAATGCTTTGTACTTACTACATCTTCACTATAGTTTTAAGAGATAGGCTGGCATTTTAGTTCTTATTTAAGGAATCAGATAGAAGGATGCAAAGTAAGTTTTCAAGATATCAAATGAATAAAGCAGGCGTGACATAAACTTTTCAGTGACTAAGAGTAGCATTTTTCTGTTGTGGTGTTCTGAGATTGTTATTTTCAGTTTTAAAACCCCAAAATGTTGATTACAGTAGCTATAATTTGCTGCTTTGTTTATTAAAGACCTTTACTTCCTTTAAAAATAATGTATTCTTTAAAAATTGCAAATAGAGGTTTTCATCTGTAATTTTCTTTTCCATCATAAGAAGTATAGTTCTAGCTATCATCTAATCAAGAAGTTTTGTTTTTTGGCTACAGAGTTTTTCAACTGAAATAGAGGATACGAAAATTTATGAACAGATTGCTAGATATTATGTAATTCATATAACTCTGATTCTTCTAAAAGTCTCTGGAAAACATTTTGACAAATTTTATAGCCCATTTTCATCTGCTCAGAGGGTAATAGAGATTATTCCAGCATGAAATAAACCCAAAGAAATATTTGTTGAATAAATACAATCATGTTTCAATAAAACTCATTTTACTGAATGGTTTTTGTTTACCAGAGAACTTCAAAGTTCCAAGCAATGGTCCCCTATTTCTGGAAGTTTCTAAGATATAATAAAATGATAAGACAAGAAGGGAATTAAAATGCCCTTTAGGGCTTGTATTACTATTTGACCCACATCATCCTTTTTTAGTCAGCATCCTTCTTTAGTCTTGAACACATCTGAGTGAGCCTTGAAAAGAGGAAATGATTCTTTTCTTGGCCAGACATAACTAGGATTCTATAGAACTCCGTCCCATTGCTCCTGAGACTATGCAGTAGTGAAAGTGTTTCAGGGAAGCCCGTCAGCTCAATTCCTTCATGACCACAATGGGACATGCATTCCATGAATCTTAAGGATTCCACATTAGGACAGGAAAGCATCTTTGCTTATTATTATTGTTATTTTTATTTTGGTAAAGTTGAACCTCCTACTGTGTTATAAAGAGTCTAACAACCAGGGGCGGAATCTACAAGATAAGAGGAGACTGTTTTATATAAGGTTCCTCAACCTTCCCTTCTTATAAATGAATTTCTCTTTATTCAATAAAGAGTAACTTAAACACTGTGCAAAATGTCCCAGGCTATGCCATGCGACCTAAGGCTAAGGAGCGGCTGCTGACTTGGCAGCTGCCCAGACCAACACGGTTCTGATTTTAGAGTTCTGTTTTCTTTGCAAGAAAGTCTGGCATGTGAAGCCAAGCAGAGAGGTTCTAAATGCGGGCGGGAGCCAGTGCAGCTGGGGGCCGTTAACAATTGGAGGACAATATTTTTTAAAAAAACAAGGGGTGGCTGAGGGCTTCTTGTTAGGAAAGAGAATCTGTTTGGACAGAAAAACTGCAACCTGGTAAGGAAGCTTTGTTTTTTTTTTTTGACTCAATTTAAGCAGGATAACATGGATAATTTTGAAAGAGAAAGAGGTATCCTGGGGGAAGAACCGTGCGAGGGTACTTTGTATCCCCAGTATTAGTCAGTGAAGGTGGTCATTAAAATGCCACTAGGAGAGAAGCCTTGCTTTTGGGCTTAGGACTTCCTTACACACCAGGGCACCATTAAAACTGAAGGGGAACCAATCTTGAGAGCACTGTCCTCAAGAATGAATTCACTTTTGCTAAAGCATTAAATACAATTCTCTGGAAAGGCCTGACCCCTAAGATTATGAGCAAATGTGTGGTGAGTGTCCTGTCATTCTAGAGGAACACATGCTCAGTTCACCATCACCTGACTCATTCTCTGACACCATATGTTGGGAAATCACTTAGTGGAGAAGAATCTTGCTGAATTTCTGTGTCTGCTTTTTTCACATGTTAAACATGCTCAAGAACTTATTTTAGGGGCCAGTGTTGTGGCCTAGCCATTAACCCGCTAACTGTGATGCCAGCATCTCATATGGGTGCTTATTCATGTCCCTGCTGCTCCATTTCCTAACCAGCTCCCTGCTGAGGTACCTGGGAAAGTAGCAGAAGATGGTCCAAATGTGTGGACCCTGCACCCAGGTGGGAGAACTGGAAGAAGCTCCTGGCTCCTGGCTTTGACCCAGCCTAGCCTGGCCATTGTGGCCATTTGGGGAGTGAACCAGCAGATAGTCTCTCCCTATCTCCCCTTGAAACTCTGCCTTTCAAATAAATACGTCTTTTTAAAAAAAGTTATTTTAGTGTATTCTGCATACTTTCTAATGGAGATCTTTTCATGGTCTGGACATTTGGGGTAGCACCAAATTCCTGGACTTCGGCTTATGGAAAAATCAGTAGTTGAGGTTGTAAATTATCACCAGCTACTACCAAAGGACAATGGTTGTAGGAGATTGTCTAGATGGAAATAAGGTTGATCTTGACCACATTGAAGACTGTGATAGCCAGCACTTTAGCAGGTTCACACATATCATTCTATGCCATTCATTTACCCTGCTTATCGGCAGAGTTCATGGTTCCCACGTGTAATAATTACACATAGAAAAAATCCCAATTAAATAGTGTCTCTGAAGTTTGCTGTATTACTAAAATCAATTTTTAATACCTTTGCCATAAACTTCAGTTTTTAGTGTATGGGACAGTTTCAAATATAGTCCCTTAAATCAGGAACCAAATTATAGACTACTAGAGATGACTGCTGCTAAGAAATGCTGCTCTTTTACTGAAACAGTAATTTTTCTTCGTAAACTTTGAGCAAAGTTTGCACTACTATTTCCTGGCTTTTAATTATAAATCAGTAAATAAAACAAATCTTTAAAAATGTTTGCTTTTATTTAAAAAATTATAAATCAAGACAACTAATAACTAAATAGTTGTAAAAGTTCTTTGTGATGTAAACTTTACCCTTGAGACAAATAAGTGTTTGCTAGTCTTTTATTTATTTTAAAGGCAGAGAGACATACAAAGATGGACAAAAGTCTCCCACTTGCTGGATCACTCCCCACATGTTCATAACAGCTAGGAGGAGGCTGGTTTAAAGCCGGGAGCTAAGAATTGAATCTGGATCTGCCATGTGGGTCAAGCACTGCTGGATTCCTGTGTCCAGTTGTTTCACATTAAATCTACTGAGAAACTTGTTTTATTGTGTTCTTAATGCTTCTGATGGAGGTCTTTTCATGATCTGGGCATTCCTAATAGTCTCTCAGGGTGCACATTAGTAGGAAGCTGCAGTCTGAAGCAGAGCCAGGACGTGCACCCAGGCATTCCCATTTAGGATGTGAGTATTCCAAGTGGTGTCTTAACTGCTGTGTCAAATGCCTGCCCCTGTAATGGTTTTTATTTCTAATGGAAAGATAATTTGGGGAAGTTGTAGGGTATGGTATTTTTTATTTTTGTTTGTTCTTTGGACATAGAAAAATGTATTCCTAAATATATAAAGAAATTTCGGCCGGCGCCGTGGCTCAACAGGCTAATCCTCCGCCTTGCGGCGCCGGCACACCGGGTTCTAGTCCCGGTTGGGGCACTGGATTCTGTCCCGGTTGCCCCTCTTCCAGGCCAGCCCTCTGCTGTGGCCCAGGAGTGCAGTGGAGGATGGCCCAGGTGCTTGGGCCCTGCACCCCATGGGGAGACCAAGAAAAGCACCTGGCTCCTGGCTCCTGCCATCGGACGAGCGCGGTGCGCCGACCGCGGCGCGCCGACCGCGGCGGCCATTGGAGGGTGAACCAACGCAAAGGAAGACCTTTCTCTCTGTCTCTCTCTCTCTCACTGTCCACTCTGCCTGTAAAAAAAAAAAAAAAAAAAAAAGAAATTTCAAACAAGTTTGCAGAAAGGTTTAATTAAAAGACAAATTTGGTTCGGAAGACCTTTCTCTCTGTCTCTCTCTCTCTCACTGTCCACTCTGCCTGTAAAAAAAAAAAAAAAAAAAAGAAATTTCAAACAAGTTTGCAGAAAGGTTTAATTAAAAGACAAATTTGGTTCAAGAAATTTGAGATCAATGCATAGTTTTTAAATAATGTGCATTTTATGTGAACCTTTTGAAAAGCTCTTATATGCATGGATTTCAAAAAAATATTTGCATCAAAATAAAAATTTTAATTCATTTTCCATGGACTTTTTTTTTTTAAGATTTGTTTATTTGAAAGTCAGAGTTACACAGAGAGAGGAGAAGCAGAGAGAGAGAGAAGGAAGGAGGGAAGGAGAGAAGGAGGGAGGGAGGGAGGGAGGAAGGGAGGGAGGGAGAGAGGTCTTCCATCCAATGGTTCACTCCCCAACTGGCCACAGTGGCCAGAGCTGTGCCGATCCGAAGACAGGAGCCAGTAGCTTCTTCTTCCAGGTTTCCCACGTGGGTACAGAGGCCCAAGGACTTGGGCCATCTTCTGCTGCTTTCCCATGCCATAGTAGAGAGCTGGATCGGAAGTAGAGCAGCCGGATCTCGAACTGGCGTCCATATGGGATGCCGGCGCTTCAGGCTAGGGCGTTAACCTGCTGCACCACAGAGCCGGCCCCATGAATCTTTTTTTAAACATGTGTTCATTTATTTGAAAGTCAGAGTTACACAGAGAGGAGAAGCAGAGAGGAAGGGGGAGGAGGAGGCAGAGGCGGAAGCGGAGGCCATGGCAGGGAGGTGGATTGAAAGTAGAGCAGCCAGGACTCAAACTGGCACCCACAAGGGGTACTGGTACTGCAGGTGATGTCTCCACATGCCATGCCACAGCGCAGGACCCTCCGTGGACTTTTGAAGCACTCATGTATCATGAAATATATCTTAAAAGCTTTTTTAAAACAGAAGCACACATGAAATAAGGTTGCTTATTGATAGCTTGTTGAAAATGTGTCCAGAGAATAGCAGGAACCTAAACCTGCAATTCTGAGAGTAATGACTATATTTGCCAATTCAGTGTTCATTGCAACCTAATAAAACATAACTACCAGAAATTATGACATGTATTTCCAAACGACATATAGCGTTTTATAAGAGACTGCTCTTTTCTTCACTCTCAACTGACACACTTTTATTTCAGACCTCTTGGTATCTGAAACTTGGATAGTTAAATAGTAATATTCTGTGATTTAAACTTGTGCTTCTTGCAGTATGAATAAAGTAGAACATCTTTTCATATATTTTAGAGCTATTCATATTCCCTTTTATTCATGACCTTTTTGCTTTCTCTTTGAATATCTGTCACATAGATTTGTATAGCAAACTTATTAAGAAAACTAACCCTTTGTCTATGCTGTGAATTGCAGATATTTTCCCAAGTTTGGCATTCATTTCTTGATTTTTTTTTTAACATGGCAAAAATACATTTTTGAAATTTCTTTTCGTCTTTATTTGAAAGGCAGAGAAAGAGATAGGCTTCAATCTCTAGGTTCATTTCCCAAATGTCTGTAACAGCTGGAAGTGGGCCAGATCAAAGCCAGAAGCTTGGAACTCAGTCCTGTCTCCCAAGTGGGTGGCAGGGACCCAAGCACTGGAACCTGCTGCCTCTCAGGGTACTCTTTGGGAGGAAGTTGTGTTAGAAGCAGAGCCATACATGAACGCAGGCAGCTTGTTAGGGATGTGGGTATCTCACCTGTGGTGCCAAATGCCCACTCCCATAAACCCTGTAATACATTAAATATATTGATCATAGCCATCTTTTGTGGCCTCTGAGTTTTGTTGTAATATTAAGTGCTTCCCTTAAGAAATATTTAAAATATTTTAAGAGTTGTTGTTGGTGTTTGTGTTTGATTTTTAATGGTCCTTTGATGTTTGTAAGGAATTTAATATTCTTAAAATGCAATGTTAATTGTTATTCCTTTATATTTGCGCTGAGTAAATTTCAGAATCATAGAACAGTGGGAGACCACAGATTTTGATGCCCAAGAGCCCAATTTGAATTCTGGTTTTGTTGTGGGGTGCACAGATTAAAAACACAGTGACACTTTTGAGGTCAAATTAGAAATCTTAGTCAGCTGGCGACTGCCCTCTCACAGAGCAAGTCTGGAAAAGACAGCCCTGAATTGCAGTAGCAGGGGTGGGGGGGGGTGGGGGGGTAAAGGCAAAACCAACTTTTTATCAGTCATTTAATTACAGGTGGGGGCTTGTGCAAGCAGAAAGCAGGCATACAGAAGGGAGAAGCAGTTAGCCAATCAGCCAGTTTCTTGGTAACCTTATTGAAAAATGTAACAATTTAATTATTCAGTTGTTCCCAGTCAGGGTCAAGCAGGGTGTCACTGACCTTGGTGCCACCTGTGTTATCTTGTGGCTGCAGCCAGGAGAAAACAGGAAAAATCATAGTCTGGTGGCCTTGGCCATTATCAAGCAAGCAGAGGTACAGAAGCCAGAAATGAACCAGTCACAAACATTTATTTTTATGAAGAACAGGCCCTGTTTTTAAAACAACCAAGAAAAATAACCTATAGTCTGTAACCACCTAGGTGTGCTATACCTTGTAGACAGTTTCAACTTTTGAGTCACCTGGCATAGTTTGTGCATTACTAAGCTGACCTAAGCCAGATGACACCCCTTCTCAGCCTCAGGTGCCTCATCTTTGCTGAGTTCTAAGACAGACAAAGCCTGGCACGTGACACATTCTAAATGTTAGTTTTTTCCTCTCCTGCCTCCTTAAAGTACTTAACTAAGAAATAATTTACTAAGTTGTCTTATTCATGAAATGAAAATAACACCATGGATTTTTCTAAAACAGTCTATAGATCATAGATATTTCTTTGGAATTTCTAAAGCCGAGCTGAGTTAATAGCTTATCACTATATGCTGATTGATTCGTATTTAAAAATAATGTTTTAGTACAATACATTACCATTTTGGGATGAGGCAGGGATAAGAAGTATATATGAATACAGTAAAGAATGAGTTTCTAAAAACTGGGTTACTTTCTTTAGGAACTACTAAACTCAGGCCAGCGCCATGGCTCGCTAGGCTAATCCTCCACTTGCGGCACCAGCACCCTGGGTTCTAGTCCCTGTTGGGCACCGGGTACTAGTCCTGGTCACTCCTCTTCCAGTCCAGCTCTCTGCTGTGTCCTGGGAAGGCAGTGGAGGATGGCCCAAGTGCTTGGGCCCTGCACCCACTTGGGAGACCAGGAGGAAGCACCTGGCTCCTGGCTTTGGATCGGCGCAACAGAAGGAAGACCTTTCTCTCTCTCTCTCTCTCTCTCTCTCTCACTGTCTAACTCAACTCTGCCTGTCAAACAAACAAACAAACAAAAAAACTCAAACTCTTTATCTATAAATGTAACTGAAAATCCTTCAATATAAAAGTAGCTATTTGGGCCGGCACCATGGCTCACTAGGCTAATTCTCCACCTGCGGCGCCAGCACCCCGGGTTCTAGTCCTGGTCGGGGCGCCGGATTCTATCCCGGTTGCTTCTCTTCCAGTCTAGCGCTCTCTGTTGTGGCCCAGGAAGGCAGTGGAGGATGGCCCAAGTGCTTGGACCCTGCACCTGCATGGGAGACCAGGAGGAAGCACCTGGCTCCTGGCTTCATGATTGGCACAGCGCACCGGCCACAGCATGCCTGCTGTAGCAGCCATTTGGGGGATGAACCAACGGCAGGAAGACCTTTCTGTCTCTCTCTCACTGTCTGTAGCTCTCTCTCTGTCTCTCCCTCTCTCTCACTGTCTAACTCTGCCTGGCCAAAAAAAAAAGTAACTATTTGATGAAGTCAATCAAAGTCTATCCTCATCTGTAAATCTGTGTTCATTGCCACGTAACAGAACATAGCTGCCAGAAATTATGACAGTGTATTTCCAAATAACCACATACCACCATCATTAAAAGAGACTGCTCTTTTCTTCACTCCCCACTGAAACATTTTTATTTCAAACCTCTTGGTATCTGAACCCAGGAAAGTTGAATTTCTGAAAAGAAGGCTATAATTTAGGGAGAATAATGCGTTTAAATTTTTTAATTGCCTCTTTTGAAAAGGTATGTTTTTATAATTCACTTCCAAGATTTCTGTGGGTTTTTTTTTTTAAATCCATTCCTGCACATTTGCCACATTAATATTTGAAGTACACGAAGAAGCTGCAATTTTAGGAATGCCTTAACTTCGTATTTGAATATAATTTGTTGTCACCAGTGTAGGGAACTTCAGTTAGACTTAAGTGCCTTTGCTGTGTTAAGCGATTTAGAATATCCCAGACCTTGCTCTGGACTTCAAGATATTTGAAGTTCAAAGCAGACGTGTGGGGAAGAAGAAACATCTGGTGAAGAGAACTCTCTGCGTTGCGTGATGCTGTGTCCCTGCACTCCTCAGCAGAGCGTCTGGTGAGCAGGTTGGCAGGTTTGATAATTAATTAATGATGAGGGAGTGAGCCATGTATCTGAGGAACTCAGTTTTGCCCTTTACTGCTTCTTTCCTCCCCACATGTCTGGCAAAGCCTGCAGAGTCCAGGAGCACTGATCTCAGGCTTGTGCCTCAACTCAAACCCTCATCTTCAGGCTTAATTAGCTCAGAGATATAAACAGATGACTAGCCTGGGACAGGAAGGGTTTAGTGCTGAGCCGTGTAGTTTTATTATCAGGGACTGGAGAACGACATCAAAACTTAACATCAAAAATGCCTGAGAAAAAACTCAGAATTTTGAAAACATGTACTTGAAGATGAATTTTTGTGCGTATCCATATATATTTGAATTTTTCTTTTTATAACTTTTTCATTAAGATTTAATTTCACACTTACAGAAAAGTTGCAAGAATAGTGCGAAGGACACCCATGATTTCTTCTGGATTCACTTGTGGTTTTCATTTTTCCCCTGTTTATCTTTCTGTCCCTCTTTCTTCCCCTCCCTGTTTCTCTCTCTCTGTTTTATACATACACACATACAGTTTTTTTTTAATATTTGCGAGGAAGGTGGCAATCTCAGGGTCTTTTAATTCTTCAATGTGTAATTCTTAAGAACAAGGCTGTTCTTCTAAATATTCAGGGACCGGCTCTGTGGCATAGTAGGTTAAGCCTCTGCTTGTGATGCCAGCCTTCCATATGGGCATGGTGTGAGTCCCAGCTGCTCTACTTCCTATCCAGCTCTCTGCTAATGGCCTGGAAAAGCAGTGAAAGATGGCTGAAAGTGCCTGGCCCCCTGCACCCAACTGGGAGACCTGGAAGAAGCCCCTGGCTTCAGCCTGGCCCAGCCCTAGCCATTGTGGCCATTTGGGGAGTGAACCAGCAGATGGAAGATTGATTCATTCTCTCTCTCTCTCTCTCCCTCCTCCTCTCTCTCTAACTCTGCCTCTCAAGTGAATAAATTAATCTTTAAAAAATATTCAGAGTATAGTTATCAAGATCATAACATTTACTATTGGTACAACATTGCTGTCTAACACCTAGTCCTTTTGAAAACTCTATCAGTTATCTTGATGCTGCCCCCTTATAACATCCCCCAACCTTTTGTTTAGAATACAATCCAGGATGACACATTGTATTTAGTCATGCCTCCTTTAAATGATCTGTTTTTCAGCTTTCTTTCTGTTTTCTCCCTTGCATTTTTGAAGAGCTTGAAACAGTTATTTATTTTGTTTAAGTATTTATTTAAGAAGAGTGAGAAACAGATACCTTTCAATCTCCCATCTGCTGGTTCATTCCCCAAATGCCTATAGCAACTGGGGCTCAGCAGGCCAAAGCCAGGAACTGGGAACTCAGTCCATGTCTCCCATGTGGGTGTAAGGGACCCAACTGCTTGAGCCATCACCGGCTGCCTCCCAAGGTGCACATTAGCAGGAAGCTAGAATTAGAAGTGAAGGCAGGGCCGGCGCCACAGCTCAGTGGGCTAATCCTTCGCCTGCTGCGCTGGCACACCGGGTTCTGGTCCTGGTCAGGGCACCAGATTCTGTCCCGGTTGCCCCTCTTCCTGTCTAGCTCTCTGCTGTGGCCCGGGAGTGCAGTGGAGGATGGCCCAGGTGCTTGGGTCCTGCACCAGCATGGGAGACCAGGAGAAGCACTTGACTCCTGGCTTCGGATCAGCGCGGTGCGCCGGCTACAGTGGCCATTGGGGGGTGAACCAACGGAAAAGGAAGACCTTTCTCTCTGTCTCTCTCACTGTCCACTCTGTTTGTAAAAAAAAAAAAAAAGTGAAGCCAAGACTTACACCCAGCACTCCAGTATAGGATGTGTTTATACTGGGCCAAATGGCCACCCTTGAACCAATTATTTAGTTTTTTAGGTTTGCTTGGTGTTTCCTCATTCCACTCTGCTCATGCTGTTTTGGGAGGTAATGTTGTACCAATAGTTTTACACCTATCTTCAATTTTTACTTACCAGTTTTAGCAGCTAGAATAACTTTCTAGCTCTTTCTTCTTCTTTTTTTTTCTTTTAAGGATTGATTTATTTTACTTGAAAGTCACAGTTACACAGAGAGAAGGAGAGGCAGAGAGAGAGAGAGAGAGAGAGAGATATCGAGGTCTTCCATCCACTGATCCACTCCCCAGATGGCCAGATGGCTGCAATGGCCGGAGCTGCGCTAATCCAAAGCCAGGAGTCAGGAGCTTCTCCCAGGTCTCCCAAGTGGGAGCAGGGGCCCAAGGACTTGGGCCATCTTCTACTGCTTTCCCAGGCCATAGCAGAGAGTTGGATTGGAAGTGGAGCAGCGGGGACTTGAACTGGTGCCCATATGGGATGCCAGCAATGCAGGCGGTGGCTTTACCTGCTATGCCTACAGCGCCAGGCCCCGCTTTCTTCTCTATTTATTAGTTGACATTGTGCTCCAAGGGAAGAGCTTTGGCTTCTTCATTTACTAACTTACTTGTCTGGGTCAGTGTGGATTCATTAGTTCTTTTTGCAGTGGTTATAGTTCATTTGTCACGTTATTTGTTTTGATAGGCACCTGTTAGGCTAGTGGGGGCCCTTCAAGCTGAACTGTGTGCCTTTCACAAGTCCTCTTCATTCTTTGGGCATTTCCTTGCATTCTGGTATAAGATTCATTTATAATTTTCTCTGTCCTGTTTCTAGAATTGACATTTTTCTAAGGAACCCTGTTTTCCTTTCATGGAGAATGATATTTAGAAATCAAGACTGTGTGTGTGTGTGTGTGTGTGTGTGTGTGTGAATTTGAAAAGAAACTATCCTATGGAATATTACATTTACTAAATCACCATGTACAGTATGTATTAGTTTGTGTGTGCATGTTTAATGTTACAAGTTTCAAACAGAAGAGCATTTATTTTACATGTAATAATCATAAGTTTTGACAAGAAAGAAATACATTTTTCATTTCACAGTAAATGGCATTACACAGTTTTGAGCACTAAATCATCTTGACATTTATGAAGGAGCAAATGGAAAGTGGGGGAACTGAGTGTGTTAAATATAAAGCTATCTTTAACTGTTCTATTAAAAAGCAAAGATTTATTTTCCATCTGTGATCTGAATGTGCCTATTTGTGTTCTCTTTCATGGCAGTGGAGTTTCTGTGGAGCCACACGACTGAGAGCATGTGTGTTGGATATATGTCAGCCCAGGATGGGAAGGCCAAGGTAAGTGGGAAAAACTAGGTCATAACCTGAGAACCCTGTTGCCATTGAACAAGGCTCTAAGCAGCTACATTGATATGGATGGATTTTTTTCAGCCTTTCACTGGCAGTAGCTAGATGGTCTTTAAAAGAATCTGATTAAGAACAGTTAATGATCCCAAAGAAAAATTTTAGTTCTTTTTTGCTTTCAGTGACAAAGCAAGTGAGGATGAGGAATAACCTTTTATTTTTCCCAAATTGCTCCTGTTTGTTCATTATAAAGAACTAGCGAAGAGGAAATTGGGGGTTGGGAATGGAAAATGAGAATGAAGCTGATGTGGTGACATAACTGGGTAATTGTGTAATGGATGTTATAGTAGTTAAAGGCAACTGAGGCAAAGGAAGCTTAGCCCCTGTGAAGCATTCCTTGTGCGTTTGATGGCAGAGGTGGCTGACCTGCTTGCAAATGAGCTGGCTTATGTGCCAGCCTGTTTTGGCATGCCCAGGTGTGATGCCTTTGTGGGCAGAGTCAACGTTCTTTGGCCTTGTGTGCCACAGGACACACATCCCTCACTGAGTCGTAGCGATCATGTAGGTGTTCATGCATCACCTCTAGAGTTGCTTGTCTTCTCTGGGCTCTTGGTAGTGGATTCTGGGAGTAAGAAATATCATTTGTGGATTTTATTTTATATTGGGTTCATGTTCATCTTGTTCATAACATTTTTAGAAGTAGCTATGGTATCTGATGTTTACTTGGCACTAGAGTACAAGTTGCAAAACTGGGATGTGAAATTGAGCAGCCTCTTCTTTACAAGAAGTGAGTTATTCTCTACATTTGAAAATACAAAGGAAGAAAACTGTTATAAACTATCTGACACAGACTGAATAATTAATAAATAAAGGATAAATGTAATAAAGAATAGCTTATTGCTCATTTGTCACATAATGTTCCTTCGAGCTGTCCTCTGTCCATTTTCCAGCATGCCAGTAGCTTCACAGGGCTTCTGTGTATAAGGACATCTCATCAGACAAAGATTGGCTATTACAAGAGGCTTCCAAACACTCATGGAAAATGGAATTAAATGGGAAGTTTATTTTGGAGCAAAAGATTTTTGTAATCCATGTGTAGTTTTCTCATAGTATACATTTTCCACCAACTTTTTTGAAGACTTCCTCGTCATAGACCTGTTTCATAAGAGAATGCATAAAGATTGCTTTATTCCATACTGTTTAGAGAAGGGAATTAGAATTACCCATTGTAAAGTTGATTTAAGGTTTTAGCACTGTCTTGCAGAATTTTCTATGATGATGGAAATATTTTGTGTCTATACTGTTCAGTATGGTGTTCACTAGTCACGTGTGGCTGTTGAGCACTTGAAATGTGGCTAATTTGACTAAAGAACGGAATTTTTCAATCTTAATTTCAATTTAAATAGCCTCAAGTTGCTAGTGACTACCATGATGAATAGCACAGGATTAAAGAATGAGTGGGAACATGGTTATTCCACTAAGTATTTTTAGAACATTCATTTCTTCTCAGTGATAAAGCAGATCCCAGATATAAAGCAAGCCTCATAAGCCACAAGAATCCTTGCACAAGAATGGCTTGGAGCCATTTGAGTTTCTCTCACTCCTTCAGTGTTGATGCTGAACTGAGATTGATTAATAATAATAATAATAATAATAAAAGATATATGAGGTAGCCTTTAACACTGAAGCCAACTGATGGGATATGGTCATGTTACAATGTTCCTTGTGTGGAACTGCTCTCATTATCCCTGCTGGTGGCCTGTGGAAGACACCTCACCATTTTAGATGAAATATGGATAATAAAGAGTGGAGTCTGTGCTGATTCCAAAGATGTGTGGCCTCCAGTTGTTATGGGTTGACATCTAGTGGGCGCAGATTTCATGCTGTTGGTAAATTCTCCAACTGGTGTTCTTGATTGGGACAGTAGATACAGCCACTCCTCTTGCCACACTTGTAAATTATGGGTTTTTTTTTTTTTTTTTTTTTTTTTTTTTTTTTTTTTTGACAAGCAGAGTGGACAGTGAGAGAGAGACAGAGAGAAAGGTCTTCCTTTGCCATTGGTTCACCCTCCAATGGCTGCCGCGGTCAGCGCGCTGCGGCAGGCGCACCGCGCTGATCCGATGGCAGGAGCCAGGTGCTAGGTGCTTTTTCCTGGTCTCCCATGGGGTGCAGGGCCCAAGCACTTGGGCCATCCTCCTCTGCACTCCTCGGCCACAGCAGAGAGCTGGCCTGGAAGAGGGGCAACCGGGACAGAATCCGGCTCCCCGACCGGGACTAGAACCCGGTGTGCCGGTGCCGCAAGGCGGAGGATTAGCCTGTTGAGCCACGGCGCCGGCCGTAAATTATGTTTTTGATCTACCTTGCAGAAAGTTTATTCCCCTCACTTTCTTCCTGAGCCTGTAAACTAAAAAACAAAAACACTTGTGTTTTGGCTGCTGAATTCTAGACTTAAGAAGCAAAACAAAACAAAAACATCCATTTGTCATAAAATCTGGGATTTTATTGCATTTTAAGTAAGACTAAGTTACAGAAGAGAAGCTGGGCTGAAAAGAGAAAATAGAGAAAGCCTCAGGACTACCTCTTCCTCATCACCACCATTTCTTGGCTCCTTTGAGAGAGTTACTGGACTGGTGGCATCCTTGTTCAGTGTGGTGACTCACTTGTAGAACGTGTTCTCCTATAGTGCTGAGAGCCATGGAAGCAAAATGAGTAAGGAGGCATATTCAAAACTTTTTTTTTTAGTTTAAAAATGACTTTTTAGATTTTTAAAAAAAAATTTTTTTGCCCTGCTTTCCAAAAGTTTCTTTTTCTTTCTTTCTTTCTTTCTTTTCTTTTCTTTCTTTTTTTTCTAAACCCAGCACCTAAAGCCACTTGACCATTTGAGCATTTTAGATAAGCTAGCTGTGTTTCATTCAAGTTTAAAAAGCTTTGAATTGAAGCTCACCTCGAAATCATGCTGCTTTAAAAAGGCTGGAGAATGATCAATATCATTGTAATTAGAATCCATTTCTAATTTGAATAAGTAGACCTAGATTCTTTTATGGTTTTCTTTTCTTTAAAAAAACATTCTTGCTGTTTTATAACTTAATTTTTAAACCCCTCTGTAGTGTAACATGAAGAGATTTGTTTTTATGGAATCCAAAGCACAGCACATAGCCCGTATCCCACTCAGATAGCAGACAGTCAATGAATAGTTTTTAGTAAATACCCAGTGTGTATGGACTACTGTAATAAAAACAGATACTAAAACTGACAAAGTTCAAGTATAATAAGTGAAATTAGATTTCTCTTGCTAGATAGAGGTCACTGTTTAAAACAATAATGAAAATGCTGTTATAAAAATTCATCCTTGAGGAGGCATAGGCTGTTTCATAGGTTTAAAGTATCTCTCCACACACTTATTATTAGTTTCAGGGAAAAAATAATAACTAGATAATGGAGAAACCATACAACATCTCTACCATGTGATCAGAATTAACAGCCTCCCTGAGGGGCAGATGGATGATAAGTGCTTCTGCATGTGATAACCTGAGAAGGACAGAATATCATGCATGTAGCATGCCATCTGGAAGTATGTAACCTGAGCCTAATCATGACAAAACATTAGACAAATCTAAAATGAACATGCTATTAATATAGGGAAAAGGGACTATATTCTTTAAAATTGTCAATGTCAAATTGTCAAAAAAAAAAAAAAAGAAATCCAAATCCAAAAAGAAGGTCTTCAAAAAGTTCACAGAAAATGCATATTATGAAAAATAATGCAGATTTCCATTTTTTGCACCAAAATAAAAAAAATTGTCAATCTGATTTAAGAAATACTACAGAAATGTTGCAGATTAAATGGCACTAACTACAATAACTGGTCTTAGACTGGATCCTACATGGAAGAGCAGGGAACACTATAAATATATTATTAACTCAGTTTGCATAAGGAATATGAGTAGCAAAAAGTATTGTTATATTATTAGATTTGCTGAAGTGGATTATTGTGATGTGAAGGAAAATGTTCTTTAAAAATATGCCTTGAAGATATAGGGGTAAAGGGCAATAACATATAGTATCTTAATGGTTTAGAAAAATATGAGGATACATGGATAGATGGATGAATAAAAAGTACATTTCAAGGCAAGCAGTGATAGTGAAGTCTGGTAAGGGATGCATGGGTGTTTCTTTAACTCTTCCATACTTTAAAATTATTTTCAAATGAGAAATTTCTAAATATATTATTTTTGATATTATGGCACATCTGATCAATTATTTTGGGCCTTACACTTGAAATAATGTAATTCAAAGAAATAATTCCCTTGATTTGTAACCAAGTCTGCATTAGGATGAATATTTATATTCTCCCAAACTACTGCCTGTTTTACCTTTTGAGTTACTGACTGGATTGACACAAAATATATTTGCGTAATAACAAATCTCTTTAAAAATAGTTTAGAAAATCCTTCTGTAGTAATCAGTCTGTTGTGTTCTAGCTGGATCTATGAGAAGTTACCTTTTGTTACGGTGGCAGTGTCACCTTAGGGTATCTTTCAGGATAACAGCTTCCCGTTTTTAGTTTTTCATTTACTCAGAAAAATGTTTATTTGTGATCTTCCTCTGCCCTGTGGTGCTGAGCCTTGTGCGAGCCACATGGTAGTGAAGCAGGACCGAATCTGGATGACAACTCAGTATATACATTTTGTTCTTAATAATTTCTTTTTTTATGCTTGTGAAGTCTTTCAAATAGGAAAGTTTACAAGGTCATTCTGAGATTTCTATCCTTGGCACATCTGATTAGTTCTTTGGGCATTATCAGGATGGATGCCTCTCCAGGAACTTGGAGCCTAAGTGTGCAGTCCACTCCTTGCATGTTAGAAGTTGTGGTGTGATCACTCTACCTCTCTGAATTTCAGAGGCTTCATCTATAATGTGAAAACAATACATCCTTTCTTTGCCTTAGCTAAACCCTTTCCTGGGATAAGGTATGATAGGAACAAAGAAGCAAAACTATTTGTGTGTATACAGATGTGTGGACTCTGTGTATCTTTGTTTCCAATCCTTGATGTTTCTAATCTAATATTCTAAACTCTGCATTCAGGATTACATAGGAAAAAAAATGCTATTTCACCTGCAGTAGAGTTTTTGCAGTCCTGATGTAGAATCTATCATGTTTATTTTATGGAGATGGTTCTCAGTACTTTTTCTTTGACACATAAAAATTGTGTGTATTTACAGGGTACCACGTCATGTTTCGACTCATGTATATATTGTATAGGGTGTAGTGTTTAAATCAGAGTAATCGTATATGTCTCCTCAGGCACTTGTCATTTCTTTTTGGCAAAAATATTCCAAATCCTTTCTTGCAGCATTTTAAAAAATATAGTACATTGTTGTTATCCATAGTCATAATTATGTGAAATAGAACACCAGAACTTAATTCTCATATCTAACTATAACTTTGTAACTGCTATCCCTCCTTTCTCTATCCCTTTTTCTCCCCTGGTCTCCCCAGGCTCTGGTACCCACTGTTCTACTTTCAACTTCTATGAGATTCCACTATGCGTGAGATCATGCAGTGTTTGTCTTTCTGTGCTTCCCTTCCATCCACGTTGCAAATGACAAGATTTATCCTTTTTCTGTGACAGAGTAATATTCCATCATGTGCATATACCACATTTTCTTTATCCTTTCCTCAGTTGATAGACACTTAGGAGGTATCCATTTCTTACCTCTTTGAGTAGCTCTGCAACAAGCCTGGGAAATGCAGATATCTCTTCATTATACTAATTTCATTTCCTTTGGATTTATATCCACTGGTGGGATTACTGGTTCACATGGTAGCACTACTCTTAAGTTTTTAAGGAACCTCTATACTGTTTTACACAGTGGCTGTGCTAGTTCACAATCCCATCAACAGTGTGTAAGCATTCCCTTTTCTCCACATTCTCTCCAGCACTTACTGTCTTTTGTCTTTTGGTATTAGCCCAGATAACTGAACTGAGATGATATTGTGGTTTAATTTGCATTTCTCTAATGATTAGTGATGCTATACATTTTTAAATATACCTGTTGGCTATTTGTGTGCCTTTCTATGAGAAGGGTAAAAAATATCAGTAAATCTGAATTTCAGAAAAGAGATAAACCTTTCTTTAAGACAAAAATCTCTTCACTACTTCATGTCCTGGTAGAGTAGCAGATAGGGAGTAAAACTGACATCAGTGGGTATAAAGAGAGACCAGCCAAACTTGTAATGAACTCTTTATGGCCACGTGTAAGCTGATGTGATAAAGTCCTGAAAAGCTTTAGTTGTAGGTGAATTTTGGATCCACCACCAGTTTTTCTCTTTGAAGCCTTCAGCAAATGGCAAGACACCAAAGGCTTAGAGCAGAGTGAAGAAGTGTGAGTGATTCATTAAGGAGCATGAGATTTTCATTAAGGATATGACAGTGGCCTAAGAAAGCCTAGAGGTAGAGCAGAATCACTCAGGACGTTTTCCCAAGTCATAGTGGCCCTTTATCAGGTGCAAAGGAGTGTTAAAGAAGAAGAGATGAAAAAACAGAACCAAACCTTTCCCACCTGAAATGTGTTCATCAAAGGGAAGGCAGCAGACTTGTGAAAGCACGTGCCAGTGTAGCAGGGTCAAGAAATATGCGATGGTACTGAAATCTGGGGAGGTTATGAAGAGAAGAATACCTTAGCAACTCAGATAGCTGGTGTGGCCTATAAACAGAGAGAATTTCCCCTGGTAGAATGTTGGCAGCTGAACTATAAGAATAGAGAAATCTCTAGAGTCTTACCAAGGCTCAGATCCCAAACCTTGTTTGAAGGAAATTCCTGATCGGGACCTTAAAACATAGCCAATATTGGACTGAATTTAAAATTGGCGCAAAGCCTAGAGCTAGCTCAGCTAGAGATCAAGTTGACTTAGAGACCTAACCCAGAGGAGGGGATGTGCTACTTTCTTAGGGTAAATATTTACTTTCAATGCTATCTACTTTTACATATTCTTTTTACATGTTGTATCATACAGTAAAATTAAGGACCCTCTGGAAAAAAATAAGAAAATTATAACTAAGAGACAAATTAATCAGTAGATGGTTAACCACAGATGATCCAGATGTTCAAATTAGCAGAGGACACTAAAATAACTATAAATACTTTTAAATGGAAATGATATGACTGAAAAATGCAATATCAGAAACAATATTTTTGATGAACTTATAGGAGATTAAGGTGGATATTTAGATTAGTGAACTTGAAAATTAGTCAATAGAAATGACCTAAACTTAAGTGCAAAGGAGAAAATAAATTCAAGGTACTAAAGCAAATGAAACCTGTGGGACTTTGACAGATGGTCTACAATATATGCAACTTGAACTATATACCTGTGGAGTTCTTACATTGCTTGTGAAGCAGTATAATGTCTGAAGATAGATTGTGATATGGGCACTTACTCAATTTCTAGAATAACAAGTTTAAATGTGATAAAGAAATTAGAGTTAAAAACTCTAAAAGGATACACTAAGAAAAATTAGACCCCAAAACAGGCAAGAGAAGAGGAGTAGGAGAGCAAAGAACATATGAGACAAACAGGACAAATGCCGAAAGACTTAATTTCACCCATATCAGTAGTGATGTTAAATATAAGTGAATTAAGAACTCAGTTTATAAGGCAGAGATTTTCATGCTGAATAAAAACATAACACCCTCGGCCGACGCTGTGGCGTAGCGGGTGAGGCAACTGCCTGCAGTGCTGGCATCCCATATGGGCGCTGGTTCATGTCCCGGCTGCTCCACTTCCCATCCAGCTCTCTGCTGTGGCCTGGGATAGCAGTGGAAGATGGCCCAAGTCCTTGGGTCCCTGCACCCGTGTTGGAGGCCTGGTGGAAGCTCCTGGCTTTGGATTGGCACAGCTCTGACACTGCGGTCAACTGGGGAGTGAACCATTGGATGGAGGACCTCTCTCTCTGCCTCTCCCCTCTCTGTGTAACTCTTTCATATAAATAAACAATTAAAAAAAAATAACACCCTACTATATGCTCATTATAAGAAATATGCATTAAATATCAGGTTTCAAATAAAAGTAATGGTAAAAACTTGACAAAGATATTTACCATGCAAACACTAAGAAAGCTGTCAGGTGGCTGGCACTATGGTGTAGCGGGTAAAGCCACCGCCTGCAATGCCGGCATCCCGTATGGGTGCTGGTTCGAGTTCCAGCTGCTCCATTTCTCATCCAGCTCTCCTCTGTGGTCTGGGAATGTAGTAGAAGACAACCCAAGTCCTTGGGCCTCTGTACCTGCATAGCAGACCTAGAAGAAGATCTTGGCTCCTGGCTTTGGACTGGCGCAGCTCCAGCCATTGTGGCTAATTGGGGAGTGAGCCATTGGATGGAAGACCTCTCTCCCTCTCATTCTCTCTCCTTCTCTCTCTGTGTAACTCTGACTTTCAAATAAATAAATCTTAAAATAAAGGAAGCTGTCAGACATAAGAGACATTGTGAAATAAAAGAGTGTATTTCATAAGATAATATGATCCATTCAGTGTCAGACATAAAAGACATGAGGTAAAGCAGGATATTTCATAATGATAATGTTTAATTCATTGAAAAGTTACCATTCTAAAAGTATATGTACCTGCTAACATTAAAAGAAACAAAAATCGAGAGAACTGAAAGGAGGATTAGACACATCTCCAATCATAGTGGGACATTTTAACATCCATCTCTCTTTCTCTTTTGGTAATAAGTAGAATAAAAATTAGAAAGGATAAAAACAACAGTATTAACCAGTTTGACCAAAGTGATGTTTATAGAACACTACACTTACAAGTTATTCTTTTTCATATTCACAAATCTACTCACCAAGAGAAACTTAAAATTATTTCAAAAGAAAGTAGAATTTAAAAGATGCAATTGAAACAATGAGAAGAAATATATATTTAATTACTACTCAGCATATTTTATTTTTTAACTGAATACTTCACTAATTTTGAGATAACATTTTAAATTTATAGTTAAAGGCTTAATGATCAACTAAATAAAGACTTAAAAAATAAAAAGTTAAAATACTATAGTTCAGCAGGAATATAGGCAAGGGTTATAAAAAATAATCATGAAAATATGATCAGCTTCATTCTATATAGTAAAATTTAAAACAGTCACAGACCATTAAAACTATAGCAGTATATAATTCTTAACAATTTGTTTGACAAAGATTTAAAGCAAAGTTTGACACAACACTGTATCTGCAGCAAAACTGATATGCCCAGGCATGCTTATGACAGAAAAGAAAGTTTAAAGTACATGAGTTGTACTTGCTTCTTAAGAAGCTTTAAGATTATGTCCAAAATGACAAAGATAGGGGCCACTGTTTTGATACAGCAGTTAAGATACTACTTGGGATACCTGCATCTCATGCTGATATGCCTGGGTCTCAGTCTTTTCTCTGCTCATGACTCCAGCTCCCTGCTGTTGTGCACCCTGTGGCAGTAGGTGACAGCTCAAGTAGTTGGGTCCATGCCACCTTCGTGGGACTCCTGACTGAGTTCCTGGCTGTTGCCTGGCCCAGCCCCAGCTGTTGCTGAGGTTTGGGAGTGAACCAGCAGGTGGGCTGTCCTTTTCCTCTCTCTCCCTTTCTCCCTCCCTCTCTCTCCCCCTCCCTCACTGCTTTTCAAATTAGTAAAATGAAAATTTTAAAAACCAACATGAAGTAAAAGTATAAACAGAAAATAAGTTTAAAAAATAAAATTCAACAAGGCAAAAGATTAGTTTTAAAAAAATTTAATACATGACAAATTCTTAGAAATATTTATCAGAAAAGAAAGAGAAAAAACACAAATTGCCAAATTGCCAATATTAAGATTGGAAAGACAATATCAGTGCAGGATCACAGATTCTGCAGACATTAAATAGGGAACTTTATTCCAGTAAATTCACCACATTGGATGAAATTCACAAATTCCTTGAAAAATGTAATTTAACAAATATAATGCAAAAATAGAAAATTTGAATATTCATTTACATATTCAAGAAGCTACATTTATTAACAAAATCTTGTCATAAAGAAAGCTTAATGCTGAGATGGTTTCACTGGTGTGTTATAGCAGAAATTTAAGAAAGAAGTAATACTAATCTTATGGCAGATCTTTTGAGAAACAAGGCAGAATTGGTTTCCGCCTCATTTTGTGAATTAAGGGTGACCTAATATTTGAACAAAAATAAGAAAGGGAAACCAATATTTCTCATAAACATAGTTGTAAGAATGCCTAATAAATTCATTATCACATTGGGACTAAAAATTCTAGCAGTGGGGCCGGCACCGTGGCTCACTTGGTTAATCCTCTGCCTGCGGCCCCAGCATCCCATATGGGCACCGGGTTCTAGTCCTGGTTGCTCTTCTTCCAGTCCAGCTCTCTGCTGTGGCCTGGGAAGGCAGTAGAGGATGTTCTGAGTGCTTGGGCCCCTGCACCCGCATTGGAGACCAGGAGGAAGCACCTGGCTCCTGGCTTTGGATCAGCGCAGCACCAGCCATAGCAGCCATTTGCGGGGTGAACCAACGGAAGGAAGGCCTTTCTCTCTCTCTCTTTCACTGTCTATCACTCTGTCAAAAAAAAAAAAAAAGAATTATAAAATCTGAAAGTTCTTTTAAGAAATAAATTCTTTCAGTATTACATGCCCATATACATTAAGCAAAATTTTTGCAAGAAATGTACCTTGATTTAACGATTTAAAAAATCAGTGTCAGCAAATTGTGCTGGGACATACGGAAATCCAAATGCAAAAGCATGAAATTGGACCTTTACTTCACAACATATATAAAAATAAACCAAAATTGAAGAGCTGAAGAATTATGAATTTCTTTGGAAGAATCAGGAGTAAGTCTTCATGACCTTAGATTAGGCAGTACTTTCTTAGGTATGACCCCCAAAGCACAAACAACAAAAGACAAAATAAATTGGGTGTCACAAAAATTAATAACTTTTATGCTTCAAAGAACACCATCAAGAAAGTGAAAAAATAAGTAGAATACTCGAGAATCATATAATTGTTAAGGGAGTTGTGTTAAGCTTGTATAACCAACTCTTGTAAATTAACAATGAGAAGATATAAAATGGGCAAGGGATTTGAATAGGCATTTCTTTTTTTGGTATTTTTAATAGAAAACTTTTATTTAATAAATATAAATTTCAAAAGCACAACTTGTGGATTATAGCGGTTCTTCCACCCATAACCACCCTCCCACCCGCAAACCATCTTATCTCCTACTCCCTCTCCCATCCTGTTCTTCATTAAGATTCATTTTTAATTATCTGTATATACAGAATATCAACTCTATACTAAGTAAATATTTCTATAGTTTGCACCCACACAGACACACAAAGTGCAAAATACTGTTTGAAGACTAGTTTTACTGTTAATTCTCATAGTTAAGGACAGAGGTCCTACATGGGGAGCAAGTGCACAGTGACTCCTGTTGTTGATTTAACAGTTGGCACTCTTATTTATGATATCAGTAATCACTTGAGGCTCTTTTCATGAGCTGCCAATGCTGTGGAAGCCTCTTGAGTTCACAAACTCCAACTCCAACCTTATTTAGACAAGGCCATAATCAAAGTGGAAGTTCTCTCCTCCCTTCAGAGAAAGGTACTTCCTTCTTTGATGGCCCATTCTTTCTGCTGGGATCTCACTCACAGAGATCTTGCATTTAGGTTATTTTTTGCCACAGTGTCTTGTCTTTCCATGCAAATCAAAACCACAATTAGGTAACACTTCCCACACCACTAGATGGTGTTAATGATAAAAAATGAACACTAACAAGTGTTGTTGAGGATGTAGAAAAATTGAAACCATCTTAAATTGATGGTGAGAATATGAAAATGGTGTGTCCACTTTGGAAAACTGTTTGATGGTTCCTCAAAAAGTGAAATGTAAAGTTACCATATTACAAAGTAATCCCATTCCTATGTGTATACCCAAAAATATTTTAAAAAATCCACACAACTTGTGCAGAAGTGTTTATAACAGCATTACTAATAACTGTTGAATCAGATGTCCATCAACCGATGAACAGATAAACAACATGTGGCATATTCTTTTAATGGGATACTATTCAGCTATAAAAAGGAATGAAGTACAGACACATGCTATAGCATGGGTAAATCTTGAAAACATTATACCCAATGAGTTAAGCCAGACATAAAGGCCACTTTATTTTATGATTCTATCTATATAAAATATCCGAAAGACGGAAGTCCATAGAGACAGAATACAGATAAGTGGTTGCCAGGGCCTAAGGGATGACTGCTAGTGAACATGCAGCTTCTTTTTAAGGTGATGAAAATATTCTGGAAGTAAAAAGTTACACAGCTTTATAAATATTAGGTAGCCTCAAAAAGCTGATGGAAAAATGGAATTAAAAGATTATTTGGATGCAAATTTTTTTAAAATCCACACACAGATATTTCTTAATGCACATTTTCCACAAACTTTATGTAGTCCCCTTTATACTAATAACTATTGGATTGAAAAATTGCTTAAAAGAATAAGTTTTATAGCATGTAAATTATCTTAATAAAGATGTTAAAGTATCAACCAATGTACTTTATATTACCAAAACAAAAGAGAAAAGCTGTATGTTCATCTTGATGCTATATGATCATCCCAACCAGTTTACTGTAAAAACCTTAACTTACCAGAAACTGGAAAAGCTTCATCTACTAAGGACAGCTACCAAAACCTACAGCTAGAATCATTCAATTCCTAATCATTAAAGTACTAAACACTTTCTTTTTAATGCTGAGAAAAGTCAAAGAGGAGGCCTACTCTTCATAACTACTATGCACTGTTTTACTGGAATTTGTAACCAACATATAAAGCAAGTAAAAGAAATAATAGGCAAAACTTTGGGAACAAAATTAGTAAAAACAATAGTGATTCTCAGATGAGATGGATTGAATCTAGCAAATGACATGTACAATCTATTTCCTAAAAATTACAAAACTTTGCTGAGAGAAAGAGATGAAAACCTAAATGATAAGAGAAATACCATGTTCATGGATTGGAAAATTCATTAATGTTAAGATACTAGATCTTTCCAAATTCATTCATATACTCAAAGCAATCTCAATTGAAATTCTGGGGGTGGGTGGTTAAAAGAAGTGAACAAGCTGGTTTTAGAATTTGTATGGAAATTCAGAGAATATAGAATTTCAAAAATCAGCTTTAAAATACTTAGAGGACCTTTAAGACACATGCTAAGCAGCTGAAATGAAGGCAGTGTTCTCTGACAGAAGGGACAACCCTAAACTCCATGTCTCAGAAGCTCTGATAGAGTTGGAAGTCCTGTGCCAGTCTTCTGCAACTTCATTGTCATTGTAAGGGAGGACATCAGACTGCTGATGCAGCAGGTTCCACATGATATTGCAGATTTAACAAATGTTATTTCAAAAATGCAGATGGGAGCTTGTGTCTCAAGAAATCAGGGGAAGGTATTTGGCACTGCAGTTATGCTGCCACTTGGGACCCCTGCATTCTATGCTGGAGTGCCTGGGAGGCAGAGATGATGGCTCAAGTACTGGGGGCTTTGCCACACACATGAGAGACTCAGGTTGAGCTCCTTGCTCCTGGCTTTGGCCTGGCTCCTTCCCAGCTATTGTGGACATTAGAGGAGGGAACCAGCAGACTGAAGATCTTTTCCCTTTCTCTCTCTCTCAAATAAAATTAATAGATTTTTTTAAAGAGGAGGAAATCATACAGTGAGTTCCAAAGTAATCACTGGCAGTGTGGATGTGTTTATATTCAGAGGAAAGGTTGTCGACGGTATCAACTTTCAAGATGACAAATGAGAAGTTGTATACAACTTAAATAAAAAATGAAAGAAAATTTAGACCCTTGTATCTCCTAAAGTATGTATATATCTTGGTCAGCTTCTTCACAAGCTTACCTAATTGTTTATATACTTTATAATGTACTTTAATTAAAGTGTACATTTTAAAATGTAATTCTTGACTGTCAGTATTAACCGGTGTTGTAGTATTTAAAACATGCAATATCTAGTAAACTGCATGGATTTCCCATAATTCTACCACTTAGAAATAGAGTTTGTGAGGCAGAATTGCTGCTTTGGGGAAGTGATATTTTTCTGCAATTAGATGAGTGTCACTGAAATAATGACCATAGTATTTGTTCTTAAAGTCTCTTGTTTCTTCATTTAGGTTATTGTTATACAGTTGGCTAAACAAGTGTATACTGTTTTTAAAGATAAAAATAAAACCAAGGTCAAACATAGGAGACTATAATAAAAGTTTATTTGTAACTGGTATTGAGAAAATATTTTACAGAGATAAAATTGAAAATAAATTAAGAGATCAGCTAGATATTGAATGGAAATAATTATTTGACTATAAATTGCTGTTCTATGTTTGAGGGATATTGTCTTTATTCCTTGATTTATTTTACCACTTTGGTTTTGATCGTGTATGCAAATCTTGATGATCATTACCTTTCTCAAACTTAAGTCTGAGAACCTCATAAAATATCCTAAAAATTTACCTAAATAAAGCAATTTATAAAACTTCAATATGGTTTTCCTGTGGCAAGGGTGCTTACAATGCTAAATAAATTCTCTACCATACCTTTAATAAAAACATTCTGTTGAGTTGAAGAAGTCAGACACAAAAGAACACTTCGTGAATTATTCCATGTATATGATGTTCAAGAACTGGCAAAGCTAAGGTAAGTGCTGTAAGAAAGGAGAATGAAGGAAATATTTTATATGAAAAAAATTTCTGCTTAGATTTTAGTTTCATAGGTTCACAAATTGTTAAAAGTCATGATATGAAGTGAATAAGCTCTTTTTTGTTATAGGAACATGAAAAAAAAACCAATATTCTAATGCTATATAATTAGCTCTCATATGTGTCTAGCTTAGCATTAGTATGTCATCTTGTTGGCTTCTGATACTCTTTTTTTTTTTCTTTCTAATACTCATTTTGTTAGAAAAATAAGCGCCTCCTCAGGCAGGTACATTGCTGTTTGCCCACAAGACAAATAGTTATGACATGTAAATGGGACAAGTATACGTAGAGTGATTGCCCTTGTTACAGTGAGTAAGTAATGATTATTATATAATAATGTTTTCTTTTTGTTGGAAAGCAGTAGACAAATGATGAAAGGAATATATTTCTTTTTATCTCAAGGGGAAAAAAGGATATAATCTAGATCATGTCATTTGTATGTTAGCTTTCTAATTTGAAATAAGGTATTAATTTCTGTGGTGGTAATTCAGAATTTCCCATTGATTTTGTGTTGAAACAACTTTTATTACATTATTTTGTTAAATAGATGAGTGATAGGAACAGAATCTACTAGGCATACATTATATGTGGATCTACTAATACCCACACAAGACCCAGCAAATGGTAGGCATTTGATAGATACCTCTTTAATGAGTGATCGTGATGAGATATAGGGTAGAAATTCTGGTCAAGGTGGTTGTCTAGACGGAGCATTTTGTCCTTCTTGTCCATCTGTCCCTGTAATCTCCAGATTTGAGATAAAAAGCTGAATTCAACTGATTAGAAGTCAATTTTTAAAAAATTTTTAAAAAACTTTACATAAGAATGTTTAAATTTTACATACTATTTAATCATTTTAAATTTTATATAACATTTGACTCCTTTTCCTCCTGATTTGTTTTTTTCTAATAATAGAAGATGATTTGACAACAGTGTGATGTGCTTTCTGTGTAGTGGCAGTTGGTTGGAACCAAATGATGGTGAGGCTTGGGTAACCCTTTGAGACTCCTACACCTGGCCTGCCTCGCAGCCTGTGAGACCAATCTCTGTTGTACATTTTTTGGCCTAAATCAAGCCTGTCTGCCAGAATACATTTTTATTCTAATATTCAAAATTTCAAAACCCATAGTTTTTTTTGTTTGTTTGTTTTTTTAAGGCTTCACCTTGAAGTGTCCATTCTGTTTAATCCTAAGGATTCAGATGACTTTTTATTAAAGATTTATTTAGTTATTTGAAAAGCAGAGTTACAGAGAGAAAAAGTGGGAGGGATGGAGAGAGCTCTTCCATCCACTGCTTCACTCCCCAGATTGTCACAATCGCCAGGGCTAGGTCCGGCCGAAGCCAGGAACCAGGAACTTCTTCCAGGTCTCCCATGAGTGTAGCAAGGGCCCAAATATTTGGGCCATCTTTTACTGCTTTTCCCAGGTGTATTAGCAGGGAGCCTGATTAAAGTCTAGCAGCCAGGACTTGAACTGGCACTCAGATGGGATGCCAGCATGCAGGCAGCATCTTAAAGCACTGTGGCACAACTCCA
Organism: Sylvilagus floridanus; assembly: GCA_949820135.1. Taxonomy (NCBI): domain Eukaryota; kingdom Metazoa; phylum Chordata; class Mammalia; order Lagomorpha; family Leporidae; genus Sylvilagus; species Sylvilagus floridanus. Next base: position 92,705,664 of record OX463231.1, read on the forward strand.
CAGCCCCTAAAATGCTTTTATTATAGTTAAAATGTATATTACTTTTATGTCCAGTAAATAAAGCAGTACTGTACATTCATGAAAACTTAACATCTTAATATTAACTAATTAAGACATTTGGATACGGTTGAGCTATTCTCACTGTATACATTCCTTTCAAATACTTCTGGATGTAATAAAGGGTAGGTGCTGAGGATTTACTTTTATGCTCTTGAGCTGTCATCACTAGACTGTACATGTTTGGATGGTACTGTCTGCTGCAGTGTTAAAGGAGTACAAAGAAACTTACTAGGTTGAGGGTTGCATTAATACTTCGCTATTTATTAGGAGATACACAAAGAACCTTGGAAACAGCTTTTTTTTCCCACATGAGATAAGAAACTAGTGTTATTTTAAACATGCCTCCTCTAAAAGATGAGAAACCCAATAATTCTCTAATTTCTTTCATTAATGAATTTTTGTGGATATTATGTTAAAACTTTGAACAGCTAGTCCATTAAAAATATTTAACATGGATATTTAGGAGAAGAAGATCTTAGAAAAACAGCCTCTTCTTAGATAATAATAAATTCCGTTAGCTCCTGACTAAAAAAAAAATTCCCTCAAACTTCCAAAGCCCCATCAACAGACAGGAAGGCCTGGTCTATGAGGTAGAACAGTTTCCCGAATCTAGCAATTTATACTTTTCTTCAGGAAGTCGTATTTGAAGAGAAATATAATTTACAAGATTTTCACCATCAGATCACAAAATGCATCTCTCACTATCCTTAATTAACCAGTATGAGAGCTAACCAGTCATTATAGTGGTTATTAATAACTGACTCTGAAGAAAGCCTGAATTATTTGGCTTTGAGAATTAAGCTGTTACGTTTTTTTCAACTTCCTTAGGAGTAGAGTTAAATTATTTATTTGAAAGCAGAGTTTACAGAAAGAGGGAGAAACAGACAAAGAAAACTCTTCCATCCATTGGTTCATTCCCCTTAAGGCCACAATGGCTAGGACTGGGCCAGGCTAAAGCCAGGAGCCTGAAACCCCATCTAGGTCCCCCATGTGGGTACAAGAGCCCAAGGGCTTGGGCCATTTTCTGCTGCTTTCCCAGTCGCATTAATAGGAAGCTGGATTGGAAGTGGAGCAGCTGGTACTCAAACTGGCACCCATATAGGATTCTGGCACTGCAGGCAATGGCTTAACTTGCTGCACCATAACACTGGCCCATTTATCTGGCCCATGATATCTCATTTTTAAAATGAATTATTTTTTACACAAATACTGTTGACTGCCTTCTACACTCAGGTGCTTTTCAGGGACATAATAGTGAACAAAACAGACAAGAATCTCTATACTTGTGGACCTATGTACTAGTGAGGGAAACAATAAACAAGAAGAATAAGTGGTATACTATGTGTGTGGTACGTGCTAAATAGAGATGAGAAGCTCGGGAGGGGTTATGAAGTATGAGGTTCCAGTGTCAGGGTGGCCTCACTGCGAAGATGACCTTCCAGGACAGTCTTTGAAGACTTGGAGCGAGGCAAGAACATTCCAGGCTGAGGGAATAGCAAGTACAGAGGCCTCACCTAGGAGTGTGCCTACTGTGCTGGGAGGACCGAGAAGGGGCCAGTTATGTTGGGTCAGAGTAAGCAGCAGAGTACCAGATTGTGTGGTTTCTTTTTAGTCATCATCAGGTTTTTGGCTTTAGTCTTTGGATGGTAAAGAGCAGAGGGTTGCCACTCAGGTAAGAAGCTGTTAACAGCTGTTAGGTTTTAGATAGAGCCTTTCGGATTTCCTGATGAATTGGAAGGAGATATGAGAAAAATAGAAAAGACAATGACGACTTCCAAGATTTTGGCTTCATTAGAAAACATCAGAAGACTGGAGTTGCCATTTCCTGGGATAAGGAAGAGAGTCAGAGGAGAGTAGAGAGGAAGTACCAGGAGTTTGGTTTTAGGCCTGCTCATTCTGAAATGCCTGTTAAGTACTGCATGGGGATGCCCATTAGGTATTGAATAGATGAGGGAACTTCACAACGTTCATGAGAAGTCTAAATTATGAAAAAAAAATGAAGCTATCATTTCAAACATTTTTATTCCATTTTCAAGAGCTAAAAAAATTATGTGAAAGGCTGAGTGAGAGAAAGAGAGAAAGAAAAGAAAGAAGGAGAGAGAGAATGACAGAGAGAAAGAAAAAGAGAGAAAGAAAGATCGATCGATCAATCGATTGATCTCCCATCTGCTGGCTCACTCCCCAAATTCTTGAAACAGCCAGGGCTGGGCCAGGCTGAAGTCAAGAGCCAGGAACTCAAGTACTTAAATTATCACATGCTGTCTCCCAGAGTCTGCATCAGGCAGGAAGCTGGAATGGAGAGAGCAGCCAGGACTTGAACCCAGGCACTCTGATGTGGGATGTGGGTGCCCCAAGGGATGTCTTCACTGTCATACCAAATCCCTGCCTCCATAAATTTTTTGAAGTTACCTCACACGTGTTGGATGTTCAGGAGAGAGACCTGAACTGAGGATGTATATTTGGGGATCTCTGCGTATGAATGCTCTTTAATTATAATACTGGGAGCGGGCATCTGGCCCAGTGGTTGAGATGCTGTTTGGGACACCCATATCAGAGTGCCTGGTTCATGTGCTGGCTCCTCCACTTCTGATCCAGCTTCCTGCTAATGCACAACCTGGAAAGTGGAAGATGATGGCTCAAGGACTCAGGTCCCTGCTACCCAGATGGAGTTCTGCACCCCTGGCTGCAGCCTGGCCCATTCGTGGATATTCCAGGCAGTTAAAGAGTGAACTAGTAGACAGATCTCTTTTAATCTCTCTGCTTTTAAAATAAAACAATTAAGGAGAAAAATTGGATGAATTCACCAAGAGAGTGAACACAGATAAGAGAAAAAAGACCCAATGAATGGTGGTTTTAAGTTGAGGAGTCAGCCAAGGAGGCTAAGAAGTTATGATCATAGAGGTGAGAAGGTAGGCAGGTGCGTGTGGTGTCCTGAAAACCAAGCGGAAGTGTTTTTGGAAGACTGATCAACTCTGTCAGATACTGATATTAGATAGTTTGAACTTAGGTCTGAGGATTGCCCATTGGATTTGGCTTTGGAAATCATTGCTTATCTTGGTGAGAGAGGTTTTAGTGGAGTATTCAAGGCAAAAAGCTGATTATAGAAAGTTGAAAAGGAGAATGAAAGGAAATAATTTGAGGTCACCAGTGTAGACAACTCTGTTCGGGAAGTTTTCTGTAAATGGAAGTAAAGAAATGGATGTGTGCATCCCACATCAGAGTGCTAGTTTGAGCTCCTTCTGATCCCGTGTCCTGCTAATGCATCCTGGGAAGCTGCAGATACTGATGCATGTGGGAGAGTCCATGGGATTTCTGGCTCCTGGCTCAGCCTGTCCCAGCCCTGATTGTTGCGGATGTTTGGGGAGTCAATTAGTAGATGGAAAATTTCTCTCCTTCTCCCCTTCTTCCTCTCCCCTTTTCCCTCTCCCTCTCTCCCCTCATCTTCCCTCCCCTCTCTCCATTTGCCTTTCAAGTACATCTTTAAAAAGAAATGGAGTGGTAACTGGAGGAGATAGATCTAGAGAGTTATTACCTCTTTTTCCAATGCTAGCAGAGGCTTCACTTTGTATCTAAAAGTATTAGAGGTATTTTTCTACAAAATGAGTAGAAGAAAGTTGATTCAACTATTGGACCCTGGGGCACTCCACTCCAACAGCTACTCTTGGGGATAAGTACCATCAAAGAAAACTGAGGATCTATTGTGGAGTAAAATAAAATTTCAGCATATTCTTTGTGGTAGTTCTGGTACAGCTTCAAGGAAGATATTTTTTGACATTTGGGAGGAACTGGCTAAAACAGAATTGCACAGCTTTCTTTAAAAAAAAAAAGATTTGTGTGAAAGGCAGAACAAAAGAAAGAGAGGGAGGGAGAAAGGGACGGAGAGAGAATCATCCATTCTTTGGTTACTCCCCAAATGGCTGCAGTAGAGCTGAGCCTGGCCAAAGCCAAGAGCCAGGAACCAGGGCTTCCATGTGGGTGACAGGGCTTAGGCCATCTTCCATTGCCTTCCCAGGCTCATTAGCAGGAAGCTGGAAGCAGAGTAGTTGGAACTTGAACCAATACTCTGTCTGATATGGGATGCGAGTCTTCCAGTGGCTTAACCTGCTGTACCACAGTGCCGGCCCCTGCACAGATTCCATGACCTTTCTGTACTCACGTGCCTCTCTGGCTCTGAGAAGAGTGGAATGAGGCAGAACAGATAAATTTGCAACATTTCCCTTGACATTCTCTCAGAGTTCTTTTTTTCAGAGTGCCTCCTGAGACAGAGCAAAAGTCAGTTTGGGGAATACTGCTATCTAGGATGAGACGCCTTAACAGTTCTTTGGCATTGTATTTGTCAGATCAATAGAAAGTTGTGAAGAGGATGATTTGATGAGAACTTTATTCAGAGTTTGTTGATGGGTTTTATTTATTTATTTATTTTATTTGATGGATAGAGTTAGACAATGAGAGAGAGAGAGACAGAAAGATCTTCCTTCCATTGGTTCACTCCCCTAATGGCCGCTATGGCTGGCACTGCGCTGATCCAAAGCCAGGAGCCGGGTACTTCCTCCCGGTCTCCCATGCGGGTGCAAGGGCCCGAGCACTTGGGCCATCCTCCACTGCCTTCCTGGGCAACAGCAGAGAGCTGGACTGGAAGAAGAGCAACTGGGACAGAACCGGCACCCCAACCGGGACTGGAACCCAGGGTGCCGTCGCCGCAGGCAGAGGATTAGCCAAGTGAGCCATGGTGCCGGCCCATATACTGATTTTTAAAATCAATTTTAATGTATAAAAAGTATATGTTCTTAAAATATTTGAAAAAGAAGGGTAAAAATACTTAAAACATCAAAGTAAAGAGTGTACAATGTCTTTACAGTCTCAGTACACTTATTATCATTAATGGTATCAGGTATGTATTTCCTTACAGACTGCATGATATACCTGCTGACCTTTCTTCTTGCCTGCCTACCTTATCTCAAAGATATTAGGGATAGGCTTTCTTCCTGTAGAGATAGAAGTAAAATTCCCCAGGGAAGGCTGAAACTTGTAGCCTCCTGTTCCTCCACCTCTCTGTACTCTGATGTTGTGCATCTTGGTAGGTGGTCTTAAGATCACCCTTTTAGAAAACTACTCTGAAGGGTTAGGCTTGGGCTAAGAAGGTGAGTTAGTTCTTGAACCAGTCAGGATTCTGATTTGTTCTTAGAGAGCTATTAAGAAAAACAAACATATAACCTGAATTCTAGGAAAATCTGGATGTGTTTTTTTATTTCTTTAGCATTTAGGGAGTCTTTCTAATGTAAAATAAGAAAGAAGCCTGAGTATAATTGAGTCATGTTCTTGTTTTTGCCTACAAAGATGCTGAAACTTGAAGAGCTAGTGGCTTCCCAATCCAGGGACTGTCCAATCCATCAACAGCATATTTAATACTCAAATCCAATTATTTGAGTCCCCAAATCATCCTGAAATTTATTATTAAAATGAGTGGGCCTTAGCTTTTGAGCAAGCACTATTCCATCCTGAAAAGCTACCTTGTCATAAGCCTCCTGCAGTGAAAGGTGTCTCTTAAGAGAGCTAGATTTAGAATCCTCCTTTGTGTGCACAGCCCTTAATTTGGAGTTCAGAGGCTTTCATTCATGTCTCAATTTTTCCACTTCCTCTCTGACCATAAGCAGACCACATAACCATTTTAAGTCTTGCTTTTTTTTTTCCCACCTGAAAAAAGATGACTATGTATATCTGTCTACCTGCCAGGGAATTCTGAGGTAACCTCATCAGTACAAAGCAACATGGAAACTAAAGCAATATGCAAATGTAGGCACTTTAATTTTTATTAAGTTTTCACAAAGAACTAGTTTCTGCATCCTACAAAGACCTAATTGCCTTCAGAGAAAGATCTATGTGTGTTTCATTCTTCTGTTCTCCATAATATGTGCAGAATAAATATTTGCTAAATAGTGGAGAGCTTTTATCACCTTTAGCAAAAGTGAATATTCATGATAATTCTTCATGTGAGTGGTGGGCTAATGGGTACTCTGAGGCTTGCCATGTATATGTGGGTGCCTTGACAGGGCTTTTAAGCTAAAAATAGGAGGAAATTCATGTCTGATGTTGCCTTTGACTGAAGTGTGGTGTCAGTAGGCTTGGCCAGCCCCCATTGTAACAATATTAAATCATCTGATTCTTGTACATGGGGTGTTTTTTAATTTATTTATGAATTTCTAATTTTTCCATATGTTTTATAGAACTTTAATGTGTAAGTTTTCTATTTCTTTGGTTAAACTTATTCTTAACTACTGTATTTTGTTTATTTTTGTTTTTATTTTTGAAATTTCTTTTTATTTAATTGGAAGGAAAGGAGGGAGGGAGGGAGAAAGAACAATCTTCCATCTTCTGGTTCACTCCCCAAATGGCCTCAAGAGCCAGGGCTGAGCCAGGCATAAGCCAGGACCCAGGAACTTCATCCAGGTATCCCATATGTGTGGCAGTGGTCCAAGTACTTGGGCCATCATCCACTGCTTTCCCAAGCACAATAGTAGGGAGCTAGCTCAGAAGCAGTGTAGCCAGGATTTGAATTGGCCCTCTGGTAATGCTGGTGTCACAAGCAATGGCTTACATTGTTCATTTCCAATGTATAGAAATTAATTTTATTTTGTGTATTGACCTTGTATCTTATAACTTATATATTCTATTAATTTCTTAGTGATATCCTTTTGTAGGGTGAGTACATAGTGGCCTTGAGGTAGGAATGTGGTGCATGGGTGAGGAATGATAAGGAGGCAAATGGAAAGGGAAAGGAATGAATGAAGGAGAGAGCAGAAAATGTTTTGGTCCATGCCTCTGCACTTAGCCGTATGACTTACTGGGGGGCCTTGTCGGCTTTAATCTCTGATACTTTAAGACTTCTGTCTGTTGTGATCTGAATTGTGTCTTCCTAGATTCATATCCATGCTTTTGTTAATGGGTTTTCCAACTGTTTCATAAAGTTATATGTGTGTGTTAATTATTTTTGAGCCTTCGATTAGTGTTATAGCATGCTGGTACATGCAAGCCCTCAGCAGTTAGTAAATACTCAGCAGTTCCTTTTTATCAGTAGTGGTAAAACAGCAGCATCAAAAATGCTCATATGAAAATGAACATTATCTTCTGCCTTACCTTTTGGCATGCAACTAAATTTTCATGGAAATAATTAATTCTATTTTTACAGATGATCAAACTTTTCGGATAGAATTTATTAGTTCTGGGATATCCAATAATCTGTAATAGTAGTTTGCTGCACAATATTTTGTATTATGTCTATGGCTTTCTTTTTCAACAGTAGTCTCTAACACTTATGGAGACATGTTTTCTTTGCATGCCCTGTCACATATAGTCTTTATCAACCTTATGATAAATGGTATTATTATCCTCACTTTTATATATGGAGGCCTAAACGATGGTTAGTAAGTAACTGGCTGGGATCATACAACTGGTAAGCTTAGAGGCTTATATTGAACCAGCATTGCTTATGATACCAGCAGCTGCTGTGATAAGCAACCCCCTAAATATAGAGTTGCTTAGATGCTGTAAAAGTGTGTTTCTCACTGGCAAAAGGCTCTCCTTTAGGGTTCCCAGACTCGTTCCACCTCACAGGCCTCAAGATTATCAGAGAAAGAAAGTAGAGATTGATCCAAAGGAAGATCTTCTGCCAATCTTGTGGTAATGCCTATCACCCTAGATCCCTGGAGCAATTTCACTCACATAGGTACACCTGCTAAAAGAAGCCTGGGCAATGTAGTTTTGCTTTTGTTCAGGAAGTAGAAGATATGACCTAGAACCCCAGACATTCTAATTCTGCAATCCCTGCTTATAGTTACTGTGATGCCTGTGTAGATTAACTTTAGAATATGTTGTATGCTTTATGTACTTGTTTAGCCATTGGTTGATGAGAACATCTCCACTCTGTTTTGAAATGCTTTTTCTTTTTGTTGTTGTTTTTGTTAAAGATTTATTTATTTATTTGAGAGGCAGAGTTACAGAGAGGGGAGAGACAGAGAGAGGTCTTCCATCCACTGGTTTATTCCCCAAATGACCAGAATGGCCAGAGCTGGGCTGATCGGAATCCAGGAGCTTCTTCCAGGTCTCCCCACGTGGGTGTAGGCCCCAAGCATTTGGGCCATCTTTCACTGCTTTGCCAGGGCATCAGTGTGGAGCTGGATTGGAAATGCAGCAGCCAGGACTTGAACTGGACTCCATATGGGATGCCAGCACCACAGAGGGAGGCTTAACCTAGTATCTCACAGCACCGGCCCCTTTAAGTGCTGTTTCATTAGTCGGTCTGCTGGTAGGTGTTTTGCTATGATCATTTGTTCTATTTGTGAATGTGTGCATTGCTTTGACTCGTATTTGCTTCAAGCTCTCTAAAAAATTATTTTTTAGACAAGAAACCCAAACCCTCAGAATTAGGAAACCAGTGAGCAAAATATTTCCAAGAGCCTTTTTTAGATTGTTTCTGTCTCGATTTTGTTTTTCTGACTCCACCAAAGTAGGATAATGACTTGTTTAAGGGAATCTTCCCTTGACTGTTGTAGAAGATGTTGATCAAATCTCCTAAGAGTGGAAAGATGGTTGTAGGTTGAGTAGAGAGGCAGAGGCTTAAAATATAACCACTAAATAAAGGCTTTGAGACTTTTAAAATTAAATTGTGTGCTTGTGGTTTTTCTAGAAACCACACAAGAGTAGTCACTATGGTGGTCTTAAAAGATTTTCAAATGAGAGTGTAAGTGATAGGAAATCTCAGCTGCTACTTAGATTGTGATTAGCATAGGAAGGAATTATGTAACTTTTAAATATCTTTTTCTTTAACTTTCTTGTTTTGAAATCTTCAAGCTAAATGTATTTGGTTTTTTAAAGAGATAAAGTCATAAGAGTATTGGCTTTAACTAGACAATTTACTTTACAAGCTGGTAGTTTTTCAGAAGTGTTAACCTCAAGGGTCCTGCCTGTATTGCTAAGGGAATTAGCAAGAAAGCAGAGAATTTCAGCTACAAGGCCACTTTTTCATTCTGGAGGAAGTCCTGGAAGAGCTGCCCAGATCATGCTCTTCTGGCCGCTGTTCCTAGCGTGGTCCACAGTGGTGCTACCCCGTGAGATGAACAGATGCCTGCCACTCCCTGAAGAGGCTCCTGGGGTCAATACGTCCATCACCACCAATTTCTGTTGGGTTGTGACAGGCTCTAGTGCAAGAACTGAGTGATCCTTTGATATTGTGTCTCCTGGAGGTATGACTGTCAGACGTGATCTTTCTTTGGCCTGGACCAAGCCATAATTCTGGAAACGAAATGGATTGTTCACACAGTGTACATTGTGTGCTCTGGGAACCTAGAAGAAATTGCCTTCTTTGGGGAGCTCCATGTGTAGAACCAAGGGAAGAGTGTTTTCCTGAGCCTGGTGTTGTGCACTAATGGGTTAAGATGATGAAACACCTAAAGGTATTCTTGAGGGCCCAGTGTGCAGGCCAGACACCCCTCACCTCAGCATCCACTTGCTTAAAACAACATTAATTATTGTCAGGAGCCAATCATTATAAGAACAGTCCTGCTTCTGTTACTAAAGTTGAAGAGAAGAAAGTGTTCTTGAATCTCTGCATTTCTTTTTCCCATGTCTTGATAAATACTGATCTATTTTTTGCTAACATAAGATTGTATATTCTAATAAAGAAATACTATTTTTTGGTCCTATGGCATAAAACATTTTGCTCACTTAAAACAAAATTATGAAATAGAAAAAACCAAGAAGAATGTTTATTATGGCAAATTAGTTTGATTGTCTTTTTAACCAAACTGGTCACTTGAGATAATTTCTATGCACACAAACATAGTCCTGAAATGTGTGCTTCAGTCACTTATCCACTCAGCGAACATTTCCTGAGTGTGCCTCCATCAAGTTCTTTCACAGATATAGGAGGTATTGAGGTATAAGGCAAGTTCCTGCCTCTGAGTGAGTTTAAGTTATAGTGACCTAAACACTCAGAAACAAACCAAAACCATGAGTTATACCACTGATGAGAAATGCTCAGATGGGTGCTATTGAATCCAAGGGAGCTTCAAGGTTAATCAAGATCTTTGCTTCAGAAACAGCCCGTATTTTATACACACACACACACACACACACACACACATGATAGAATCACAGTAAAGGAGGTACACACAGCAAGGAATGAACAGAGATGATCCAAAGTGGATATGGCTGCTGTTTGTTTCATATATCATTTTCAGGCATTATTCTCATTAGTTCCCACTGACAGTAGAAGTGTCTTGCTAATAAAATAGTTGTGAAAGCACCTTCAGTTCTTCTATCCTCAAACTAGAAATCGTTACCCCAAACTAGAAATCGTTAGCCCATCTAAAACATGTACTTCTTCATGTTTGGTTGCATAAAAGGCTATCAGTGCTGTCTTAGACTTGGCTAACTCGCCAGCTGCATCTAACAACCTCAATCCATGGGTTTGAACTCACATGATGCAGTCCTTAGAAAAAGCTTGTTTAGAGAAATAGAATTAGAGAGGATTAACTGAAGGTTGTGTAGTCCCTATGTTCTTACAGACTTCCAATGTTTATCCCTAAACCAGATAAACCCCATACCAAAAAAAAAAAAAAAAAAAATGGGATTACTGGCTGACAGCATCCTGGCTCCTTATGGATTAGCATTTACTGTCTTCCACTTGCACTTCTGGCCCCAGCCTCTTTAGAGTGGTGTCGTAACACTCAGCTCTACAAGACTCCATGTTGTGTAGCTGGTTCTGCGTGAAGAACTACAGGAATAATGGCTGCCTGGCCAAAGCTCCAGGAATGATTGGTCTCTGAGCAGTTGGTCTGCTATGATCCCGTGCACCACATCAGCCACCTACCTGATCTTGGCTACCAGAGGATGGAGAGACAGGGCAACAGTCTTCTTCCAGTGTTGGTACTGAACTCTTAGGCTAGCTTTTTTTTTTTAAGGTTTTATTTGAGGGGTAGAGTTACAGATAGTGAGAGGGAGAGACAGAGAGAAAGGTCTTCCATCCACTGGTTCATTCCCTAAGTGGCCGCAGTGGCCAGAGCTGGCCCAATCTGAAGCCAAGAGCCAGTAGCTTCTTCCGGGTCTTCCACACAGGTGCAGGGGCCTAAGTGCTTTGGCCATCTTCTACTGCTTTCCCAGTTCTTAGAAGAGAGCTGGATCAGAAGAAGAAAAGCTGGGACTCATTGAAACGTGAATTTCTGTAAGCTACTTAAATCCCTTAAGGAATAAATAGACATGAATTAAATATTCTCAATTGCTTTGAATATTTACAGGACAACATGTAGATAAATTTTTCGTTTTCAGATGACTGGAATATGCTCAATATTGACTTTAAAAACCATTACCATTTTGTATGCCAGTGCTATGCCAGACATCTGGCAGCTGCTCATAAAAGGTCCTGGAGCCATGTGAACAGATAGGATCTTTCCATACCCAACTGTTACCTTCCTCACATTCTGTGGATGCTCAGAAGTCAAGTAACAATGTGATGCACTACTGTTTCCACCACCTTTCTTGGACATGGGAGGACACCGCTGGCACGTCTGATGTTCTCCTGTCTCCTCTGCAGACTCACATTTCAAGACTCCCTCCTGGTGCAGTGGCAGGACAGTCGGTGGCCATCGAAGGTGGGGTTTGCCGCCTGGAAAGCCCAGTGAACTGACCGCTCAGGCTGAGAAAGAAGCAACCGAAAGCCGTTTCAGAACCTGAGCTTTTGGGGGTTTTTAACTGAAGTTGGGTGTTTTATCTTCGTTGTTTTATAATTCCGATAGCAACCTCGTGTTCCACTCGAGACACAAGTGCTGCTGTAGTTCACGCTTAGTGACGCATGGGCCTCTGGCAGGTGAGCGGGAATGTGTGTGTGTGTGTGTGTGTATGTGTGTGCAGCGCGTGTACTTGCTTCTCCTCTGATGAAATATAAACTCCTCATTGTGTAACCTAAGACCAGGAATGATCAAATCGTCTTTACAAAATATGTGCTTTAACTGTTTACAAGTAAAATCTGAAGTTGCAGAAAACTTTTTTTATTTCATAAAGAGGTACCAACTGTCTTTGATGTAATGTGTCTGAATTGAAGAGTAAACCTACTTGTTTAAATGATTTGACGATGGTAGTGCTCCATTTAAAAGCAGTAATAAGTAATAAGGTGTTTTTATTTGTTAACCAGTTTAAGTGGAGCCAGTGGTAACTTAAACTGTTCTCATCCCTCATATGGGGCATTTTTCTTTAACAAAGAATGGTTTCAGTGAAACAATCTAGCAGAGAATTAAGCTCAGAATGTTTTTAAATAATAGTCTTATTGATAAAGTTTGTACTTCTTTCCTCAAGCTTTTCTAAGCTTAAATATTGCATAGTTATGAGCTATATGTACTATATTATGAATGAATATGTAAAGAGAACATACAGTAATGCACAGTCCTTAATTTGTGTATAATGGAATGCTGTTTACAATGTAACACTGTAAATAAGAAAGCAAAGTTTATGAGAAAATTCAATATTACCTTTGTTTCTTGTTTAAATATATTTTTAAGATAAAGGCACAAAAATAAAAGAAGCATATTACTGGGTATAGTGTGTGACTTCTGTTCTCAGACTAATAAATTATCTTTTGAATCCTAGGTCATTGACTTTCTTTTAAATTTTTTTTTGAAAAGACTTCTTCTAGAAATCTTGCCATTAATCCATTTCACTGTTCTGATGATTCAAAATCCAGTCTTATATCCAGACAGGAGCAAGATGAAAGTTGAACTTAGTACACGATTGAATGGTCAATTTGGAAATCCCAAACATTTCAATTTCAATTTGATAAAAGTAACAAAAGGAAGAAGTAAAAATATTTTGTTTGGAAAAATTGTGGTGGTTGCTAAAAGCTGGATGGTTTCAGTAGATAAATTGGTTCTAAATGCTATATTTAGGAACTCTGGAGCCACATAAGAAAACCAAGACTTTCCTTTTGATTTTTTTTTTATGTAAGAAGTGGCTATCAAGAAGATACTAAAGATAGACTCACTTGGGGGGAAGAAGTTCCCCTGTACCATATAATCATGGCTCTGGGCAGTAACTGATAAAGCCCCATATGAAATTATACACTTGACATTGATGTATGACCAAATTATAAAGGAAAAGCAACCAAAATGGAGTGGGTGTAAATATGAATGATTTGAGAGTTGCTGATTTATATTCCTCCTACAGGCAATTACATTTCTCTCGCGGTGTCTTGTAGACAGGTTGGTGCCGTGGTATCTGTTTCTCATTCCTAATGAGACTGAAAACTTAGGAAGAGATGGGCTGGCTGATGGGGAGACTTTGGCTTCAAAAACTTTCAAAGACTTGTTACCTGTCGGCAGGGTTTCTTCAGGAACTGGACTGGATCATATAAAACTATCAGGACACTTCGGAGTCTGAAAATACTCTGACCTATTTCACCAGGAATGCCATCTCTTTCATCTTCTTTTGATTTTATTCCATTCATGTTTAAAAGTTTGAGCTTGTTAAAGATGACTTTTATGAAGAGTTTACAAACTGGTCAGTATAAAAGCACAGCCACTCTAAGTACAGCTTGTCAAGACTTTATTCTCTGAATTTCTAAATACCTTTTTGTTTGCTTGAGGAGTATCGTGAAGCCAAGAGGCAAAAGAACAAACAACAACAACCGTGATGATATTTAGAATCGTGGAGATTAAAATGCAATGAATTATATAAGTTCCTCCATCATAAGATCAGATGTTAAAGATCAGATACTGCAACCAGAGGATACTGCTGATGGATGTAAAATCAACTTCATTTTACCCCAAAGTATGAGATGTAGAAACGGGTAGGAAGATAATCTTCTCTGTTTGGCTTTTATCACCAAGATTCTGTATCTGTATTATAAGGTCCCCTCTTTTAACATGGTTGATGCTATCTGTATGGCTACATTTGATTGCTTTTTTGTTGTTTTTTAAATAAATAATTAATATTTAATATTTTAAATAAATGTTTGTTTATTTGTTTGCGAGGCAGAGTTACCGAGAGAGAGGGGTGAGATAGAGAGATCTTCCACCCACTGTTTGACTCCACAAATGTCCGCAATGGCCAGAGCTGGGCCATTCCAAAGCCAGGAGCAAGCAGCTTCTAGGTCTCTGACATGGGTTCAGGGGCCCAAGTACTTGTCCCATCTTCCACAGCTTTCCCAGACACATTACCAGGAAGCTGGATCAGAAGTGGAGCAGCCAGGACTCGAACCAGCACCTGTATGGGATGCTGGTGCTGCAGATGGTGGCTTAACCCGCTACGCCACAGTACTGGCCCCTTGATTGCTTTTTTAAGAGCTGAGATTGGGTATCTGTTCTTGTGAGTATAATTAAGCCTGTTCTGGATTCTTTACTCTTCCCCAGCTCTAGGTTTAGAAACGGGACATCTTCAGGGCTTTGTGAGGAGGCAGGGGGTATGTATTGTCCTTCAGGGCACGTGTAGTGCTTCTGCTGACCAAGGACACATGGTGGCCTGGTCAAGGCTTTGTTGTTAGACTTTATCTCTTTAATTAGCTCTGCCTCTTCTACCTACCCTCTTGCCTTTTAATTGCCACTTCAAAATGTAAATTTGAATTCAGATCTCAACATCTGTTATGATTGTATGCAAAATGTATAGATGAGCCCTAAATGCTTTGTATTTGGTAAAGTGAATGAATGTTGGTTTATGTGTTTGGAAACATCTCTTTGTGCTACTTAAACACATTTTTGCCTAATTCCTAGTTCTCTTCTGTATTTGAGAGTGATAACATTGCATACCAGTTCCCTGAAGATAATCAGAATTACTCTGGATTGAGGGAGAGAGTGAAAATGGATGATTTGGAGAAGTGCTGGCTTTATTCTGAATTTTGAAATTGTGTTGTGCAGTCTCTTAAAATTAAAAAAAAGTATTTATGAGGCAGAGAGAGATACACACACACACAAAAGAGAGAGGGAGATATCATCTGGTAGTTCAGTCCCCACACGCCCACAACACTGGGCCAAAGCCAGGAGCAGAGAACTCAATTCACTCTCAATGCAAAAGTAATCCATGGTTTTGAAAAATTGGAATATACATGAGAAAAAAAAATTAACTCTTTCCAGAACTATGGAAAGCTGCTCAGATCAGAGTGGTTTCAACATTGAAAGCTGCTCTGTTTCTGTGCACCATGAGGTGAAAGTGCTGAAAATCAGTGCTTCCGTGAATCAACTCCACACAAAGGAAGAACAGAAATTGGCGAGCAAAGAGACTCGCTCCCTTGTACTTGGGTGGGAACATCCGAAGGTATATGTTTTACACTGTTTGTCAGAGATTTCGCTCAGGAGTTCTGTCCCCTGAGGTGGCTGATTATTACTATGCCTTGTAGAGGCGTTCTTCCCTTTCTTTTACCCTTCTCAATTCCCCTATCTTTATTTCCTGGACTAACCTCCCAAATGAACTGCTTGCCCTGGACTCCTTGTTTTGGTTGGTTGTGGGGTACTTAAGTGGGATTCCATGTATTGTTGACCATAAAGCTCTGGTGAGCTTGCCAATCTGTGTACCTCACTGGGGCCTGTCCTCCTCTGACAGGCTCCTGGTGAACCATTTTCAATGGTAACATCTGATGATTGTGCTTTTCCCCAAGTGGTAAGGTTGAATGTGCCACAGAAGTCTGTGATGTTTACAACCAACTCAAGGTTAACAGGCACCAGGCTGGAAGAGACCAGAAAAAAGTACATTGTGACTTTAAGAGATTTGAAGAGACTGAAAGAGTGCCTGGCAATGTCCCATGTCACAAACAGCACCGTGATGCCCATCTGCACAATGCCATCTCAAGCCTGGGCGTCCATAACATAATTGTATCACGATTAACTTTTTAAAATGCATCCCAGCATTTTTCTTAAAACCAAATGTGTATAAATTCAAACTCATCAACTTTATTCTAAATAAATTCTGTCAACATTAAACATTGAGTGGCTTTGTGCTATGAAGCCCTCTCCCTGCAGAACTGAAGATCTCAGTGGTTAGTCCTGCGTAGAAGACCTCCATAGGAAGTCTAGACGGTAGCCGCTTCTCTCTCCCAAGAAATTAACTGGCCCAAGAAAAGTTGGAGCCCACAGGAAATGAACCCCTCTGTGTATGGTTAATTTGTTTTACTTTGGTTCTATTCTTAACTTTCCCAGAAGCTGATTAACCAGGGGAAGGAGGTATGGGTGAGTGAATGGAATGAGCTATAAGTGGGAATGAATGGCAGCTTGGCAACATAAAATTAATCCTTTTATATTAATATTTGTTCTGGAACATTAAGAATTTTTAAGGAATACACTGCCTTTCCCCAACACTTCATTTGGGTTCAAGTCCACAGTTAGTCCAGATGTCTATGATCAGATGTCTATGATCACAGGCCGACCAAATTGACCAGGCAGTTTTTCATTTCCACACGCTGCTGTCTTGAAAGTGTATGGCCACAGGAAGGATTAAATCTAAAATTGGCAAGGGCTGCTCTCCAAGGCGACACACTCAGCTTCCAGAACACCAGCAGCCAAGCCCAAGGTGGTTCACCGTGACCAGTTGTGGAAAGCTGGGAAGGGAAAGTGAGCTCAGTGGTTTCTCCTTTACGTGGTGCAACCACCAAAGCCCTGAAACCACAGTGTGCAAAACCAGAAACACTGAGGAGGGTTTCTCGGCCTTGAACTGCCAGGGAATTTCTCTGATTGTCAACAGAGCTTCAGAAGCTGGAAAGAAAAATGTCATAACAATTCTTTTAAACTCTGCTGTCACTATTATGTTGTACTTTCAAAGAATTACCCTTATGAGGTGACAGGCAAATGACTCTGATCTGACTATTACAGACTGTATAAATAAGATGAAATGTTACACTGTACCCCATAAATACATGCGATTACTGTGTGTCAGTTAAATATATAAATATATAAATATATATATATAAACTAGATTCATAATTTTTAGCTAATAAGCTATTAAGAAAGCATTGTTTTCACTTCTAAGCAATGTGTTGGAAAATATATTTTAAATAGAGGAAAACAAATATATTAGTCCTGTCCTTAGAATCCAAATGAAAGCAAAACATTTAAAGAACTAAGTGACTCCTAAAATGGCTTTTTTTCTGGCTTTGGATAACCTAGTAATAGAGGATGTCCTCTAATAGATTAAGACTGACATGTTCTCTTTTCCATGTATAAGAGGTAAGATTTTAATTTTCCCACCCCAGTTCTTCCCCTAAACCTCTTAACTAGCTCTCTTCACATCTGGTTAATGATAACTCCACCCTTCTGAGTGCTCTGGCCAAAACTCTTGAGGTCATCTGTTTCGTGTATTTATGGCTCAGTCACAAATCAGCCCAAACCTTAGTGGCTTCAACAACTACTTTAGTTGCCCATAGTTCTGTGAACTGCTGGGGCTTCCCTATGTGGTCTTTCTGCTGCCCTTGCTGGTAGACACTGATGTCCTGTGCTTAGCTGCAAGGTGAGCTGGGGGCTGGGCTCAGCGGGGACACTGGGATGTCTGAGCTCCCTTCTTTCTCCATGTAGTCTCCACATGTGTGTAGAGGCCATCTCTACACATGCTGCTCAAGGTCCTTAGGAGCACAAAAACAAAAGCTGCTGGCCTTTTTAAGATTTCCATTGAGACTGGTCTATCATCACTTTTACCACATTTAATGCTAAGTCACCTGGTTCAGCCCAGATTCAAGAGGAGGGGACTGCATATGAGGTTGATATGTTGGGGGCTGCTAATCTGACATGTTTGGATCTTTACTTTTTTCTCTTGCCCTACAACAAACCCAACAACAGATCCCACTGGCTCGCCTTCAAAGTGTATCCTGATTTTAACAGTGGCTTGCCACCATCTAGATTGTCTTTGACCTGAGTTGTTACAATATGCTCTTCTCTATTCTACCTGCTTCCACTCTCGCCCTGACAGGCAGTCATCCACTGGCAGCCTGCAGGAGTAAACTCATGGCATTCCTCTGCTCGAAGCCTTCTGGCACACCTTGCCATGGAGTCCTTACAAGCCTTGGGACGGGCTCCCCCTTGTTCTCTGACTCGTGTCCTACTCTTTGCCTTGCCCAGGCTGCTCCAGCCATCCTTGCTTCCTTGCTGTTTCTGTGCAGCCCAGACATCCTCCTGTCTCAGAACCATTACATGTGCTTTCGCCTCCCTCCTTGGAAAGCACTTCTCCATGGGCTTGCTCCTTCCTCATCTCCTCAACTCTTTAAGTGAATGATACCTTCCTAGTAAGTTTGTCCCTGCGTATCCTCCTCACCACAATCCTCCCAGCACTCCACAGCCCCCTTCTGCTGTATTTTTTCCCTGGAACTTAGCATTTCCTATCTATGTTCCTAATGAGAACATTACTTTGATGTAAGTGCCTCCATTTCAAAGTAAGCTCCTGAAAACAGGTTTCTGTGTCATTCATTCAGTACCCACAGCCAGGTCTCCTGGGTGCTTGGCACCGAGTTGTCCCTCAATAAATGTTTGCTCGCTGCAGAAATGAAGGTTCCTCATGGTGACGTGGAAGAGACAGTGTGAAGGTGTGTATCAGTTTCTTGTTGCTGACATAACAAATTACTATGAATTCATCAGCTTAGGACAACACAAATTTATATCTCACAGTTCTGCAAGTCTTCAGTCTGGAAGGCCTGCTTGGTTTCTGTGCTCTAGCTCCCACAAGCTAAAGTCAAAATCAAAATCAAGGGGTTGACAGGGCTGCATTCCTTTTGGGAAGCACTAGGGGAGGATTTGTTTCCAAATCACTCACATTGGTAGATACGCAGTTCTGTAAGGTTGTAGGCCTGAGATCCCCATCTCCCTGCGGGCTCTGCTAAGGGTTATTTTAAGCTTTGAACTACATTTCTTGGCTCCTGGTCCTTTTCTCCACTCCATCTGTAAAACCAGGAACATCTGGATAGAGGCACTCTGATGCTCCGTGTCTCTGCCTCATCTTTCCTATTCATGTCTTCTGATTACAGTACTAGAAAAGGTTCTTCATTTTGAAAGGCTCTTGTGGTTATATTGGACCCCTCTGCAAAACCCAAGCTAATCTCCCTGTTTCAGGGCCCATAACCTTCATTGCATATGCAAAGCATCTTTTGCTTGTAAGCAGCATACTCACAAGTTCTGGAAATCAGAGAAAGGGCATCTTTGAGTTCCTTTATTCCTCCCATCAGGAGCAGCGGCAGTTCAATGAACTGAGGGCTGGATATCAGGTGCTGGCCCCGGTCCTACGACTAACTTCCCCCATGGCCTTGAATAAGTCCCCCTTTCTTGGGGTCACAGTTTCCACATGTGACAAATGAAAAGTATTGGGTTAGATCAGAAATTCTTAAAAAAAAATACGGTTCCCTTAAAAAAATATGGGGTCTGGGCCGGCGCCATGGCTCACTTGCTAATCCTCCGCCTGTGGCGCCAGCACCCCAGGTTCTAGTCCCAGTTGGGGCTCTGGGTACTAATCCCAGTTGCTCCTCTTCCAGTCTAGCTTTCTGCTTTGGCCTGGGAGGGCAGCGGAGGATGGCCCAAGTGCTTGGGCCCTGCACCCGCATGGCACCTGGCTCCTGGCTTCGGATCGGCACAATGCCAGCCATTAGGGGAGTGAACTAATGGAAGGAAGACCTTTCTCTCTCTCTCTTCTCTCTCTCTCTCTCTTCTCTCACTGTCTAACTCTGTCTGGCAAAGAAAAAAAGAGAAACAAAAATATGGGGTCTGGTAAAGTGGAGTCTGCAATGAAATGCAGCTAGAATTTTCTGGAGAAGATGCCCTCATTTGTGCCTTCCACCTGCTCTGGGATGCTCTGGGTTTTTTGTTAAGAAAATGCCTAAAACTTTACTGTATTGAACTAGGTACCTCAAATATTGCTGGGACAATTTGGCAATACCTATCAAAATTACATGTTCATTTGCCCTCTAACTCAGCAACATTCTTCTTGGAGTTTATCTTAAAAATATACTTACACACATTGAGGCCAGCACTGTGGCACAGTGGGTTAAAGCCCCAGCCTGCAGTACCGGCATCCCATATGGGCTCTGCTTTGAGTCCTGACTTCTCCTCTTCCAATCCAGCTCTCTCTATGGCCTGGGAAAGTAGAAGATGGCCCAAGTCCTTGGGCCCCTGTACCCGCGTGGGAGACCCAGAGGAAGCTCCTGCCTCCTGGCTTCAGATCAGCTCAGCTCTGGCCATTGCAGTCATTTGGGGAGTGAACCAGTGGAATGGAAGACCTCTCTCTGGCTCTACCTCTCTCTGTAACTCTTTCAAATAAGAAAAAAAAATTTTAAATATATACTTATACAAAAATATATGTACAAGGATATTGGTGGTAGCACATTTGTAATAGCAGATTATTGAGGATAACCCATCCTCATTATAGGGTATGTAAAATGAGCTATTGTTTATTTATGGTGTGGAATAGTATACATCTGTTCAAAACGAGGGTGAGGGGTGAGTGAGTGATGCAGAAGTTAAGTTGCCACTTGAGATACCTGCATCCTGCTTGAGACACCTGCCTGGTTCTGATCCTGACTACTCCACTTCTTAGCCAGTGTTGTGCTAATGTGCACCCTGGAAAGTAGCAGGTGATGGCTTATGTACTTGAGTTCCTGCCTCCCACAGTGGAGACCCAGAATGAGTTCTGGGCTCCTGGTTTTGGCCTGGTTCAGTCCCAGCTATTGGGGGTGTTTGGTGAGTGAACCAGGGGATGAAAGACCTCTCACTCTCTAGTTCTCTCTTTATCTGCCTTTCAAATAAGAAAAATTAATTAATTAAATAAAAAACAGCATGAGTTGTCTCTGTGCTGGCATTGAAAGAGCTTCAGGATGTATTAAGTGGAAAAAGCAAGCAAATATTTGTCTTTAGGGTAAGGATTAGGACAAAGGCTAGCCATTTTTAATTTATTGTGCTGTGTAAAGTAATTCCTTAATCAAATACAAGGGAAAAAGTTGTCATCTTTAGGGGTCATGATTTTCAGGGATGAGAAATGGAGTGGCAGAAGGGTAGTATGGGAGCAAAGTTGTCAGTGTAACTGACCTCTGTGCTGTAGTGTCAGGAAGGCCTCTTGCTCTTGGATCTGTGCATAATAGTTGGCCAATGTGGAACATTGGTTTTTAAATTGGCAACTTTATTTTCACAAGTAAGTGCATTAGAAAGACAAAGCTAGCACAGTTTATCTCTGCCATTTTATTAAAGAAAAGTGTATAATTATTTTGAGTATACCTATGGGCTATTGTGTGATAATTCAGTACATGCACTCAATATGTGATGATTAATCGGGTTAGTGAAAATTTCCATTCGCTGAGTGATGTTAAGCATTTTAAAAATATTTATGTATTTATTTATTTAAAAGGCAGAGTGGCAGAGACAGAGACCTTTTATTTGCTGGCTAATTCCCTAGTTGGCTACAATATCCTAGCCCAGGCCAGGCTGAAGCCAGCTACAGGAACTCCATCCAGGTCTCTCATGTGGATAGCTGGGGCTCAAGTACTTGAGCCATCATCTGCTGCTTTCCAGGTGTACCAACAGGAAGCTAGATGGGAAGCAAGTAGCTTGGACTTGAACCAGGAGTCATAAGTGGTGGCTTAAGTTGCTGCACCTTTAAAAAAATGTATTATTTAATTATTTATTTGAAAGGCAGAGTTACAGTGAGAGAGAGAAGGAGTGACAGATATTCTATCCGCTGATTCATTCCTCAAATGGCTTCAATAACTGGAGCTGTGCTAATCCAAAGTCAGGAGCCAAGAGGTTCTTCTGGGTCTCCCAGTAGGCAATTTCCACTGCTTTCCAAGGCACATTAGCAGGGAGCTGTATAGGAAGTGGAGCAGCCGGGACTCATACACCTATATGGGATGCCATCATTGCAGGCAGCAGCTTTACCCTCTGAGCCACAGCACTGACCCCAGCGCCTTTCTGGTAGTATCTATTCTAAGGTGAGGGGATGTCTTATTGTGTTTGTTTTTTTTTTTACATTCCCCTGATAGTGGTATTGAACATTTATTCATATGTTTATTGGATATTCATTCTCTTCTGAGAAGTATCTATTCAGATCCTTTGTCATTTCCTAATAATTTTGATTGATTGATTGATTTTTTGCTATTGCATTGCTTGAATTAGTTGTATATTCTGCTTATTAATCCTTTATTGTGAGAAAATTATGTAAATATTTTCTCACGTTTTGTCAATGTTGTCTTCACTGTGCTGATTATTTTCTTTGTGGTGCATCAGCTTTTTAGATATAATACTGTTTGTCTATTTTTGCTTTGATTGGCTGTGATTTTGGCATCTTATCCAAAAAAATCTTTACCTCCACCATTGTCTTGAGGTGTTTCCTATATGTTTTGATCTAATTTCAAGTCTTACACTTAGGCCCTTGACACTTTGAGTTGATTTTTCTATATGCTGTGAGATGTACATCCAGTTCTGCCAGTATCAATTATTGAAGACAGTTTTCTCTTTCCAGTGTACATTCTTGGCACATGTTTCAAAAATCCCTTGTGCATGTATGTGAACTACTTTCTGTGTTCTCTGTTCTGTTCCGTTGGTTTCTGTGCCAGCACCATGCTGTCTTAACTATGGCTTTGAAGTCAGAAACTGTGAGGCCTCCAGCTTTCCTTTTTTCACTTATGATTGTTCTGGCTATTCTGGGTTTTTTTCTATTTCCATATGAATATTATAATTTTTTTATTTCTTTTTTTTTTATTTTTTTAACAGGCAGAGTGGACAGTGAGAGAGAGAGAAACAGAGAGAAAGGTCTTCCTTTGCCGTTGGTTCACCCTCCAATGGCTGCCGCGGACTGCGCGCTGTGGCAGGCGCACCGCGCTCATCCGATGGCAGGAGCCAGGAGCTAGGTGCTTCTCCTGGTCTCCCATGGGGTGCAGGGCCCAAGCACTTGGGCCATCCTCCACTGCACTCCTGGGCCACAGCAGAGGGATGGCCTGGAAGAGGGGCAACCGGGACAGAATCCGGCGCCCCGACCGGGACTAGAACCCGGTGTGCCGGCGCTGCAAGGCAGAGGATTAGCCTGTTGAGCCACGGCGCCGGCCATAATTTTTTTATTTCTGTAAAGAATATCATTAGTGTTTTGATGAGCATTGTATTGAATCTGTAGAACATTTTGAGTAGTGTCATTTGAACAATTTAAATTTTTCCAACTCATGAACATGGAATACCTTTCCATTTCTGTGTGTGTGTGTGTGTGTGTGTGTGTGTTTTTTGTAATTTTTTTTTTTTACAGGCAGAGTGGACAGTTGAGAGAGAGAGAAACAGAGAGAAAGGTCTTCCTTTGTCATTGGTTCACCCTCCAATGGCCGCTGTGGCAGGTGCACCGCGCTGATCTGAAGGCAGGAGCCAGGTGCCTCCCCCTGGTCTCCCATGCGGGTGCAGGGCCCAAGCACTTGGGCCATCCTCCATTGCACTCCCTGGCCACAGCAGAGAGCTGGCCTGGAAGAGGGGCAACCAGGACAGAATCTGGCGCCCTGACTGGAACTAGAACCCGGTGTGCTGGTGCCGCTAGGCAGAGGATTAGCCTGTTGAGCTGCGGCACCGGCCCTGTAATTTCTTTCATTAGTATTTTACAGTTTTCACTGTAGAGATCATTGATATCTTTAGTTAAATTTATTCCTAAATACACGTTTTTTGTAACTGTTGTGACAGGGATTGCTTTCTTGATTTCTCTTTCAGCAAGTACATTACTAGTATAAAAATGTAACTTTTGTATGTTGATTTTTCTATTCTCAAACTTTACTGAATTAATTTATCAATTCTGACAGGTTTTTTGTGGAGTATTTAGGTGTTTTTATGTATAAAATTCTGTCACTTGTAAACATAGGTGTTTTGATTCTCTCTTTACCATTTGCATGCCCTTAATTTCTTCCTTTTTAATTGCCTTGCAAAGATTCCCAATACCATATTGAATAAGAAAGGTGAAAGTTTGAAGCATTTGGGTGAATTTTAAAATTTGTGCTCAGACCTCATTCTGTCCACCTGGCCCTGCCCAAATCAAATACCTGAGCAAAACCCAGATCTTTTCCAGAGCAAGGAGTGGATCCAGAGTTACTGACCAACAACTCCCCCTCCACCTTGATGCCTGGGTCATACTTTGCATGTTTTACATTAACATTTCACTTGATTCATATTTACAATGAAGCGGCCAGAGGAAAATTATTGAGTCTAAAAACATGAAACTCTGTGTTGTTTATTTCTTGCTGCAATATTAGATAAAACCCCAAATCTCAAAGTTTTAATGTGATAAGGCATTTTTACACATAAGAAATCTAAATGTAGCCATTCTATAAACAGTGATCAGGAACTCAGGCTTGTTCTATCATGTGTAGGACTTGACATGAGAGGAAAGGATTAAGACCATATGCAATGTAGCATGAGATGTGAATAGGAGCATCAGCATGGGTTTTCGTTTTGGAGCTCATTGACTAAGTGTCTTCCATCTCGTGTACTTTTCTATCCTGTGTTATTAGGATGTTGATTTTTTTTGTGTGTGTGTGTGACAGGCAGAGTTAGAGAGAGAGAGAGAGAGAGAGAGGTCTTCCTTCTGGTCTCCCATGCGGGTGCAGGGCCCAAGGGCCTGGGCCATCCTCCACTTCCTTCCCAGACCACAGCAGAGAGCTGGACTGGAAGAGGAGCAACCAGGACAGAATCTGGTGCCCCAACTGGGACTAGAACCCTGGGTGCTGGCACCGAAGGCAGAGGATTAGCCAAGTGAGCCATGGTGCCAGCCGGATGTTGATTTTTTTTTAAAGATTTATTTTATTTGAAAGGCTAAATTACAAAGAGAGGGAGGAAGGAGGGAGGGAGGGAGGTGGACAGAGAGAGAGAGAGAAGAGAGAGGAGAGAGAGAAAGAAAGAGAGAAAGAGAAAATGTCTTCCATCCTTTGGTTTATCACCTCAAAAGGCCACAACAGCTGCGACTGGGTCAGGCCAAAGCCAGAATCCAGGAACTCTATCCACATCTCCACCATGGGAGACAGGAGCCCAAGCCCTTGGGCCATCTTCTGCTGCTTTCCCAAATAGATTAAGAGGGAGCTGGATCACAAGTGGAGCACCAGGACTCCAGCTGGTACTCAAATGGGATGCCGGTATTGTAGGCTGTCACATAACCTGCTGTGCCACAATGCCAGCCCCAAGGATGTTGATTTGTAAATTTGGTATCTTTAAATGGCAAAGCTTGAAAAGACAACAAAGATAATTCAATGAATACTGAAACTTATATTAAACAAAGCAGAGGTTTTGATGTGCCCCAAATCAGACTGACTAATAGCAGAGCTTTATGGACTACAACCATCTCCAGCACCTGATAGTCATATAAACACAGATGTTTCTCATTATAAAAGTTCATTTAATGTTTACCCTTCTCCACCTCATGAAATTAAGGAGTTGAGTTTGTATAGTGTCGTAACAATACATTTTTTTTTCTAATTCAGCCATGCATTTGATGCAGGAGCCCCAACTCCAGGGTTACTGGAAAATGGCCATCCAGTTTCTGCTTGTAAGGTTCTAAAGATGGAAAATTTCCTGCTTAGAAGACAGTCCATGCCACTTAAAAATAATTCTAGTGAACAAGATGTTGTTTATATGTATTTTAAAAATGGTCACTCTGTAACTTCCACCCTCTGGTTTTCCATTTTGGAGCTACATAGAATGTCTTCCTTATTTCAGGATGGCAGGTCCACAGTTTTACCATCCTCACTCTTGAGTCCAGGGCAGACTTTATGTTCTTCTAGACATGGATATTTCAGAGCTAGGGCTTCTCTTCACAGTATTCAATGCAACACTTTAAACAGTGAGTACAGGGGCCAGCACTGTGTCATAGCAGGTAAAGCTGCTGCCTGCAGTGTTGGCATCCCATATGGGCACTGATTCAAGTCCAGCTCCCTGCTAATGCACCTGAGAAAGTAGTGGAAGGTGACCCAAGTCTTTAGGCCCCTGCACCCACGTGAGAGACCTGGAATAAGCTTCAGGCTCCTGGCTTTGGATTGGCCCAGGTCCAGCCATTGATGGCCATTTGGGGAGTGAACCAGTAGATGAAAGACGTCCCTCTCTCTGCCTCTGCCTTTCTGTAACTCTGCCTTTCAAGTAAAATAAATAAATTAAAAAAAAATCTATCAGTGTTGATACTCAAAGGTAAATCTGTGTACTGTTTGTGCTCTTGGCCATCTTCTATGTGACAATCACTTTATTTAAAATAGTATAAAACTAATCAAATACTTAGGAATAAACTTAATGAAAGATATTTAAGAGCTTTTAAGAAAGTTACAAAGAGTAATTAAGAGAAATTAAAGAAATCCTAAATAAATGGTGGATATACCATGTTCATAGAAGACTCAAAGTTGTAAAGCTACCACTTATCAATTTATAGATTGAGTGCAGACCCAATAAAACTCTAACTGCTATTCTTGTCTGTGCTAAAATTGACAAGTTCATTTGAAAATGTATACTGAAATACAAAAGGCCAATAATAGCCAAGAAATTCTTGAAGAGCAATGATGCACAGACTTACATTATTAAATGTCAGTATTTACTTGATATTATATTAATAAGACTGTACTTATTGGGGATGATGTGGTGGGGCAGTGGATTAAGCTACTGCAGCATCCCATATCAGAGTGCCAGTTCCTGTCCTGGTTCTGCAGCTGATCTAGCTTCCTGCTAGTGCAGCTGGGAAGGCAGTGGAAGATGGCCCGAGTGCTTGGACCCTGCCACCCATGTGAGAAACCAGGATGGAGTTCTTCATTCCTGACTTTGGCCTGGCCCAGTCCTGGCTGTTGTAGCCATTTGGGGAGTGAATCAGCAAATGGAAATTCATTCTTCCTCCCTCTCTCCCTCTCTCCCTCTCTCCTTCTCCCTCTCCTTCTCCCTCTTTCTCCCTCTTTTTCTAGTGTTACACCTTTCAAATTAACAAATCTTAAAAATTTTTTAAAAGTAATTTTAAAAACCACTGTTTCTTTATATTAGCAGGAAGATAGAAATATAAGCAGATAAAAAAATAACAGAAAGTACCGAATCCTAGCCACTAGACCACCAGGGAGCAGTATACTAAATTGATCTTCTGTATATAGAGATAATTGAAAATGAATCTTGATGTGAATGAGATGGGAGAGCAGGAGATCGGAGGGTTGTGGGTGGGAGGGAAGTTATGGGGGGGGGGGGGGACATTGTAATCCAAAAGCTGTACTTTGGAAATTTATATTTATTAAATAAAAGTAAAAAAATAACAGAAGACCCAAGATGGTTGACTAGTGAGAAACCACACTGACCTCAGCTACAGAAAAACAAAGGAAGGATCATGTTCTCAGGGGACTGATAAAGTGAAGTTTTCAGGGGAGAAGTGACAGAACAAAAGAGACCCCATAGGACATCGAGGAAAGAGGAAATAAATATTACCATCACATCTAAGCAGCCATTTCCTAGCTGGGAAACACCATCTTCCTAAGACAAGGTAGGAAGAATTTGCTGTGGCACCTGAGCTGCAGTACCCCACCACTGGAAGCTTTAATTGTGGGAAAATTCCACTACCCCATTGACTTCAGGTCCAGCCTGACTGGGGTCTAGGCAACTACTTTGCTCTAAAAAGTGAAGCCACATTGCCTCCTGCCCCTCTCCACCAAAAAAGTGCCAGACTCAGTTGGCTATGGTAGAGTCGTGGCTGGAATCTCTTCCTACTCAGCAGATAGCAAACAGTCATGATGTTGCCAGAAGCAACCAGAGCCAGAGTGAGGGCAATGTACAGGGTGGAGAGCAGACCCCCTGCATCCTGCTAACTGTGGGAGTTTTGGGCACTCACATTGCATGATTCAGAGCAGGGTTCTCTCAGCTTCTTGGGGTGAGCATCAGTTGTAACTCATAGAAAATACAGATCAACCTGAAGAAGTTCCCTCTGTACCTCCTAGCTTTCAGTGCTGCGAGCCCTGAAGACAAATCCTGGTGTTACTGTTGCCCGTGTGAGAACTGGGGGCAATTCCATCTGTGCCTTGCAGAGCCAAAACTGCCGTGTTTGTATTGCAATCTTTGGAGTAACTCACACTCACTCATGGTAACTGGAATGCTCTATTTGTATCACTCTGCTTCAGGCAGGTGTCTACCACTATCCCCAACACCTAGCTCCCACCTTGGGAGATCTGGATAATGACCCAACTCTTTCCTGAAACACCAGGACTGTAACAATCAGTACTAACTTCCTCAAACCCATTGGAGTCTACGTGGTGGGAGCTAGGAAAGAACCTGCCTGCATGCCACCTCTCTAGATCCATGGCTGCCAGGGCAAATCTCCTATATACTTTCAGTTACCCTACAGGACTGGAACAGGATTCAGTTCACATCTTTCATTCCTGAGTCTAGGGCTTTTGGTAAATTAGGCTCCAGCACCAGTTGCACTCTCCCAACAGGACCTGGGGAAGGGACCATCCACATCACACAGTCCTAGAGCCATAGCTATTGGTGCCACAAAACCCAGCATCGCTTGGGAATGCCAGTGGTACAGAGAGAGTCTCCTTTGTGTCCATCAGCACCAAAAATGAAGGGAAAAAAAAGCCCAGGTGATCACCATTCCTAGTGAAACTGACACTCAACTCTCTGGAGACTAAGATACACACACTAAGAAACCCAGCTGCACCTCGAAATCATACTTCTGCCCCCTACAAACTGCTGGAGACTAGAACATCATATCCTTTACAGACGCAACTGACATAGATTAAAGCAAAAGAAACCATTCAGGTTAAACTTCTGGGCTTACCTAGAACCAAAGCTAAAGAAGAACACAAAATGATACCCTGGGTTCCATCTAAACAATAAACTTTTTCAAATAAAACCTACTTCATAAGGAAGAAGGGACTACACACCAGATGTGCAGACATCAACATAGGGACATAGGAAGCAAAGTTAGCATGACACTTCAAAAGAATACAGTAGTTCTCCAGAAACAGATCCTGATTTGAAAGGTATCTATGAACTTCCATAAATAGAATACATAATGATTATTGTAAGGAGATTCAGTGAAGTGCAAGGGGATACAGAGATACTGCTTAAAGAAATAAGAAAACAATAGGTGACATTAATTAAAAATTCACTAAGGACTTGGAAATTACTAAGAAGAACCAAACAGAAATTTTGGAGATAAAAACTTCAATTAGCAGATTAGACCAAGTAGAGGAAAGAATTTCTGATCTGGAAGACAAAATTTTGAAACAAACCAATTAGACAAAAATAAAGAGGAAAGAATTACAAAGAATGAATAACACCTATGCAAAACATGGGACACCATTAAGAAACCAAATATTTATAGATATTCCTGAAGGAAAAGAGAAGAAAAAAGTGTTGAGAAACCTTCTGAATTAAATAATAGCTAAAAACTTCCCAACTCTTAAAACTAAGGTGGACATCCAGATACAGGAAGCTTGAAGGACCTCAGCCAAAAAAGATTTTCTCCAAGGCATATTGAAGTCAAATTGTTAAAAGTTAAGGACAAAGAGAGAATCCTAAAGACAGAGAAAAACAAGTGACATACCAAGGAAAATCACTTAAATTAACAGCAGTTTTCTCAGCAGAAACTATATGGGCCAGAAGAGTCAGATGATATATTTTAAGTATTAAAAGGAAAAAAGCTTCCAATTAAAACTAATATCCAGTGAATCTATCATTTTGAAGTGAAAGAGAAATACAGCATTTCCCAAATAAACAAAAACTGAGAGAATTCATCATCATCAAACCAGCCTTAGAAGAAATTCTGAAGGAACTTTTAGATTAGAAGTAAGTATCATGTAAACACAAGACACTAAGTTCACTAACAGCACAGGTACAATTAGTAACCAGTCAACAAAACAACAGAAGTTAGTACTTATCTATCAGTATTGAAATACATTGAAAGTAAATGGATTAGATTCCCTTGTTAAAAGATTTAGGTTGACTGAATGGATAAAAAAAAACAAAACCCAATTATATACTGCCTACAAGAAACTCATTTCATGAATGAAGATACACATTGACTGAAAGTGAAGGTCTGGGGAAAAAAATCAGGAAAATTGAAACCAAAATAAGCAGGAGTAGTTTTACTCACATCAAATAAAACAGACTTTAAAGCAAAAACTGTAAAAGGAGACAAGGAATGACATTATGAGTTGACAAAAGGACTGAGCAAGAAGATAGAGCAATCACACATATATACACTAACACAAGACCACTCAAATAATTACATCAAATACTATCAGATGTAAAGGGAGATATAAATTCCAATAAAATGATAACGGGGGACTTGAGCATACCACTGTCATCAGTGGACAGATAATCTAGACAGAAAATTAACAATTATACATCAGAGTAGAACCATACTATTGAGAGAATAAATCTAACAGACATTTCCAGAACATTTCACTCAACAGCTACCGAATGTACATTCTTCTCATCAGCACATGGAACATCATCTAAGATAGATCATATATTAGAATACAAATTTAGTCTCAGTAAACTTAAAAAGATTGAAATCATACCATATATGTACTCAACAAGGATTAAACCAGAAATTAACAACAAAAAGCAATAAATCATATTTGGAAATGGAGAATAAACAACAGGCTACTGAATAACCAATAGATCATTGAAGAAATTAAAAATAAAAACTTTCTTGAAAAAAGGAAATTGAAAACCCAGCATACCAAAAACCTGTGGGGTACAGCAAAAGCAGAATTGAGGGGATTCTGTGGCATGAAGGCTTACTTTTAAATAGAGAAAGGTCTCAGATAAATGACCTAATGATATATCTCCAGGACTTAGAAAAACTAAAACAAACCAAAATTTCCAGGAGGTAAGAAATAAGGGTCAGGGCAAAAGTAAATGAAACAACAACAAAAAAAAAACCCTCAAAAATCAGCAAAACACAAAGCTTATTTTTTGAGAGAATAAACAAAATAGACAAAGCTTCAACCAGATTAACAAAAGAAAAAAAATCAGATGAATAAAATTAGAGATGAAATAAGAGACATTACAACTGACACCACTGTAATACAAAGGATTGTAATATATTACTATAAACAACTACACACTAACAAATTGGAAAACCTCAAAGAAATTGATGAATTTCGGGCCGGCGCCGTGGCTCAACAGGCTAATCCTCCGCCTTGCGGCGCCGGCACACCGGGTTCTAGTCCCGGTCGGGGCACCGGATTCTGTCCCGGTTGCCCTTCTTCCAGGCCAGCCCTCTGCTGTGGCCCGGGAGTGCAGTGGAGGATGGCCCAGGTGCTTGGGCCCTGCACCCCATGGGGAGACCAGGAAAAGCACCTGGCTCCTGGCTCCTGCCATCGGATGAGCGCGGTGCGCCGGCCGCAGCGCGCCGACCGCGGCGGCCATTGGAGGGTGAACCAACGGCAAAGGAAGACCTTTCTCTCTGTCTCTCTCTCTCACTGTCCACTCTGCCTGTAAAAAAAAAAAAAAAAAAAAAAAAAAAAAGAAATTGATGAATTTCTGGGTACATATAACCTACCAAGGTTAAATCAAGAAGACAGAGAAAAATCTAAACAGACCCATAATAAGCACTGAGATTGAAGCAGCAATTGAAAGTCTTCCATCAGGGTAAAGTCCAGGACCTGATGGCTTTACTAGTGACTTCTACAAAACATTTTAAAAGGAATTAACTCTAAGACTTTTCAAACTATTCCAAAATATTGAACAGGGTGGAACTCTACTGAACTCTTTTGATGAGGCTAACATCACTCTGATACCAAAACTCAACAAAGACACAGCAGGAAAACTGCAGATCTGTGTCCTTGATGAGCATAGTTGCAGAAATTCCCAACAAAATACCAGCAAACTGAATCCAAAACCACATGAAAAAGATCATACATTGTGATCAAGTGGGGTTTATCCCAGAGATGTAAGGATGGTTCAATATTTGGAAGAAATCAAGAAAGAAATTCCATTCACAATAGCAACAAAAAATCAATATTTAGGAATAACTTTAACCAAAAATATGAAAGATCTCTACAATGAAAATTACAAAACATTGATGAAAGAGATCATCAAGGACACAAAGAAAGGAAGGATATTCCTTAATCATGGATTGGAAGAATTAATATAATTAAAATGTCTGTACTACCTGAAGCAATTTACAGATTCAGTGCAATCCATATTAAAATACCAATGACATCCTTTACAGAATTAGAAAAAACAATCCTGAAATTCATATGAATTCACAAAAGAGACAGAATAGCAAAGGTGATCCTGCAGGGGGCTGGGAAGGGAAAGGAAGCTGGAGGCATCACAATACCAGACTTCAAAGCATACTACAAAGCTATAGTAATTAAAACAGCATTGTGCTGGTATAGAAACTAACACATGGATCAGCGGAGCAGAATAGAAAGCCCAGAAATGAATCTACATACATACAGCCAGCTGGTTTTTTACTAAGGTGCCCAGGCTATACCATGGGCTAATGATAATCTCTTCAATAAAAAGTGCTGGCAAAACTGGATGTATATATGTACAAGAATGAAATTAGTTCCCTACCTTTCACCATACAAAAAAAACCAGCTGAAGGTGGATAAACAACCTAAATTTAAGACCTAAGACTAAGAATTGTCTGCAAGAAATCGTAGAGGAAACACTTCAAGACATTGGTGTGGGTGTTGACTTCTTGGATAAGACCCCTAAAGTGAGGCAACAAAAGCATAACTAAGTAAATGGGATTTTAGGAAATTCAGACACTTCTGCACAGCAAAGAAAACAACAAAGTGAGAAGAAATCCAATAGAATGGGAAAAAATATTTGCAAGCTACCTATCCAACAAAGGATTAATATCCAGACTGTATCAGCAACTCCGAAAACTCAACAAGCAAAAACAACCAATCCAGTTAACAAATGGGTTGGGCTCCTCAGTAGGCAGTTCTCCAAAGAAGAAATACAAATGGCCAACAAACAGATGAAACAAAAATGCTCAGCATCACTAGCCATCAGGGAAATGCGAATGAAACCACAATGAGATGGCCCCTCTCCCCTGTTAGAATGGCTGTTGTCCAAAAGACAGTGACAGATGTTAGTGAGCATATGGAGAAAACAGAATTCTTATATAGTGTTTTTTTTTTTACCTTAAAAAACTGGGAATGGACCTGCCTTATGATTCAGCAATTTCCCTACTGGATATATACTCAAAAGACATGAATACTTTGTATCAAAGGGATGCTTCCACCACCATGTTTACAGCAGCACTGTTCACAATAACCCAGCTAGGGAATCAGCTGAGGTGTCCAGCATCAGATGAATGGATAAATAAAATGGATGTGTGTGTGTGTGTGTGTGTGTGTGTGTAATGGAACATTAATTCAGCTATAGGAAAGAGTGAAACTCTATCATTTGTGTCACAATATTTGGAACTGGTAGAAATCCTGCTGAGTTAAATAATTAGCCAGACACAAAAAGACAAATACCTCATGTTTTCCCTTATATGTAGGACCTAAAACTTTTTTAAAAAAACAAAAAGTAAACATAAAACAAAAGAGTAATGCCTGTGTATCAGTTTTGCTTCAACTACAGTGTTTTGTTAAACTTTGTTCTAAATCTTTGTCAAGCTAAATATTAAAAATTATATGCTACAAAAGATTTAATGATTTGTGACTATTTTAAAACTTACCTTATATAAAGTACAAACCTAGTGGTGCTCTTGAAAACAATAGCATTGTTAAAAAAGAGCAAGAAGCTATAGGCCAGCTAGTTCACAGCAAGAATAAGGAAAGGGACATCTAAAAATAGTTATTTTGTGATCAGAACAGACTTAAAAACTTGTCTTAAAAACCATCCCAGCCCAATTTAGTTAGATCATACTGCTGAGCAATTTATATCCCAGAGCATTGTCCAAACCAATAGAATAATTAGTGGAGAATAATTGGTGTGTGTAATACCAAAAGTGTAGACTGCTTAACAGAGAGATGATAGAAAGAGACAATCAAATTACTATAATTCTAGGGGGCATCCCAAGGCTGCATCCTCTGAGGAATGACATCTAAGGATTTGCATTATGGGAGAGATAGACTTCACCCAAATAGCCTCTCCAAGTCACAAAACAAGTGAGCAACAACAAAGAATAACTAAAATAAATCCCAGATAGTGGGGAGAGGAATCAATAACCAGAGTGTTGAAATTTCAATTTTTTTCCAGAAAATTTCAAGACAGCAAAATAAACAGAAATTTGTGGGCCATTAACAAGTAAAATTTTAAAAACAGGCAACAGAAACTGCCATGGAGAGCGATTACATATGAGATTCAACAAAAGCTTCAAAGTAGCCATTGTACACATGTTGAAGGAACTAAATGTAACCATGATTAAAGAAATAAAGTAAGGTATGAGGACAACATCTCATCAAATAGAAAATGTAAATATAGAGATATAAATGAAAAAAAAAAGGAAATTCTTGGGTTGAAAACCACAACTGAAATAAAAATTTCACTGGAAGGACTCAATTTGAATAGGCAGCAGAAAGAATAAGCAAACTTCATAGACTGATCAAGGTTCAATCTGGAGAATAAAAAATAAAATGAAGCAAAGAGAGCCTCAAGGAAATGTGGGGCACCTTTAAGTGCACTGATAAAAATGTGATGGTAGAGAAGGAGAGGAGGAAGAGAAACTGGCAGATAAAATACTTGAAGAAGCAGCAACTGAAAATTTCCCAAATTTGCTGAAAAACATTCACCTACATATTCAGAAATCTCAACAAATTCCAGATAAGATAAACACAGATCTGTAAATTAACACTTCACAATAAAAATACTGAAAGGCAAAGACAAGGAGTACATTGTACAAACATCAAGATGAAAATGACTTGTCACCTGCCAAGGAATTCCACGAAAATTAGCTGCTGACTTCTCATGAGATATAATTGAAGCTATAAGCAGTGGAGCATCGTATTTAAAATGCTGAAGTAAATAACAGCTATCAACCAAGAACCTCATGTCCAGCAAAGCTATTTTTCAAAAATGAAAGAAATACATTTCCAGAAAATAACAACAACAGCAACAAAAACTGAAAGAATGCATTGATAGCAGAACTGCCATACAGCAAACACTAAAGGAAGTTGTGTAGGCTGAAAGTGAGTAATCCTAGATGGAAAATCAAAGCCAAATGAACCAAAAACATGGCAGTGGTAAATGTAAATCTAAAATACAATATAATACACATTTTTCATTTCTTAACTAATTTCACAAGCACGTATATAAAACAAAGTATTGTTGGGCTTGTGATATATAGAACTGCAATATATTTGACAATAATAGCACAAAAGAGATGAGTGGTAGTTGTACTGGATTAGATAATGGCGCTATATTATTAGGAATAACAAGTACAAATGAAGAGAGAAGTGATAAATATGAAAGTAAATAAAATGCTACAAATACATACCTGGTCTTTTTTTTTTTAATCTCAGCTTCTTTAGTAGATATAACATTATATTAAATAATAATTACCATAATATATTGTTAGGTTTTCAATATCTATATATGTAATATGTATGATCATAATAGTATAAAAAGGGAGAATAGAGAGTAGAGCTATATAGAAGTAACACTTCTGTTCCCCAGTGGAGCTATGTTAGCATGGCTCTGAAGTAGATTCTGTTCAATTAAAATATGGCCTAGGACAACTGTTATGAAAATTCCAAATAAGTACTGAAAAAAATCATTACAGGAATTAAAATGTTGTGCCAGAAATATTCACTTAATGCAAAGGAGGAACAGAACAAAACAGACAAGATATATAGAAAACTTGACAAGATATAAATCTGATACCAACAGTAACATTAGATTGTGTATTAGTAAGGAGTCTCTAGAGAACAAGAACTAACTTGAAACCTAGGAGAGTTGATAGAGAAGATAAAGTCATAAGGCTATCATTCCCCCCCCCCCCCCCCGCCCTTGCTTAGCAGAGTTGTTTTCTTTTTTTGTTGTTGTTGTTCTATTCAGGCTGTAAATTCATTGCTTTTAGGTTTCAAAACTGTCATTGAATTCATGGCTTCTGGAGATCATGTCTGTAGACCCACAGGAGCCCACAAACTCCAGTCTGAGAAATTCGGAGCTAGACTATTTCCAGAGCCAACTGATCAATGAGAAGAGTTACTAATGTAGTGGAAGATAGGCTTCAGGTGACTGGTACATATTGGGGCACATGTGTTGGAGAAGGGGTCAGGAAGGCACCACCTAACCAGTAGAGTAATGACTGTCACAGAAGGTTGGTTCATTCTTTCCACATCTGTATCATTCAGATCCCTTTGACCCGCTAGTTCTAGTGTGTTCCAGCTCATTTTCAACTACTAGGATTTGCATCTAGGCCTGAGAATTCTCTCCAAAACTGCTATTCTGCCTGTGGCAGGTCAGCAGTGGCATTCTCTGGAGAAGCTCTCAACTCATGACTTCCTCCAAAGCACTTTATAAAATGTTTTTATTTAAAAAAAAAGATTTATAGTTTTACGTATTTAATTGAAAGGCAGAGCAAGTGAGACAGAGAACTTCTGTCTGCTGGTTCACTCTCCAAATGGCTGTGATAGCCAGGGCTGTGCTAGGCTGAAGTCAGGCTCCAAAAACTCCACTTGGGTCTTCCTCATGGATGGCAAGGACTCAAGCTCTTGAACCACCATCTGCTGCCTTACTAGGAACATTGGCAAGGAGCTGGATCAGAACTGAAGCAGCCAGGACTTGAACTGACCTCCTCTAATATGGGATGCTGGTGTCACAAACAGTAGCTTAACCTGCTGAGCCACAATGCTGGCCTCATGTTTTTGTCTTTTGTCGTTGATATTTCATTTCACTCATACAACAATTTTGGAAAGAACTAAGTTTTACTAAACAAGACCTACCTCAGAATGTCATTCCCATGTTATGTTTTGTTCTCATGCATCCAAATACCTCTTGGCACATTGTAGATCTCAATAAATAATTGATAAATAGAGGAATAAGCAGATGCTCCTATAAGTGATTTGATTAAACTGCCAGTGATAGACCCATGATTTAATTGCTGGGCTTCTGACTCTAAGCAGAGTCCCCCCCCCCCCCCCGACATAAACACTCTGGTTCTTGTGTCTAACCCTGTGTTCTCAGATCATGGTTTTGGAAGAACTTAGGGGTGATCTAAATATCCTGATTTCTTTGGTCAGCTCTAACTATAGCAGTGTGAGTGGTATCCGAGTCTGTGTAATTAAAATATTTGTAAAAACATTAAATATATTTATGGTACAAATTATGACATCTGCTTATGTATGCCACACAGATATTTGGGGATCTCCTCATTCTCAAAGTGACCTTTTAGAGATTCAGGAGCACATCAAATAGAGGAAATTAGTTTTTCTTAGCTGCAAGGTAGGTGAAATATATCCTATCCCAGACTTGTTTTTTATGCTTTTTTTCTCCTCATGTGTGGATGTCTAAGAGTCAGATGGCTTGGGGACATCTCATTCTTAACATTCTAACTTGGACTTTGAAAAAAAAATCATTTTGTACCTTCTTTAAGGATTCTAATGAGTGCTTCAGTAAATGGACACCTGTAGATGAAACCATATTGTGGATTATGAGCAAAGAAATAATATGCATGGCAGTTAGCTGTTACTCATTAATCAACTTTTGCATAGAGTCATGCGTCTGTCCCCACATGGATGGTTATTCTGTGAAGCCATTTCGATGCTGGCATACTGCTTTCCCTCAACTCCTTAAAGTCAATCAGGCACATTAAAGGATATCCAATTTCATTGGTCTAAGCTGAGTGGTTGCAATTCATCAAGGCATGAAAAGTCTGTCCAGTCTTGTGGAATATCATTAAATGGTTCAAGGACGTTTCTAATCTTAATGATGGCCAAGGGGGAGCAACTATTATGATGATGAATGGGAATGAATATCTGGAAAAAGTTCAAGGCATGTTATACTTACAAAGACTAATACATGTTGTTTATCTAAATCATCCAACTGATTAAAGAAACACACAAAGCCCAAGACAGTTAAAAGCAGAGTATCAAATAGGATTTGACCTACCCTGGTATATTTATCGCTGACCATGTCATGCGTGTAAAATGTATTGCTCTACCGAGATGCTGTGTATATAAATCGGGAGGGTCTTTGAGGCTGATGTTGAGTAATATAGGCTGTCCAGTTTATTGCCTGGCTAAATATTTATATAAAATGAGTCTATTGATGGTTGGGAAGCCTCCATAAAAGGAGTCTTTCAATGTTGCTAGCTGATTAGCTTCAACACCCAAGGCTTAGGGAGAGCTGGGTGTTGGCAACATGTGGTACTTCCTCTCCTTAACCCAATTCCTGAGTTGCTTAAAGTTTTTAATACCTGACCTTAGTTTGATTTGTGCATGTATATGTGTGGCCAAGTAAGGCAGTACCTCTTGGTACCAAAGGAAATACAGTCTGTAGGGAAAGGGGAACTGCTTTTTGGTACACACCAGGAAGAATGCTTTTTGGAGTCCATCTTTTGTCAGGAAAAGCATGTCTATTAAATGCATGCTTCTCTTGGTTAGTAGAGGAGGTCAATAATCATCTGAGTGGGGAAGACTCAATTTACATGAATGAAACCCTTATGCAAGGGGCTAAATTGTGACTGCCCTTTCCCTGGACAA
Organism: Sylvilagus floridanus; assembly: GCA_949820135.1. Lineage (NCBI taxonomy): Eukaryota > Metazoa > Chordata > Mammalia > Lagomorpha > Leporidae > Sylvilagus > Sylvilagus floridanus. The sequence goes on from OX463231.1 coordinate 92,744,308, forward strand.
AAGGAAGAAAAACAAACCACATAGGTGGCTGGGAAGCTGTTGGGCTGTGGTCCAAAGACTGAATCATATTAAATATCTTCAGTAGATATGAGAGTAGGATCTTGTTGGCCTGAAATAGTGCAGATACTGCTTATAGCAAATAAGTAGAAATAAGAAGTCAGGAATAGAAAAGTTTAAAAGTATAGACTTTATTCACTTGGATTCTTAGACACCTCAACACTTCAGGTTTTCCTTGTATGTCCCTGTTTGTTTCTTCTCGGTATGCTTTGATGATTTTTCTTCTTTTCCTGCCTTCTGAACACTGGTGGTCTCAGGGTTGGTTCTCAGCCCTCTTGTCTCCCTAAATGATCTTATTGCATCTGTTTAAACATAATGCCTCCCAAATATCCAGCCTAAACTGCTTCCAAAGTCCAGACCACCTACTTGACTTACGAACTGTGACCGCTAATAAAGTGTTTTCAAATTAATATGTCCAAAAGAGAACTCTTAGTTTCTGTCTTCCTATCCTCCCCTCCCGGGCTGCTCTATCCCCAGAATTCACCATTTCATAGGATGCTTTTCTTTTTCTCATTTAGTCGATTGCTTATGTAAGAAACATAGAAGTTGTCTTTAAGCCCTCTTTTTTTCCTCACTTATGAAAATATATCCTGAATCCCAGTATTTCTCAACATGTCTACCACCTCCATTCTAGCTTAAGCTGTCATCATGTGTTGCCTTGACTCCTGCCTTCCAACTATTCTCCCTGAACTCCATGCTCTCTCATCCCTGGGCTATTCTCTTCAGCACAGACAGAAAGAGCTTTGCAAGACACATAAATCATCACATCTTTCCCCTACTAAATGCCTTCCCTTGTTTTCTCTTCAATAAAAATAAAATTAAAACTGCTTACCATGGTCCACCGGGCCTCCATGACCTGGTGTCTCATGCATCTCCAAACGCATCTATCTCTCTGTTCTCCCTCTTGTCAATGTAACCTCTCCAAAGTGGCCTTTTCTGTGCTCCCTCAAAACACCAGTTTTATTCCTGATTCAGGGTTTTGGACTTGTCCTTCCCTCCACTTAGACTGATGATCCCATCTCCTTTCAGTCATTCAGACCTATGCTCAGTCATCCATCTCTCAGCGAGGCCTTTGATGAGACGCTAAGCTGAAATATATTCCACACATTATTTCATTTACTCTGTATTCCATTATACTGTCTTATTCTTCATTATAGCACTTACAACTCTCTGAAATTATTTTGTATTTTTTCTGCTCATTTTCTATATCTAACATTTAAGCATAAACACCATGACATTATAAAACAGTCTGCCTGATTCATTACTTTATTCCCAATGTTTAGGATAATACCTGACACAGAATAGACGCCCAATAAATATATATGGAATGAATAAAGAATAGATAAATTTAAGTGATCAGAGCAGAATAACTAGGAAAATTTTGATAGCAAATAATTTGACTTTGTCTAAGTTGTTGGCTAGAGATAGCCAATGGAAAAATTTATTGCCAAAAATAATATGAAAGTGATAAACACAGATGATTTTTGGTCAAGTACAATTTTCTCTCATCTATTATGTTTATTCAAGATAAATTGTTCTGTCTGAAAAATATCAGTCAAAACCAACCTTTTGATTTGTTTGCTTAAACAGTATTTAGGTTCTAAACTATTTCAACTCATTTCAGAAGAAAAATAGTCCAATATTGCGTATGTGTGGCTGTAGCCTTAGTTGAGTGGCAAACAAGAGTAAGTAGCACTCCTTTATCCACTGATCCACTTTCTGTGCTTTCAGTTATCTGACATCAACCATAATCTAGAAATATTAACTGGAATCCAGAAATAAATAATCAGCAAGTTTTGGGCTGGCACCGTGGCTCACTTGGTTAATCCTGCAGTGCCAGCATCCCATCTAGTCCGGGTTGCTCCTCTTCCAGTCCAGCTCTCTGCTGTGGCCCGGGAAGGCAGTGGAGGATGGCCCAAGTGCTTGGGTGCCTGCACCCGCATGGGAGACCTTGGCTCCTGGCTTTGGATCGGCGCAGTGCCAGCCGTACCGGCCATTTGGGAATGAACCAACGGAAGGAAGACCTTTCTCTGTCTCTCTCTCTGTCTATAGCTCTACCTGTCAAATAAAAAAAAAATCAGCAAGTTTAAATAGCTTATTATATTCTTATTCTTGTTCTATTTTATTATTGTTTTGCTTTCGTGCTTAGTTTCTGTTTTTATTGATAGAGAGGGAACAGATATCATGTATCTGTAACTTCACTCCCTCTCTTCCTCTTTCCTCCTTCCATTCTTATTTTTCTTTTAACTTTTGCCGTGACATACTTTCAACTTACTTTATGATTCCTAGCTTAATCCTCCACTATTAAATAAAGAGTTCAGCAATAGTAAGTAGAAAACTAGTGTTCCTTGGGAGTATAGACAAGGGATGTAAACAATAATCAAATCTCAAGTGTTCTCACTCTTCCTGATTTATAAATTAAACTCTATTATAGGTATGTATGTATAGGAAAAAACAGTGTGGTGCTGTCAGTGGTTTTAGGCACCCACTAAGGATCTTGGGACATACCTCATGCATGAGGAGGGACTATCTAGTACACAAGCACAGGACTTTTGGGGCAAAAACATGAGGAGCAGGTTGACTTGGAAAGGTGCATTCTAATGTGGTCATAGGAGATATGATGGGGAGGGGGGCATCTAATGAACAGCAAATCACTCCTAGATCACTTAAAGTTCTCTTTTCATTCGATGCACACACGTGTCATATATATATATATATATATATATATATATATATATATGTGTGTGTGTGTGTGTGTGTGTGTGTGTGTGTGTGTATATATATATATATTTCAAATACTGGATCTTCGAGTTTCAGTCAAACTATCCTAGGCCCTTGGGCCAGAGCACAGGACAACAGACTGCTGTATGGTGCTGTATGTCAGGTGGACTTTTGCTGGGGCCACTGCATCACAAAAGATGTGGGGAAAACACATCAGCTTCTGCCTCTTCTCCAGTGTATGATATCATTGTTATCCATCCCTTCCTTTCCTAGGAAATTGTCTTCTTTCTCCAACCCCAAATCATTCCTCGGCTCAGTGTAGTCAAGGTGATATGGCCCCTCCCTCTCCAGGTTCCTAGGCCTGGACTTTTCTATTTCTCATCTCACTTTTCATAATCAAACATTTTATAGTGTAAAAAATAGTTCCATACTTAAATGAACAAAAACTTTTCTTTCTTATTATAAGAACTATGAAAGTAATGTATTGATGTAGTAGGAAATTTGTAAATGCAGACAAAGAAGAAATTAAAATTGTAGACCGCTACTCAGGAGAAATCAAAGCAGATGACATTTATGTTTTTTCGCTCATCTTTTTTTATGTGTGCATATACTCAGTATTTGGAAGAAAAAATTATTCAAACCGTATCTAGGATTGAACCTTATATACTTATTGCTTATATACAAATATCATAGGAAGTAATCGTTTTGATAAGCTGTGTAAGCAATTTTCTGTTGAAGTCTTCTGGGATGGAGACCATGTGTGAGAAAACAGTTACTCATCCTACTAACTGAATGTCAGTGAATATTCAAAGATCTTTAGCCAGTCCCCTTCCCCTTTTATATTCAGTCTAACAATGATCATCTCACCATTTTCTTGCCCCATAAAATGTTTCCACTAAGAGAAAATTCTTGGATTAGTCTGCTATGGTTCTTTTCCCTGTAGCAAGATTGTCATAAAAATTTGACATACGCCCTTAACCAATTTATCTAAAATGGTTTTTGAAAAATTATAATAGGATCTTACTGTTTTATAATAAGGCTGAACTCTTTTAATGCCAATTATATGTTCCTAAATTCTCTGCCTCAAAACCTGAATGGATGTTCCTTAAATGGGAGATAGCTCTCGGGGACCTTGTTTTGAAATATTTTCTGGAAACTATATAGGCAGTGTGCATCCTGAGAACCAGCAGATTGCTGTTATACTTCTAGTCCATGGAAGGAGCTGAATGCCCACTGCTACATCAGCTAGCTTAGACACTAATGACTAAGTCACAGCCTCACAATCACAGTAAACACTTCCATAATTAGTATGTGCACTAATTTAGACTCACAACAATCTCTTGTGAGAGGAATGATCATTCTTCTTGTTTTACAAGTGTAGAAACTAAGGTACAGAAAGACTGTGAATTTCTTAAGATCATACAGATGATAGCAGAGACAGAATTTCAACCCAGTCAGTTGAGTTCCAGTATCCCTAATCCTCTACTGACTCCCCTCAGCAGTACAAAGATTAGGTAAACAGGCCTGCTCTCTTGTTCTACTTGTACTCCACTTCTGACCAGCTGTGGACCCTTGCTACAGGACCTCTGTTCATTCCACAAACATCTGTTGAGTCTTATGCAATAGTTAGTTTCCAAAGATGGCTTCCATCACTTCCTTCCCTCTGTAGGCAAATGTCACTTTTGTTTCTTCCCCCTTTGCATCAAGGCTAGTATTCTTGCCAGTAGAATGTAGCAGAAATGAAATTTCAGGAGTTCTAAGTTGATGCCTAAGAAGACTGGAAGTTTCTGTTTCCTCACTCCTGGAGTATCCCTTCTTAGAACCTGGCTGCCATGCTGTGAGGAAGCACAAGCAGCAACACAGAGAACCCCATGTGACGATGACCCCATCTTCAAGTCAGGCTGCTAGCCAGCAACCAGCACCAACTGCTAGCTATGTATGCAGCATCATTTTGGACTCTTCAATTATCCCACTGTCCCAGCCATTGCCGTATGAAACAAAAGAACTAAATCAATCATGAGCAATAATATAATGCTTATGCATCTAAGTTTTGAGGTTAGTTATGCAGCAATTGATAACTGAAACAATTTACTATGTGCATTTGATACAACCTCATATTTTAAATTTGAACATTCAGATGTAATTCACTGACCTTTTAGAAAGTTGATGAAGTAGAAAATTCTAAGTATTATTGTACCAAGAGAGTATGGAAACTTAAGCTCAATTTTTGAAAATGTATTTTTAGTTAGATTCAAAGAATAATATGGAAATATACTTCGGCATTTTTACTCTCACTTGACCAAAACCAAAAGCCCTAATTATACTTAGGATCAGCTAAGAACTATTTATTCTTCTTATTGTTGTTGAAGACAAAAACTTAAGACATGTGTACATGAGCCTAACAACTCACAAAGAAACTACTGAGGGACAGATACAGAGATGACTGCTAAGTGGGCTTTGGAGAAGACTTGCTTACTCAAGTCTACGCTTACACTGAAGAAGGTCATGGTCATTGTCTTCTTAGAAACCATTACTTTCTCACCAGCCTGAATTTTTCTCACTGAAAATAAGTTTGCTGTTTTTTCATTTGTTACTAGGGAAAGGTCTACTTGAGAATGGAACAAAGTGCTTGGAGACTCTCTGAAAGGCACATTTTTATTTATTTATTTATTTTTAAAGATTTATTTTTATTTACTTGAAAGACAGAGTTACAGCAAGAGTTAGAGACAGAGAGAAAGGTCTTCCATCCGTTGGTTCACTCCCCAGATGACCACAACGGCCAGAGCTGCGCAGATCCGAAGCCAGGAGCCAGGAGCCTCTTCCAGGTCTCCCACATGGGTACAGGGGCCCAAGGACTTGGGCCATCTTCTACAGCTATCCCAGGTCACAGCAAAGAGCTGGATCAGAAGTGGAGCAACTGGGACCAGAACCGGTGCCCATATGGGATGCCAGCACTTCAGGCCAGGGTGTTAACCCACTGGGCCACAGCGCCTGCCCCTGAAAGGCACATTTAAAATGTCTCATGGCCATTTCTCTCTCTCGACCTCCCCTGCTTCATCACTAGTTTCCTTACCAATGGGACCGATTGCACTGAGATTCCCCTTGTCCACCCACCCCTCACTTGCACCCCACCTGCATCTTTCAGCCCTGACAGTGTTCACAAAGAACAAAGAAATCTTCTGGACCCTGAGTTGGACATTGGAATTTGAAAGCCCATTTTTTTTCTGTATAAAATGGCAGTAGTAACATTTACGTACTGAGAATGTTGAAAATTGTGACCGTGGTCCTGCTTTGGAGTAGAGTTTAGCTGCCTCCTGTGGAAACATACTTTCACCTTTGTGGTTTTTAAAAGTCAGTTTCTTGTTGGAATTTTGCATATAAACTACACCATTTCAAGTGCATGTTCAATAAATTTTGACAAACCTGTACTCCAGTGCAATCACATGACAATAAAGGTATAAATATTTCCATCACCTCAGAAACTCTCTAATGACCCTTTCTGAGGAAAGGAACAACCCTCAATGCAGTGCTTCTGACACTATTTACATGTGGGTCCTTCCACCCCACCCCGACACATATAACACACAATTCTCTAGCAGACTCCAAATGGAAGTTTGATAGTTTACTTTTTTAAAGATTTATTATTTTTTTTTTTATTGAAAGACAGAGTTACAGAGAGCCAGAGGCAGAGAGAATTCTTCCATCCACTGGTTCACTCCCCAAATGACTGCAAAGGCCAGAGCTGGGCTGATCTGAAGCCAGGAACTAGGAGCTTTCTTTTGGGTCTCCCATGTGGGTGCAGCGGTTCAAGGACTTGGGTCATCTTCTACTGCTTTCCCAAGCCATAGCAGAGAGCTGGATGGGAAGTGGAGCAGCCAGAACATGAACTGATGCGCTATGGGTTGCCGGCACTTCAGGTGGTGGCTTCACCACTACAACACAGTACTGGCCCTGATGTTCTGCAATTTAACTCAGTCCTGACACTCTACCTAGAGAACACATCAGATCCCACAGGTTGAGGGCTTGGTCCTAGAGGCTTCCCTCCCTCTTTTTACTTCAGATGTTAATTGTAGGTGATAGACTGTTGCCTATAAGTTTGACTAACTAGCTATGAATTAGAGGTTTCCATGACCTCCTTCTAAAGTTTCATTAATTTCCTACAGTGGCTCACAGAACTCAGGGAAACATTTTACTAATTGTTATTGGTATATTTATAAGGGGTTTAGTAAAGTGAAGAGTCGCACAGGGCGAAGTCCCAAATCGCAGCAACTTCTGTCCCCATGGAGGTGAGATGCACCATCCTTCTGGCATGGGACCTGTTCAACTGGAAGCTCTCTGAACCCCATAGTGCAAGGACTTCTATAGAGGCTTCATCTCTTTGGCATGATGGATCATTTCATTTCCAGCTGCTTTTCCTTTTTTAGAGAATGGAAGGGGTTGCTGAAAATGCAGTGTGGGGATTCCAGCTGGTCAAAGTTCATGATCTGATGCCTTGGGAGTGAGGAAGGACATGGGAAAGTGAAGGTTCTTTAGCAAGTCATGTTTGACAATCAGGAAGGTCTGCCCCAGGGAGCAACCTGCTGACCTGAGAAAGGGGGTTGGTCAACAAATCCATTGCTTGAAAAAAAATAGATTTTTAGGAAGCTCCTTGAACCAAGATTGGCATTATATACTGGGCAAGAATTTTGCTGGAACAGTCAATAAAGTTACATTCATGTAGGCTTAGATGTGAGATTTAAACTACAAGGTTGCAGGAAGCCCCTTAGTCCTCAAACTCAGTTCCCTAAAATTTAAGTATAGGAATGCAGACTAGTTCTCTGAACTCTACACACTGAATGAAGATAGTGTGCTTTACAACAATGGCTCATATTGTTGATTGTTCAGCTAGGAAAATTGTAGGCATGACTGGGACACCAACTGCTGCATTCCCATCTCCTGAGTTGAAGCCACAAAATCTCTTATTATATAAAATAGTAACATCTCACCAGCACATCATGGAATCAAGAAATAGTGGAGTTACAATGCTTTTCTATATCTGGCCTTTCTCTATTTTTTCATAAATATTGCTCTAGGAGACAAAACCTTAGCTCTCCTGTAAAAAATCCAATGGGAATGAAGAGTGGGAGGACATACCAACAGCTTGGTGTTGTGTAACAGTTGTCTGTTACACACTGTCTCCACTGAGGAAGCAGCAGTGGCTGAGTGACAGACAAGTTTGTCCATGGAATCACCATATCGATTTTGCTGCAATGTGAGAAACAGTGAGATCTCCATAGGACTTTCCTTAACCAAAATACTCAGGATTGGTAACTTGGGAGAAAGGAAATCAGCAAGAGTTATATGAAGCTGTTAAGTGCAGCTGAATTATATTGCCGTTTCCCCACTAGTTGGCTCCCTAGCTAAGTCATGAACCCTGGCAGAAGTGGAAGACAGAACCAGTCCAGAGAGCCTTCCAGAGGCAGCACCACCATCCATGCTGTACCAGATTGGCAGCCAAGGCTTGACCTGCTAGTGTTGGAGGAAGCATGCTGAGGCCTGTGGCAGTTCCCCAGCCACATGCATGGTGGATAGGGATGTAGGAAACTTTCTAACCATGGAAAATAAACATCTCACCTCCTAGAGGGTACAGTTCTGCAAACACCATGGAACAAAGACTCAGTATTGTGAGCTGAGCCAAGAATTTCCCAAGAGGGAAGGTGGAGCTTGGGCATGGCTTTCCTTCTCTTCCCTTGCGTAATATCCTCATACATCTAGGGGTACCGCGTGCTGGAGAGAACCCTTGGAAAGATGGTTGTGCCACAATTTATGGCTCCCTTCAGCAACTAAATCTTTACTATCTGACCTATACTCCAACGACCATAATTCCTCTCTTCCTTTTTAAAGGTCCCCCCCCCCCAAAAAAAACCTATAGATATAGTTTAAAATGCCCCAAAATAGTAGGGTCCTTATCCCTTGCTATCTTTAAATCCTAGTGCCCAAGATCTAATTTCTTCTCCTTTTAACTGTTTCTTCTGGTTTTTTATCAGTGTTTGCTTGTATTCTTTCTGGATTTAGCCAGTGAGGACTCTGTGTATTGACATCCTGCTGTGTTAAATAAGAACATAATACTTTCATATATTCTTTCCTCTTTCCTTTTCCCCCTCCCTATTCTCTTAATATAGTCACACTACAGTTTTCAGTTAAATTAATGATCACTGTTCACATTATGATTGATAAACATGATTGAACCCAGAACCAAGTAGGAAACTATGATTTTTATTTTTCTTGTGCAATATTTCATTTTGTTGTTGTTTTCACTTGCTGAGTTTTCTGGATTTTTAATTTTTTTATCAGGCTTGACAATACCCATTGATAGCTTTTCCAAAATTTCAAACATATCAGATAATTTATTTGTTCTACTTTTTTCTCTAAATACCTACTGGCTAGACCCCTCTCTCCTGTTTTGATACATTCTTTAGCTTTGCCATTCAGTGGGCATTCTGAAATTTCTCTTAACCTGTGACTTTCTAACTTCCACTTTCTTGGCTTGCTCTCTCCTTCTATAAGATTCTATACTGTAGTGGTTTCCTAAGAAAAAGCCCATGGGAAACAATTATTTTTCAGTTTATGGATGTATCTGAAAATATCTTTTCACTCCTACTCACAATTATTAATAATTTGATTATATATAGATTCCCTGGTTGAAATTCAGTTGCTTCATTTTAGGACACATGTTGCTGTGACTAATCCAGTGAAATCTCACTTCCAATCATTGGTAAGTGACATTTCTTTCTCTTTTAGGGGGCAGTTTATAGGATAATCTCTTTATTTCAATGAGCTTCAGAGTTCTGGTCACTCAGTGGACCCACTAGATATCAAGTTATTCCCTAATGCAATTTTCTCTTATTATTTCTTCCATGGTTTCTGTCCCTCTGTTTTCTCTAAGTCTCTGGGATAACTATTATTTGGATATTAAATCTCCTAGATTATCTCTCCAAGATTTTTACCACTCTTTTTAAGAAAAATCTTTGATTTTTAATTTTTTTTGATGTTTCCTCTTATTTATTTCCCAAATTTTGTAATGATTTTTTAAAAATTAGCCATCCTTTAAAAAATTTATAAGAGTTCTTTCGTATTACCTGATGTGGTTTTTCATAGTATTCTATTATAATCTCACAGATGCAACATTTTCTCTTTTCAATCTAGGAATATTAATTTTACTGGAATTTTTAAAGTTTTCTTCTGATCTCCACATTATCTTTGTGTTCCTCATGTTCCTTTTTTTTTCTTCTTTCTTTGTTTTTGTCTCTGTCTTTTATGTAGGAGGCATTCTTCAAATGTCTGGTGGTCTTTGGATCTCTGTTCCTATTTATAGTAAAGCACTTAAAATAGAATTGAAAGCTTTATGTGCCAGGGGGGTTTCCCAGTAGAATCAGGCATTGGGCCAGCTGCTCTGGGAGGACTTCCAAATGTCAGGAGCTAGGCGGTCAGTTTTTCCAAAGAAGAGTCTTCCAAACCTAACAGGGATGTATACCTACTGTTGGAGCAGCAGTGGGCACATAACCCACTTCCTAGAGCTGAAGATAATTGAACTATCTATGCCACCCAAGCTGCTGAATGTGTGACACAGTGGGGCATAAGTTTATTTTAGGGGGTGAATGGCTAAACATCTTTCCTCATAATGTACATACATTTATTTACTTTAGTGTTTATCAGCAAAAATAGAACTAGCCCACGTGTCAGCGATGGTATTAAGACAAACTAAGTAAATGAGGGTGAAGCAAATTAAAATAATTAAACTAAGTAATAGTGTAGGCGGGTTATAGACAAAGTAAAAGTCTTAAAGGAAGTACTCAAATGACTGATGTTTGGGAAACACTGAACAAGAAAAGAAGGCATCTTTTGTTGTTTTAATTAAGAGAGAGTAGAAAAGGGACTCTGGAATTGACAGCCAAAGTCAATCAACAAAGGAGTATGGAAATTCCAAGTCCCTCTGATGTGTGGAGAGTGATGAGGGGTGGTCAGGGCCAGATATAGCAAATCCTCTATGTCCTAGTGTTGTTTTAGAACACTGATCCAGTAGTTCTACAGTGCGTGAGAGGCAGCATGGTTACTTGTTGTGACTGAACCAAGCTAAGATCAACATGTCATGATTTGTCTTTGAATTGCTTATGACAATGAAAAAAGGACATAAACCCATTTTTACTGGCATTCAACAAGCTATTGGTATGTTGCTTGACTCCATCCCAAAATACATGCCCATCACCTCATTGGATGTAGTGTGCTGAGAGAATGTAAATTTGTTTGAACCCAAATATCAGAAAATCTTAACTAGCAAGGTAACTCTGCTACACAATCTAAATTATTGGTGCAAGTGTTTGGTATCATGATTAAGATGTTGGTTATGACACGCACATCCCATGTTGGAGTACCTGGATTAATACTTGCCTCTGGCTCCTGACTCCAGCTTCCTGTTAATGCAGACCCTGGAAGGCAGCAGGTGATGGCTCAAGTACTTGGGTCCATACCACCCACATTGGAGATCAGGATTGAGTTCTTGGCTCCTGGTTTGACTGAGCCTAGCCCTTGCTGTTGTGGGCATTTGGAAAGTGAACCAGCAAATGGGAGCACACTCTCTATCTCTTAAATTTTAAAAAAAAGTCTAAGTTATTGTATTATCAATGAACATACAGGTAATGAATTTTGGCTTTCTTAACTCTGGATTGCAATATGGAATATCTAAGGGTGGGTATTTGGCACAGTGGCTATGACTCTGCTTGGGATACCTGCATATCATGTCAGAGTACCTGGGTGTAAGTCTTAGCTCTGCTTCCATTTCCAGCTTCTTGCTTATGTGCATTTTGGGAGGAGCAGGTAATGGCTCCAGTCATTGGGTCCCTGCTACCCATATTGGGAACCTGGATTAAGTCAGGCTGTTGTGGGCATTTAGGCAATGAACTAACAGATATATCATCTCTCTTTGACTGTGTCTATCTCTCTCTGCCTTTTAAATAAAATAAAAATAAAAATGGAAAATGTAGGATGGGAGGGAAGTTATGGGGGGGAAGTCATTGTAATCTATAAGCTGTATTTTGGAAATTTATATTCTTTAAATAAAAGCGTTATTAAAAAAAATGGAAAATGTGTATAGAAAGTTCAGTGTTCTGTGATTGCACTGCACAGCATAGTACCTGTTAGCCATACATGGCTATTTAAAATTAAATTCATTGGCTGGCACCACGGCTCACTAGGCTAATCCTCTACCTGTGGCGCCGGCACTCCGGTTCTAGTCCTGGTTGGGGTGCCGGTTCTGTCGCGGTTGCCCCTCTTCCAGTCCAGCTCTCTGCTGTGGCCTGGGAAGGCAGTGGAGGATGGCCTAAGTGCTTGGGCCCTGCACACGCATGGGAGACCAGGAGGAAGTACCTGGCTCCTGGCTTTGGATCAGCACAGCATGCCAGCCGTGGCAGCCATTTCCAGGGTGAACCAACGGAAGGAAGACCTTTCTCTCTGTCTCTCTCACTGTCTACCTCTGCCTGTCAAAAAAAAATTAAATTCATTAAAGTGAAATAGAATAAGAATGCAATTCCTCTGTCACATTAGCCATATTTCTAATGTTTACTAGTCACATGTAACAGTGGCTACAGTATTGAATAGCAAAATATAGAATAGTTTTAGTCCCCCAAATTCTATTAGATAACATCACTCTATGATTACATAAAGCCTAATTTTAAATTTGAACAATTGACAGTATTGTGTGTGTGTGTGTGTCATTCTGAGTTTTAACACAAGCACAGATAAAAGTAACTACCACAGTCCTGGTGCAGAACAGTTCCATGAACCCTTCAAATTCCCTGATGCTACTCCTTTACAGGCAAACCTTTGCCTCACCCCAAGCCACTACCAATATATTCTCTGTTCCTCTAGCTTGCCTTTCAGGAATGTCATGTAAATGGAGTCATGTAATATGTAGCCAGTTAGTACTGGCTGCTGTCATGCAGCTCAGTATCTTTAAGATTCATCAGAGTTACTACATTGACTCTCTTCATTGCTGAATAGTATTCAATTATATGGTTATGCCATGGTTTGCTAACCCATTCACCCACTGAAGGACATGTTCGCTGTTTCTCAGGTTCTTTTTTTTTAATAAATAAATTTATATTTTATAAATAAAGCATTCATGGTCAGGTTTCTATGTAAAGATAAACTTTCATTGCTCTAGGATGTTCAAGAGTGGGGTTTCTAGGTAATATAGTAAAGTATATGTTTCATTTTATAAAACACTTCCAAATTGTTTTCCCAACTGGCTATACAATGGTGCATTCCCACCAGCAATGTATGAGATTTCCAAGAGGTCTCCATCTTTGTCAGCATTTGATGTTGTCATTCTTTTTTCAGCTGTCCTAAGATGTGTGTAGTATTTACTTTATTGTGAGTTTAATTTGTTATTTCTTAATGGCTAATGATGTTTAGCTTCTTTAGTACTTATTTGCCATCCTTATGTCTTCTTTGTAGGCATGAGTGTTCAGATCTTTTGCCTATTTTAAAATTACATAGTTTGTGTATGCATTGTTGAGTTTTTCTGAGAGTTCTTTATATTTTCTGGTCGGGAGTACTTTATTTGATATGTGAATCACAAATATTTCTCCAAAGCTATAACTTGATTTTCATTCGCTTACAGAGCAAAAGTTTAGCAAAAATTTTTAATGTTGATGGTTCTAATTACTGTTGCTTCATAGTAGATTTTAAAATTGGATAAGGTGATTTGTAAAATTTTATTCAATATTATTTCACTTCCTTTAGTTCCTTTGTTTTTCCATATAACTTTTGGAGCCAGTATTACTACAAAAAAAGAAAATACTACTGAGATTGAGACTGGGATTTAGTTAAATCCTTAAATCATTTTTGGGGAAAATTGACATCTTATTATGAGTCTACTGGTCCATAGAAGCAGCATATCTCCCCATTTATTTAGAGCTTTCCTAAGTTCTTTCATTAGTGTTTTGTAATTTTATCATATAGATTCTGCTTATGAAGTTTAGATTTATATGTAATTGTGTTATGTTTTAGAGATAATATAAATTATTTTTAAAATTTTGATTTCCAATTGTTGATTGCCAATTTATTGAAATGTAGTTGATTTTTTAATGTTGACCTGTTATCTCATGACCTTGGTAAACTTGTTTATTAGTTCTAGGAGCTTTTTTGTAGATTTCATGCAACTTTATATTTAGATCATCATTTTATATATGAATGGATAAAGCCTTCTTTGTAATGTTAGGATTTGGGCAACAACCTACTGAGAGAACAGAAAAAAGTTCAAGTCATGTAAAACAAAGTTGAATATTCTGGTTCCCTCCTGTTTTATTTCTATTTTTCTGATTTAAACTGTTTTTGGATATTTGCTGGCTTCCCTCCCATGGCCCCAGTCATAGGGACTTACATGTAAATATTCTCCTAGTGAAACAGTTTTTTTTGTTTTTTTTTTTATTTTATTTAAAGAATATAAATTTCCAAAGTATAGCTTATGGATTCCAATGGCTCCCCCCCTCACAACTTCCCTCCCTCCCGCCACCCTCTCCTCTCCCGCTCCCTCTCCCCTTCTGTTCACATCAAGATTCATTTTCAATTCTCTTTATACACAGAAGATCAGTTTAGAACATATTATGTAAAGATTTCAACAGTTTGCCCTCACATAGAGACACAAACTGAAATTATTGTTGGAATACTAGTTATAGTATTAATTCACAATGTACAGTACATTAAAGACAGAAATCCTACATGATTTTTTTTAAAGAATTGATTAATTATCTATGCAATTTCCAATTTAACACCAAGATTTTTTAATCATTTGCAATTATCTTTATACACAGAAGATCGATTTAATATTATAGTATGTAAAGATTTCATCAGTTTGCACCCACACAGAAACACAAAGTGTAAAAATACTGTTTCAGTACTAGTAATAGCATTATTTCACATTGGATAGCACATTAAGGACAGATCCCTCATGAGACGCAAGTACACAGTGACTCCTGATGTTGATTTAACAATTTGACACTCTTGTTTATGGCGTCAGTAATCTCCCCAGGCTCTAGTCATGAGTTGCCGAGGCTATGGAAGCGTTTAGGGTTTGGCGACTTCGATCTTAATCCAACAGGGTCATAGTCAAAGTGGAAGTTCTCTCCTCCCTTCAGAGAAAGGTACCTCCTTCTTTGATGGCCCTGTTCTTTCCACTGGGATCTCACTCGCAGAGATCTTTCATTTAGGTCTTCTTTTTTTTGTTTTTCAGAGTGTCTTAGCTTTCCATGCCTAAAATATTCTCATGGGCTCTTGAGCCAGATCCGAATGCCTTAAGGGCTGATTCTGAGGCCAGAGTGCTATTTAGGACATCTGCCATTCTATGAGTCTGCTGTGTATCTCGCTTCCCATGTTGGATCATTCTCTCCCTTTTTCATTCTATCAGTTAGTATTAGCAGACACTAGTCTTGTTTGTGTGAACCCTTTGACTCTTAGACCTATCAGTGTGATCAATTGTGAGCTGAAATTGATCACTTGGACTAATGAGATGGCCTTGGTACATGCCACCTTGATGGGAATGTATTGGAATCCCCTGGCACACTTCTAACTCTATCATTTGGGGCAGTTCCGATTGAGCATGTCCCAAATTGTACATCTCCTCCCTCTCTTATTCTCACTCTTATATTTCACAGGGATCACTTTTCATTTAAAATTTAAACACCTACGGCTAATTGTGTGTTAGTTGCCAGATTCAACCCATAGTCCTAGAACGAATACAAACAATAAGGGGAGATACTAAAATGGGTAAAGATTTACATTGTACATCAACAGTTCAGACAGGAGCTGATCATGTCTTATTTTCTCATAGTGTTCATTTCGTTTCAACAGGCTTCCTCTTTGGTGCTCAGTTAATCATCACCAATCAGGGAAAACAAATGATATTTGTCTCTTTGGGACTGGCTTAATTCACTCAGCATGATATTTTCCAGATCCCTCCATTTTGTTGCAAATGATCAGATTTCATTGTTTTTGACTGCTGTATAGTATTCTGTAGAGTACATGTCCCATAATTTCCTAATCCAGTCTACTGTTGATGGGCATTTGAGTTGGTTCCAGGTCTTAGCTATTGTGAACTGAGCTGCAATAAACATTAGTGTGCAGACGGCTTTTTGGTTTTCCAATTTAATTTTCTTTGGGTAAATTCCAAGGAGTGGGATGGCTGGGTTGTATGGTAGGGTTATATTCATGTTTCTGAGGAGTCTCCAGACTGACTTCCATAGTGGTTTAACCAGTTTGCATTCCCACCAACAGTGGATTAGTGTCCCTTTTTCCCCACATCCCTTCCAGCATCTGTTGTTGGTAGATTTCTGAATGTGAGCCATTCTGACCGGGGTGAGGTGAAACCTCATTGTGGTCTTGATTTGCATTTCCCTGATTGCCAGTGATCTCGAGCATTTTTTCATGTGTCTGTTGGCCATTTGGATTTCCTCTCTGGAAAAATGTCTATTGAGGTCCTTAGCCCATCTCTTAAGTGGGTTGTTTGTTTTAATGTTGTGTCGTTTCTTGATTCTAGTGAAACAGTTTTACGAGAAGATTGATTTTGGTGACTGTCCTTGTGAAATATTAACTATTCTAAAATGGAAGCCCACCTTGCTAAATATCTTCCAGGATTTATAACTTCATACCCACTCAAGCACTCCATGAGTAAGTTTGCTTGTTAACCATATGGTTATATGTGGGTAAATGCTGCACCTTTTCCACTAGTGGTGATCAAATGAAACTGGAAGCAGACATCCCTGTAATCCAGATCACTCTTCCAGGGCTTCTGATAGTGAAACAGAGAACATTAGTCTCAGCAGTGAGACAGCCATGGAGCCAAAGAGGAAGGGGGTTGACATTTCTGTCCCTTCAAAAGGCCCCAGGCACCAAACCACAGCTAGTGTCTTCCAGACATCGAGGTCCCATCATTTGTTTATAGGAAAATGGTCCTCCCACTACTGGCTGATTCCTCAAGGATTTTTCAAACAAGCTTAGCCCACACAAATGACAGGCTGAAGTTAACCATGCTGCTCTAATTGAGGACTGTCAAAAATACCAGCATGCGGGAGGTGGCAGGACATGGGTGTTCTGCACGTCAGAGCTGCTTGCTCTTGTGTGATGCACTTGATCTGTTGTGAGCCCAGAACAGCTAGAAGGAATAAGAAGGAAGCAGAAGGAAATACTTCTCCAGGGACGGTGTTAGCTCACACGCTGTATGTCATTAATCTGGCAGCAAAACAGGAAGCAACATAGATGCTCAGAGCCAAAAATAAGGCCCAGGAGCCATATCCGGAAGGCCTGACGACAAAGCAAAAAGGCGTCTTTTAATTAGGACTGAGCAGCCATAATAAACCTATGGAGACAGGACTAGACAGCTCGTGCCATGCAGCAGTGGTGTCAGTAGCTAAAAATTCACAGCATTTGAGCAAACAGAAAAAACAAAGCAACGTGAAATCCACAAGCTCCCTAGAGATGGGTTGACTTGCAAAAATTCTTTTTTTTTTTAATGGAGTATATTTTTTTAAAGATTTATTTGAAAGGCAGAGTGACAGAAAGAGTGAATGACAAAGAAAGGGAGATCTTCCACCCACTGGTTCACTCCCCAAGTGAACACAACAGCCAAGGCTAGGCCAGGCTAAAGCTAGGTGCCAGGAACTCCATGTTTGTGGCAGGGTCTCAAGTCCTTGGGCCATCTTCTGCTGCTTTCTCAAGCACATTAACAGGGAGCTGAAATGGAATTGGAGCATCCAGGACTCAAACCAGTGCTCTGATATGGGATCATGGCATTCCAGGTACCAGTTTAACCTGCGATTCTACAATGCTAAATTTCTTTCTTTTTTAAAAGATTTTTATTTATTTATTTGAGAGGCAGAATTTCAGAAAGAAAGAGGGAGAGACAGAGAGAAAGGTCTTCCATCTGCTGGTTCACTCCCCAAATTACTACAGTGACCAGAACTGGGCTGATCCGAAGCCAGGAACCAGAAGCTTCCTCCAGGTCTCCCAGGCAGGTGTGGGGGCTCAAGCACTTGGGCCATCTTCCACTGCTTTCCCAGGGCACAGAGAGCTGGTTCAGAGGAAGAACAGTCGGGACATGAACCTGCGCCCATATGGGATGTGGGCGTAGCACCGGCCCTGCTACATTTCTTTATAGTAATGTGTATCTATGAGTGGACTCAATCAAATTCTAACTCTGTGGCTCCTAACCACTATTTTCATTCTGGTAAGGGAGAATTTCTGAAGAATGCCAAGAGCTGTTGTTAGGTATCAGGTTTGTTTTCTTCATCAATAAATACTCAACAGCATTTGGCCACATCTGAACTTTGGACATGCTACAGCCAGTTAATCTTAAAATTTGAAATAACTTTTATTATTTTCTTTTTTAAAAAAGATTTATTTATTTATTTGAAAGGCAGAGTTTGCAGAGAGAGAGAGAGAGAGAAAGAGTGATTGAGTGATAAAGAGGTCTTCCATCCACTGGTTCACCCCCTAGATAGCAGCAATGACTGAGGCTGTGTCAGGATAAAGCCAGGAGCTTCTTCATGGTATCCCATATGGCCTCAGGGGCCCAAGGATTGGGCCATCCTCCACTGCTTTCCCAGGTTCATTAGCAGGGAGCTAGATCACAAGTGGAGCAGCTGGAACTCAAGCTGGCGCCCATATAGGATGCTGGAGCTGCAGGCTCTGGCTTAACCTACTGTGCCACAGCACCTGCTCCAGTTGTTTTTCTTATTAATTACAATACAGATATTGAGAAAAATTATAAACATGGAAAATAAAAGACAAACTGCTGTTAATACTTTTGTATGGGTCTTAAGATAGGATTTCTCAATGTCAGCGCTACTCTGACATTTTGTTCTTGGTGAGATGTTCTTTGTTCTTTGCTGAGATGACCGTCCAGTGCATTGTAGGATATTTTTGAGGGTACTTCAAGCATACACAGGAAAATAAAATTATAAGATAAGTTTATTTTGGGGGCTGGTGCTGTGGTACACAAGTTAAGCCTCTGTCCAGAACATTGGCATTCCATATCTGAGTGCTGATTCAAGTCTGTGTCGTTCTACTTCTGATTAAGCTCCCTGCTAATGTCTCTAGAAAAACAGTAGAGGACGGCTCAGGTATTTGGACCCCTGCTACCTACCCGAGAGAGTTGGATGGAGTTCCAGGCTCCTGGCTTCCACCTGGTGGTTGTAGCTATTTGGGAAGTGAACCAGAAGATGAAAGTACTCTCTGCTTCTCCCTCTTTGTCACTCTGCCTTTCAATGAGATAGATACATATCTTAAAAATGTTTATTATGGAACAAAACAATTTTGAAACTGTGCATTTTTTGAAATACATGTTTTCTGTGAACTTTTTGAAAATCCTCATATGCTTAGATTTTTGAGCACCCGAATGAACTTATTTTTAAATTTAATTTTCCATGACCTTTTTGAAGTGCCCTCATAAGAATATGCATAGATGCTTCACATTAAAACAGTATCATACTGCACACGATGTGTTGTAGCCTTTTCGGTATCATGCTATGCACACTCTTTCATAACTCTGCCAGTTAGAACACTTTTTACCTCAGACCATTTGGTTGTAAGTGCCAGTGTTTGCTTGTTTGTATATAATGAGTTTGGCCGATTGACTTTTGTGGACACACTTGATCACCTAAGTGGATATGACTGCATGGGCAGTCCTGGTTATTGCCTCAAGGCCCATTGTGAGAGGTGTCATCATTGATTCAAACAGTGTATATTGAAATGCTGTCCTGGAAAGAGGCTCCAAATTATGTGGAGCTCCATGGACTAAGATAATTATGATGACACTGATCATGAAAGATGACTTAACAGATGCACTACTTATTTTTCTGGCTTCTTGGGAGCCCAGAAGTCTAGGGTCCATTCTTTCAAAGCCTCCAGAGCTGATTTGAGTTTTGCCGCCCCCGCAGCAGACAACCCTGAGGTCCCCAAGAAGACTCTTCCCCCCGTGGATACACATAGATCCTGGCATACCATATGTGCGCCAGCACTGAGAGCCTGTGCCACACTCTCGGGCCTAACCAGCTGATGAGATTGGGTGCTTGCTCATCGGCTGTGGGTTCAACCAGGGAAGGTCATGGTGGAGCAAAAGTCTTGCAGCTTTGTGAAACTGATTCTGGATCTTGAGTTGTGCAGATGCGTGGCCCTTCAAACGCTTTTGTCATCTTTATCAAAAATCTAGGCATTGACATTTATATTTTTCTATTTATAACCAAAAGGTCTAGAGGATTTACCTATGTAATCCCTTTAGCTTGAGAAGTTCATAGAAAAGTAGCCGTTAACTAGGGTGAATTTTTAACATTAACCCCAGTTAAATACTATCTAGAAATCAAAAGCTCATTTGTTCCAGGAAATTTTGTGCTTTTTTTTTTCTCATCTCTCTCCTCCCCAACTTAAACATGACCCCAAAAAGTGCCGTCGAAATCATGAAGCAGGAGACAGTCAGATTGCCAAGATTAATATTTGTGTTTGGAAGCAAGGCCCCTGTCAAACAGGCAGTAGCCCTCAAGCTACCTCCAAGGTTTCTCTTAGCCAGTGTGTTGGCCAAACAGTCCTGTTCTTCATTTGTTTTTTTTATGGATTGGGAGGGAACTGAGTGTTTTTATGGGAAGAGATTACCTGGGTGGGGGGAGACTGACAGTAGTAGGGGTCCCTCCACTAGGTCCTGCTCAACATAATCATCTGCCCCATCCAGCCTTAGGCCGTGTTAGGAAAACCCACTGGGTTTGGGGAAAAGACAGAAGTGATGAGGTTGACTTGGCTAACAAGCCCAGGGTTGCACCCACTCTGAATCCAGTGCCAGCGTCCATCCTGCAGACACACTGACAGCTCTGTGCTGTGAGGCACAAGCCTTACATCACTTGTCTGGGGAAAGATATGTGCTTGGTCTCACTCCCTCTTGCAAAGTGTAGACCTGCCAAGAAGCAGGGTAGAATCCACAGCAATTAGAGGCATGCAAAGGAGAGTCAATTCAGAGAGGCAACTCGCTTTACCTCTGGCGTCCTGTGGAGATCAAGGATGTGTACCCTTGTATGGAGGATGAAGGAGCTGTAGTGCCAACCCTTCAACAATGCCTGGTGAACCAGCTGAGCTGCCATGGCCCTGCCAGGACATGGCTGGACTCAAGTACTCAAAAAGCCTTAGAGGTTAGAAAGTGTAGCTCTGGAGCTAGCACTGTGGAGTAGCGGGTAAAGCCGCCGCCTGCAGTGCCAGCATCCCATATGGGTGCCTGTTCGAGTCCTGGCTGCTCCGCTCCTGATCCAGTGCTCTGCGATAGCCTGGGAAAGCAGTAGAAGATGGTCCAAGTCCTTGGGCCCCTGCATCCATGTGGGAGACCTGGAAGAAGCTCCTGGCTTCGGATCGGCGCAGCTCCAGCCATTGCAGTCATCTGGGGAGTGAACAGCGGATGGAAGACCCTTCTCTCTCTCATCTCTCTCTCTCTGCCTCTGCCTCTCTGTAACTCTGCCTTTAAAATAAATTAATTAAATCTTTAAAAAATGCAGCTGACATAGAGAATAATGTCAGACAACAAAATTCCCCAGGTTCTGAAATGGCTATCAAAAAAATTCAAGTAACTTACAACAATTTATTACCTATTTCAAAATAACTAGAAGAGAAGGGGTTAAAGCATCCCAACACAAATGATAAATGCTTGAGGAGATAAAAATGCTAATTACACTGATCATTGCATATTGTAAACATGTACCAAGTTATCACCCTGTATCCCATAAAGATGTACAATTTATTATTTGTCAATTAAAAATTAAGTTAAAATGAAGAATTTTAAAATAAAATCAACATGCCTTCAAGTGAGAACTAGACAGAAGTCAGAGTAACCAGGTAGGAGAAGGTGGACTAGAAATATTTTTTAAAGGTGTATTTATTTATTTGAAAGGTAGAATTAGAGAGAAAAGGAGAAACAGAAAGAGAGATCATCCATCCACAGGTTCACTTGCTAAATGGTTACAATGGCCATGGCTGGCCAGGCCAAAGCCAGGAGCCAAGAGCTTCATCTAGGTCTTCTGTGTGGGTGGCAGGGGCCCAAGGAGTTCAGATATCTTCCACTACAAGTGCATTAACAGGGAGCTGGATTTTAAGTGGAGCAGCTGGGACCTGAACTGGTGCCCATAAGGGATGCTGGTGTTGCAGGTGGCGGTTTTACCCAATATGCCATGACACAGGCCCCAGGGATAGGTTTCAATTCTAGTTTCTTCATCTTCTACAATGTAGTTACTCTGCCCTTATAATTAATAAAAGAAAAATTTTCCATTTTAAAAATATTCATCGATTTTAAAGGTTAGAATCAGGCCAGCTTAATGGTTCATTCACAATTAGCTGGCCCTATGTGTGTGAACTCAGATGAGCCTGGCATGTTGTTAGGTGCCCAGCAGGGTGGAGCTGGGAGCAGGTAGGGAAGTTTACCTGGATTTGTTTACCTGCAGGAGGTCTGATTTCCTTGCATAGTGTCTAGCTCAGCAGAATCCCAGAAGACTTCAAGTCTCTGCTATCCCTCAAGCCAAAGAAACCTTGGAGGCCACAGGCCACTTCTGAGCCCTCACAGCTGTTAGTCATGTCAGCTCCTGAGTGAGCCCCTTGTGAAGTGAACATACAGTCTACATAGATGGAGAGGGGCCAGCAGGGACAGCACGGTGGGCTCCGGGCATAGGGCACATGGGCAATCAAAGGCCCTGGGGGACAGAAAGAAGGCAAAGGATACTGGAGAGCATGGCCATGGGGGACGTCCCCCTTCATGCTTGGTATTGACCCCACTGTCACATTTTCTTCCTGGGAGATTGGGAAGTGTAGTCAAGAGATCTTTGAGCCAGCGCCGCAGCTCACTAGGCTAATCCTCCACCTTGGGGCACCGACACACCGGGTTCTAGTCCCGGTTGGGGCGCCGGATTCTGTCCCGGTTGCCCCTCTTCCAGGCCAGCTCTCTGCTGTGGCCAGGGAGTGCAGTGGAGGATGGCCCAAGTGCTTGGGCCCTGCACCCCATGGGAGACCACGAGAAGTACCTGGCTCCTGCCATCGGATCAGCGCGGTGCGCCAGCTGAACCAATGGCAAAGGAAGACCTTTCTCTCTCTCTCTCTCTCTCTCTCTCTCTCACTGTCCACTCTGCCTGTCAATAAATAAATAAATAAAAATAAATAAAAATAAAAAAGAGATCTTTGAGATAATGAAGATATCATTCCAGGAAAAAAAAACCTGCTCTTTCTGCTAGCTTCTGAAAATCTCTGATTTTAGATCTGTCTCCTCCATGAAGATGAAGATTTGATCCCTTTGTCTTCCTTCCCAGCTTTCCACCCCATTATGTAGATATTCACCCATTTCCTTGGCTTTTTTACTTAAATTAATTGCACCCTTTTATCAGCATCTGAAAAGTCTGACTCTGAATGTTGTGTTGAAGGAGACTTTGAGCTTGAGAATCCAGTGTGGGCAGGTATATGTGAGGATGTGCTTGTGTGCGTGTGTATGAATGTTTCACATAGTCTAAACTTGAGGTCATTCCCAAGACCTGCTCCCCAGAGCGTAGAGGTCAAGAACAAGTGTACTTCCTGACCTAATGTAGGTCATGTTCTCCCCACGCCAGGACAAGATTCCTGCTGGTGTCAACCAATCTGTCAGTTTAATTCCAGAAAATAGAATACTCTTGAAAAGAAAAAAAGAAAAAAGAAAGATGACATTTGTCTGGTATGGAGCAGTTGAGAAAAAGGAGGATGTAGGACACCCACAAGCAAAAAGGCTGCAAGTGAGAACATTCCTTAGGAGGGTAACCACTTATTAATGAGTAGAAGATGGATGGGCTGGAGGGGCTTCCCTGGCCCTCGTGGTGGTCCTTGGAAATGAGGCTGCCCAATTCGGCTTGAGAATCCTGCCAGGTTCTTCGGGAATGGACTCCATCAGGAGATCAGAGCTGATGCTCTACAAATGGGTAGAGCGTTTGTCTCTACTGCAGACTAAGAAATGATGTGAAGCTGTGAGGACGTAGAAGTCACTTTCCCTGAGCCTCAGGCTGTGCTCTGCCTCTCAGGACAGGTGTGGGGCATCTTTAGATTAGGAGGACTTTTCTACTAACTAAGGGAAGCAGGAACCACAGTGCTTGGCCCAGATCCAGAGGCTTCCAAGCATGGAACTGGAGCCAACAGACAGAAATACGTAGAAAGAACGTGGATGGATTTCCTTTGTTTGTCTTTCGGTCCAGGTGTGGTTTGTAGCATTTGATT
Source organism: Sylvilagus floridanus (assembly GCA_949820135.1). NCBI lineage: Eukaryota > Metazoa > Chordata > Mammalia > Lagomorpha > Leporidae > Sylvilagus > Sylvilagus floridanus. The sequence continues at coordinate 92,768,368 of OX463231.1, forward strand.
TTTGAAACTTTCACTTGGGTGAGAACTGAACTCAGCATTGTCTGTAGAGCCAAATAATAATAATAATAATAATAATAATAACTCTCTGGGGAATGAGTCCCAATAAGGCCATATTCCAAGGGCCGAACTGTGCCTCCCTTGAGGCACTGCTGAGTCTGCCCTCTGGAAGAGCTATGGGTGAGCTGGCCACGGCTTGTTCTGGTGGAGGCTCTGGCCTCCCTACACAGGCCTACAGGCATATCTGATACTGGCCTCCTGCCCGACCGTATTTAATACCTTCATGTGGGTGGAGAGGATTGCATGAGGAATTGCTCATTTTGCCTGCTCACACAGGAATGGTATGAGAGGGCTCTGCCTGATGTGAGAAAAGCCAGTGAAGGGGCATTTGCCCCCACTGGCCAGGACCCTTGCTCAACCCTTCCACATCTGAGCCATGTTGCAATATTTCCCCATGAGAAGGCTGTGTTCCCAGGGGCTCAGCCAGCAAAGTGCATGAGAACAATTTTTTTTTTCTGAGACATTCTTTCCTACATCTCTGTCAGCCACATCTTTGACTCCTTGTCACAGCCCCAGATGAGGCTGTAAAAGGAGTGAGAAGTGACAAGAGCTGGGCAAGCACCCGCCCTCTACAGGCATTCTCCAGGAGGTGCTCTGTCGGGAGTTTGTGACACCTCCTCCTCCCTGTCCAGAAATGACAATGTGATTTCATCCAGCAGGACAATCCAAGGCACTTCCATGTCTCATGGAATCTGCAGACTTCCAAGTGGAGAGAGCTTGAGCAAGATAGTGTCATCTGAAGGCCAGGAAGACCACAAATTCTTGCCTGGGATTGTCCCCTCTTAGCTGATTAGGTGAACTTATTCTTCACCCTAGGCAATGTTGACCACGACTTTGATGTGCAACACCTTGGCTGCTGAGAAGCTCTGAACACCTAAGAAAAAGACCGTTATCTTATGGAAGCAGCCTCCAGGGCCCCAAGGTTGCTGTAGTCTCTGTGCCCTGCCAAGTGCCAGAGCTTCTGACCACAGAGCAGTGCTCCCTCCAGGCACTTCTTAATACACATGGCAGGCAGAACTGAGCGATTCTCCTCTGTGAAGAAAACATCCTGGAAATAGCTGAAAGTAAAAACAAACATAAAAACAAACAACTCATCCAGACCTGCAATATGTGCCCTGCTGGAAAAACAAACTTTGTCTGGGTTTTTGGGCACAGACGATTTGGGAAGGCCAGCCCACATGTGTGGCTCTGGAAAACTGGCTATTGTAACTGATTGCTAAAATGCCCACACATTCTTCATCATCACCCATGTGATTTTGTAGCTCTTTCATTAAGAATTGAAGTCTATTTTCTTACCCACTGAATCTGGGCTGGCTTGTGACTTGCTTTGGCTAATAGAATATGGCAGAAGGGAGGGTGTGCTCATGCTGAGCCTGGACTTCAGCGGGATTGCACATTTTTGTTTCACCCTCCTGCAACTACCAAGTGAACAAGCCCAAGCTAGCCTACTGGAGGATGACAGCCATCCAACCACCACATGTGTGATTGTGACCATCCTAGAATGGCTAGCCCTCAGCTGACTCCCACCCCCATTTGATGATAGACAGATGAGAGAACCTAGCCAAACCAGCTCAGATAAGAAGAACCATCCAACCTGTCCATAGAGTTTTTTAAAATATAGATCTTATTTATTTATTTATTTGAGATGCAGAGTTACTGACAGAAGGAGGGAGAGACACAAAGGCCTTCCATCTGTTGGTCCACTCCCCAAATGGCTGCAACAGCCAGAGCTAAGCCAATCTAAAGCCAGGAGCATCTCCTGGATTTCCCATGTGGATGCAGGGGCCCAAGTACTTGGGCCATTTTCTACTGCTTTCCCAGGCATTTTAGCAGGGAGCTGGATCAGAAGTGAAGCAGCATGGGCTCAAACTGGTGCCCATATGGGATGGCAGCACTGCAGGCCAGGGCTTTAACCCACTGTGCCACAGCACTGGCCCCTATCCATAGATTTTTGAAAAATGATAAATGGTTGTTTTCTTTAAAGCCATTACATTTTGGGATGGTCTTTGGCATCATATGCCAACTCCATAGAATTACTGTGAGGATCTTATATGATAATGCCACACCACAGATCTGTAAGAAATGTTAATGGAATTGTAGTACAGTGTTATAGAATTGGAAGAGACCATAGAGAGTATAAAAATCTGCATGAAAACATTGTATATCACAAGCTCACATTATCTTTTTTTTTTTTTTTTTTTTGGACAGGCAGAGTTAGAGAGAGAGAGAGAAAGAGAGAAAGGTCTTCCTTTTACCATTGGTTCACCCCCAAAATGGCCTCCACAGCTGGCGTGCTGTGCCAATCTGAAGCCAGGACCCAGGTGCTTCTTCCTGGTCTCCCACGCAGGTGCAGGGATCAAGGACTTGGGCCATCCTCCACTGCCTTCCCAGGCCACAGCAGAGAGCTGGACTGGAAGAGGAGCCACTGAGACAGAATCTGGTGCCCTAATAGGGATTAGAACCCGGGGTGTCAGTGCCACTTGCGGAGGATTAGCCAAGTGAGCTGTGGCACCGGCCCACACATTATCTTATTTAATCTTTAGAACATCTTTGAATTACTGTGAATATATTCCACCCATGTTACAAATGAGAAGACTGAATTTCCAAGAAGCTAACTTGCCAAGGGTCATGCCTCTTCAGTGGTGGAGCTCCATTTGAATTCAGCTCTGTGTGATTCTAAAGGCCATGTTCTTAACTATTAGGATAAAAGCATTGGTTCATATATTTAAAAACTGTCTAAAGTATGCTCCTCCAAACAGATGAAAGGGATTGAGAATGGAAAGATGAAAATATCCTGTTTCTAAAGGACTAGGAAAAGTTAGCTTTTTGTCTTGGATCACAGTGGAATGTGGGGAAGCAAGTCCATTGTAGCACAAATTATGAGTTCCGTCTGAGTGACCTACTTGGGAAATGAAACTGGCTGTGAATTTGGCTGATGCCTCAGCTGGCTTTCAGAATTAAGAGCTTCTGTTTACTTCTTTTTCAAGCTGTAGTTTGAATATGACTTTGCCCCTGAACTCAGGTAGGGCTTTAAACCCCAAAGTTATAAATTAATGGCACTAAGACAGTAGAAACTTAATCTAGTTTATGGTGTTTAGGAAGTGGGTTTAGTGTGGGATTGGGAGAGGGCATGTCCTTGGAAGGTAGTCCTTGTGTGAGGGAGTTGGTTATAAAAGCATAAGTTGGGCCCAGCCACCCTCTCTCTTCTTTTGGCTCATCATGTGATCCTTCCTCTGTGTGCAATCCACTATTGCCATTCCCCACTCACCAGACACCAGAACAACAGGGTCACTCTGTCTTGAAATTGAGCTCCAGAATGTGAGACAAAAGAAGCCTCTGTTTCACAGGAAGCTTGTCTTAGATATTTTAGTATAGTAATGCAAAGTCGACAAAGATGCCATATTTCTTAGAATTCACTGGAGAATGACTTAAGATATGACTATCGGGGGGAAAGATATAATCATAACACTTGAATTTTTATAAAGATTTAATCGTTTGAAAGGCAGAATTACAGAGAGAGAGAAAAAGAGAGAAATATCCCCAGGCTGGACCAGGCCGAAGGCAGGAGCCAGGAGCTTCATCCAGATCTCCCATGTGGGTGCAGAGGCCCAAACACTCAGACCATCTTCTGCGGCTTTCCCAGGTGCATTAACAGGCAGCTGGATTAGAAGTAAAGCAGCCAGGACTCAAACTGGCACTCTTATGGAATGCTGGCATCACAGGCAGTGGCTTAACCAGTTGTGCCACAATGTCAGCCCCTATAATGCTTTAATTTAAGCCCAAATACTTCCTTGGTAACTTGAATCCCTTTGTGCTTCAGTTTTCCTGTTTTCAAAATAGAGATTAGAGTAATGAGGTAAGGAAAGTTAAGGTACCATAAGAGTATCAGTTATTATTATATGTGTTACAAGAGTACTATCTTGACTGAAATTGATTTCAGTGGTACATTTGAAAAGTTTTGGGTTAAACAAAAAGCCATGTATTTTGAAATCCTTGAACAGCAGAAGTCCTGAGAACAGTGTACAACTGGTATGATGGAGCTTTTGCTAGGTGATTGGGTTTATCAGTTTGGAATATTTCAGATGGCAGAAAACTCCATCTGCAGTGTTTCACATAAAGAGGCAGTTACTTTCTCATTTGGTGAGAAGCCAGGAGGTGGAAGGCTACTGGCATTGTTTCAGTTGCTTGATGATTCCTAGGTACCCGCTCAGCTGTCCTTAACATTTTGGCTTTAATCCTTATGCACTCTGTTTTATGGCCCCAAGTTGGCTGCTGCAACTCCACCCAAGAAAGGGAGATGGGACAATCCAGGACTTTTTAGAGGTCTGTTGTTGTTTTTTCCCTGTTTAGGTCTCCGTGGCCTGAAGTGTGTCTTGTGATCACTAACCTGGGAGCCAGGCTGTATTGTATTGCCCTATGTCAGACTCTATGAAATAGTGAGCCAAGGGGAGTTAGTGTAAAAAGCCAACAGGGGTGATCCCAGGGGTGACATTTGAGCGTTTAATTTGTGATTTTTGATTTTTTGATTTTACTTTTTGCTTGTTTGTGGTTACTAACATTTTTGTAATAGGCATATTTTGTATTTTTATAGAAGAAAGAACTAAGAGCTATTATTTTTAAAGGAATCCAATGAAATACTTCAACCTATTTTTATATTGAGCATGACCTGATCTGAGACAGCCTGATTACACACGTGTTCCCAGGCCATTTCTTCTCCTCCTCTTGTGTTTAAACCAAGCAGATTAATGTTAAGACTGATGACAGGCTGACACACTGTCACCTGTGATACTTAGAGGAACAAGGACCTTGTCTACTTACTCTGTATTGTACCACATGCAGATCACTCTTAGAATGTTTGGTCTCTATAAATAAATAAATAAATAAATAAAGTCACATATAAGAAAATAACAAAGCCCAAAACACATCAGAAATTATTTCAGAATCAGCAATGGCCAAATGTCAAACTTTGGTACTGAAGAGGTATGTGGGAAAAAGTAATAACCCCAATTCTGTTCTCTAACAGAAAAAACTCCAGCTGTTATTGACAAAGTGGCTGCCAAGCAAATAAAGAAGGTGAAAAATGATGGAATAGGAGATGTTGCAATCTGCAACATGTTACAGATTAGCTGGTGTTGTCCTCACAATGAAACCAATTTTAGGGAGAGAGTAAAAATGTGGCTTGATTTAGAGCTGATGATATCATGTGTCTAGTCACTGGAGATCAAACGAAAGCTTGCCTGTAAAACATTGCTAATGAAATGAAGAGCACAGACTAGACTCTTCTCTTGGGTGTGTCAAAGGGAAGTATTGCTCTATAGTGGGCCAATGGGATATGAGTCATAGTACCTTCTCTAAGGGTAGCTCTGCCTATGCGAATTCATGCTCAACACCATCGCCCTGAACTCTACAGATTTATCAAGCCCCTTTAATGACTGTTTGTTCCCTATGGTGTATGAGTTGAGACTTAGGTACTTTTGATTTTACCATCTTAGAAAGCAGCTATGGTACATATGTGTGCTTAAGTCATGCACATGGGCAGGTGTCAGTGAGGGGAGTGACGGAGGGGAGTGTGAAGAGGCATTGACTTTCAGACACTCACCCTGTAAGAACAGAGGCTAAACAGCCCACATTGAATGACTGGAGTATTTTTTCCCGAGACTAGAAACTGATTTGTGCAAGGTGAACAACATCTTCCTTGGATAATTTCAAGGAATGCTGAGGGCACAATGAAGTCAAGTAAAGTCCAAGACATGAATCCAGGTTGAGTCTGAGAAGTGAACCACACTTTTTGTAAAGAAGAATTAACCTGAAGAAGGCCGAAACGTCCTTAGCATGAAACTCCAATTCAAAGAAAATTCCTACAATTTTGAGACTTATTTTGAGACTGGAAAGAACTTCTTCATCATAGGACTTATTATCCTGTGTAAGAACAGTTTCTTTTTCAAAAACAATGGAAACCCTGGACCTTGCTCAATGTCCTTGTGTGAGTTCCATGTGTACCAAATTTCCACAGAATCCCTATTTATAACACAACAGAGGTGCTGAAGAGCTGTCAGAGTCACACTCAGAACTTCACTAAAGCACTCACGTTTCTTTTTTCCCCCCTGGCCTCTGGTTACTGAAAACATTTGCTGAAAATTGCTGTCCCACTCAAGAACTGTCAAAGGTAATTGTGTTGCACAAAAGTTACAGAGAAGCATGAAATAATATGGTTACCACCTGGCGACCAACTTAATAGGACCTGTCTGATGAGCCGCCAAGCCTGCCACATGTGAACACACCAATTTCTGTCTGAAAACCACGACAGCATAAATTGGTGAGGAGGATGTGGATCAGGGGCCTCTTAGTGGCAATTTACGATACAAATCCCTATGTAAAGGGCACTTGTCAGGTCTCCAAATCCAGTGAGGTCTATGGTTCTGTGAGTGGCAGGGAGGAGGAAGATTGGGGGCGGGGGAGGGGAGAGAACATAAACTACTTTGGGAATGCAGACCTGTGTGGAACAAGTAGCAGCACTACCTTCCTAAAGCAACGTCTGGACCTGGCTATCTCACAGCTGGCAATGACCTTGGTGTCTAAGAAAATGAAAATCAGAGCCTCCCAAGGTGGGAGGGGCTTAGAGAGTCTTTTTCAACCCCCTGACCCCCACCTTGTCTCTGGCCCTTCCAGACGCTGGAGTCTCTTTTCCTCTTAAAAATCCCTGGAGAAAGAAATCCTCCTCATTCCTGGGAGCCATTTTCAGGGTCTTGCATCTACCTTGAGGTGGTTTGGCCTTGAACTTGGAAAACTCTGAGAAGCCCTCTGAACACAAGTGCCTCTATTCATAACAGAAAAGCTCCAGCAATCCCGCAAACTCACTCGTGATTTCCTTGGGAACATCTCATTTTATCTGAAATGAACTTGTTTGGTCACAGTTTGTGGCAGGCTGGATATGAATCCAGTGCTTGGTGTCTCATCCAGAGATCCAGCTGTGGTTCAGGAAGGATACCCTGGAACCAAGAAATTCCAACTGTGGTATCCAGGGTCCATATTGGAATGATCCTATCATGATTATAAAATCGACCCATGTCTTTTTTGTTTATTAGAGATGGAGAGTGAGAGAGGGGAGAGAGAAATATGAATATCTTCTGCTCACTAGTTCACTTCCCAAATGCCTGCATTAGCAGGGTTGGCCAGGCCAAAGGCAGAAGCATGGAACTCGGGGGCCAGTGCTGTGGTGCAGTGGGTTAACGCCCTGGCCTGCAGCACTGGCATCCCATATGGGCACTGGTTCGAGACCTGGTTGTTCCACTTCTGATCCAGCTCTTTGCTATGGCCTGGGAAAGCAGTAGACGATGGCCTAGGTCCTTGGGCCCCTGCACCCATGTGGGAGATCTAGAAGAAGTTCCTGGCTCCTGACTTCAGATCAGCGAAGCTCCGGCCTTTTCTGCCAGTTGGGGAGTGAACCATCGAATGGAAGACTTCTCTCTGTCTCTCCTCTCTCTGTGTAACTCTGACTTAAAAAAAAAAAAAAGCCTGGAACCCCATCTGGGTCTCCAGATAGGTCTGCAACATGGGTTGCAGGGGCCCAGGTCTTTGGACCATCTTTTGCTTTCCCAGGCATATTAGCAGGGAGCTGGATAAGACGCAGAGTATTTTTGGGATTTGAGCTGGCACTTCAATATGGGATGCTGGTGTCTCAATCAGAGTGTTAGCACATTGGGCCCATAGGCTGGCCTCAATACCAACCACTGTTAAGAGTACCTGCTCTTTTTATCTTTGATAGTATTCATAATTGAGGTTTTGAAGTTTAAAAAAAAAAAAAACCTCACTTTTCAGGAAGCAAGTGTGAGGCTCCCCTTCTGAGTGTTGGACCCTACTGATGGCATACCCAGAACAAGGCCCTGGTTGAAGCTCTCTCTCCCTCAGTGCTGTGAAAACCTAACTCAATGGCCACCTGCAACTTTGTTACCCCTGAGAATCTCCATGACTTTGTGGTTCCTATTTTTCCTATGTAATCTATATTTTCTTTCCAGAAGGGTTTAGGATCTTCTGTTTCACACTGATATCCTGAAATTTTGCCCTTTAGTGTAAATTTTTCATCATTTGTTGTCTTGAACCCTCTGAGAAACTTTTCAATTAGGAAACTCATTCTCTGAGCTCTGGGACTTTTTCTTGCATGATTTCTTTGATAGTTTTCTTTCTTTTCCTTTTCTCCATTCTGTCTTTCTACAACTCCCATTGGCAGATGTTGGATCAACCTTCTAATTTTCTTTCCTCTGTTTTCTTCTTATTTAAATATTTGAGATGCTTTAAATAACTTATTTATTTATTTAGGCGGCAGGAAGAGAGAGAGAGAGAGAGCGAGCGAGCGAGTGAGCTCTGATCTGCTGGTTCATTCCCCTAAATGCCCACAATGGCCAAGACTGGGCCAAGCCAAAGTTGGGAGATAGGAATACAATTCAGATTGCCCACGTAAATGATAGGAATCTAATTACTTGAGCCATCACAGCTGCCTCCCAGTGTGCACATTAGCAGGAAGTTGGGATTTGGAGTAGAACTGGAACTAAGACACTTCAGTATGAGATGTAGGTATCCCAACTGGCATCCTAACCATTGGCGTGAGCAGGCACACCTCCCTTTTTTTTTTCAGTTGATTTGATGTTTTATTCTTTGCTGTTTTTCTCTGGAAATTTTCCTCAGCTGGTCAATTTTCGTTAAATTTTTTACAAACATTTAGCAATTCCATTTTTTTATTTCTAAGAACTATTTTCTTTTTGTGCATTTTCATAACAACCTATTCTTTCTTGAATGCAATATCTCTTACCTATTTGAGAATAATAATCTTTGAAATATTTTAATATCTTTATTAATCCTTGCATTTACTTCTATTCTCTTCATTTATTTTATTGGTTAATTTTAGAGACTTCACAAGTAATTGGTGATATGAAGCATGTTGCTGGCATCATGACACAGCAGTTAAGCCTCTGTCTGTTATGCCAGAATCCTATATTAATACTGGTTCCAGTTCCAGCTGATCCACTTCCAATTCAGCTCCCTGCTAATACACCTACAGCAATAGTAGACGATAACCCAAGTACTTGTGTCGCTACTGCTCACATTGGAGACCCGGATGGAGTTCCTGATTCCTGGCCTGGTCCATCCTAGACCATTGACAGCCATTTGGGGAGTGAACCAGTGGATAACCAGTGGTTGGAAAAATCTTTCTGTAACTCTGCCTTTCAAATGAATAAATAAATCTAAAAACTATGATGCACTACAGTTATGTGCTCTAAAATCATGGATGGCATTTTCCCCAAACCGTAAGATCAATGGAGAATGAATTACCAAATCCATTGAAGAACTACCAAATGTCATTTTCTATATGGTTTTTCTCTAGACTATTTAGAGTGGAAACTTAGACTCCTGTCAGGATGTGTGTGTGTGTGTGTTTGTGGGTGTGTGCACATGTGACGGTAAGGGAAGTTCTGGAAGGAGGTTAGGGTGGGAGACTGGGAAGTCCACAGAAGACTTCTGCTTCATGCGTGCTCAGCTCTGCTTCTCTCTGGGCTTGGCCTCCATGCTCCCCAGTAATATAGCTACTCCAAAGAATAAGCCTCCACTGTCTGCCAGGAAGCCGGGAAAGGGTTTGTATGGAAGCTGATGTGCACAATGAAGGAGGAGATCTGATGGGCTCAACCATGTAATCAGCAGAGTTGCAACGAATTCTGTTTTTCCCAGTGGGCCTTCTCAGCTTCCTTTGGAGATTCTAATTGGTAGAAGCACTGAGCAACTTAGACTTCTACAGAGTGAAACAGCTCTGTTCCTACTTGTCTGCAAGCATTTGGCTTTCCCTCTTCTTCATTCTGCCAAGGTAATTACCATTCTTCCATCCATTTCTCGCCTTTCAAAAATTTGTTGAAAGCACTTATGGCAAATGGTCTCTAATTCTCTGTGATATTATTACTTTGGTTTTAGAAAATTCCTAGACTGTCATTTTAATGAGATTGGGTAGGAAGAAAAAAAACATGGTCAACTATATTTTTTTCCAGAAATTTCCTTTAGAAATCTTAGTCTGTTGGATTCTAGACCAATGCACTTTACTCTTAGGTGAATCTTTCCTTTTTTCTAAGTAAAACAAGTAACTGTCTAGATAAATAGTAAATTTCAGTCTGTGACTTATAGCCCTATTCTTACTTATTTAAATATGACTATAATAATCTTGGTTATTTAATTTCCAAGCTTTTGGTAGACCAGAGCAGAATAAAGCTAGATGTGGTTGTGACTACATCCTGATTACACCAAGAGTTGGTTCGTGGAGCAAAAGAGAAAGGTGGCAGAAAACTTACAATCATCTATCACAAGTTTCTATAGGTATGAACAGTCCACCACATTTCAAAGGGCATTGCTGCTTGAAGGTGTGGTTTAGATGCCACCCTCCTATTATAGAATCTTCTATTGTTCCCTAATGTTTGTGGGCATAAGTTCCGTATTCTCCCACTGTTCCATCTATTGCCAAACACATGAACTGTGGTTCCAGTGAGACACCCTGCTCTATTTCACACCTGTAAACTTCTGTTTTGGACCTGTGGATTTCTTAGTATAGTGCACCATTTCTTATCATCACAAGTCATTCATCCCTCAAGACCCATATGAGTTCCCTTGATGTGCACTCTTGTTCTCTCTCAATCTCTCTCTCTCTCTCTCTCTCTCTCTTTCTTTCTCTCTTTCTCTCTTTCCCTTCTCTGCTCTTATGTTCCCGTGCTGCTTGCTTGAATTTATATAATACAACTTGTTATTATGTTTTGCCATGAATTTTGAACTTCTACATTTGCCTTATCTTTCCAGTTAGATCATAAATACCAAATAGCAAATGTTATTACTCTTGGCATAATTCCATGCCTGTAAATGCTCCTGTATAAATACTTATGGGAGCTGATTTAAAGTATCAAATTTGATGTTCAACCTGAAAATCCTTAGTCCTCAAGGAAAGGGTAACTAGGACTCTGCTTGACTGAAGATAAATGTTTGATTCATTTTTTAAAGATTTCAAAAATAGTGAAGTGAATTAAGAAACAGATTTTTAAGATGTGCAAAGGGCACGTTACCTTTATCATAAAAAGTATTTTTTAATTTATCATAAAATGTATGAATGCATTCATTTTATAAAATTTATTCTTAATTTATCATAAAATGTATTTATGAGACATAAAACATATCATAAAATGTATTTTGATAGAACAATGAGGTGTTATTTTTTACATGAACAACAATCTTATTATACTGCCAAGTTGCTTAAGTTTGAACATCATAACTTAGGTATGAAACATCAACTATGAAGTTTTTTTTTTTAAAGGAAATAGTGTAAAGAGTTTGTAGCATGATGGAAAAAATGTGAATGTTTTAATTTCAATATGTTTTGTAGAGAGCAGCTCTGTGTGCCTTGCCATAACAGACCTGTTCCCAAAATGTTTGGGCTCAAATCCTATCTTACTCTTGACTCATGTTGCAATTTTCAAGGTGCTTTTCTTAAATCTTTGCTCTAGATTGATCTTTATTCGTGTGTGACTTCTGACACATTTGCTTTAAATCTCTCTTCCTCCCCTGTCAAGTAGTTAATGATCTCAAAATGTCATACTTGATTCTGAAGATTTCCCAGGGAGTCAAGTGTGGGTAACACAATAAAACAAATAAAACATAAACTCACCTTACTGTCACATGTACATGCCAGACTGCCTTCATGGCCATGTGGCCCATGGGCAATGCCACAGGGTCTGTGTTCATAGGAAACTGAACATAGTTGAATGCTCGGCTTTTATTATCTTAGTGTTTGTGATAGTCCACTTCTGGTGGACCCAAATGCATGGGAATTCAGTAAGACTCAAAGCATGCTATGGCTGCAACTTCCAAAGCAGGGTACAGCACTGACAGCCCTGAAAGAACACACTTCCCATTCAAGCCAGAACCAGCTTGAATTGCAGAAAGAAGAAAAATGCATTCCATGAATGAAAGAGAAGAACATTTTACTTGAGTACCTCTTTTGGCATTTTTCCTGCATCTCTCCTCCTGGAAGAGGAGCCCCTCTTTCATTTTGCACTGAGACTCACAAATTATGAAATCAGCCCTGCATCCATGTATGGTAGTTAAGAAACAACAGTCACTTCAGTACAAGTTTGAATCAAGTAATCTTTTATTTCAAACATGCAAAGAAAATTTCCATGATGGAATGGAACATTTTGAAGTGGTCTTTTCTCCAATGGGATCAGACGTGTTCTGGCCTCACCACATATTCCATGAGTCAAAGAACCCCTTTGCTCCCTGAAACAAAGCAACCCCAGCTGAAGACCAAAGATCCTTCATTCATTCACAAATATGTTCTGTTTGCAGAATATTGCATGATTAATAGGACAGTCATAGTTCTTGGCTTTATGGGATTCACAGACTATTGCCATGAAATGTGATAAAAAAAAGAGAGAGAGTAAAATTTTAAAAATGGCTAAAAGCCCAAAGGAGTTTCCCTGTTACAGGTATTTCTGTTAGTCACCAGAACTCTTTCACAGCAAGTGACACATACACACAGCACCCATCTCAAATGGAATTATGGGGAAAAAAAGCCTAATATATGGGCACATCAAAAAGTTCACGGAAAATGTAATTAAAAGATGATGCTCATTTTCCAGAACTTCCTGAAGACCCCTAGTATGACCCAAGTCACTTGAATTATGTGTGGGGAAGAGGTGATTCTCCAAAACAAAACTGAGGCACTTTTGTCCAAAAGTAGGGAGGGGATGCTGCAGTACAGTATAAATTAATAAGCCTTTCCATCCTATAAAGAATCACTCCTGTTCCTATTGAAATACTTTAAAATGTTTGTGTGATAATTTTTCTTCCTGAACATTCTTGTTTTTTGAGCTATGTCTCGAATCTGGAAGATGTCCTTTTAACTTTGTTGGCAATGGTTCTCTTGAAACATTGAGACTTGAGTGAATTGTATCCGGAAAAAAAATGTTCAATAACCCAGAAGAAGGCATGAAAATGGAAGCAGAGGATTGAGAAAACAAAGGAATGAAGAAACAGAACAAACTGAGAAATTACAAATATTTACCAAAAATGAAGGTACAGCTTATCAAAAATCAAAATTGTGGGATAAAGCAGTACTCGAGAGGAAATTTAAAGCATTTAATTCTTATACTAGAAAATAAGAAAGACCTCAAATCAATCCAAGCTTCAACTTTAACAGAAAAAAAAGGAGAACAAAACAAATCCAAAGTAAGCAGAAATAAGCAAATCATAGATATGGGTAAAATTAATAAAATTGAAACCACTGAAACAATAGAGCAAATACTTTAAACCAAAAGTTGATTCTTGAAAAAGATCAAGAAAATGTATGAATTCGATCAATTCTGACAAAGAAAAAACAGAAGACAAAAATGACCAGTGTCAGGAATAAAAGATATACACACTCTGCAAAGGTAATAAAAGGATATTGTGAGCAATTCAATGTGTTTACATTCTATAACCTAGAACAAATAAGGCATTACTTCAAAACCCACAACTACCGAAACTCATTCAAGACAAAATAGACACCTGAGTAATGCTATAACTATTCAAGCAGTTGAATTTGTAGTTTAAAAGCTTCCATCAGTGGCTGGCGCTGTGGCTTAGCAGGTAAAGCCACCACCTGTGGCGCCAGCATCTCATATGGGCGCAGATTTCTGTCCTTCTGCTCCACTTCTGATCCAGCTCCCTGCTAACGTGCCTGGGAAAGCAGTGGAGGATGATGTGCGTGCTTGGGCCCCTGCACCCACATGGGAAACCTAGGAGAAGCTCCTGACTCCTGGCTTAGGACCAGCCCAGCTCTGGATTTTACGGCAGTTTGCGAGGAGTGAACCAGCAGATGAAAGATCTCTGTCTCTCCCTCTCTCTCTGTAACTCTGCCTTTCAAAATATAAAATATTTTATCTATTTATTTGAGAGGTAGAGTTATAGACAGTTCACTCCCCATATGACATCCAGATGACAGCAATGGCTGGAACTGTGCCGATCCAAAGCCAGGAGCCAGGAGCCTCTTCTGAGCCTCCCACATGGGTGCAGGGGCCCAAGGGCTTGTGCCATCTTCTACTGCTATCCCAGGTTATAGCAGAGAGCTGGATCGGAAGAGGAGAAACCGGGAATTGAACCAGCACCCATATGGGATGCCGGCATCCCATATGTCCTTATGTCTCCTCCTCTTCCTCCTCATCCTCCCCCCCGCCCTTCTTTTTAAAGATTTATTTATTTGAAAGGTAGAGTTTCAGAGAGGCAGAGAGAGAGAGAGAGAGAGAGAAAGGGAGAAAGGGAGAAAGGTCTTCCATCTTCTGGATCACTCCCCAAATGGCTGCAATGGCCAGAGCTGGGCCGATCCAAAGCCAGGAGCCAGGAGTTTCTTCTGGGTCTCCCACATGGGTTCAGGGGCCCAAGGACCTGGGCCATCTTCTCTGCTTTCCCAGGCCATAGATGAGAGCTGGATTTGAAGTAGAGCAGCCAGAACTTGAGCTGGTGCCCATATGGGATGCTGGCACTATGGGCAGTGGCTTTACCCACTAAGCCACGGTGCTGGTCCCCTTATCTTTTCTTGTTACAGGGAAACCAAGTCATACTGGATCAGGGCCCACTTTAATGACCTAATTTTATCTTTCTTACCACTTTGAAGGCCCTATCTCCTCCCAGGGTGGGTAATCTTTTTTGTTTGTTTCCTGCCAAGGGCCATCAACTTAAAAATTAGTCTGCTACAGATTTATTGCATTTCAAGTCCTCCTTACAGTTGCCATGGGAGTGGTGCAGACCAGTTGATCTCGCAGGCCTTTGTATGGTCCACAGGCCAGATGTTCCCTACCCCTGCAACAGTCACATTCTGAGATACTGGGGATTAAGATGTCAGCATCTGAATTTTGAGGGAGAGGCTATTCAGTCCATTAAAATTATGAACACTCCAAAATGAAGAGATTTAAGTTACAAATCTTGCAGAACATGTGAAATATCTTTATTGTTGATGACAGGGGTGAGTCTGGTGCAGTACTCTGTCTGCATCTCCTATTGGAGTGCCTAGTATGCATCCCAGCTCTGCTCTGGATTCCAGCTTCCTGCCAGTGCATACCCTGGGATGCAGTAGACAATAGCTCAAGTAGCTCAGCTCCCTGCCACCTATGCAGGAAACCCAGACTGAGTTCTTAGCTCTGTCTCAGCCTGGCCTGGTCCTGGCTATTGTGGGCATTTGGTAGAGTGAACAAGCATGCGGTGTATCTCTGTCTCTCACTGTCTTTCCCTATTCTTTTCAAATAAATAACATAAGTAAATTTTAAAATATTTTAAAATGTCGATGCCTTTCAAAATATAAATAAATCTATAAAGATAAAATAAAATGAAAATAAAAAATTCTAAAAATTAATTTATTTTTATAACCAGTGGTCCATGTGGTTCATGGCATGTATAAGAAAAATCAAGTTCAAGTTGATGAACTGAGTTAATTGAATGTGATGTAGGAATGAATGGATATTACCTATGTCTCAGGTTTGACACAGGTGAGATTCACTGACAATATGATCGTTCTGGATCTGGATTTCTTCTGAAGAGTTTTCTTTTTTTCTTCTGAAAGGAGGTGGAGGATTTTTGTTCAAACCCACGATCAAGTCAACCAGGTAGACTTTCCAGGAAAGAGGCTGGGAGGAGGTGAGGATGGTAATCCACCTACTGCCTTCCGGTAGCAGAAGCTGCGGGCTTTTTCATGACACCCAATCACACTCTTCTTCTGCCTTGTTTGGGAAACCAAGGGACAGGGTTCTCCCATTTTATTTATGGAGACAGAAGAGAAAGCAAGAAAGAGCTCTAAACAAATACATCTTAAACATGAGCTCCGCACGTGTTGCGGATTTTCTTGCCCAGTACAGATGTGCGACCTTGCCTTTCAGAAGAGACCCGAGACCTCTGACCCCTTGCTTAAGAACAAAAGATAATATGGTATCACATGTGTTTCCCATGAGAAGGGAGACTCTCCAAGGCCACACTCCGCTTGTCGGGCTGCCCTGTGGGCGCCCCCTGGTGGTCACTTGCATCGACCAGCCCGCTGTTGCTCAGGATCAGGAGCTGGCTGACCAGAGCATTACATATAAAGCAAACAGAAGCATACCGACTGTTTTGTTGGAGCGGCAACAAAGAGAGGGCTGACCACCAAGAAGAGAAGAAGCAGGAAGAACATATTTTCTGATCAAATGCTGTTAAAATGTGATCATCAGGGCAACCTTGTGTTTTTCTTCAGCTGCGTGAGCAGGTCTCTTCTCTCTGTTTCCTCTCTTGAAACTCAGGAACTTAAACTATGTTATTTCTAAAGCTTCCAGCTTGTCTAAAACCTACCTGATCCTGTGTTTAGTAGGACTCTGCAGTAGTGTTAGATGCTGCTTCTACCACCTGGTTGACATCAACTTTGAAAAGAAATTGTTCCTGAGAAGTTGAAGAATTTGTAAGACACCTGTCTTCCAGCCCCTTCTACCAGGGCCAGTGCAAGCTTCATTATTATTTGAAATAGTCCTGGTTAGGGCATATTTAAAATCAGTTGAAACATCTTGGTTTCTTCCAAAAGGCTGTCATCCAATCATGATTAAGACTTGCTAGTCTTCAGCAAGAAGTAAAGATGTGAATGGTAGACTCTATGCTTCTGTCAAAAATGTGAACAAGACCTGTTTTCTGCACCTTTCCATCCTGCCCATCACTTCAAAGCTTTACAAGTCCTGGAGCCCTTCCCTGCCTTCTCCCACTGCATCCCGTTATGTCCTTATATTCAAGCACTTGGATAAGCATATATCTTATATCCTTATTCCATTGTATTCCATTATATTTCCTCAGTCCTTGTCTTGTCTTCAACACAAGTCTTCAGTGTGTCTCTCTTGCTTTACGTAGACAAAACCCTTACCCATCCAGCCCATCATGTCACCATTTGAATCAAGGATTTTTGGGGCCCCTAGCTCTGCACTGCTGCCCTCCTCTGTTCCATAGGCACATTCATTTGCTACCCCTCTGTGTCTGCTTTCCCTCCAGTCATCACATTTCAACACCTGACAGGTTGGGTAAGCACTTGTGTCAAGGGGCTGCATACTTTTCTCCCTGGAGACTTCTTTGCTCTCAGGGGACGATGGTGAGGAGCCTTCTGAGAAATGATTATGGTGGTGCTGTCCCCGGAGCCCACACCTACTTGTTACAGGAAGCCAGACAGGTCTGTGGTGTTTTTCTCTCTTCCTCTGTCAAATGTTGTCTCTTCCTACAGTAATCCCAGGGACTCTTCATCTTGGAGCTTTATTCCAAATGGAATGTTAAGAGGGTTCAGATGCTGAGAGACAGGTCAGGGCGGTGGGGGTGGGGAGAGGTGTGAGTTTGTCCAGATCTGTGGCTTTGCCGGGGCTGTTTTTAAGTTGACACAGTGCTAAAAAAAAAAAAAAAAAAAAAAAAAGCCCTGCTTTGATCCCAGGGACTTCCTGGGTAGACTGTCTGATTAGATAAAGATCACGTATCCTCCGACCCCCATCCTTTAGGAAGTAATCTAAGCTGTGCAGCCATTCCTGGTCCTGCCTTCCTGTCTCCTTCTCAAAATCTGGCTGTCTGTCCCTTTGGGTCACTTTCTGGGACCTGGGTTTTTCTTTCTGTTTGGGCAGGAAAAGAGAGCTTTAAAAAAAAATAGGGCACTTCTTCCTCTTTGAATTCTTAAGTTGTTTAGAAACAAAGCAAAAGCCTTGTCTGAGAGCCTCATATGGACCTCGTCTGGTCCTGGCCATCAAAGGGAACTGATCTCTGTTTGCAACATGGTCAACTGTTGGGATGCTGTGAAGCAAGCGAGTTGGCAGGTGGAGGGTTTGGGGAGAAGATTACAGTCAGTGTCTGCACTGGGTTCTTCAGCCCAGGCAACAGGGCAGAGGGGCAGTGGGGATGTTTCTTTTAGAGAAGACACCCAGAAAATGCATCATCAACAACTGTCTTGGGCCATGATGAGCCTGTGGGAGATGGGGGCAATGTTGAGAAATCCTTGAACCTGAAGAGGTGCCAAATTGGAAAACAGCTATGCTGAGCTGCAGTTTTCAGCTCTATTTAAATGGAGAATCCTTTTGAGATGCTGAGATGCAAACGAGTACTTGAACTTTTAGTGTATTTTATGTAGTATTTTGTGCCAATCACTGTTCTAAATGATTCACAATTTTTATAGTAAAAATGTTAGCTGATGTACTCTTCAGGACAACCCTATGAATGGCAGTATCAATTATGAACCATATTTTGTAAATGAGACAACTAAGGCACAGAGAAGTTGAGTAACTTTCCCTAGGTCATACAGCTAGCATGTTGTCAATTAGGCATTCAAATCCAGACAGGATAGCCCAAGAATCCAACTCTGCTGCCTCTCTCCATACTACATACTATTAGAAATTCACTTGAGAAAATAATGGAAAGAAAAGACATGAATTCAATAATATTCTTCAGTACTTCAATACACGTGGAAAAGAATCACACATTTCTGTCGGAGCAAGGCATGACTCATTCCTCATCTTTTCAAATGTTTCTTGAGAGCCAGCTGTGTGTGACTGCACCTGCCTGGTCCTGGATTCCAAGTCCCTCTGCTCAGGCTGTCTTCAAAGCAATGGCCAGGGCTGGGAGATGAGGATCGTGTTCACACTGCACTGCTGGTGAGGGTTTCAGATGCTGGGGACACAGGCTTCTGGAACTTTCTGGAACTTTTTTCTCTTGGATCCAAGCAGCACTACCACTAACCCAAAGAGCAAAAGCTATGCGTGAAGTCTAACCACACACAACACATGAATTTTGACTACAGTGTCAGTCAGGATTTGTGTGTTTTAGGCCCCTGTGGAAGAAACTGCCAGTTTTCTCTCCAGTATCATCTTATTCGTCATAGAATTCTTATAGGTTTTTCTCTCCTGGGGTATACAGTCACCCTGAATAGACAGTTTTGCCCATTGTCACGGTTGAATGGAATGCAGAGAGAAGTTGTATCTTTACCTTCTGGGAAGTCTTTTCCCACCTTTTTTTTTTCCTGACTTGAATATGAATGTAATGACTGGAGCTTGGCAGTCATTTTAAAACATGAAGCAGCCGGCGCCGTGGCTCAACAGGCTAATCCTCCGCCTTGCGGCGCCGGCACACCGGGTTCTAGTCCCGGTCGGGGCGCCGGATTCTGTCCCGGTTGCCCCTCTTCCAGGCCAGCCCTCTGCTGTGGCCCAGGAGTGCAGTGGAGGATGGCCCAGGTGCTTGGGCCCTGCACCCCATGGGGAGACCAGGAAAAGCACCTGGCTCCTGGCTCCTGCCATCGGACGAGCGCGGTGCGCCGGCCGCAGCGCGCCAGCCGCGGCGGCCATTGGAGGGTGAACCAACGGCAACGGAAGACCTTTCTCTCTGTCTCTCTCTCTCACTGTCCACTCTGCCTGTAAAAAAAAAAAAAAAAAAAAAAAAAAAAAAAAAAAAAAAAAAAAAAAAAAAACATGAAGTGGACATTGCACAAAGAGAACCATGGAGCAGTTAAACTGAAGAAATTGGACCCGTACCTACCTGGGATCATCCATCTCTAGACTTACTTTTCATGAGAGGAATAAGCTTTCTCCACAACTCCAGCCCTTGCCCTTACTCCCAGCCTCTGATTTTGGGCTTCTGGGTCACCTCCTGAAAGCCCTCTTGGAAGACTATCTGGTAAGAGTCTCCAGCCCCCAGCCCCTAGCTGGGGTTTTCAAAGCTATTGCGGCTTTCTTCCCTCCATAGGGTAGCAGTAGTGAAACCACCTCCCTGCTCCCTTCCCACCCAGAGCCCTGTGTGTTCTCTGGGGACCTGTGCAGAGCCTCTTCCCTCTGACCAGATGCCAGCCACACCATGGCCAACTGCTACTGCAGCCCAGAGATAAGCAGGTCACCCAAGGGTATCCTTGGAGCTTCTTCACCATCTGGAGGGTGTGTGTGTGTGTGTGTGTTTGTGTGTGTGTGTATGGGCTTACTTTACAGTCACCCATGAAAAGATGTGGACACTTCCCTGCAGTCAAAACTTAACCCCATTCATATCTTTATATATATACATTTAGAACTCTGAAGAAAATGATCCCTTTTCGCCTGACTTAACAAACAAGACAGAAGGTGGGACAGACTTTTTCACTCCACCATCTTGCCTGTCTTGTTTTTCTTTCGTTCTCTCTCTTCTCTCATCTGTACCTTATCCAGCTCTCTTCTCACAGGTGACTACTCCCTGTTAGGATTCATGCAGGATCATTCCTTAACCTTTGGCCTCTGTGAACTCCAGCCGTGCTCAGCTGTGGATCAGAGGCTTCCATCCAGTTTCTGACTGGGAGGAGAAATGCCTGGGGAGCCAGGCTCATGTGGCTAGAGAGTGTGTGTCTCGCTCATGCAGCCTAAGCCAGGAGTTGCTCACAATCTAGTTGTTCACATCCCATTTGATTCTCTGTGACTGGTGGGATTTTCCTAATATTCACTTAAAACACAGATTTTATTTTTAGAGGAGTTCTGGATTTACAGTATGGAGATTCCTCGTATACCTCTTTCCCCCACACGCACACAGCCTCTTCCATTTTCCGTTTATCAACATCCCCTGTCTGTGTGGTACATCTGCTACAGGCGGTGAGCCTGCACTGATGCACCCTTATCACTAAGAGCCCACGGTTTACATTAGCGCTTTCTTGAGATGTTGTTTACTCTTAGGGTCTGGATAAACGGCAGATGGCCTCTATGTACCATTGTGGTATCATGCAGAGTAATTTCACTGCCTTACAAATCCTCTGTGCTTCTCCTGTTCATCCCTTTCCCCCAACCCAAAATCAAACACTGTCTTTACAATTTTGCCTTTTTAAGAATGGCATATAATTGGAATCATATAGTGTGTATATTTTTAAGATTGGCATCTTCCATTGCTAATACATTTATGTTTCTTCTATGTCTTGTCAATGGCTTGGTAACTCATTTATTTTAAGTAATGATTGGTATTCTATTATCTGGAAATACTACAGTTGTTTAACCAACACAATCCTGAGGAACATCTTGGTTGCTTCCAAGTTTGAGCATTATGAATAAAGATGCTATAAACATTCTTGTGCAGGCTTTTGTTTGGACTTAAGTTTTTAACGACTTTGTGTTAAATACTACTGGATCATAAGGCAAGAATATGTTCAGTTTTGTATGAAGCCTCTAGTCTTCCAAAGTCTCTGTTTCCATTTTGCATTCCCACAACCACTGAATTCCCATTGGTTTATGTCCTTACCAGCATCTGGTATTGTCAATGTTCTGTATTTCGACCTAAGTGTGTAGCTGTATCACATTGTTTACATTTCCCTAATGACCTGTGATGTGGAAACTCTTTTCGTGTGCTTGGTTGCCATCTGTGTTTCCTTGGTGAAGTATCCATCAAAGTCCTTCACCTTTCTTTCTCTGTTATATGATTTAATTTATTTGTAAATTTTTGCCCAGGGTTTTATTCATTGTTCAGGTTAATATATAATAATTTTACATATTTTAGGATAAAGTGTTACATTTCAAGACACATAGTGTGTAATTTGGTTGCCTGTGTCCTTATTTTTTAATTTTAGAATTCTCTTGGGACCTGTGCTTTGGTGTAGCAGGTAAAGCTGCTGCCTACAGTGCGAGCATCCCATATTGGTGGCCACTTCTAGTCCTGGCTGTCCCACTTTCAATCCAGCTGCCTGCTAATGTGCCTGGGAAAGCAGCAGAAGATGGCCCAACTAACTGGGGCCCTGCACCTATGTGGGAGCTCCTGGCTCCTGGCTTCAGATTGGCCCAGCTTTGGCTATTGTGGCCATTTGGGGAGTGAACCAGCGGATGGAAATCTCCGTCTCTCTGTCTCTCTGTCTCCCTGTCTTATTCTTTCTCTCTCTCTCTCTCTCTCTCTAACTCTGCCTTTCAAGTAAATACATAAATAGATCAATATTAAAGAAAGAATTTTCTGTATATTTGGATAACTGTTCTTTAGTTGATGTATCTGGCAGGTATTTTCTCAAAGTCTGTGGCTTGTCTTTTCATTCTCTTTACACTATCTTTTGCAGAGCAGAAATTTTTAATTTTAATGCAGCCTAACTATCAATTCTTTATTTTGCATATTGTATTTTTTGTATTGCATCTAAAAAATCATTGCCAAAACAGAGGTCATCTAGATTTTTCTCCCATGTTATCTTCAGAGTTTATTGTCTTGGGTTTTTTTATGTTTAGGCTTATGATCCATTTTGAATCAATTTTTGTGAATGGTATATGGTCTGTGCCTAGGTTCTTTTTTTCTCTTTACATATAGATGTCCAGTTATCCCAGCATCATTTGTTGAAAAGATGATCTTTCCTCATTATGTTGTCTTTACTCCTTTGTCAAGGATGAGTTGACTCTGTGTGGCTTCATTCCCAAACTTGCTGTTCTGTTCCATTGATCTTTTTGTCTCTTCTTCTGCCAGTAACACACTGACTGGATTCCTGTGGCTGTGTAGAATGTCTTGGAGTCAAGTAGTGTCAGTCCTCCACCTTCGTTCTTCTGCCTCAACATTGTGTTGGATATTCTGAGTCTTTAGCTTTTCCATAGAGCTTAGATTAATTTCTGATATCCACAAAATACTTGCTGGAGTTTTTATTGTGACTGCTTCCAATATATAGATAAAATTGGGAAGAACTGACAATCTTGACAAAATGGAATCTTCCTGACATGGAACATCTCCTTATTTTGTTCTTGGACTTCTTTCATCAAAGCTCTGTATTTTTCTGTGTATAGCGCTTGTGCATTTATATCCAAGTATTTTATTATAGGGAATCCATTATAAATGGCATTGCTTTTCATTTCAAATTTCAACTGTCCACTGCGATATGTAGTAACACAGTTGACTTTTGTGTATTTAACTTTGTATCCTACAGAATCAGCTATAGTTGCTTATTAGTTCCATTGTTTTGTTGATGATGTGTTGTTATTTTGGGTTTGCTACCTAGACAGTCTTGTCATTTGTGAGCCAAGACAGTTTTATTTGTTCGTTCCCAATATGAATGCCATATATTTTGTTTTGTATTGTATTGTATTACCTAGGACTTCTAGTAAGAAGTTGAAAAGGAGTGGTGAGAGGGGACACCCTTACTTTGTTCTTTATCTCATTAAGGATGGTATTAGTTGTAAGCTTTTCCCAGATACTCATCGTCAAGCTGAGAAAGTCCTCCTCTATTCCTTGTTTATTGAGAAATTTAGGCATGAGTGATTGTTGGATTTTGTCATATGCTTTTTCTGCATCTACTGATAGGATTATGTGATTCCTCTTTAGCTTCTTGATGTGATGATCACATTAATTGATTTTTTTTAAGATTTATTTATTTGAAAGTCAGAGTTACACAGAGAGAGGAGAGGCAGAGAGAAAGAGGTCTTCCATCCGATGGTTCACTCCCCAGATGGCCACAATGGCTGGAGCTGCGCGGATCCAAAGCAGGAGCCAGGATCTTCCTCTGGATCTCCCACATGGGTGCAGGGGCCCAAGGATTTGGGCCATTCTCTACTGCTTTCCCAGGCCACAGCAGAGAGCTGGATCAGAAGAGGAGCAGCTGGGACTAGAACCAGTGCCCATATCAGATGCCAGCACTTCAGGCCAACTATTACCGACTGTGCCACAGCGCCAGCCTGCATTAATTGATATTTGAATGGCGAACTGGTCTTGCATTTTTGGCATAAATTCTGCTTATTTGTACTATATATTCTTTTAATACACTTATTTTTATTTGCTAGCATTTTGTTGAAGATTTTTGCATCTATTCATGAGAGATACCGGTCTGCTTTCTCATGTAATGTCTTTGTATGGTTTTGGTTTTAAAGTAATTTGGCTTCTGGAATGTATTACAGGTATTCCCTCTGCTTCCATCTTATGAAAGAGAATTGGGATAATGTCTGCCTTACATGTTTGCCCATCTGGACCTGGTGCTTTCTTTTATGGAAGGTTATTATTTATTGATTCAATTTTTTAATACATAAAGGTCTATTTAAATTGTCTATTCTTCTTTTGTGAGTTTTGTCATTTTGTGTCTTTAAAAAAATCTATTCATTTCATCTAGGTTATCTAATTTGTAGGCAGAGTGCTTCATAGTATTCCTTTATTATTCATTTACTTTCAAAAAGTTTTCTTTTTAAACATTTATTTTACTTATTTGAAAGGCAGAGAGAGGGGGAGAAACAAGGGGTGAGAGAGAGAGGGAGAAAGAAAGAGAGAGAGAGAGAGATCTTCCATCTGCTGATACTCTTCCTAAATGTCTACAATGACCTGGGCTGGGCCAGGTCTCCCATGTGGGTGGCAAGGTCTAAGTACTTTGGTCATCTTCCACTGCATTCCCAGGTGCTTTAGCAAGGAGGTGGATCAAAAGTGTAGCAGCCAGGACTGAAGCAATTGCTCATTTGGGGTGCTGGCATCACAGGTGGTGGCTTAACCCGCTGTGCCACAACATCAGGCCAAAAATTTTTATTTCGTTCAAAGGCAGAGTGGTAGAGAAAGAGGGAAAGACGAGGGAGGGGGAAGAAAGAGGGAGAGAAAGAGGAGACATCTCCCATCTTTTCATCCCAAATGCCTGCATCACCTGAGGCTGGGCCAGGCCAAAGCCAGGAGCCAAAAACTCCACCCAGATCTCCCACATGGCTGAGCAGGAACCTAAATGCTTAGGTTATTATCTCCTGCCTCCTAGACACATTACCAGGAAGCTAGAACAAAAGTAGGGCGGGAGGTCCAGCATTGGGTGCAGCAGGTTAAGCTGCTGCCGGTTACCCAGGCATCCCGTATTGGAGTGCCAATGTGACTCCTAGCTGCTTTGCTTCTCATATGGAGTTCCAGGCTTTAGGGAAATGAACAGTGGATATGGGTGGAAGATCTCTTTGTCTCTCTCTGTTTCAAATAAATAAAATGAATCTTTTTTAAAACGTGGAAGTAGGACTTGATCCCAGGCACTCCAATATGTAATATGGGTGTTCCCTAGCTGCAGCTTAACCCACTGCACCACAACACCTGCCCCCATTATCCTAACATCTATATGATTCTGTGATGATGTCCTCTTGTCATTTCTGACATTACTAATTTCTGCCTTCTTTCTGTTTTTAATAGTTGGCCTGGCTCGAGGCTTATTGAAATTATTGATCTTTCTGCTTCTGCTTTCATTGATTTTATCTATTACTTTTCTGTTACAATATCATTGATTTCTGCCATATTTTAAGAAATTATTTCTTTTCTTCTGCTTGCTTTACACTTAATTTTCTCTTATATTCCCTTTCTCCTGAGATGAAAAGTTAGGTGGTTGATTTTAGATGGATTTTTCTTCTTTTTCTAACATATACATTTTTGCTGTATTCCAGAAATTTTGTCAAGTTGTGCTTTTAATTTTATTAGTTTCCAGTGTTTTAAAATTACTTTTTTTAAAAGAAGCTTGCACAGTTGTTTTTTTTTTTTTAATAAAAGATTTATTTATTTGAAAGGCACAGTTACGGAGAGACAGAGGGATCTTCCATCTGCTGGTTCATTCCCCAGATGACCCACAATGGTTAGGTTTTGGCTAGTTTGAAGGCAGGAGTCAGGAGCTTCTTCTGGGTCCTCATTTGGGTGGAGTAGCCCAAGCACTTGGGCCATTTTCTGCGGCTAATGCTGGAAGCTGGATCAGCAATGGAGCAGCCGGGACTGGAACCAGCGCCCATATGGCATGCTGGCACTGCAGGCAGTGGCTCTACCTGCCATACCACAACACTGGACCCTAAAATTACTCTTGAGATTTCTTTGACCCACGATTTGGGGATTTTCCAGCTATCTTTCTATTATTTCTAGTTTAATTCCATTTTGGTCTGAGACTGGACATTGTATGATTTCTGTTCTTCTAACATTGCTCTAAGGTCCTATGATTAGGTCTCAGTCTATTAGTAAGCCTGCATCTCTGGACCGTGAAATGTGTATCTCAACCCTCAGACCCCTACCCCTAGATAGGACAGGGTGGCCTGAGTGAATTGGAGTAGGGCATTCCCCTTCCCTTCTTCCAGGGTGGGAGGCTGGAGGGGGCTAGAGTGGGACTTCTGTTCCCAGATCAGTTAGGCTAATCCCAGAAGATTAAGCTCTCATTAACTAGTTTCTCTGGAGGGAAGACCTTGCTAAGAATAGAGTGTTCTGGTGTATTTTGCTTTCCTCTGCCCTTCCTGGAGGCATGAGGGGATATTTCTATTAACTGTGATAACCTGGTTAAGCTCCTGGAGTAAAATGCACACCCACTGACTGGGTCCCCTAGGAGGGTCTCTCTTTCAGGCTTATCTGGACTGAGCCTCCAGCCATTGATCAATTGCAATTTGGATTTCTCAGCTTGGCGCCCCAACCGGGACTAGAACCCGGTATGCCGGCGCTGCAAGGCACAGGATTAGCCTGTTGAGCCATGGCGCCGGCCTGAAATTCAGTGTTTTCAGGGGGATGTATTATGGAATAAATCTGCAGGTGGATCTTGGTCTTGAGTCATTATTGTGATGAATGGGCCAAGAGGAGGACTGGTGGTATCCACCGGCAAGCTCATTTGGTTTCTGGGAGGACCTGCTTGAACATGAAAGAAGCAACAGATGAGGTTCAAATTTCACTCCCCCACACCTCATGCAGATGTTTTTTGATAGACAGAGAGAACAAGAGAAATCAAAGATGCCATCTCCAACTTTGAAGAATAAACAACAAAAGAAGAAATACCAATTTGGAATCTGATACACTCAGGTTTAAACATGCACCCACTTGTATGATCATGGGCAAATTTCCAATCTCTGAGCTGAGTCCTCCTCATATGTAAAATTTTTAAAGGTGGGCCAGTGCCGTGGCTCACTAGGCTAATCCTCCGCCTTGCGGCGCTGGCACACCGGGTTCTAGTCCTGGTCGGGGCGCCAGATTCTGTCCCGGTTGCCCCTCTTCCAGGCCAGCTCTCTGCTGTGGCCAGGGAGTGCAGTGGAGGATGGCCCAAGTGCTTGGGCCCTGCACCCCATGGGAGACCAGGAGAAGCACCTGACTCCTGCCATCGGATCATTGCGGTGCGCCGGCCGCGGCGCGCTGGCCACAGCGGCTATTGGAGTGTGAACCAATGGCAAAAGGAAGACCTTTCTCTCTGTCTCTCTCTCTCATTGTCTACTCTGCCTGTCAAAAAAAAAATTTTTTTTAAAGGTGGCTGAGGGAGATGGTTTCCTTATTCAGTGTCTGTCACTAAGTAGATTCTCAGTAAAGCTGTATTTCAGCTTGAGGTGGGAGCTCGTGGGAGCTAGTGAGCCCGGAGTTGACTTTCTTGTTGTGTCTCCTTGACTCTCCCCATGCCCTCATCCCAGAGGCAGGAGTACAGGGGGTGAGTAGGAAGTATAACTCAGCAAAGGCTGGATTTGAAGCCAGATTTTGAGTCCAGCACGTTGTTTATTTCAGACTGTGCAAGGTAGAAGCTGGTGAGGGGTAGTGTGCGCATCTGTTGTGGGAACCAAAGTGGCTGGCAGGAAGGGCCTTATTACCCAAGATGAGTGGATAGGAATGTCTGCACCTCCGCTTCAACATCGTTAGCTGACATCTTCTGTTCCACATATGCTGGCTCAGTGTGCATGACCTTCTAACCTCATTGCACCACTTTGTTTTCCCTTTTCAGTTTTACATGGCTTTAATATTTGGTTTGAAATATATCACATACACAGAAAATAATGGAGCAGTTTTATACTACTCAATAGTCAGGTTTTTACTCAATATTCAGATGTTGCCAGTATCAATACTTTGCCATACATGGTTTTTAGGCTTCTTTTTAATTGCAAATTATATTTATACATGGTATACAATGTGATAGTTTAATATATGCATAGATCATGAACTGATTAAATAAGGATAATTAACATATCCATCACCTCACATGCTCATTTTTGTGATGAGAACACTTAAAATAGACTCCCAGCAATTTTAAGCATGTAACACATTATTATTAATTACAGTCATCATGGTGTACAAAAACCTCCATAACTTAGACCTCCTGTCTAACTGAAACTTTGTACCCTTTAAGCAACATTTCCCCATTACAAAACCCTGTTTTCTCCTATCCCTTGGTAACCACCCATTTTACTCTCTAATTTTATGAGTTTGGTTTTTTTTAGATTCCACTTGTAAGTACAATTCTGTTGCATTTGTCTTATGTGTCTGGCTTATTTCATTAAGCATAACAGCCTCTAGATTTACCCATTTGTCACAAATGACAGGATTCTCTTCTTGTATAAGGCTGTATTTGTATATATTTATGTTTGTATACACACACACCCTTAAACACAAATGTACTGTATTTTCTTTATCCTTCCAACCATTGATGGATCGTTGTTTCCCTATCTTGGCTATTGTGAATATTGTGACATATATTGTAAATATATATTATTTATATAATATGTATATATAATATATTATTATACATAATTATTATATATCACATATATAATTTATAATATTATATATTATATATAGTGCCATTACCAGGCTGTTTTGGATACCATAGTACTCCAGCATATTTTGAGGTTGATGTCTTCTGCTTCATTCTTTTTGCTCAATACTGAATCCTTTGGGTTCTATATGAATTTTAGTATTTTTTCCTGTTTCTGTGAAAATTTCATTGATACTCAATTTTGGTGGTATGGATATTTTTTACAATATTCATTTTCCAACCCATTAATACAAGGAATATTTCCATTTATTTGTGTCTTCTTCAATTGCTTTCCTCAATGTTTTATACAATTCAGTGTACATATCTTTTGCCTTCTTGGATAAGTTGATTCATTTTTAAAAAACAGATCTAGCTATTGGAAAGGCAGAGTTATAGAGAGAGAGCAAGATAGAGAGAAGGAGAGGCAGAGAGAGAGAGAGAGAGAGAGAGATCGACCAATCAATCTTCCATCCTCTGTTTCACTCTCCAAATGATTGCAACCACCAGGGCTAGGCCAGGCCAAAGTCAGGAACCAAGAGTTATGAGCCTTGTCTGGGTCTCCCACATGGTTTCATGGTCTCAAGGTCTCGAATACTTGGGCTGTGCTCCACTGCTTTCCTAGGCACATTAATAGGGAACTGGATCAGAAGTGTGGCAGCTGGGTTTTGAACTGCTTGTGCTACGCTAAATGGAAATACTTTCTTGATTTCTTTTTTGGACAGTTTTTGTTAGTGTGTAGAAATGGTACTGATTTTTAAATGTTGATTTTGTATACAGCACCTTTACTGAATTTGTTGATTAGTTCTAAAAAGTCTTTGGTAGAGTCTTTAGAGTTTTCCAAATAAGTATAGGATCATATTACCTACAAATAGGCAATTTAAATTCATTTTTCCTATCTGGATGCTTTTCTTGCTTAACGGTTCAGGTTAGGATTTCCAGGACTGTGTTGAATAGTAGTGGTAAGAGTGAGCCTCTGTCTTGTTCCTGATCTTAGATCTTTTTAATTTTTACCATTGAGTATGATATTAACTTTTGGGCTTGTCATACAAGATCTTTTTGTGCTGAAGGGCATTACTCTATACCTGATTTATTCAGAGTTTTATTATGCAAGGTTGTTTAACTTTGTCAGATGTTATTTCTGTGTCTATTGATGTATTGATATATTTTGTCCATAATTCTGTAAGTAATTGTTGTCTTGAAGTCGGTGGTTAGCCTTCCTCTGCATAATTTAGTACTTTAATTATGTATGTCAGAGTTCAGACATGCCATCATCCTGAACTGTGTTTTTAAATGATTGAAATTGTAAAATAATTTATATACTGTCTTAGTTCAGACTATTGTGACAAAATTGCCATGGACTGATGGCTTATAAAAAACCAGAAGTTTATTTCTTGCAGTCATGGAGACTGAAAGTCCAAGATCAGAATGCCAGCATGGTCATTTCTAGTGAGGGCCCTCTTCTGGGCTGCAGATTGCTGTCTTCTTGTGTTCTTACGTGGCACAAAGAAGACACGAGAGCTCCTGGGGTCATTTGAATAAGGCACTAAATTCACGCGTTTAGGCTCCACATTCGTGATTGAATTACTTCTCCAAGGCCCCACCTCCCAATACCACAGTCTCGAGGTTAGGTATTCAACATTTGAATTTTGGGAGACACAGACATTCAGTCAATGCCCATTTGCAATTTTGTCTTTTACACATTTTTGAGAGATGCTTCTATAATGATATGTATTGTCCTAAAACATTTGGTTTAATGGATGGACAGTATTATGAGCAAAGCATGGTTTTTTTTGTCCCTTTAACTGTTGGTGGAAAATTTAATTGTTTCCACTCATTGTTAATGGAAAAAGAAGAAAGACCTCCAGGAATGAAATTGGTGGATCTTACTATGTGACAGCTTCTACTGTACAAGGAGTAATCTAATTATTAATCACAGTCTTATCACACTGCATGTTACCTATTACAGTATTCCAAACATCTGAGTTGCATTTGAGTCACATAGCAGTATGATCACCTTAGAGGGACATTCACCTATGACAGAATTCTTGTCAGTTCCATTCTGTGTGTCCAGCACGCAGTATGGTGGACAAGACAGGCATGTAGTGCTCAAGACATACATAGTGACTTCAGTATGAAGACTGAAAAGGCCAACGAGCAGAATGGTCAGGGAAGACTCAGTGAAGAGGGCTGAATCAAGATTGGTCAAAGAAGTGAAATCTTTAAACTCCTAGACAAAGCATCAATCAGTACAATTGCTTTGGAAAATTATCGGGCAGTACCTGCTAAAGATGTACTTGCCTTATGCCTTACTAATTCCACTCCAAATAGAAATGTGTATAGATGAACACCCAAAGACAAACCCTGAGATGTTTATATTTATAAAGCCTCCAAGCTGAAAACCACCCAAATACCTATCCATGGGGACCTTGCTAAATAAAAATGCGGTATATTCACAGATTGACTAGACAGCCGTGAGAATGAATGATCTATTCCTGCAGGCAACAGTAAGGAATAATCTCAAAATATCATGTTGAGAAAAAGCTGTTAGATCTCAGGAAGTATATGCTTTTATGATTCCATTTACTTAAAGTCCAAAGTCAAGCAAGACAAATTTGATATAAGTGTCATGATACTGATTATTCTTGGTGAAGAGTAGGTACTGACAGGAAGGGGGCAAGAGAATGCTGGTAATGTCTTATTTATTTACAAGTCTTGTGCCACAGAATGATGCCTCCCTCATTCAATGTCAGATTGCATATATGACTGTAGTTCCATAAAATTTTAATGGAGCTCAACTATTTCTACTCCTAATGACATGATAGCAATTGTAATGTCATAACATAATGCGTTACTCATGTGTTTCTGGTGATGCTATAAGTGAACCAATTTGTTGCCAGTCATATAGAAGTATAATGATATTAACTGGTTTATATTATACTCCTATTTACTTGAAAAAAAAAAGCTTATGTAAAATGGTATACTGTGTGATGTAGTGTGATGCTGGCATCAAGAAGCCACATGGAGTGACCTACAGTATCAAGTTTGTGTAACTACATTCTGTTATGTTTCCATAACAAAATCAGCAATTAATGCAGTTTTCAGAATGTATCCCTGTCATTAATGGACATACAACTGTACTTTGTAGTGAGGTAAAATTTACGTATGAGGAAATTTCCTTTAAAATTGCCTAGTTTAATGAATTTTGAACAAAATATTCAAAATATAGAATATTTTCTGTCACCCCAAAGTTCTCTTTGATAAGCCTTATATTCCACTTTTTGATCTTCATCATGAATGTGGTTACATGAGCGTGTTATCTTGGTGGAAATTCATTGAGCTACACACTTGTAACACATATGCACTTATAACACATATGCCCTTTTCTGAGTTTGTGTCTACTTCAATAAAATGTTCAAAGAGTATGCTTGAAAATTTTTGGCCCAATAGATGACCAATTGGCTATAAAATGTGCAGGAGAGGAGTGGGAGATGAGCTGTGAGGTAGGTGACTAGCATAGTGTAGTATCCAAACAGCAGAGAAGGTAGAAGAGGAACCAAGTTTACCAGGTCTATGTCAGGCTTTACCTTTCTGCATTCATTGCTAGCTAGTGGTGTGAACCAGCCTTTTATCATCCCAGCACTCCATCCTTGCTTTCCTTAACCACCTCACTTCACCATATCCCAGAGGCGGGAACACCCATGAGACACTCAGTGGTTGGTAGACTCATTTCTTAGTCATGGAGCAGGTGACTTTGGCCTCCACTTACTTGGATACCAAAGTGAGGACCCTAAAATGTTCTTGATGGAAAGTTCTGCCCTCAGTAGCAACTGGCATAGAATACCCCAGTTTCTTTTGATTCAAGGTCTCTGAAACTTTAGACCTTTGGAAACCCCTTTTGGGTCTTTACTGGGCAACTGAGCAGCCCTGCTGGGGGCAATTTGAAGAGGTGTGAATCTTTTCTGTCTTCCCTTTTCAAAGACATCACCTGGCTTATGCTCACAGTAATGTTAATGAGTCCTTTCAGTGGCTCCCAAGAGAATTTCATCTCTTTGAAAAGAGGTCTTTTTTTTTTTTTTTTTTTGCTGCTCCCCCACCCCCTTTCTCCTTCTCCATTTGCTGAGCTGTCCAAAGGTAGAACAAAAAGCTCAAAACATAAATAGATGAACAAACAAACTGTAAAAGTATCACCAAAACCAAGCGTAGAGGAAAATAAAGGAGGAGACAACTAGACAAAGTGAAGCTGGAGTCCAGTGGTATAAAAATGCAAGGAGCTTGTTAAGATCCACTACTGTTCCCTTACGCCAACAAATGAAAGGCATACTTCTTTTAGTCTGTTCCCTTCCACAGCAAATGAACCTAAGATTTAGCCATGACCTTTGTGAAAAGTAAACTTAACTGCGTAGAAAAAAGCATTCTTTTTTTCTGTTTTGAAAGCCAGACTTGAAATTTTTATATCCTTTGAGTCATATTCTTGAATCAACTGCCTGATTAATTCAAGAAATGTTACTCTCCCAATTCAAACATGACATTTTGAAAGTCATCCATGAATTACATGCTTCAAGAATGAAAGGGTTTTCTGTGCCATTTGAAAGTGTTTTTTTTCATTTTGGGGCAGTCATGATTATCTATAAGGGCATATTTATTACTCCCAGAACAGATAGAAAATTAGCAAAGTCATAAAACTCTTACCCAGCTTTGCTATTGCAGCTGTGTCTCAATCCTGTTTCCCACCAATTTCTTTGCCACTAAAATGGTTAAGGATGATGTTATTCTTACCATTACAGGCAAGACACTGACCTTGTATGTTGGATTTCCAAGTCTCTACATGGAGATCTAAAAAACCAACCAAACATGCAAGAAAGAAAAAAAAGTAAAAAAAAAAAAAAGAAGAAGAAAGAAAAACCAAATCAACCAAACAAAAAAACAATAAAAAAAGATCAAAAACTGTATCTAAGCTTTGTCCTTCTGCTGGGGTTCAACAAAGAATTGCTAATCTCATAAATTTGTTCCAGAAAATCTTACCTTCTGATTCCAGAAAATGTCCCTCTATTTCTGAACCTTTATGGTAAACCCATTCTAAACCTCAGAAAAGCAAGTGGCTGTAAACACTGTGCCTTAATTTACACTACTGTATGCAGGACCTGTACACAAGGATGTATGTTTCTGTATATGCCCACCTAGTAATTACTAACACAAGCCTTTAATTTGTCTGAAATTGTGCAGGCATAATGGTGAGGACCCACACATTTTTCCATTGGAAATTGTAAATGCATGACAAAGAGAGGGCCCCTCCCTTACCCCCTCCCCTCCCACACTTCCTGCAAAGCTTGTTCATAACTCTTCTTATGTTAGTGCAAAACTGATGCTGTTGGAGGACTTGCATCACTTGCTGAGCTGTTTTGAGCACTGCCACTCAAAGTATACTCCTTGGAGCAATACTGGTTTATAGTTAGTCAGGAAACAAATTCTAAAATCAAGAAAAAGTGTTTAAAACTGTTAGAGGTATTTGGTACAGTAATTTTCTGTTTGTTGAGTTTAATCATAAAAACTGTGGTTTGATTTTTATTTTGTAAAAAATGATATTAGGAAACTTCAAAAGGTTCACGGAAAACTGGAATTGATAGTAAGTTTATTTTGGTGCAAAAAATTTGAAACCCATTCACAGCTTTTTCATAGTATGAGCCACGAACTTTTTGAACATCCTTTATATTAAAGTCTAGCAGAGTTCCTATCTCACCAGAATGAGATTGATTTTCCTTTTTTGGTAGATCTGTCACCTATAGTAAAACTGCATTTTCAAATGAGCGTTTTGACAGTGACAGTAAGCTAACATTTGAATAGCACTTAATAAGTATTAAAGCATGACGTGACTTCTTGGTTTGGGATCTCTCTCAAGCATACCCTGAAAGAAGCTTTGGAGCAAGTAGCTTATTTGGGAGATTCTTAAAGCAAGCTCCAGTGGGAAGGGAACAAAATCAATAAAGTGTGTGTTCCCAAACAGGTGACCACCAAGAGTGCCTAGAGCTCATTTCGACTGGGGCTGGTAAATGGTAAAAAATATGCTTTAGAGTTGTGTCCCTTGTGGGGTGAGGGGACTGGGGTGTTCACTCATCAAGTGCCTGTCAATTATTCAGTAATCCTGGGGAAGGGGCAGTGTTAGCTCCCTGAAACTCCTAGTCTGTCTCTGTGCAAGTTGAGTGAACTGTCTCTAGAGAAAGATATCAGGCAAAGGCTTGCAGGATCTGTCAGTACAAAGTTGGTCTGAACCAATATGGAAAGTACCAAGGGGATGTCCAAAAGCATCTGCCACCAAGTAGGTAAAATAGGCAGTTTTATCCCAATTTATAGATAAGGAAACAGGTCCAGCTGGCACTATTAAAACACTGTGGAAGATGATAGGGGGGTAAGAAAGCCTTCTTATGTTGGCTACTTTGAGCTCACTACTTTGGGCACGCTTTTGGCTGTCTTTCTTTCTGCCTGTGTAATCAGATGATGGGTGGTCTACCTCTGTGGCAGAAACTGTCTTGGTTCTCACACAGAAAGCTCTGCTTTCTCAGCCCCCAACAGGATTCTGTTCCCCGCTCTCCCTTATAGAAGGGTATGGTGTATAGCAAGCTGTGGAGAGAGCAGATGTGATGAACAGCACTTTGCTACCTGGCTTATAAAAATCTTCACACATCTTCTCCCCATTCTTTATCCTTTGAGCATGCTGGACTAGAGATGATCCCCAGGACCATGCCAGGTCACACCTTGATGATAGCAGAACTACAACATAGGAGGAACCTGGTCTCTGGGTCATCACTTAGAAGTGGGCCTCTTAATCAGAAAAGTGCCCATTAGATTTGTTGTGTTAAGCCTTTGACTTTGTCAAAGGTTGAATATTACAGCAACTAGAATTAACTTAAATGATTCAATATCATGCATTTGTGATCAAACATTTTTATTTGTCTCAGGGCACTGAGTTGTGTCCTAAGCAGGTTAACTCACAGGTTAGATATCCATATCATATATCAGAGTGCCTAAGTTTGAGTACTCCTCTACTTCTGATTCAGCTTATCGATAATGCACACCCCAGGGAGGAAGCATATGGTGGCTCAAGTACTTGGGTCCTGCCACCCATATGGGAAACTTGGATGAGTTCTTGGGTCCTGGCTTTGGCCTGGCTGTTGCAGGCATTTGGGGAGTGAACCATTAGACAGAAGATCTTACTGACTTTTTCTTTCACTGTTCCTTTCAATTAAAAAAATTGGCTTTCTATCTCTTATTTTTTCTCAGATTATATGCTTATTTACTGACCAGCTGATTACCTTCCAAAAGGAGCATGTTTGGTTTGAAGAGTCTCGATCATGCACAGAGCGGATTATCTTCTAGAAATGTCGAACTCTGTGGCCCACACTAATCTCAACAAGGACCAGAATTTATAGGAAAAGGCAGGTCCTCTTTGGACAACTTTAACAAAGTCAGAGTGAGTCTCTGAACTAAGGGATTTTAGGAAGAGTTAAGAGAGGCATGGAGTCCAGAACTTGGTGATCAGAGTGAGAACTGGTTCCTACTAACCCTGCTGTTTACCAAGTGGAATGATGCTGGGTAAGTTAACTAACCTTTTTTAGTTTCTTTTCTGCATCTATAAACTTGATATAATAATGTTGGCCTCCCATGGTATAGTGATTAGCACAGGGGCACAAAGTATGTGCTCAGAAAATGGTTTCTAGTACAGTACTGATTCTTTGATCCTTAGACTTAGGATAGGGAATTCTACCCTTTTAGATACAAAGATGGAAATGCTTGGGAGACTATAATCATGGTAGACTCTAGAACTGTGTAGAGGAGAAAGTTAAGCACTTCCGGGCCTCTTCCTCTCACTTCCCATGTGTAGCCACTAGAGGGCCTTGGCCCTCTCTGCCATACTTGACGTGTTCAGATGGGACCCTCAAGAGGCCCTGTGGATTATTAGAAAAAGAGCACTTTGCAGAGAGGTAAAGGAACAAAACAGTTAAAGAGAGACATGTGAGTAGCTCTCCAGGGTCACATTTACAGAGGCTGCAAGTGAAATTGTATACATCTTGTGCTTCTGAGAGCAAAGTCTGCCCCTTAGCAATTGATCCACCATCCACTGAGGGAATTACCTGGTATTGCCTGGGGCTAACACAGGGTCCTGAGCTGAATGAGATGAGGGTTTCTTTGTCTTATTGGATACCTTGGGTGATGAGGATTTGATTTCTGAGGATGGCTTATTGGTTCCTGGGACTTTGGTACTGAAAATGAGCTTATCTTGATAGAGGCAGATCATGGTTCCGCCAATTTCCAGTGGTGTGGGGCCATGCCGACATTTATGGGAGATCAGGTGTATTCTCACTGGGCAGAAACAAGGAGTTCTCCCATGCCCCCAGTTAACTCTTCCTTCCAGCTATAAGCTCATTAGCTCATTAAGACAGCAAAATCTGATATCAAAAGGTCCATAGCCTGTAGAAAACATTAGTGTTATCAGGCACTCTTAATGTGGTACGCAGGAGCTCAGTTCTCCATGAGATTCCTCACTAAATCTTTAACAAAACACTACCTTAGATATGGTTCTGTAACTCACCACTCTTACCTTGCTGCTCATTACTCTACACATCCAAGTTTTCAGAAGAGTAGTTTTGTGTCTTTGTCTATAGTATTTTCTTACTCTGAATGCATTAACTTTTCACTCATCTTTTCTGCTTTTATAACATACCACTGCTCCATTAGAACAACAGATACTGGGCTGGTGCTGTGGCTCACTTGGTTAATCCTCTGTCTGCGGCGCCGGCACCCCAGGTTCTAGTCCCGGTTGCTCCTCTTCCAGTCCAGCTCTCTGCTGTGGCCCTGGAGGGCAGTGGAGGATGGCGCAAGTGCTTGAGCCCTGCACCCACATGGGAGACCAGGAAGAAGCACCTGGCTTCGGCTTCGGATCGGTGCAGCGCCAGCCATGGCAGCCATTTGGGGAGTGAACCAATAGAAGGAAGACCTTTCTCTCTGTTTCTCTCTCACTAACTCTATCTGTCAAAAAAAAAAAAAAAATGAACAACAGATACTTCCGTAATTTCTGCTACTATTTTCCCAATGTATTTTGAACTTATGAGAGGGCCTCATTGAAGTAAATTTTTGTCTCTCCTTATCATTCAATTGCATGTCCTATTTGCATTATCTCTAGCCTCTCCTTGATACTTGTCCTACCAGGGAAGACAATGCATTCTACTGGCAGCCAACTCTGTGGAGAAATAGATTTCTTGGGGTGGGTGTTGTGCTGCAGTGGATTAAACCTCTGCTTGGGATGTCTGTATTCCGTATTGGAGTGGCAGTTTGAGTCTCAGTTACTCAGTTTGCAATCTAGCTTCCTGCTAGTGCATCCTGGGAGGCAGAGAAGATGGCTCAAATGCTTGAGCCCCTACCACTTCAGTGGGAGACCCAGGCTGAGTCCTAGGCTCTTGGCTTTGGGGTGGCCCAGTCCTGGCTGTCACAGGCATTTGAGGAATGAACCAGCAGATGAAACAGTCTCTTTCTCTCTCTCAAGTAGATGAAAATAAATAACCATGTAAAAAAGAAAGATTAGTTTAACTGTTTTTAAAAATCTATCTGCTTTCATGGTATATAGACCCACTAAATATCTCTCTGCTAGTTCAGTTAATGAGAATAACGGTTCCATTATTAGAGATAGACCTTAATGTAAATTCCTGATGACCAGTACATTCCAGAGTATAAATAATTCATTCTACAATGTAAATAATAAGAGCTTTTACATAAGAACAGGATTTTATCATGAGAACTTAAGAATAGAGTCAGGAATATCAGACACCAAGAATATAAGGACACCCAAAATGGATTATAATAGAAAGAGCACTGGGCTAAGAAATGGAAGGTGTGTCCAATGTGGTTTACATTTCCTGAGCTTTGGTTTTCTCATCTGGAAAACAAATCAACTGTGTGTTGAGTAGTTCTACTTATTTCTACAACTGTGGAATTTTGTCTAGAAGTGGCCTTGCTCAGTTGGGCTGTCTTGGGTTTGGTTCTCTTAGTTCTGAGTAGGCAAAAACCACGTGTGTGTTGATGCGCTTCAACCTCTTAGTCTGGTAAATGCTCTTGGTGCTAAAGATGCTATGTGCAACATTGTGTTAATCCATGAAGCTGATTAATCAAGGATGCAAGAACACATTTTATGATGATTTTATTATATATATATATATTTATATATATTTCTCTTTTCCTGGAGTTTTGCAAGTGAGTTTGCAAGAAAACCAACTCTTTATTCTCCTAAATTCCGCCTTTCAGAACCAGGTCATCTTACAATTGCTTGATGCACAAGACCCAATGACTCAATAAATACTTTACAAAAATAATGAAATTTTTCCCATTTCTTAAAATATATATATAAAAATTGGGGTTTCCCAGACTTCAGCCCTTCCACCCCTTTTATATTTATTTACTGGGAATAAATTGGTGGAGAAAAAATTAAGATGGTATTAAAATAAGTGAAATTAAGTCCATATTCTTGTCTCATTTCTCTCTCTTTTTTTCTTTTTCCTTTGGAAAAGTGCTACTCCTTGTTTTTATGTTTGAACTTCCTGCCGTCTTCTGAACCTATCAAGCAGAAATTCTACTCTTTGGGGGCATTTTAGTGAAATCAGAGAATTAGGTTAATATTGGCCTTTTATTTTAAAGCCTATTTAAAACCAGGCCTCAGGTTTGCTATTAAAAATATCCACAACCCCGGCCCCCAACTGCTACCCAATCTGAGGGAAGGGACTTTTGGCATCTGCAACTCCAGCAAGGTGCCTTTGGACTAAAAAACATTTGGTTTAAGGTGGGTGTTTTCTTGTTGTGTTATTAATTTTTAAAGAAATCATTGCAAATTTCCCTTTCTCTTCCACTTCCCTAAGCCCCTTTCTTTTCGAACTCTCACAGAAGTGATGAGTTTCCCAAGGACCACTCCAGAGAAAAGGTTAAGCTTAAGTCACATCATTCGTGTTAAATAAGTTATATAGAAAGACTGCTCAGAACGTTTCCAACTTGAGTCTCTCTCTCCCTTCGCTTCTCTGGGAAACACGGGATCCTGGGGTGTGACCGAAATCACACCCACTGTGGCTTCCCGGTTTCTTCCTCAGGCCTCTCTGTCCTCCCATTCTCCTGCCCACATGCCCCTGGGAGGGGTAAGACTTCGAGGAGGTCTGTAGGCACTGTACATGGCAAGGATGGCTTCAGGGCCGGCGCACACCCCTAGTGTGATTTATAAAAAATACTCGTGTAGTATATACAGATATACACACAGGCGGATAGGAAGGACCGACCGGGTGCCAGCCGGCGGATCAGTGCAGAGCGTTTGTCACAAAACCAAAGGCAGCATCTCTCTGCCTCTGCCCCGTCTTGTTAATACTCCCTGGCCTCTTGGAACTGTTTGATGTAGTCCTCGTCCGAGGGGCTCTCTGCGCACTTCTGCCCGTTGTTGGGCGGCCGCGCCTCGTTGTACCTGCTCCAGTCGCCCTTGCAGATGATCCAGGGCAGGACGTCCAC
The DNA here is from genome assembly GCA_949820135.1 of Sylvilagus floridanus. Classification (NCBI taxonomy): domain Eukaryota; kingdom Metazoa; phylum Chordata; class Mammalia; order Lagomorpha; family Leporidae; genus Sylvilagus; species Sylvilagus floridanus. The sequence continues at coordinate 92,808,404 of OX463231.1, forward strand.
TTTGTAGTGGAGTTCGGCGGAGAACTCGGTGCTTATGAGGTTGGGCGTGCCGGCCCCTTTGCCCCGGGTAATGAGCTGCATGTTGTCACCATAGCAACAGTGCTGGGCAGCCAGCGTGGTGCTCTCTAGGGACAGCATGGAGCGGATGCAGTACCGGGCCGTGGGCTTGTAGATCTCCAGCTTCTCCTTGGGCCCACTGGCGTCCTTCCAGCGGAAGTCCTTGCGCTTGATGTGGTCGAAGATGTCGGCCGTGCTGTAGGCCACCTCCGTGGGGTAGGAGCAGGGGCAGCTGGGCAGGTCATTGATCACCTTGTGCATGTATTTCTTTAAGAACTCACTTTTGCAGCTCATCCATCGCTCACAACTGTCTGTGTCTGAAAAAGGTCACAGAGAGAATCTTTTACCAATGCAAAGCCAGGCTTGCAGGATGACAGTGAAGTCAACAACTCCCTCCTAGAGGCAGGGACCCTATGGGCTCCCAGAGCATCGAGGCATGGATGGCCATTCTCACCTCCCTGGAGTTTTAAGAATTGCTTTGTTTATAAGACTGTTCTGCCTTGGTTAACACAAAGGTATACTTCAAAAGGTTTGTGGAAAATGGAATTAAAAGAAAAAGATGTTTATTTTGGTGCAAGTTTTTAAAATCTTCATATAAAGGGGTCTTCAAAAAGTTCATGGAAAATGTATATTATGAAAAAAAAACTATGCATGAATTTCAAATTTTTTGTACCAAAATAAATATATCTTTTAATTTCATTTTTGGAAGTACCCTCATATTACAAAAAATTCTCAGACATATGAGAAAGAGAACGTATACATAATGATTACTCACACTCCATCACCTTGATTTAATTTTCACTATATTTGCTTCTTTTTTATTTTGAGAAAATATACAATATTATCCCTACATTTTTCAGGTACCTACAACACACACACACACACACACACAGACACACAGATATTTCCTAGATAATGACAACCACAATATCAACTCTAACAAAGTTAAGAGTACTTCTGAGGACTGCTTTCACTCCCTTCTCTACATAAGTGGTGATAAAAGGAATATTTGAGGACTAAGGTTTATTTTGCCACTCATTGACTGGCTTAAAAGGGGCTAGTCCCCCAACATTGTAACTCTAAGCATGTAGCAATCACTGTTTGAGGGTACTTCAAAATGTTTACAAGAAAATGGAATTAAAAGACATGTTTAATTTGGTGACTTTCTTTGAAATCGATGGTTTTCAATAATATGCATTTTACAAAGACTTTTTGAAGATACTTCATATGCAAATTTCTATGATAAAATGTTCGAGAGAGGAGGGAGTTGGTGTCATTCACTTTTAGGGAGCTTAATATTTAGGCCAGAGGCCAGTAACCTGTAGCCTTGGGTCAGAACCCACCTCCAGAGGTGTTGTGTTTGGCTCTTGTAGTATTAAAAATAATGATTAGTCATTAATATTTAAGACTTGGGTGACAACAATTATAAATGTGTATTCCTGGTTTCATTTGAAAAATTCAAAGATGTATCCAGGCTGGTTCTGCATTGCCCCAGAAGAACAACTGCTCCCATAAACAGGTGAATGGTGACCCTTTTTGGACAGAGCAGGGGGTCTAATTCTGCACAGACTAAGCCAACTCCTTCACTCATGGGCATGTTCTTGGTCCCTAAGTCATCCAAGTCTGGGACCTCTGATTTAGTGACTGTCTTAGTTTGGATTCTCCTAGATGGAGCCAAAGAGTCCAGAGAAAATGGAGGTGATTCCAGGACAGAGCAGGGGTGTGGGCAAGCAGATGGGGAAAGGAGAACAGCTCATATAGGGTGTGGATCAAACAGGTAACCACTGCAAGGAACTGGTGGTGTTGGATCCCACTGGGACCAGGAAGAATGTGCAGAGAATATGACTCAGCATTTTCCCATCCAATGATCAAGTCAAACCTTACCCAATCCCAAGACTGTGAACATAGAAAGGAGTCAAGATTAAGAAGCCCCTGCCCAGTTTGCATTCTGGACAAGGGCTTTCTGCAAAGAACTTCTTTTCCTCCTAGGACTTAGTTAAGACTCACAGACAGCCCCCTTGTTACCTATGACAAAGTCAGGTACAGACCTTCCAAATTCCCTTTCTTTGCCTCATAAGTGATTAGTTGAATTCCTTGTCACCACTGGTTAGTCAGAAAGAAATGCATCTCAGCCAAGCTTGGATTGAAGCTCTCCACCTCCCTCAAGCCCTGTCCTCTGGCTCCTCCCCGCCAGGCTAGCACACAGCCTCTCTTTAGGGATACCTTCTGAAAAACAGGTTGGCCTCAGGGTAAAACATCCTCTGATCTATTTTCCAATCCCAACACCCTTTCATCCCACTTCACTGGTGGCTGTTTTTCTAGCTCTATTTACTCCTCATTAGAAGGAAACCCTCTGTGTCTAACCCCTGACAAGCTTGAAGACCTTATGGTCACAGCCTTCTCCTTACTGCAATAATAGGGGAATAATATCTCCTCTTGTTTTCAGTAATCCTGAAAGTACGGCCCCTCCTTACTAAGTCCACACTTTTTATTTGATAGGAATCTGGGTAGTTCTCTACCAGTGTCCTTCAGCCACTGAAGGAAATCAGTGGCTGTTCATGGTGGGGTACTGCCCGAGAATGGACTCCTCTGTAATAGGCCACCTTGTCTTGGGTCCCTGGTTGGCACGGCTAAGACTTTCTCAGAGGTACCTGAAGCTCTTCCTTTCCAGTCTCCATTCCCTTCCTCTCTGCCTTTGTGGGTGTCAGTCTGAGAGCTCTCCCTGCTTGGTAGTTCTGCCTTCCTCTTTGTCCTCCCCAGGTGTTTCTTCAATAAATCTCTGGCATGCCTGATTCCATTTTGATATCTAGTATTCAGAGAACCCTAACTGATACAGATTGGAATAGCAGAGATGGGGGAAGGTTGAGGGAGGGAACCCCAGGCAAGTACTAATTGTGCAAAGTATGGTTGGGTAGAAAAATATAGAGTGGAGATGTCTAGACGAGGGATATGTTCCTTTTCAGTGGAGTAGAAGGTATAGGAAAATAAGATTGCTGGTGTCAGATCATGAAGGTCTTGTTCAGTGTAGGTTTGTTCAGAGGGTACCAGGGAGCCACTGAGAGTTTGTGAGTGATAGTGAGCTAGTGACTCAATTATACAGTAAGAAAATGAATCCAAGCACTGATGTGAAAGGTGAGAGAAAAGCAGGTGGGATCCAGACAATCAGGAGTTTCAGAGCTGCCAGCCTTGATGGCTGATGGGCTTGGAATAAACAGAGAAAGTCATCAGTGCTTGGAGGTCAAAGGTGTAAATAAAACAGCCAGGATGAAGGGCAGTGTGCAGGCGGGCTCAGGGCTCTTGTCAGTGAAAAGAGGAGCAGAGAGGGGCTGTCTGTCATGAACCAAGAGAGCCCTGGTGCAAAGTTGAGAGTGTGGCTTCTCACTCAAAGCTGCCTGGGATGGAAGCCCAAGGTGACCCTGTGCTAAAATACCTTGTGTGCTTCGGGTTTCTCATCTCTAAATTGGACATGTCTCTCATGAAGCTGTGATGAAGATAAAGTGGGTGGGAAGGGTGGAAAATGCACAGAACAGTGTCCAGGGTGCCATCAGCTGGGATATGCTGTGAATCCTTTTAGTCCTAAGTTCTACGAGTTCACAACCATAGCGTTCTGAGAGTCACCAAGAGATGAAAATCCCATCCAAGGACATGCCCACAGAGCCTGTGTAATCTCCTTCGGATGGCAAAGTTTTCAGAAAAACAAAATTCAGTGAGCTGCATTTTCCCCCCAGGATGGGCAGTCAGTATATTCATGTACCAACAGGGCATCAATTGACTTATTTTTACCTTTTTATTTATCAAAAATACATAGTGTTCAGTGTGGTGGGCATGTTCTAAATGCTTTCATTTAATAACTCATTGAATTCTATAATACCTCTGTGAGGTAGGCACACTCTTATTTCATACCATGTTACAGATCAGAAAACCGAGGCAATCTTAGGTTAAATAACTTGACCTTGTACAAAGCCTTTCCCATCTTCAGTTAGCCCTTCTATATCCTCATTATATGCCTCTTCTTGCCCTAGAAGGTTGAGCTATGTGGATTGTATCAGCAGGTTCTTTGAGTTCTAGTTGGGTTGAACTAATGAGACAAAAGCTATAGGCCAGATGGAGGAAAGTGAGGTCAGAATATTTATTTCTCTGTCTCCTCCCTCACTGTTGCAGGTTGGCTGGGCTCTTTGAAAGCCAGTCTCTCTTTGGGCTCTGGTCACTACTCCTTTCCCTGGTCCTTTCAGGCCAAAAAGTAATAGGAGATCCCCATTATTACAACCCCCATGGTAGGGTTTGGTACAATCCATTCTTGATTTTTGTCCACGGTGGGAAAATCATGGCTGAACCCCTTTGGAGGAAGCATGAGTTCTTCATTTTGTCACAGTCTCTACTGCTGTCTACTGCCCCCAATACTATAGCTGTTTCAGTTTCTTTCTTTTTATTTATGAAAATGAGAGAGAAACTCTCATCTGCTGGCTCACTCTCCAGATGCCCACAATGGCTGGAGCTAGGTCAGGGCCAATGCCAGGAGCCAGGAGCCAAGGATGCCACCTGGTGTCCCATATGAGTGACAGAAATCCAATTACTTGAGCCATCACCTCTGCCTTCTTGAGTCTGCATTAGCATGAAGCTGAAGTCAGGCGCAGGAGCTGGGAATGGACCCAGGTCCTCTGATACGGGATGCAGGCATCTTAACCTCTAGACACTTCTCAGTTTCTGTTCATTATGGTACTGGCCCAGTTTTTTTTTTTCATTCTTTCCTATTAGTATTTCCTTTTATTCAGGCTGTTCTACTTAGATTCTTGCCTGACCCCTTTAGTCAGTTGAGGAACATATCTGTTCAACAGTTAGTTCTAAATGGACTTGGGGAAGAAAAAGGACTTAGGACTTTCAGACTTTGGCTAAGGAGACAGGGCAGAAGTGGAGTGTCTAAGACACACAGGATTTTTAGGTGGCAGAAAGAAATGATGCAAGAAGGAATCCTACGGGCCAGTGCCATGGCTCACTTGGTTAATCCTCCACCTGCAGGGATGGCATCCCATATGGGTGCCCGGTTCTAGTCCCTATTGCTCTTCTTCCAGTACAGCTCTCAAATGTGGCTTTGGAGGGCAGAGGAGAATGGCCCAAGTGCTTGAGCCCCTGCACCCTCATGGGAGACCAGGAAGAAGCACCTGGCTCCTGGCTTCAGATCGGTGCAGTGCGGGCTAGCTAGCAGCATTTGGGGAGTGAACCAATGGAAGGAAGACTTTTCTCTCTGTCTCTCTCTCTCTCTATTTTTTTTTAAAGATTTATTTTATTTGAAAGACAGAGTCACAGAGAGGCAGAGACAAAGAGAGAGGTCTTCCATCCGCTGGTTCACTCCCCAGATGGCTGCAACAGCCAGAGCTGCGCCGATCCAAAGCCAGGAGTCTTCTTCCTGGTTTCCCACACTGGTACAGGGGCCCAAGGACTTGGGCTATCTTCTACTGCTATCCTAGGCCATAGAAGAGAGCTGGATCGGAAGAGGAGCAACCAGGACTAGAACCAGTACCCATATGGGATGCCGGTGTTTCAGGCCAGGGTTTTAACCCGCTGCTCTGCAGTACTGGCCCCTCTCTGTCTCTCTCTCTCTCACTGTCTATAACTCTACCTGTCAAATAAAAAAACAAAAAGAAGGAATCCTACCCTTTGACAATATAGAATTAAATTTAGAAGTACATGAAGCTGTTTTTAAAAAGCAAGCTTGCATCTGGGCAGTCATTTTTTGGTTTTGTATGATCTGTATTTACTATGCTGTTTTCACTGGATTTGTATTTTTCTAGCAGTCAGGTAGCACAGCATATCAAAGATTTATGGAAAATTCTTGAGGGGAAGGAGATGTAGAATATTGAGAAAATTATCTTTTACCTTCCTTTCTTCCCTCTATTAAAGAACTGATTTTATTTTTTAAGTTTTGCTTTAATTGATTGCTTTGAAAGGCAGCTTGGCAAAGAGAGGGGGAAACAGAGAGAGAGAGAGAGAGAGAGAGAGAGAAAGGGAGAGAGAGAGGAAGGAGAGAGAGAGAGAAGGAGGGAGAGAGGGAGTGTGCACAAGAGAGATATAATCTGCTGGGTTTACTCCCTGAATGGCCACATCAGCTTGGGCTGTGCCAGGCCAAACCCAGGAGCCAGGAACTCCAACTGAGTCTCCCACATGGGTGGCAGGGACCCAAATACTTGAGCCATCCTCTGCTGGTTCCCAGGAGAATTAGTAGGGAGCTGAATCAGAAGCAGAGTAGCTGGGACTTGAAGTGGCACTCCAATAGAACATGCAGGTGTCCCAAGGGCCAACTTAATCCGCTGCACCACAATGCCTACCCAGAGAACTTATTTTAGTGAGGACACTTGGTGTAGGCTGAGTGAGAACAGATTCTAGGGAGCTTGGGCCCCTCCTATGGATGGATTCTGTACTAAGGGAAGACAGTAGTCCTACTTGCCCCCTTGCAGGGGAGGCTGTATAGCAAGCAGGGTGCTCACAGACATGCCACATGGCTCAGTTTGTGCAAGAGGTACAGGACTGCTTTCTCTTGCTTGGAGAATATTCAGTGAGCAAGAAATATGCTGGGAGAACTGGGCCTCAGAAGAGGAAAATGAAATACCTCATGGATCCAAGGATGGCATTGCAAAGGAATCTCCAAAGCACTAAATCAATATTTGTGTATATAAAAAAATCTTACCAACTTCAAACAGTTTGGTGGCATTAAACTCCTCGCTTCCCGCAAGCAGACTCACTTCAGTGGCAGCTGTCCTGAAAGTGTCTTCAATTCCTAAACACAGACAAGAGCTCATTTTTCCCCAGCTATATGGAAAAAATTACCCCTCTCCCCAAATAAAAAAAACAAATACACCTGAACAAAGCCTTTTTTGTATCCATTGCTACTCATGGGCAGTAACTCGCCAACAGGGGAAGCAGTAAAAAGCAGGTAGCAGCATGTAAAATATATTAAAACCCCAGATACCATTTGCAACATGGAATCAGATCCAAATGTGCCCAAATGTCTCCTAAGGATCTCACCCCTATGGGCCAGGGATGGAGTTTTATGCACTGGGGTGGGAGAGGCGGGGCACACAATCAGAATGGCTGGCTGGTGGCATCAGGGTGACAAACTGAACTACAGGCTGTAGAGTGTTGTGGTTAACACCATGCCTCTAGGGACTGCCTGCCTAGTTCGCATCATTATTAGCCAGGTGATGCAAGGCAGTCAACTGCTCTGTGCCTCAGTCTTCACATCTGTAAAATGAGAGAGAACTAAATGCTCCACATCAGTAGGTTGAAAGAATTAAATGAGTTATATGTAAAGAAAGATCCTAGAGCAGTAGCTGGTCAATGTTAGTCAGTGCTTTTCTCTTCAATATCTGTGTAGCTCATTTTGAAGATGCCAAAGACCGGATAGCTGAGATTCCAGGGCTTTTAGTGCAGTTTATGGTGCTCCTGAGAGAATAAGCTGGGATTCTCCTTACTTGCTCTAAGGAATTGAGCCCAGCTTTCTTTATGCTTCTTGCTGCTGCCACCAACTCTCAAACTACTAGCCCCAAGCAGGCGTCCTTTGCCAACAGGAATTCAGTGCAAGCTAAAGCAGTAAGAAGAGGGAGGGATGGAGACCCGGAGCACTTGTTGGCTTCCCCGCTGGACATATCTTGACCTTCCTGACATTTCTGTGAGGCCCTCTCAGGCTTATTGGTGGGAGATACGCAGGAGATGAGCTTTCACAGTGTAACACTGCCAGGCCAGGGAGACCTTGTCTGCTCTGTGGTTCCTTTCAGTAAAGCCGAGAATTAGCAAACCAAATAAGCAAAGAGATTCCTCAAAAAAGGAAAGACCTCCTGTTCCAACAGAGACTGAAAAGCTGGAAAAGTCAGAAGCTGTAGAACAGATGGAAGGAAGTTAAGGACAGATGAGAGAAGAACGTATGAACAGGGATGTTGGCCACATTGCTCTCAGCAGCGATTGGAAATAAGGAGGCAATATTTAGAAAGGCAGCAGGGACGAGCCTTCCTCTGACAAGATACCCACATCTGCCACTTTGTATCTAGATGCCAGCTCTGGAAGAGAACACAGCTGGAAAGCCCCTAAACCCTGACATTATATGCTGTCTGTACCCATGTGTGGTCAAGCCCCACACCCTTATTCCCAGCAGAGGCAGAAGAATTTAACAACATGAACTCTGGGGCCAGTGCTGTGGTGCAGCAGGTTAAAGCCCTGGCCTGAAGTGCCGGCATGCCATATGGGCGCCGGTTCTAGTCCCGGCTGCTCCACTTCCGATCCAGCTCTCTGCTATGGCCTGGGATAACAGTAGAAAATGGCCTAAGTCCTTGGGCCCCTGCACCCACATAGGGGACCAGGAGGAGGCTCCTGGCTTCTGTCTTCAGATCGGTGCTGCTCCGGTGGTTGTGGCCATCTAGGGAGTGAACCATTGGATGGAAGACCTCTCTCTGTCTCTACCTCTCTCTGTAACTCTCTCAAATGAATAAAATAAATCTTTTAAAAAAATAAAAAAGAACTTGAACTCTGGATTCAGTCTGCCTGGATCCAAATTCCATATTGGTCACTGGCTGCTGGCCCTGTGCCTCAGTTTCCACATATGTTAAATGGGTACAATAATAATTGTCAGCCCATTTCACAAGGCTATTGTGAGGACTGAATGATGTGATGATATGATATACATACAAATCTTAGGAATTTGCTTACGACATGAATACTTCATGAATCTTGGTCATTTTTTCATCTTTATCTCCATTTTCCTTTGCTTCATGTTCCTGTCTTCATCATTGTTTTCATCTTTCTCTTCATAATCTCATTCTCTTCCTTCATTTTCTCCCTCTCTTCTCCTCCCTCCTCTTACTCTCATTATTATTATTATTTTTTTGACAGGCAGAGTGGACAGTGAGAGAGAGAGAGACAGAGAGAAAGGTCTTCCTTTGCCGTTGGTTCACCCTCCAATGGCCGCCGTGGCTGGCACACTGCAGCCGGCGCACCGCGCTGATCCGATGGCAGGAGCCAGGTGCTTCTCCTGGTCTCTCATGGGGTGCAGGGCCCAAGCACTTGGGCCATCCTCCTCTGCACTCCTAGGCCCCAGCAGAGGGCTGGCCTGGAAGAGGGGCAACCGGGACAGAATCCGGCGCCCCGACCGGGACTAGAACCCGGTTTGACGGTGCTGCAAGGCAGAGGATTAGCCTAGTGAGCCACGGCACCGGCTACTCTCATTATTAATCGGTTCATTTCTGCTCATTCTCATTCCAATCGCACCCACCATATTTCCAGCTTAGCTGATCATGACGAGCACGGACAAGATAACAGGAAGCATCTTGACGGCTGCTCCGTTTCTTTGAATTCCATCCGCACGGCCGATGTGGAGCCAGAACCACCGCTCTCTACATCTCAGCCCCATTTTCACACACGCTCATTTGTTAACAGACACATTAATACCAACCCAATCCTTCCTCTATCTCTGACCCTTCCTCTCTCTCCTTCCACTTCTTTTTTTTGTTCCAAGTATTTCTGGTTTGCAAACAGAGTGTCTAGAAGGAGAAAAGGGAAGTTTGGAGTATGGGGATAAGATTTTTTTTTTTTGGTCTTTTATATTTCTGTCAGATGAGCCATCTGGAATGTGTGGTTTCTTTCAAGGGCCTGAGATATTATTTTAGGCTGGTGTTCTACCTGGCAGTGGGGGCTGCACAGTGAAACTATAAATCAGGAGTTGCTAAGGTTTCTTTTTCACAGGGTCACATATAGTCTTTGGTCACTCCTTTATCTTCTTCCTTCCTCCTCCTCCCCTTCCTCCTCCACCTCATGCTCCTCCCTCTACCCCTCCTTCCCCTCTTACTCTTCACAATCCCTTAAGAGCATATGAATCATACCAAGCCAGGTCACAGGCTGCTCTGAGCCCACCGACCGCAGTGTGAGAACCACTGCTCTAGAGGGTCACAGTTACTGTTCATTTCCCAAATGATCTCTCACCAACTTTGCAATTAGTTTTAGTTTTTAAGCACTGGCCACACAGTATGATAAATAACTGCTAAGCTGCCCCAGTTTGCTGTCTCTGGAATCTTCCACAGCTTTCGGATGTCACCAACAGGACCAACTGTGTGGTTTTTCTGCAGATGGCTATTATACCTCTGTCCTGGCTTCCTTATCAGACCATGAATGTTTGTCTCCTTGTGTCTCTTCAAGGCACACAAAAAATATCCCACATCAAAGGCCCACACAAGCCAGAGTCCCTCTTTTAAATTAAATAAGTACAATGTAGCATTGTCCTTAAGGTCACGGTTGCTGCAACTGTGCATTAAACTTAGAAAAGCCATCTTTTCATCCATTCAGCTTATTAATTAATTATCTCTGGTCTTACTCTGGTCAGAAATCTTAGGGCAATGATCATCTGTAAAAAGATAATTGCTGTAAGATTTTAAATTCCCTTGAACTTGGCGCCACAGCATCAACTCGCCTGGGCAGTTGGGACGGTCACAGGTCCTAGATTCCGTGGCGGTGCATGCGTAGCCACAAGATCGGGTCCGTTTCTGGTTGCCATTCCCGCACGTGACACTGCAGACAGACCAGAGACTCCAGTCACCCTCACCGTCTGTGGAATCTGGAAGGGAGCCAGGAAGATGATCATCAATGTCACCAAAGAGTCCCCAGACATCCCTTGGCAAGCAGCTGTCTACTGTACACTGTTGGAGGGGTCCAGATGCCAACTGGAGCTGAGAGACCTACCACTCCAGAGTCCATTTAGGACTCAGCTTTGTGACGGCAGGGAGGTTTGGGGCACTGTGGTCAGCAGCACATGGCCAGGACCTGACCCCTGGAAGATGCCCAGGAAATGTTGATTGGGCATGCATCCATCTGCAAAGCATGGGATCATGGAATAATAATGCCAAGCAGTTTTCAAAGATAACTACCATCAGTTCCTTCCTCCTCTGTGTACTCATCTACTGTGACACACACACACAAACACAGACACAGGTGGTAGTGGAGCTAATCTATTCCCTCCCCTCTAGAATCTGGGCCTGCTTTGGCCCTAAGGCCTGCAGCTTCTGGTTTTTGCTCTAGAGAATCGAGCCACTGTGAAAGAAATTCGGGCTAAATCTATAAATTTTGAGGCAAAAGACCCGAGGACACTGGACATGTAAGCAAAGCCCTTTTGAACCTCCCAGCCCTTCCTAGTGGACAGCTGAATGTAGCTGAAGCCTCAGGAGTGGAGGAGATGCCCAGTGGTCCTGCTCAAACTCCGAAGCCACGGAATCATGAGAAATAATAAGCTGTTGTTGTTTTAAGCCGCCATGTTTGGGATGGTTTGTTATGAAGCAGTACTTACAGATGACTGATACATTAATGATAAAACAAGAAATGTCCCTTGAAATCAGTGCTCAGCAACCACCCAAACAGAAATGAGCCCTCATTATATGCCAGGTGCAATTCTAGATATGTGATATATTATTGAGTAAAACTTTCAAAGATCCCTGTCCTTGTGATGAGAGAGACAATAATCAATAAGTATAAAGATGAGTAATTCATATAGTATTTCAGAAGTTGAAAAATGATGATGTGGGAAAAGGAAAAGTAGATTAGGCTGGATGGCAGCAGCTGGGAGTGTGAGGGGTGCAGGAGAGGCTGGTACATTGTTAAGACTGACTTCCTCTTATCAGAAGTAAGGTCCTGGAGGGACTAGATGTCTTGTCCAAGGTCATCTCATCAACAGAAAGGAAAGCCTGGCCTCTAGCTCTCTGCAGCTCCCTCTGCAGCACCTCCATTCACTTTGTCATCATTTCTCTTGGATAACTCAAACCTTCCAATAGCCTTGGGGCCTCTTCTGGTGCCAGGTGTGGAGCTACAGGCATGTGCCTTGCAGGGAAGGGGTACCCACTGTTCCTAACAGCTCGTGGGGATTGTTATTACATAGGCCCAGCAAGAATGTCGTCCACACATGTTTCTACCTGAACTGCAGGCCTCGTGCCAGCCTAGGCTGTTGTTTACACTGCTTTCACTCTGAACACTCCTCAAGCAAACACAGGGCCACTCTGTCTCGTTGGCCCATTAAGCAGAATCAGAGTGCAGGCTGGGGGGGACTTGGTGGCCCCTGGCATCTCAGCACCCCCAGCTGCGGCCCCAGCATTGTAAGTGAGGCCATTTGAGGCCATTCAGCCCCAGTCTAACCAGCCAAGACCAGAACAGTCCAGACAGCCCACAGACTTGCTGGAGAGAACCCTTTGTTCTTTTGGGCCAATACATTTTGGGAGTGGTTTCTTAAGCAGCAAAAGCTGACTGTTACAGATACATCATAATATCCTTCCCAAAATATGTTCTCTTGGGGGCTGTAGATTCTAGGACCATCAAAGATTTATTATCCCAGTAAGTGGCTTTCTTCATGCCTTTAAGAGCTCACAAAGCCAGTTTGCTTCCAGCCTTTTTTATCTGGGTCCTCCAGAGTCAGGCACAGAACTCTTAAAAGCCCTGTGGCTAATCCTTTCTACTGATGCTTGCAATGACATGGAACAACCTCCTAAGAAGAGTGTGTGTGTCAGCCAACTGCTCGGAAGCCCCCAGAGGTGGAGACCCTCCTTTCTAGCACTTCAGTTTGTTTAAGGGATTCAGGGGACAGAACATTCTGAGTAGGACAAAGCTTTGAGGGCAGAAGTCCTTTGGGCAATAATAAAGAAGCCCGTTGCCTTTGCTCACCTGCGTGAGTATATTGAATGTAGATTTAAAAAAAAAAAAAGGAGCAAGGAAGCAGTGACAATCACAAAGATAGATAACACATGGACAGAGAAAAACAGTTCCTGGGAACCTGTATATGGTGCTGTGACGGCTCCTGTCTGTGACATCAAGGAGCTCAAGCCACAGAGCAATGGGCTGAGAGTTGGGTTGCAAAGATGTCATTTGGAATTTTAAAACAGAATTTTTTCCATCTAGAGGACACTAGAGTTTGTGAGCCAGTTAGATTATCAGGACAACTAAAATGATTTGGGTCTTTGACTTGGCTACGGACAAACTTGTACCACTAATCCTACAGGATCGTGGATACCAATGATTGAAGTCCTGCTTTAAACATCTTTCTCTGTCTTTTAAGCCACTGTTTTAATTTCTACCACAACCCTGCAAGGTAAAGGGAGAGATTCTCCTTGTATGGATAAGGAAACTGAGCTTCAGAGAGTTTAAGGTACTTGCCTGTGGTCACACCACTCAAATTCAGCCGAGCTGGGACCACATCTGAGGTCTGTCTCCCTCCACATCCTGTTCTACATCCTGGTACTCCAGCAACTGTGGTTCTGGCCCAAGTTTTCCTACTCCTTTTCTCTAATACACCTCATTTATACAGCTTATTTGGACAAAAATATAACATCACAAAGAAAAACTCCTGAAAAATAATGACAATGAAATCCTCTCAACATAGGACCATGAGCAAAGAGAGGATTTCAAAGACCCAAGTCCTAAATCAGATACCAATAAGTGGTACCCACCTTTCTTCATTATGCAGGCTGTTCTGTGTGATTTGGGGAAATGATCTATTACTGTTAGATCAAATTTGTTTGGACTCTCTTTTGTCCTCAATTCCTGAAAAATCTTCGGAGGAGGTATTTAAACTGTACTATTTCAGGGATGTGTGTTTGGCCTAGCAGTTAAGACACTGGTTAGGATCTTCACATGCCATATTCAAATGCCTGTCTTAGATTCCTGGCTCCAGGTTCCTACTATTGCACACTTTAGGAAGCAGCAAATGATGACTTAAGTAATTGAGTCCTTGCCACTGATGTGAGAGACCTGGATAGAGTTTCCAGCCCCTGACTTTGGCCTGGTCCAATGCTGGCCATTGCTGCATTTGGGGGGTAAGCTACTGGATGGCAAGTCTCTCTCTCTCTCTCTCTCACAAATAGAACTTTTCAAAAACACAGTATTGATGTCGGTTCAAGTGCTGGCTGCTCTACTGCTGATCTAGCTTTCTGCTAAAGAACATGGAGAAGCTACAGAAGATTGGGAGACCCGGTTGAAGCTCCTGGCTTCTGGGTTTTCCCTGGCTCAGCCCTGGCCACTGGAATGGATGGAATTGATTCCATGGATGGAATCAATCAATCAATCAATCAATCTCTGTGTATGCGTGTGTGTGTGTGTGTGTGTGTGTCTCCCCCCTCTGTATCTCTGTCTCTCCTTCTTTCTCTGTAATTCTGCCTTTCAAATGAATAAAGTAAAATATTTTTTTAAAAAACCCACAATATTTCTACACATCCTTTTCATAGCTGAGTGGACTCAAGGCATCATGACAGTATGTTTCTATCATCATTCCAAATTGAGTCTGTCTTCTGAGTATCTTATATAACTCATTCTACAGGTTCCATTAGATGCTATTTACTTCACCTTGGATTTTTAAAAACACTCTCTGCCATAAACATTTAAATTCTTCAGAAATCTGACATTTGCATTCTCCACAAAGACCAGCTCCTGTGGCAGCTTCAGCCTGTCTTGAACAGTCCCGCAAGCTCTTGGATACGATGACTTGCCATGCTTTGCTAATGCATGGACCCCATCATTGGTGGCGTGTGCTTGTGCTTCCCCTGTGTCTGCATCTCCCAACATGGGGACAAATACTTAGCAACTGCTTGATAGTTTCTTGCTGATTCAAATAAAAGGAGAATTTCCAGCTCAGTTGATGCTGTAGGGAAGGCTAGAAAGTACACATCCCTTGAGAGGTATCCTGAGTAGCAGTAATCATTCATTTGTTCTGCAAGGGCTGTTAGGTACTTACAATGTGCTTAGAGTCTTGCTACTCAGAGTATGGTCTGAGGGCCAGCAGTGCCAGATTTATCTGGGCTCCTGCCCCTTCTCCATACCTACTGCATCAGAAGTTGCATTTTCAAAAAAAACTTCTGGGGCTTGCTTGGTGCACACTAACGTTTGATAATTATAACTTTTGAGGTACTAAAAGATACAGGACTTTCTTTATAAGTAGCAATCCTGAAATCCATTCTAATGTTTGGAAAGTTACCAAGGGATAATCTGAAGTCATAGAAGATGGAGTTTCTGCCTGGCCCAGGGGTGCTGTGGGATCCTGATGCAGGGAGCTGGCTGGGTCCCCTACGTCTAGGAAACTGGGGTGAGAGTGGCTGGGGCAGCCACAGGAAGTGCCCCAGTAGAAGCAAATTCTGTCCTCAAGATTGAAATAGAAAGGATGTTCTTAATGTTCATGAATTCAGCAAGGTGTACTCTATAAATCTTTAGATTGAAGAAGTTTCTAGCAGTGGTATTCAAACTTTGGAGTGAGCATGAGAATCACTTGGTGACCTTGACTGGAAAAAGAAAAAAAATGCAAACAGATTCCAAGTCTCATTCCTGGCCTTCTGATTCAGTAGATGCAGGGCGATGGCCTTCAACTTGGGCTGTGCACTGGACCACGCATGGACCTTTAAAGGTCGCTAGTAGCTGGATTCCGCACTACCCCCTGCTGCTGCTCAAAGGTCCCAAAAGGTCTCAGCATTAGAACTTAAAAAAAATCCTCAAGTGAATAGAGTGAGCAACTAAAGGTATGAACCAATGATCTCAAACATTAGTACCTGATGCATTAGACACCCTGGAAGATTTATTCAAATATATATGTGGAGACTCCAGAAAGTTCATGGAATTAAAAGGTAAGCTGATTTTTGAAACCCATGCATACAACAGGTCTACAGAAAATACATGTTATGAAAAAACTATATATGGATATAAAAATTTTCCACATCAAAAAAACTTATCTTTTAACCAATTGCTATGAACTTTTTGAATCTGCCTCCTACTGTTTGATTCAGTAGGTCTGCAGTTAGGCCTGAGGATGCATTGTTCTATCCCATTCTCAGGTGATACTGTTTGGAAGTCACAATTGGAGGACTATGGGTATTTAGGGAAGGGGTTGAGGCCCAAGATTAGCACTTCTTATCATATAACCAAGGGGTTCTGATGCTGTGATTTGCATCCCACTCTTAGAAACAATGTTCTGTGTGGGTTGGGGAAAACAGGCTAAGGCATGAGTCCTGTGTAATGTCAGATCAGCATCCAGGGATTTTCTGGGTTCTCTTGTTCAACAGCACTGGTCTTTTCCTCCCATTCCTGTCTTCCCATCTAAGCACTCGTTCTAGAGCCACTCTACTTTTGTCAGTGATGTGCCATTTTTTCCCAGAGAGGCCAAATACTATAATGATTAACAGGACAGACTCTGCACCTGCTGTCTGGGATGAATCCTAGGCTTTGATCCTCTAAGCCAAACTGCTAAATTTCTCCAGGAATTACTTTTTCATCTGTGAAATTGGGTATCTGCCTCAGATAGCTGAGTAAATGAGCTAATTTATATGTCATGTCATGGAGAGTAAGTTGTGCATGTCAAGTACTACATAAATGTTGGCTGTTCTCCCCAGTCCTTCTTCTTGAGAATAGGTAAATTGGACTTCCTCTAGGGAAGGTGAAGTTTTTGTGAGCCTCCTGGAAGGGGTATGGTGTTCTTTTTCTACTCCCCTAACATTTGATGTATATCTCTACAATGGCACTATTTTCCTTTATCATTTAATATTCCCTCTTTGTTCACATATGGGGAGGATACACTTTAGGTAAGGACTATGTCTTGCTTGTTTTTGGATTCCCAGCACCTAGTTTAGTGCTGGACACAAGACATGCTCTTAATAAATATTGGTGTAACAACTGATTATGTGGTTGAAGAAAATACTGTTCTCTTATTTTGGAATTGGCCTAGAATCATCTAGACATGACTCTACAATATACAACTGGTATTTCTGTGGGAAACTAAGGGTAAATAGGAGAGTGCAATCCATTCACATCATACAGGGGTCATTCAAAAATTTAATAGAACCGTCTTTAAAAGATACGTTTATTTTGTATTTTTTTTTGCAAGAACTTTTGAAACCCATGCATATGGGAGAGCCTTCAGCAAGTTTATAGAAGGTATAGTATGAAAAAAACTAGTCATGGATTTAAATTCTTTTGCACTAAAACAAACTTAATTTTTAATTCCCTTTTTCCATGAACTTTTTGAGTACCTTCAGTATTAAGTATACTCCTAAGTAGACACATTTTAAGGCCACAGGAAATAAGTGTACTGTTCACTCCTTGAGTCTACTGATTGTGAGATCACAAGAACGTCAGGATGGTGGGTGCATTTGTAAGATAGCAAATATTCTTATGACACACTGCACAAGTCCCCATTCAAACTGGCCAGATGCTTCCTAAATCTGTCTTCTCTTTTCCCCTACCTTTTTTCTGGACACACAGAATACATTCCCCAGTTTTCTCTACATCTGTCTTTGTGGAACCATGTGACCAGTTCTTGCCAATAGAATTAGAGTGAATATGAAGTGTGTTACTTCCAGGCTGAGGGAGTTGAGAGGTCCCCTCTTCTTTACTTGGCTACAGTCTAGCTGCAGAGCATCTAGAGGTTAACTCTCAGGCCCTAACTGTTGGTAGAGGTCCAGTATGGAAGGAGGCTGGATCCCTGCATGACTGAATGGAGCTGAGCTCTCCCATGTCTCTCATCTCAAACCAAGTGAGATACGAACTTTTATTATTTTAAGTCACTGAGTTTGGGAATTGTTCATTACCTCACCTACCCTAATCTAAGAGCACAAGAAGCTAAACATCCTTACTTGGGTTCTTGAAATTTATTGTGTGTCAGGGAATTCACTTGGACAACCCATGACATATGTTCTTCTGGATTCCCAAGGACCACTCCACTGCCATTATCAAGTGTAACACAATTGTCAAAGGGAACAGCTGTGCACATCTCATTTACTAAGTTGATTTTCAATGTGAATTTTATAATGAAAAACACAAGAAATTAATTGGATGATTTCTTCATTTTTAGAAAGTAAGACTAAAATTTGGAGGGGATAAAGGCAGAAAGAACCCCAAAAACCTTTAAAAAAAAATTTCCCTCCTGGGATAATTGTGTGATTTTAAAATTACAAGCTTTCCAGAAAATGTGGCTGCTGGTGCCTCCTTGGGGCTTCTGCAGAAGAGATCCTTTATGAGGTGTGCCTCACAGAAAACCAAAGCCACACGCTGTCAACTGGTTTTGCTTGGCTCTGTGTCCTTGAGGCCTCACCACTCATTTATTCTCCCCACCAATTTTATGTTACTGCGTGGTAAACTCACCATATTCTGGCTGCTCTTTGGTTTCAAAAGTCCGGTGGCCTGGGGCCGGACGGTCCCACCCCCTGGGGGGGTTGAGGAAGTTGCTGTCGTCTGAGGTACTGTCGTACTTGTAGTCCTGGTCCCCGCTGTTTGCCCTCGCCAAGGACAAGGACCTCTGCCACCAGGCCCGCCAGTCGGGGGATGGGACTGACCAGCTGGGCTTATTCTCCGGATGCTGATCTTTATCTGCTTCAGAGTCAGGACCGTCGACCACCTCTATGGTGACCTGAAGAATTCAGAACAGGCCAGGGTCAAGGTGGAGTCAACAGCCTCCAAGCTATGTGACCCTTGGAAGAAAGTCTAAGAGAGCCAAGGGAAACAATGGCTGTATCCCTCATGAAGGAAAGCTGAGTTTGCTTAGAGAATGGAAAACATCAAGGGATGGCCCACATGATTCCACAACTAGGCTTCAAGGTGGGAGGAGACCATTTTTCACTAGGATGCCTGATTTGCTGCTCACTAAATTGTTGAGCTTTCAAGGGTTACACATATATGCTATGTGTTCCTGAAGTGATACAAGAATAATCATCACAATACCCAACACTTATTGAGTTACCAAGGCATTGCTCTAAATACTCTGCCTCCAGGAATTCATTTAATACTCATAATCTTACATCCCATAGGTATGTGCTATACCTCCCATCAAGAGGGTGGAGTCATTTGCTCTCCCTTTCAGTTTGGGATGGTCCTATGACTTGCTTTGTCCAATAGAGTGGGACAGGTCTGAAGAGGTCTTGCAGCTTCTATTTTCATTCTTTTTGTCTGAAAGGAACCAGAACCTAGACTGCTGTCTTCATAGATAACATGTAAAGACAAGGACCACATGGAGGGGATCCAAGACACCTCAACTAATGTACTGCTCCAAGGCTCCTGTCATGTGAATGGAGCCATTGCAGATCCTTCAGGTCCAATTGGGTCACCTCTGATAATAACTACATGGAACAGAGACAAACTCTCCCAGCTGAACTCTGCTCAAGTCCCTGACCCATGACCATATGCTATACAACGGTCATTGATACATGCTCTGAAGTTTTGGAATGATTGCAAAATAGGCAACAGACAGGGAAAACTGGCGCAAGAGACTTTAGTCACTTGCCTAAGGTCATAAAGCTAGTAAGCAGCAAATGAGGGGAGTCTGGCTCCACAGCCTATGCTCTTACCAACTGTTACCCTGCATCTCAAAGAGCAAGTGATGGAGATACTGTCCACTCATGAAGCCACAGGAACAAAGAGGACAAAGATGTTGGTGAGGGCTGTATACTATAGGATGTTAAGAGACAGGAATGCAAGGTCCTCAAAACCAGATTTCCCAGTTATGATTTTTACCCCTCCAGTATTCCAGATGCAGCCTGCACACTTCTCAACCGACCTGTAGGGTCAGAGCAGAGAATCCTGGAGCCAAGTTGTTCCTTGTGCTGGGACTGATGGAGCCTACTTTTGAAGCCTATTGTGGGGCTGGAAGAATGCAGCTTCTTGGCTCCAAGAGACAATCAACGCAGAGAAACTTGTTTAAAAATATAATAAAAGACTCATTAGGTTCTTTTGGCCATCATGTAGCTCTTGCAACACCCTCTGGATGAGTTATGTGCAAATGAATCAGAAGCATGCTGTCCAAGTAATCAGCGCAAGCTGTACTGGGCAGATGAATTTCCAGTTTTGCCCTAACCTGACATTTGAGAAGAGTTGCGGAGATGCTCTGCCAAATTGCACTGGGTGTGCCCATCCCTGAGATGCAGAGCCACTTCCTTTTGTGTTAGGAATGGGAAGATTTGAATTCTGCTCACTTTGACATTGAAAGGAAATTTCTCATTCAGCTTTGGGTCCATGGTATGGTTTTGTGAGGTTCAAACACATGGTCAAGATGGCAGCCTTCAGTTTTAGCTTATACTCAAGCTGTGGCAGGCCAAGCACACTTTTCTCCTCTGATGTAGGATGCCTAGAAGGTACCATTAGCTTTGTCCTGTGCCTCATTCTTACAGGTATCTCTTGTACATTTATAAATAAATATGGAACATATACTAGAATAAAGGTTAACTGGGAGCCACAAGGAACCTTGGGAAGACAAGTGGAGGAGTGCCCAGCTGGGCAGTGACCAGACAATGCTGAGCCTTGTGGCTTTTCTCCTCCATAACTCCACCTCTTGTGCCTGAAGACAGAACAACTGAGCTGCAACAATCCTCTGCAAGGCTATTAAGGGTCCTGGATGGGAGAGGCTGCCAAGAGCCAGGCAGGCCTGTAATTATGGTAATGAAATCAGTCTCTGGGTAGGAGATAAGGGGAAATGTGCCCAACAGTTTGGGTATTCCATTTGTATTCAGACTGGAGTCAAAAGGATTGCTAAAACAAACGTGCCCTGCAATTTCTCCAAGCTGGGAATAAAAACAATTTCATGTTTCAAGCTATTACCGTCAATACGCTGTGTGTGTGTGTGTGTGTGTTTTCCCAAATTACTACTCAGATCCAAACAAAATAGATCCTTTGCCTGGCCAAGCAATGAGTAGCAAAATATGAATTTATTCCAAAAACTATATCAATGACTAAATCTCAACAGCTTAGAGGGTTTTTTTTCCTCCCTTTAATTTCTAGCCACTGCCTCAAATGAATTACAAAACAAAACAAAACAAAACAAACCGTAAGCTCCACCCTTCCCTACAGTTAACTATGTGGAAACCTCACACTGATGTTAAAAGCAGGACTCTAATCTTAAACCTGAAATTTCATAGGCATCTAATTAAAAAGACTGAATGAACATGATCCATGGTTTCTCAAACAGTGAGGGTTAGTTTTATACTTCCTGTAGCTCTCTATGTACACACTTTTTCACATCCAAGACTCCTTTGTAAAGACATCCATGTGATGGGCTGTAGGTAGAGCAAGCACAGCAGATTTCCAAGCTGACAAAGCTTCTATCTCTCCTTGTCCTTTCTCATCCTTAATAATAAACCCAATGGGAGTGGCTTCATATATTTGCTTCCTCTGGACTTTTTCCATTCCATAAATCAAAATGGTAAATGAAAATTAACTCTTTTAAAAGTCCTAAGTCCAGCCGGAGCAGCGGCTCACTAGGCTAATCCTCCACCTTGCGGCGCTGGCACACTGGGTTCTAGTCCCAGTCAGGGCGCCGGATTCTGTCCTGGTTGCCCCTCTTCCAGGCCAGCTCTCTGCTGTGGCCAGGGAGTGCAGTGGAGGATGGCCTAAGTGCTTGGGCCCTGCACCCCATGGGAGACCAGGATAAGCACCTGGCTTCTAGCTTCAGATCAGCACGGTGCTGGCCACAGCGCACCGGCTGCGGTGGTCATTGGAGGGTGAACCAATGGCAAAGGAAGACCTTTCTCTCTGTTTCCCTCTCATTGTCCACTCTGCCTGTCAAAAAAAAAAAAAAAAAAAAAGTCCTAAGTCCAACTTCTAGCAGAATCTCTCCTATTCTAAGTAAAGGAGTCCAAAACAGGGTGTCAATTTGGAGAATTCTGTTCAAAATTGGAAAATGGGGACAAGATTCAATATACCCTGATCAGCTTCCTTCTCTTGATAGTTAATACTTTCATTAGAAACAAACTCTTCAGTCTTGTTCTACAAAACACTTTCCACAGGGAAACTAAGACAGTTCTCATTCTGATAATAAACAAAAGCCTCCATGAACATAAAGCCCTTGGGAGCCATACAGAACCCCAGCAGATCTTCTCACTCATCTGTTCTTAGTTGTGAGCTGTGGGGACCATGTGGGTGTGGGTTGTTATTTCCCAAAGAGGAATTAGGAGTACAGAGCACCCGGGGATATGTCTCCAGCAAAGGTTTTAGATCCAGATCATGATACCCTTTCTGCCTTGACAACTGCCATGAAAAGATTCCTAAATGGACTAGGAAGCCTTTTAATTCTGCCCCCACTCCAGATGCACCAATGCTCTAAAAGTGAGTTGGCCACCCCTACTAACTGTGATTAATGCCGTGAGGTTTGTAGTATGCTTGGCCAAATCTGATTGCCCATTCTATACAACTTGGGTCCAAGTTTCAGGCACAGAAACTGGCTTGGGAATTCATGTTCCCAAAGGAAACAGCAAAGGAAAGTGTTAAGGTGGATCCCCAAAGTAGTTCTTCTGCTTCCAAATTATTTTTAAACATGTTTCCTCTGTCATCATCATCCCCATCATCATCAACAACCAGCATCTACTAGTTATGGCCCTGTGCAAAGTGCTTCATATGGATGATATGATTTAATCTTTACAGGTAACCTTTCCTACATGTACTTTTATACTAACAGGTACTTGTAGGTAATATGATCATTCCTATACTATAGACAAGGAAACTGAGGTACACAGAGGTAAAGTAACTTGTATGAGCCCAGGTCTGGCTGACTAAAGAGTGCTGTCAGATCCCAAGCACAGGACAGTCTGACCGAATAGCTCATGCTGTGCACAGTAGTGGCCCATGAGAATCTGAGTAGTGCAGTTTTGTTCCTGGGGATATACAAGTCCATGTCCTGGGCACAGCCATTTATTGCTTCTTACCTAACCAGGCCTGGCATTCCAAAAGCATTTTAGAGCAAAAGGAGGAGGTGGAATCAGAGATAGAAGAATGTACAACATTTGTAGCCCTGGCCAACTCATCTGATTTTATCTCATGCACTCAAGAAGCCTACAGCCATGTGAATAAGTGGGTGCAAGGGAAAGATGCCTTTACATGACTGTTTTTAAGTCCCTCTCATGGACAGAAGACAGAAATGTACAGGTTGAAATGAATCCTAATTTCAGCTTGATTCAGAAGATGGGAATATTTGGTTATGAATAGCTACAGTAGTAAACCTAATAATGAGTTTATTTTTGAGATTTTTGTCTTTGCTATCTGAATTTCAATTGCTGACCAGAAGTTCAGCCAAGGATACTATGGGTCACATCTAGCTTGTCCTGGGAGATTTACTTTCTTTCCTGAATAAATTAAAAAAAAAAAACCACAAACCCAATATTTTGTATTATTTCAAATTTAATATTGGAGAGTCAGTTCAGGCATTTGAGTCCATTTCTATTTTGTGCATTGTTGGTATATTTTTCTTCACTCACTTCCATAGCCTGAAGCTAGTCTTAAGATGAAGATTGGATTCACTTGTGACAGAGGTAGCCTGACTTATGGGGATTAAAAACGCTCTCTGGATGCTGAGGCTTATATAAAGGTTTCCCACCTTAAAAGTCAAGAGGTCAAGAGGGACATGGCCCCTGGCATGGGCTCAGCAATGGCAGTTTGGAGAAGCAGGAAGGACAGCACATCCAGGCCAGAAGACTGGGAAATACTGGGAAACTGGAGGGGAGGGATTGGGAGTTCAGAGGGAGGGGTGCGAATTGCTGGCCACAGTTAGGGATAACCAGATAGGGTAAGGAGCAAGTGGCCAGGGAAAGAGGCAGATGAGACCAGAGGCTCTGGCAACAGAAGCTGACCCACTGAGGCACCCTTTACCTGTCTTCACTCCACTACCCAGGCAGAGAAAAAGCTTTGTCTGGCCGCAGTGACCAACAGGACTGTCTGCTTGGCTGAATCTGTCTGTGTCAAACCAGTGGATTTCAACAAAAGAGCAGTGCTCTAAGGAAGGGGCTAGGGTTGCCAACACAGAAACCATCGCTTCCTTTTAGAAAGCACCTCATGATTTAAAGGACCACCAGGGAACTGGTTTACTCAAGTGCAATGGTGCATGGGGCTGTGCCACCAGAGCTGTGTTGTGTATGCACGCACACATGCATGCACACACGCTTACGTGCAGACATAGGGCTGGTGCTCCCAGGGGTAGGAGCTGCTTCATTCTTTCTTTAAATATCTTTCTGATTGACCAGCACCAATCTTTTGTGGACTTCCAGAAATGTACCTCAATTTTCTTCTTTTTTTTAAAGGCAAGTCCTCAGATCAATAAAACTTTTGTAGCTTCCACCCTCTTTTTGGCTTGCTGAAGGTGAACAGACACAGGGATTGAATAAACCAGGAATGGAAAAAACTGGCCAGTAGTCAAAATGGTGATATTGGCCCATTCTTTTTAAATTTTAAGCTTCAACAGTCTCTAGCTTGGAGATGCACTATTTTTGAATCCATCTGGCCAATAACCTGCTATTTGGAACTGTGGGAGATCTCAACCTTTGGGATTTAAAGTGACCCTTGCTATCCAAAGGGTAACTCCAGAAAAATATGGAGACCTTGTTGGGGGGTATATCTGATTGTTCCACTCTGTCCTCTGACGCATCCATTTTGGGAGCACCACCTGGAGGTAAACGTCTTGTCTCTGGGCCAAAGCAGGGTGATGCACAGTGAAAACAAAGCTTTGATTATGACTTTTCACCTGTTCTAAGTCAGTATAAGCAGGTGGCTGGGAGTCTCAGAAGAGATTTCATACTTTTGGGACAGCTCATGGAGAAGTTGCCTTTTGTAAAAAATCCAGGAAGCTTTGCCAGAGAGAATCTCATGCTGTGAGCAACCATGGTCCATTGTGGTTTCCCATAACTCATCCTGCATTTATTGTGTGCTCCTTTGTCTCACTTTGGTGCTTTCCACACCCAGCTCCTTTCTTCCTCAGGAATCCAGGAAGGACGGTTCTGAATTGTTCCTTACTTCCCAATCAGCTAAACAGTGCTGCTTGTATGATGAAAACTCTCTGGTAATCTTGGCTGCTGTAGTGAACTAACACATAAATCTATCACATGGGCTGGAGAAAGGCTAAGCACATCATGGTTACCCCTCCCTCCCTCCCTCCCTCCACCCCTCTACCACCAAAGTAATCTTAGATTCCTAGCTCTGTGGATACCAACTGTCATTGCCCCATGGTTCTTCTGTATCATTTAGGCCCATGTGGGTCTGGGTAGGAGATAGACAGTTCCAAATAGAAGGATTTATCTGGAAGAGAGGAAGGGGATCCTGAAAGTTCTGCCTGAAACTTGATTGTCTGGTAGAGTGCAGGCATCCAGTAACTTTTCAGCAAGAGAACTCTTCCCTTGCAGCTTTCCATTGTCCTTATATCCAGACATTTCCCTATAGGGTTACATTGGTAATTCTTAAATCTATTACACTAATAGTTCAATCTTCAGCTCTGAGCCCCACAATTTTACTTCTGGCCTCTGGGGGGGAAATGCTAGAAGTGGTGAAATTAAGATTGTTTTGGGCATGACATAAGCACCATTGAGGTAACTGCTGTCTGGTCCTGGAACCCATAACATCAAGTAATCAATTAAAAATTAGTTCCTGTAGATGAAGCTGTGATTGGGAGCAATGTTGAACAATGGTATGGAGATGTCTGTGACTTTTTGCCAATCTACGCCTCCCCTGTGTGGATCCATTGTGTTTTATGAGAGGATCATGTGGCCCGTTCCCAGAGAGGGGGAATCAGAGAAAGGCCTGTTCTTCAGATCATCAGTTAGAATACTACAAGACTCATCACAAATGTTAATTAGAGGGTTGTCAAAGAGTGGCCTCTAAGACATTTTTAACTTCTGTATCATCCACAGAGCCCTGTCCTACTTCTTCCTATTACTGGGATCTTCTTGATGCCCCTGGCACTGTTTTATGTGGTAGCCGTGAAGGTCACACCTACGTCATTTTCTGGAGGAAAGGAGTCTTATATTTCTTAGTTTCCTGTAACCTAATGCAGAGTTTTGTATAGGCAGGGGCTGGTTGATACATTCTACTTAAGTTGTGTGTCTCAATGACTTTCATTAGACAGCATGACATTGGTGTTATAAGCAAACAACTCTGGGCAAGGAAACCTGGTGTAAAACTGTATCATGCAGAAGGTGTTAGTCTGAGAAAAGAATCAGAGATAGAGATAGAGATAGAGATAGAGACAGAGACAGAGATAGAGAAGAATGCTCAAGCAAGTGAGTGAGAGAGCACTTAGTTAATGATCAGTTACTCTGAGGCCATGTTCAGCAACTCTATGCCATGCAGGCTACTAATTGGCATTTGGTACAGAGAGGAAGGATAAGAAAAAGCTGCACCTACACAAACGAGAAGAATTCAGAGTGAAGCTTAAAAGAATGGATGCAGACACAGGAGGACATGGGCAAGGTGGGGGCTAGGTAGGGGTGAGCCTCCTTCAGCCATCATAGGGGCCATTGTTAGGAAGAAATGGAGGGAGGTACAAGTTACACTCATGAATTGGTAGAGAGCGAATTCCTGGGAGTCTGAGAGCCTGCATTTGAATCTGACAACTATGATTTACTAGTCATATGACCTTGAGAAAACAAATAGTAACTTCCTGGGTACCTCTGGCATTATTTATATCACTGAAAAAAGTGACACGTACATTGTCTCCCTCGTTAGCATGGTGGGAGGGTCAAATCAGATCACCATTTGCTTTGTAAATGATAAAAATGTGCTGATTCAGTGGGGGTGGTGCTATTATATTCAATCCCAGGCACTCTTTCCCTTACCTCCCACTTCTCTCTGCTTCATCCAGTATGATCTTAGTGGTCCAATATGATCTTAGTGGAACAGATTCATTGCCCCCTTAGGAACTTCTGTTGTCATCTTCCTTCCTCTTATCAAAAATTTATCATTTAAACTTTCGAGATACTAAATGTTACCACCTTCCAAAAGGAGTTTTTGGTGAGGAAGGAAAATTAGAGGGGTTTCAAGAGAAATTGACTTGGCCAGCGCCTTGGCTCAATAGGCTAATCCTCCGCCTGCGGCGCTGGCACCCCGGGTTCTAGTCCCGGTTGCTCCTCTTCCAGTCCAGCTCTCTGCTGTGGTCCAGGAGTGTAGTGGAGGATGGCCCAGGTCCTTGGGCCCTGCACCCGCATGGGAGACCACTAGGAAGCACCCAGCTCCTGGCTTCAGATCAATGCAGCGCACTGGCCGTAGCAGCCACTTGGGGGGTGAACTAACGGAAAAAGGAAGACCTTTCTCTCTGTCTCGCTCTCACTCTCTCTCACTGTCTAACTCTGCCTTAAAAAAAAAAAAGAAAGAAAGAAATTGACTTCCCAGGTGCTTTGAAATGAACTGAGGTTTGCCTAGACTACTCACATTGTCAAATTGGCCCTTCTATAGCTGCCACACTTCATAAATTTCAGGGCATATTATTTGGTTTTGTTTTATATTTCAGTATCTCTAGAATTAAGATGTAACTTATAATCCTTGATGGGTCATACTTTAATTAGCAGCATTTTCTTTTCTTTTTTTTTTTTTTTTTTTTACAGGCAGAGTGGACAGTGAGAGAGAGAGACAGAGAGAAAGGTCTTCCTTTGCCGTTGGTTCACCCTACAATGGCCGCCACGGTCGGCGCGCTGCGGCTGGCGCACCGCGCTCTTCCGATGGCAGGAGCCAGGAGCCAGGTGCTTTTCCTGGTCTCCCCATGGGGTGCAGGGCCCAAGCACCTGGGCCATCCTCCACTGCACTCCTGGGCCACAGCAGAGGGCTGGCCTGGAAGAGGGGCAACCGGGACAGAATCCGGCGCCCCAACCGGGACTAGAACCCGGTGTGCCGGCGCCGCAAGGCGGAGGATTAGCCTGTTGAGCCACGGCGCCGGCAGCAGCATTTTCTTTCTTGAGTGGTTCATAAATAATGGTGCCATTATTGTGGGGCTGGCATTGTGGTACATGTTAAGCCACTGCCTGCAATGTTGGCATCACTGAAGGGCACCAGTTGGCTGCCCCACTTCCCATCCAGCTCCCTGCTAGTGCACCTAGGAAAGCAGAAGAAGATGGTCCTAGTGCTTGGGCTCCTGCCACCTACAAGAGAGACCCAGATGAAGTTCCAGGCTCTTGATTTTGGCCTGGGCTAGCCCTGGTCATTGCAGCCATCTGGGGAGTAAACTAGCAGGTGGAAAAATCTTTTTCTCTCTCTCCTTCTCTCTGTAATTCTTTCAAATAAATAAATAAATAAATAAATTTTTTTTTTTTTTTTTTTTTACAGGCAGAGTGGACAGTGAGAGAGAGAGAGACAGAGAGAAAGGTCTTCCTTTGCCGTTGGTTCACCCTACAATGGCCGCCACGGTCGGCGCGCTGCGGCTGGCGCACCGCGCTCTTCCGATGGCAGGAGCCAGGAGCCAGGTGCTTTTCCTGGTCTCCCCATGGGGTGCAGGGCCCAAGCACCTGGGCCATCCTCCACTGCACTCCTGGGCCACAGCAGAGGGCTGGCCTGGAAGAGGGGCAACCGGGACAGAATCCGGTGCCCCGACCGGGACTAGAACCCGGTGTGCCGGCGCCGCAAGGCGGAGGATTAGCCTGTTGAGCCACAGCGCCGGCAATAAATAAATTTTTTAAAAAAGGGTGTTGCACAGATGAAATGGAACACTGTTATTAGGTGATATCATGATCCCAAGCAGAATTCATTGAGGAGTTAAGAAGAAAAATAAGGCAAGGCAGCAGTTTCCATTGGAATCAGATCAGGAAACAAAGATAGACTATCTCATTTTCTGCAGCTGTCAAGAATTACCTGGATATTTGGATTCTGCCCATTGATATCAGCTTTGGAAAGATCTGGAAAGTTTGGTAGATCAAGGAGAAAAGATCTGGGGCCATCTCTTTGCAGTGAAGGATGCCCCGTCTCTTGCTGGAATCGCTGTCTGGGAAAGGGTTGGTGTGCAGTCTGGTCGTCTGGATGCTCCTCTGCTGCTTCCTTGGAGAGAGGAAAGTTGGTTTCCAATGTGGAATCACTTTCCATGTTGAGGTTATTCTAAAACAAACAAATAAACAGGATATACATGATTTTAAAATGCCACCCTTAACAGTCCATTAACCTCAGGAATAAGGATAAGTCCAGTAACTGGAATCAAGCCAGCAAGGTATTCCCAACTCATTCCACTACCTCATGGTTGACTTTTCTCTATTTAAAAAAGATAAAGGTCAGGAAACGTCACCCAGCCTCTCTGTGAAGGTAACGCCTGGGACAAAATCTGAACAACAGAGGGAAGCACCTTGTAAGACTGGAGGTGGTGGTGGATTTTCTAGAAGAGGGAACAGCGTATAAGACCAGCCTAGAATAGGGATGAAGTTGGCTAATTTGAGGAATAGAAAGGTCAGTAAAACTGGTGGAAAGTGAAGGGGATAAAACCATTTGAAATGAGGATGAAGTGATGGGGATAGCCAAAGAAAATGTGATAAAAATGGCATTCTGCAATTTAATGTTTTTATTCCAAAAAGTGCAAGTCCAGTGTTTTTCCCAGATAGTGCAAACTATCCCTATTTAGTATCTCTGGGGGAAAATTTTTCTAGAGATTGAAAAGTATAGAAGTTGTTGGATTCTTTTCCCAAACAACCCTTCTTATCCATCTCCCATCCTCCCTGGAGCTCTCATTGGAGGCTTCCCCGACTCGTTCAGGGATGGTATTTCCAAGTTTACTGGTGTTGGGAGATGTGGAGATAGAATTTCACCAGTGTTTGGGCCAGTGGCTAATGTTCTTGTTATTCTTTGGGGATATTTTGGGGTTTGGGAGTGTGTATTCCAGCACACTGTCTCCATACACACTTGCCTCCCCTTCCTGCCCTCCCTCCTCCCCTTACAATGGCAGTGCCTTTGACCCAGCTAAAAGGTTATATCTGGTATCAAAACACTCAAAACTGAGTATCCAAGGTCAAGAACAGCCCGAGGAGAAACATACACAGAGCACCCTTGTAAATGTTGGAAGAAATCAAGAGGAGGACTCAGAAAAGCATGTCTCTCTCCCCTTCAAAGCGTGCAGTGACAGAGGGGAGAGCTGGCAACTCTTCAGCATGTTCTAGCTTGCCTTTTACTTTTGCTCAGGAGATGTGGCCAGGGGCAGTGTCTTTGTTCACCTTTCCAGCCACCTCTGCCATGGTTTGTGTCTTCTGGCACATCCCTGTGGGGGGAGTTGCCCTGGCATTCTGAGGCATGGCTGACTGCAACAGAAGCCAAATGTATTATTCTTTTACTGAGTTCAGCAGGGGGTGGGGAGAGACCCCAAGTATTTCCTTCACATAATACCATAAGATTATTTATCACAACCAAAGGGGGAGATAATTGAATACAATTGTTTCCAGATTGCCAATCCTAAAACTTCCCCAACAGTGTTAGGAAGGATAGTTGGATTCTCATGGAAAATTCCTGACCCAATATTTAGAAATGCTAATTTCAAAAGGAAGCCAGAAATTGTTTCCCAATTGTTTTAGGTATTTCTGCTAATCAAACCCTAATTTCACTGTAGCAACATACAAGGCATACTGCTTAACTGGGCTAAAAATAGAGCTCTTGGGTCACAGTGGCTAAAACATTGCTTGAGATGCTCACATCCTGGGTTCAGCTTCCAGTTCTAACTCCCAATTCCAGTTTCCAGCTAATGTGCATTCTGGTAGGTAGAGGTTGATGGCACTGGTAGTTAGGTCCCAGGCACCCACGTGGGAGACCCAGATTGAGTTTGCTACTCCTGCCCTGATCTGGCCCTTGCCCAGCCCCAGCTATTGTAGGCATTTGGGGAGTGAACCAGTGAACGGGAGGTTTCTAGTTGTCTGTCTAGCTCTCTCAGTCTTTCAAAGAACATAAGTAAATAAATAAAAGTTTTAAAAATAGAGCCTCTTTTCTTTCCCCTGTGATGAAACATATTTTACAAGAAGAGGCAGGACATGTATTTTTGCTGCCGTTTACCATTTTGCTTAGATGTCTAAAAAATAAGGCCTGAATCTGATTGATTTCTCAATCTGATGCTTGGGTTTTCCTGGTAGAAAAAAAACTATTACCACAGGGTGATCCTGGCTTAGCATTAAACCAAGCAAACTCCTTAACCTTTCCATGGCCCCATGACCTTCCGTGTAAAAAAGAGCAGTTAATGACAGGCATGAACACCCCCCCCCCCCCAGCAGGATGCTAAAGAAAGCTTCAGTTGGGTTTTGTCTGCAAAGGCAAAGAGAAATGTAGCATTAGGGCCATTGGCTGGGTAATTCAGGCCACAAGTGCCCCTGCTGGGAATAGTTAGACTGGGGCTAAAGTTTTGTTTGGCTTGAGTTATGCACACAACTGTGGCATTTCTCTATCTCTTTCCAACCATCTCACCAAACCCCCCCCCCCCCCATACACACACCCCTCAGTGTTTGGGAAGCATTTAAAAGGTGGAGAGTAACAAAGAAATGCTAATCCCAGTCTCTGAATATCTGAATAATTCTTATTCCTCTTCCAATCACATTTAACCAAGAACTTGGCTCCCAGCAGTGGCATGCCCCCAACTCAGAAACTGGAATAGGATAGGGGAATGGTGTCTAAGAATGAAACTTCATTTTATTCAATCATGAACAACATTTGGACACCAAGATTTTAAACCTGGAGCAGGAGATGGCAGGTGGGAACTGCTAGCGACACAAGGAAAAGTCCGTGTCTCTTTTCGAGGAGACACATGGTGCATCCTCCTTGCAGCGTCTCCACCTGAGGCCCTGACTGAGGCCATCACTCCAGTTGTTACCCAGAACACTCACTGAGCATCTGCACACAAAGGTGTTCTAGCAGGGTGAACATTCTCAGAAGAGGCAGATCTGAAAGTGAAGAGTTAAATACTTTATTATTTCAAAAGCAGAGTGAGGAGGGGTGGGGGGGAGAGAGAGAGAGAGAGAGAGAGAGAGAGAGAGAGATTGATTGATTGATTTCTGTCTATTGTCTTATTCTCCAAATGGCCATAACAACCAGGACTGGGCCAGGTTGCAGCGTAGAGCCTAGAATTCCATTTGGGTCTCCCAAGTGGTTGTTAAGAGCCCAAGGAGGAGGGCGCCGCAGCTCAAATGGCTAATCCTCTGCCTTGCGGCACCAGCACACTGGGTTCTAGTCCCAGTCGGCGCACCGGATTCTGTCCCGGTTGCCCCTCTTCCAGTTCAGCTCTCTGCTGTGGCCAGGGAGTGCAGTGGAGGATGGCCCAAGTGCTTGGGCCCTGCACCCCATGGGAGACCAGGAGAAGCACCTGGCTTCTGGCTTCAGATCAGCGTGGTGCGCCAGCCGCAGCGCACCAGCCATGGTGGCCATTGGAGAGTGAACCAACGGCAAAAGGAAGACCTTTCTCTCTGTCTCTCTCTCTCACTGTCCACTCTGCCTGTCAAAAAAAAAAAAAAAAAGAGCCCAAACTGTTGGACCGTCTTCCACTGTTCTCCCAGGCATATCAGCAGGGAGTTGGCTCTGAAGCAGAGCAGCTGGGACTCAAACGGTACTCTGATATGGGATGCCAGGACTGGAAGTGGTGGCTTCACCTGCTGTGCCACAACACCGGCTCTAGTAGCTCATGTTTTAGTCAGAGAAGCGAACACTGGTCTCTGAGTTAATATCTTAGGAACGTCCTGAAATTTAAGAAGAGAAATTTCATTCTTCCCAAGCTTTTATATGGTCCATTATAATCAAAGGGGCAATGAATCAAAGGGATGATTCATAGTGAGTTAAAGGGACTTGAGAGGAACCTGCTCAGCATGGGAAGATATTTCGTTCCTCATTGTGTTTCTCTGAGTTGACCTTCGATCTGTCGGTTAGCACTGACAATGCTGCAGCATCAGTAGCAAGATCCTCTTTCAAGACTCTGATTTTAGTGCTGTAACTCTCAATGAAAATGAGAATAAAAACAGGAATTAATGCTATTATAATGTCTATGCACATATACAGTTCAACTGCTGAGACAGGTCATCTGTTCTGTCACATTTTCCCCACTTTTATGCACAGCTCCTGTCTTCAGTATTTTAGAAGCAATTATCTGAAATAGAAATAGAAAAAAAATCACGTCCTTGAAGCCTACTGTTTTCGTCTGATGGCAGTATTGTGGCAGGCATGGCAATTGCCTATCCTATGTCCATTCCCTCTTTTTTCTTTTACTCAGAGCTTGTTTCAGATAGCAATACATCTAGTGAAAACTACATTACCCAGCCTCCATTGCAACTTAGGAGACACCGTGTGACACCTGACACAGTTCTGTCCAGTGGGAATAAGAGGAAGGTGGTGGGTAGAACTGCTGAGAAGAAGGCACATTGAGTTGTGCCTCTTGTCTTTCTGTCTTCTGCTTGAAACAAGGACACAGTGCTAAGAGTCAAATGAGGCAGCTGGCAGACATGAGGATGAAGGCTGTTGCTGACAAGAAAGATGGAGGGGGCTGGGTCCCTGATGGCATTTTAGAATCATCATACCAGCCCTGGAAGGGTGACCTTCAGATGCCTTTCACCATTAACACGTATGTTAACACTGACAATGTGCCAGTGCTAGTAGCAATATTCTCTCTTGTGATTCTAATTTTAGAGCTATGACAGCCAATAAAAAGTGAAAAGCCCTGCACAGCTAAGTGGGCCTTTGTTGGGTTTTCTGTTCTTTGCATTTGAGGTACCTACAGGGCATTTAAAGAAACATGGTGAAATTCACTATGGAAGTCAGGCTATGATGCAGTGGTCTATCCTAACAGCATATTCTAAATCTGCTATCTATACCTTCCAGATATATTTGCACAATCTTTTCATTGTTTCAGCATCTGTACATTACATTTCCGAAATCTATTGCTCACTGTGTAATGTAATGTTTTCTTTAAAGTCCTAAAATACTGTCATTAAATTTCAAGGGGTCTGATCTCATTAAAAGGAACCAGTGTTCCTTGGACAAATGGCTGAATACAGAGGTTAGGCAGGAAAGGTATAGATGCACCAGAAATCAAGGAAACTTTCAGTGGCTAATAGGCTTCCCTTGAAAGAATGCAGGGGCCAGTTTGAAGGCCTCCCACTGCTCAAAGATCAGACAGTTTGGGCATAAAAAAAGACTATATGACTAATGCTTATTGCATCTATGAAAAAACCCAGGAGCCTAGAATGATATTCATAAAGGACAGAAAAACCACTATAACCAATACCAAGGCATTATAAAACTCAGTACTTTAAAAATTGGTACTAAAAAGAAAGAAGGGTTTTCCTGTAGAAGAAATGTTTGGAGCCAGGATTGAAAAGGAAGTGGAAGTTATGCAAGTAAAGCCAGAGAACAGTGGAGGGGATGCATGTCAGGGAGTATTGTGACCCTGGCAAAGGACTCCTTGGCCTGACAGGGCCTGGTTTGTACTTCAGAGCTGGAACGGGTGGGTGTTAACAATCAGAACCACTCTATTGTCCTGAGATGAGACAACTGAGTCCAGCAATATAAACATCAGGTCCAGTACTCAGAGATCTCAGCTCAACAGGGTTCTGTCATAGAAATTTCCATCAAATAGTGTGTTGTGACCGTGTCTCTAGGCTGCCATTCCCCTGTGGCTTTCTCCAGGTCACTTGGAGGCTGGAGGCAGCAGCGTGATGCTGAGACCTCCTCCTCACTCCTTCTCTCTCACAGCCTGGCCCTGAATGCCCAGGAGAACTCTGTTGAGGTGAACTGAGGAAAGAAAACCTGTCATCTGTAGGATGAGTGCAATTTCTAAGATGACACCCCAGATGCTTCAGTCATTTGTGTCCTATATGCTTGAGTACATCTCTGATCTAGGACCAAGGATGTCCAACCACCGCCTCCAGTCACTAAAAGGCTGCAGCTGCTCATTTTGGCTGTCCTTGTGACCAAGGTGGATCACCACAGCCACATCAAGGGCCAGAGTGGTCAGAATGGCCACACTCCCTTAGTTGGTCACTTGGCATAGACAGACGAACACAAAGGAGTGAGGCTGTTTGGGAAACAAAGCCACAGAACAAATTAGGATGCTCACGTTGAGGGAGAAGAACAAGATGTGAAAATGGGTGATGGATCCACTTTGGGAAAAAAGAATGTGCTAAGCATAGTTGTCCCAGCCTGCAAATAGCCACCTGCTCTATTCTGCAAACAGCAACCAAAGCCTTGGTGTGTGAAAAACAGGGCTGATTTAATTCCTTCCAGAGCCTTCAGAAGAGGCACAAACTAGGACAAAATTGTTTCTGTCTAGGAAAGTTTTAGTGCTTTTTGTTTTTAAGTCTGGTAACTATTCTCAGATTAACATAACCAGGAAGGCTTCTTGGAGGCAGACTGGCTGGCAAATTTCTGGAGAGCAAAGAACAGGCCATATATGCAATCTCCAAGCTCCACACCCCTCAATTCCACAAGTTTAGGGGGCACCCAATAAGTCCTCGTTGATGATAATAATGGCTAAGGACCTTGTTAGATTTTGTTTTAATTAGGCTCAGGCTGCAGGCCTCATTACTCCTACTGTGGCTTTTATGTGGGATTCTAAAGAAAAAACATCCAGGAATCTTCTATTGAGGATATTAAAGAAGATATTATTAGCAATGCATTTGGTCTCATAGACTTTGAACAACAAACAACAGAGATTATAATTAACGTCACTGTAGCCTCTCTCCTTAAAGCATACTAACAATATAGCTAATTAGCAATGTGTCCTCATTTGGGGCTGGACATCTGCATATTATTATCGACAACGCTTGTTTCCTTTTTCCAGATTAAAGGAAGCCATACTGCACCCAGGCATATGGCTGTGCTCCTGCCACATTAAAACACTCAGTTTTCCTTTACCCACGATAAACACACCCTGGGCTTTATCTGTGCTGGGCATCGGTTTCGTCTGGAACACTTCCACACATCTAAAAATAAGTTCAAGAATACCAGTGGTGGGATTTCAAAAGAAAGAATACAAGTTTCCCCATTTGGGGTGAGAAAAGAATAAAAGGGCACTGATTATCTTTACACATGATTGAGGAGCCGGCCGGCACTCCCGGGAAGAGAGAGACAAAGGAATGAATCCAGTGTGTTTCAGACTGTGAAATCTACTTGGTCCAGGTGGCACACTTATCCCCGGTGCTCAAGAAGATGGCACAGAGGTCATCATCATAGCAGTGGCAGCAGAGGAGGGTGGAGACTTGGTCTGTGAAGTGCTGGAAAAAGGCAGTCAAGATCCACAGGGAAGAAACTGTGCACCATGAATACCTTCCCAGCAAGGCCCACCGACTTCCACCTTGGCTCTGCCCATGCTGATGGTGATCGGTCCCCTTCAGACAGCAGGAGAAGAGTAAATATCAGTAGCACTATTTTAGAGCAAGCGTGAAAATGTAATGTGTCTGACAGAGGAGAAATGGCACACATGTGCTCCAATCTTTGCTGGGGGGACTTTGAAGACAAAGGGACTCCCCTGGGAGCTCATGACACAGGCACATCATGTTTCAAGAATGCAGGAACATTGCAATCCTGGGTGGGAACAGAGCCCTGTGCTCAAAGTCTGACTAATAGCTGAGGAATCTCTCCTTATGGTGGCAGAATGCATCATGAGGATGTTTACTTTAGGGCTTGGGAGTGACCTGACTTATCTCAGGCGACACCTTACAAGACATGAAGAATGGTCAACTCGGTGCACTTGAGCAGAAAGGAGGCCCTGGGAAGGGAGAAGCACCCAACCCCAGGAGTCCCTCCTAACTGAAGGCTCTTGGGGCAGGCTGAAAAACATGGGAGGCAACCCTTCACTGGCTTTTCTTGAATGCATCTATAAACTGCTTTGATCTTGAAAATGTGTGGATTATTGGTGATTTTTCAAATTCTGCTTTCTCCATTGCTGGCAAAGAAAACAGAGTGGTAACTTTCCAAGACCCATTTCCTTTATGTTCTGAGAGGCTAAAGAATGAATTAAAATGAAGCTCAAGTGACTCTTTCAAGTCAAAGCAAACATGTAAACAGTAGCAGATGCACAGAGAGCCAATTTGGCTATAAAAGCCTTCATGCATCATCTAAAACATTTTTGAAAATGTGAGGAGATGGAAAAACTATGTTTTCCAAAACTTTTCTCAAGGGGAATGGTAGACTTACCTGGAAGGAGCAGCGTGATAAATCCATTTGGGTGTCAGACCAGCCGTCCTCAGGCTTAAGCTAAGAGCAAGAAGGATGTCAGAACTTCAGGCCAGAGCTAACTTGCTTAGGGCTAGAATGGATAGACTGAGGGTGGCCACCAGGGGGCTTCATCCCTCCTCTTTGGTCACATCAAAGCTCAGGCTCCCCTTGAAGTCACATTTTGAGCAAATATTTTAATTAGTATGAAATATTGCTGACTTTTCAAGTTGCACATTCTCCATCGACAGTAAAGAAAACAGAGTAGTAAGTATCTAAGACCGATTTTCCAGGATCAATTGGAAAGCACACTGAATCACTGGTATGCCTAATGGGCCCCAAAGTCTAAGGTCTCCCTTGACCAGAGACAGGGTATTGAACAGGACAAAGAGACACAGCAGGCAAACATTCCCTATGGTAAATCTGTGTTTCCTACATGAAATAAGGGGGACCCAAGGTCCAGGCCATGGCTAGTGTCCTGCTGTCAGGAAGGAGACTGTGGAAGACGAGCAAAGAACATGGAATGGCAAAGTTCAGAGGCCGAGGCTTAGGGAAGAGGTAGTCTGGGAACCCTCACACAGAGCTCTTATTCTACTCAAGGGTTTGGATTCTTCTCAGCATCCAAAGTCAAGATCTGTCATTGACACCTACCATGAATCTATCTGCTCCAAGTACCTCTTATAGAGATTTTAAAGGGAATTGGACCTTAACCTTGGAATCCTGGAAAAGGGCACATGGTATTATGAAGTGGGCCTAAACCAGGAGTTATGAGGCCTGGGCCTGCATTCTAGCATTGTCTCTCTCTGGTTTGTAAGTTCTGTTAAGTTAATATACATCTGCATCTGAAGTAGCCAGGTTTGCAAAAATGTCTATAAATTCTTCCTCTCTCTAAATGTTCATAACTTGAATTGTTAATTGTCTCCCATACTATCTTTGTGCTTGGCTATGCTGACTACTGTAGTCATAGGTACAACAAGCAGAGACCTGAAAAGTGCTTGGCACCAGAGTTTCCCTGCTTTTGTTGATTTTGGAATCCTGAGACCACTGTGTGAAGAAGCTTGAACTAGCCTGAGTGGTGAGAGACCTATAGGACAGGGACAAGCTCTCTCTTACCAACCAGCCTGCCACTGACTCAGACTACTCAGCCCTGGTTGAAGAAGAGCCACCCAGCTGAACCCCTGAACCAGAGAATCACAAGAAGCAATAAATGTTTGTGGTTTTTCAGCTCCTGAATTGAGTGGCTTGTTACACAGCAAAAGCTAACTGATACAGAAACTCAGTTACTGCCTCTGTAATAAGGCCATGGCGAGGTAGGATGGGAACCACAGAAAACCTCGCAGTCCATTCGGTTTTGATATGCTTGGAATGGAAGCCTCAAAAGACCTTTGTTATAGATAAATGATTTCACAACAATTACAGGTAAACAAAGCTTATTCCAAATGTTGAAAACATAAAATTGAGGGTGGGAAGATTAAACAAAAATCGGATGATTTTGGTTGCTGAAAATGTAGAAACTCTCTTTCATATCTAGAAATGTCTGCTTTTTCTTATCTTTCTACCTAGTAACTCAAAGCTGGGTAAAACCTGTTGGGAAATCCCAACCCCCTGCCTGCTCCTTCCTTCATCTACATGCGCTTCTTTGTTAACAGCTCTGCTGCCAGTTTTTCAGACTCAGGCCTGGGACTTAACAGTTCTTCCCTGCACTTTCATTACGCACCTGAACAGCTCTGTGGGCTGCCAGAAACTAGTAGTGCTCATTTATTAGGGAACCCCTACTGACATTATAAAACTATTATAGCTATCATCGGCTGAATGTGGCCTGAGGTGAAGAGAAAGCTATATACCACCAGGACCGGTTCCCTTTACCATCTGTCTACATAGATTGTTCTTGTTTGGGCTGTAGTTCTGTCCTCTTCCAGGCAAATGGCTTGATCCTAGACTGGAACACTGACAGCTGATGCAATTGTGGGCCATTGGCTTAGCTAGGTTAACCTTTTTCTATGAATGGCAGGGATGTTAGTTCCACTCATGGGCTCATTCAACAAACACTTCCTCATTCAAGCAAACACTTTGTATTCTGTATCAGGTTCTGTGTTGGATTAAGACAGTTCCAAATGAACATGGCTTACTAAAACAAATTATCCAAAGCTTGGAAATGAAGTGAAAAGTTGACTGTAAGTTTACCAGCTCATGCTGGGGCACAGTATCTTGGGCTTATGTTTAATTCTGTAGCAAATGTCTTTGATGGGCCTGTTATTTACTATTCATTAGGGTCTAAGTTAAAGTTATGTGTGATAACTGGTAGATTTTCATCCTGTAGAAATGCAAATTTTGTTGTCTAGTAGAAACAGCAACTCAGAGCTTACTATTTTATGGATTTATAGGACATTAACTCAGTTTGTTTACTTCATCATGGTTTTTCACAACTAACTTTGCAAATTGCTATTCCTCAAATTCTCTGAACTAACATTCACATCTTGCTAGCTTCCTCACTAATTCGCTAAATGAATCTTCAACATGGTGTTTATTCCAATTTACTGTTGTCCAAGGCTCATGTTTTTAGTATTATGAAAATTCTGTTTTGTTAGTTTTTTGTCTTCACAGAGTTCAGACTCTAGAGGGTAAGTTAATAAATACTTAGACACATATAAAATACAAGGTAGAAAGTGAGAAATTCTTAAGGATGGGATGGTTTCAATGTCAGGAAGAGAATTATTCAACTCCTAATTATGATTTGCCACCTATTGACTGTTTCACAACACTGTTTTGCTTTTTTGTCTTCTATAAAATATTTCCATCTGAATAGTGATTCAAGGCACTACCAAGTTAGAACAAGTATTGAGGACCATAGTTTGTAAGCCAGACTTCCCTTGGGTTTTTGTTCTTTTATTATTTTTAAAAATTTATTTAAGGCAGAGTTAGAAAGGAGGGGAGAGGCAAAGAGAAAGAGAGAGAAGGTCCAGAACTGTGGCTTAGCAGATAAAGCCACCACCTGAAGTGTTGGTATCCCATATGGACGCTGGTTCAAGTCCCAGCTGCTCCACTTCTGATCCAGTTCTCTGCTATGGCCTGGGAAAGCAGTGGAAGATGGCCCAAGGACTTGGGCCCTGCACCCACATGGGAAGACCCGGAGGAAGCTCCTGGCTTGTGGCTTCGGATCGGTGTAGCTCTGGCCATTGTGGCCAATCGGAGAATGAACCAACGGATGGAAGACCTCTGCCTCTCCTTCTTTCTCTGTGTAACTCTGACTTTGAAATAAATAAATCTTGAGAGAGAGAGAGAGAGAGAGAGAGAGAGAGAGAGAGAGATCTCCCATTTGCTGTTTCATTCTCCAAATGGCTGCAATACCCAGGGTTGGGCTAGGCTGAAGCCAGGAGCCAGAAGCATCATCCAAGTCTCCCAAATGGGTGCAGGGGCTCAAGCACTTGGGACATCCTCTGCTTCTTTCCTAGGCACATTAGCAGGGAGGTGAAATGCAAGTGGAGCAGCAAGGACTTGATCTGTTGCCTATGTGGGATGCCCATACTGCAGGTAGTGGCTTAAGCTGCTGAGCCACAGTGCCAGCTCCTCTTCTCTCATTTTTAAAGTTTTATTTATTTACTTTTATGAGAAAGGCAGAGCCACAGAACAGAGAGATTTTCCATCCACTGCTTCATGTCCCAAATGCCTGCCACAGTCAGGATTGGGATAGGCTGAAGCCAGGAACCCAAAACTCAGTCTGGGTCTACCACATGGGTGGCAGGGACCCATGTACTGAGTCACCAACTGCTGCCTCCAAAGGTGCACATTTGCAGTAAACTGGAGTCAAGAGTGGAGTGGGAACTTGAACCAGGCACAGTGATGTGGTACATAGGCTTTCCAGAATGCAGGATGGCATCTGAACCACTGTGCCACACACACACATAAGAGGGTTCTCCTCTTATGAGATGTTCTGGGGGAACGACTTGAAGGCCAACCACCAGGGGTCCCAACTTTCTTTTCTTTCCTTTCCTTTCCTTTCTTTTCTTTTTCCTCCCTCCCTCCCTCCCTCCTTTCTCTCTCTCTCTCTCTCTCTCTCTCTCTCTCTTTCTCTCTCTCTCTTTCTTTCTTTCTTTCTTTCTTGGCACAGTTACACAGTGAGAGAGAGACACAGAGAGAAAGGTATTCCTTTTTCTGTTGCTTCGCCCCCCAAATGGCAACTACGGCCGGTGTGCTGCGCCAATCCGAAGCCAGCAGCCAGGTGCTTCCTCCTGATCTACCCATGCGGGTGCAGGGCCCAAGTATTTGGGCCATCCTCCACTGCCTTCCTGGGCTACAGCAGAGAGCTGGATTGGAAGAGGAGCAACCGGGACTAGAACCCGGTATGCTGGTGCTGCAGGCAGAGGATTAGCCAAGTGAGCCACAGCGCGGCCTTTCTTTTTTTTTTTTTTTTTAAAGATTTATTTATTTATTTATATGAAAGGCAGAGTTACACAGAGATGGAGAGGGAGAGTAGGGAGAGAGAGAGATAGAGAGAGAGAGAGATCCACTGATTCACTCGCCAAATGACTGCAACAGCCAGAACTAGGCTGATCCAAAGCCAGGAGCCAGGAGCTCCTTCTGGGCCTCCCATGTGGGTGCAGGGGCCCAAAGAGCTGGATTGGAAGAGGTGCAGCCGGGACTTGAACCAGCGTCCACATGTCATGCTGGTACTGCAGGCAGTGGCTTAACCCACGTGCCACAGTGTCAGCCCCCCACAAGCTACTTTCAACCATTTAATTACCTTGCTGTGCCCATAAAATTTCCTACTCTGATCCTAGAGGAATGAAGCATCTCCACATTTTATCCTCACAAAGAGACTCTCCCATTAGAACTCATTTGGTTAGCTGAGGTTCAAGAAAGGAGAACCCCAAACTTTTCAGAGGCTTTTTTGGGGGATGAGAAGTGGTCAAGAGGTGTACAGATGGTGTGACAGAGAGTATACCTATGTGTTTGCTGTTCTCCTGGGCATAAACATCACCATACAAGGATGTCTCTGAGTGTGAGCAGAAAATGAATGACATCCACAAGCTGGGTAACCGGGGAGAACTTAAGGAAGGAACAAAGTGGCTGGGAACCACCACGCATACTCCAGTACCCAGAGCCAATAAGGCTAGGGAGGTCTTATATCCCCAGGCTTGAAGATGTAAAGAAAGGGAGAGATCACTGTTATCCAAAGGGAAAGAGGGGTCTTTGTGTGAGGAGGGAATAAGGAGGGATATAGGGGATTTACCAGATACTTCAGCATCCCTCCCTTCTTCCTCTCACTTCCTGCCATTTTATATAATGCCTGGGCCAAACCCAATCAGGAGCCAGAAAGCAAAGATGCCTGTTGTAATTATATACCTGGTGCCAAAGGCATAAATTAGGATGGCAAAGGGTGAAAAATGGGTATTGAGAGATAAGCAGAAGATCCGGGGCACATAGGGAGAAGCAGCAGCTGTCACCCATGTGTTGCACTGTATGTTAAACTGAATCTTCACAGCGTTCATTAGAGGGAGACAGGAGAACTCATATTCCACAGACCAGGAAATTGAGGTTGAAAGGCCATAGCTAGTAAGTAGGATCCAAAGCCCTTGTTCCTGTCACTGAATCGTGTTTTCCTAATTTGTCCCCTGGAGGTGTTGTCTATGATAAAGGAGTCTGCAGTCACTTTGTATTTCTCAAATGTAAGCCCTGTACTGAGAAACAGTTCTGAGAAGACTGTCTGCAGAACGCTGGCCTGCAGCACACCACTGATTAAACCCTTAGCCCTGCTCCACACCCTTAGCCCTGCTCCAATTGTTTGGTAGGGAGAGTCCTGGCCTCATTTTCTGGGGGAAAATTCACCTCAAGATACCAGTTTAGCTCAATGCTGTTGGACTTAGCTCAGTACTGTTGGACTTGTGTGGTGTGATGACTTCATAGGGTTAGTTAGATCTGGTCAACAAATATAGTAGGTACCATGAGGTACCTACATGAGGATGGAATGAAACAGATTT
This sequence comes from Sylvilagus floridanus, assembly GCA_949820135.1. NCBI lineage: Eukaryota > Metazoa > Chordata > Mammalia > Lagomorpha > Leporidae > Sylvilagus > Sylvilagus floridanus. The sequence goes on from OX463231.1 coordinate 92,851,303, forward strand.
GATAAATTCAGGAGGGAAGAAGGTAGGAATGGAATGGCAAACATTTCATGCAAACATGATGAGGCTATTCAGTGGCCTGAATGAGGCAGAAAATAAAGAAAGTTGGTCACAAAGAGCAGGACCCCAAACAGGTTGGTTTGGATGTTAGTAATTGAGGATCATCGTATTTTTCCTCGGGTGTTCCAAAAATATGGGTGGGATTGTATTTCAAGGCAAAGAGAGAGAAATCTTCTACCCTTTAGTTCACTCTCCAAATGCCCACAATATCCAGGGATGGTTAAGGTCAAAGCCAGGCCCCAGAACTCAGTATGGATCTCCCACATGAGTAACAGGGGCCCAACTACTTAAGTCATTATTGCTGCTTCCCAGAGTGAGTACTAGCAGGAAGGTGGAATGGAGAGTGGAGCTGGGACTTGAACCCAGGCACTTTAATATGGGCCCTGGGCACCCGAGAAGCTTAATTTCTGCACCAGAAGCCTGCTCTGAAGGGTGAGTTTAAAAAGTGACAGGGACCCAATGGCTTAAGTAAAATGTAGCTAAAATAAATGTCCCTGGAGTGAAACACTACAGCAATGAGGATGAACAGACTATAACCATATTTGACACCACTGATGAATTCCACAAAGATACTGTTAAACAAAACAACTCAAATGGAAGTGAAGCCTTGAGGGGCTGCTGGAGGGCCAACCATGTTCTGTTTCTTTTTGGGGAGCTGGTTACGTAAGTATGTGCACTTGGTGAAAATTCATTGAACTGTACACGTATGATCTATGCTCTCTCCTGTATGTATCTTATGTAGATACAGAATTTACATAACTACAAGAAACACAAAATAAAAGAAAATAGAAAGAGAATTGAAGAGAAATGGCAATTTGCAAGGTCATAAATACTTTCTAAAGGAGGCAGGGAGATTCAGCACAGGTTGAGGATCACTTGACCAAAATGCTTAGAATCAGAAATGTGTTGGATTTTGTTTTTTGGATTAGGGGTGCACAACCTGTACTTGAATGAAGAGGGGCTTGCTTATTGGTCGCACATTTTCATGTGGCTCAGTTTCTCACTGTGAAATGCTAAGATCTCTGTGGTCAACATTGCTTGTTCCCCTTTGTCATCTTTCTCTCACTAGCCTTTCCTTATACTTCCATCATTATCTCTGCTCTTCAGTGCTTTTCTCCTCAAGCCCAGTTCCCCTCTTTGCTAGTAATAACCACTCCTCCACGTCCTCCACCCTTTCCCAATGTCTTCTCTGTGTGAGTCTTGTCCAAACACCTTTCATGTATTAGTTCAACAAATTGAATACAATTACCATAATCCACATTGTACAAATGAGAAAACTGAAGTTTATTTTACTTTAAAAATTTTTTAAATGTATTTATATAGAGCTTCCATCCACTAAGGTACTTCCCAGCTAGATGCCTGCAACCAGGAGCCAGGAATTCAATACAGGTGTCCCTTGTGCATGGCAGGGATCCAGTTACTTGAATCATCACTTGCTGCCTTCCAGGGTCTGCATTGTCAGGAAGCCAGGACTCGAACCCAGGCACTCTGATCTGGAATGCAGGCATCCCGAGTGGCATCATAAACATTAAGCCAAATACTCACCCCTTTCATTTAATTTTAAAATACTTGAAATAGCCTATTGTTTCCTAACCAAGCTCACAGAAAAGCTGATCATAATACCGAGTTATCACTTCCACCCAGTTTACAAAGTTGTTCTCAAAGCAGCCTCAGAGAATGTGTTCAAAACGCTAATTCTCAGTGCCCGCAACACCCATGGAATCAGAGTCTCTGCAGGACCAGGGGTGGGAAGGAGGTGCAGTCATCAGAGTTTTAACAAATCGTGCCTGATGCCACTGCGGTCTCACACCTGAGAACATCAACTTGAACTACAAGATGAGGAACAGAGCCAGATAGCAGTTGTTCTTCAGCAAAGGCAAATTATTTCCCAGAAATGAAGGCATAGCAAGTAGTTGGTGTACTTTTTAAAAAAGATTTACTTATTTATTTATTTGAAAGGCTGAATGACAAAGAAAGAGAGAGAGAGAGGGAGAGGGAAGGAGAGAGAGAGAGAGAGAGAGAGAGAGAGAGAGAGAGAGAGATCTTACATCAGCAAGTTTACTCTCAAAACAGTTTCAATGGCCAGGGCTGGGTCAGGACAAAGCCAGAAGCCTGGAACTCCATTTGGTTTTCCACATGGGTGGCAGGGGCCCAGGTAACTAGACCATTTATTGCTGCCTTCCCAGGCACATTAGTAGGGAACTGGATCAAAAGTGGAGCATCCAGGACTTGAACCAATAATCTGGTGTGGGATTCTGGTGTTGCAAAGCAGTGGCTTAAACTGCTGTACCACAGCACCAGCCCCTAAGCTGGTATACTTTTAATCTTTGGAACATGCAATCATATATATAGTCATTGAGCCACAAGGCTTCCCGTCCAGTCTAGGGAGACACTCTGGGCACTCATGCACACCGCCGGGGTTCCCCCAGATGAGAGCACCATGAGGGGAAGGCAGAGCTTCCCTCATGTCCCGGAATCCAGGTGAAGGAGACTGCATGCTAGGTCAAGCAAGATCAGCATACAAGGGGACAGGTCAGAACTCCCAAAGAGGGAAGTGAATGGTAAGACTGGGCTCACATTCTACTCTTTCCCTGTGTCAACATATCCTAGACTCCTCAGACTTGCCTAGGTAACAGGTGCCCAAAATAGGGCAGCAAAGGGCCTTTGACTGATGTCTTCCTCACCATTCAACTGTTTCTAGATAAGTCACTCAGGTCCACGGAGAAGGATAGGCATGGATCCACATTGGGTTCTGAGTCAGATAAAATTTCTAGATCACAGGTCTAGTAGAAAATTCAGCAACCCCCAAAAGGGGACTCAGTGGATGCAGTTAGATCTGAGAGAGAGGGAAATTAACCATTAGTGTAGGAGAGAAGAGGGAGAAAGCAGGTAGAAGAGTCGGAGGAAGAAATCATTTCCTTTAGGTGCCCCAAATGGCAAATGAAGAGGGGGCCTCTTTAAACCATAGAGCACCTTAGTGCCCCAAAAGCTTCCCCACAACATCACCAGTCAGCAAGGGTAAATCTCAGACTGTCCAATATCTAACTTGCAGTTTTCCAAGCAGATCCAAGTTCATGTACAAAACTGGAGGAGAAAAATCAATGTGTTCCCAGCACATACATACACAGCAGGCACCATCAAAGCCAAAGCATTCTTACTGCAAAGGAAAAAAAAAATCTGAGTAGCCTTCATCTACCAACTCCTCTGTTTACTTGCTCCTTACTGTTCCCAGGGAGATCTTCTGGGAAACAGAGTCCTGATGGATCCATCACACCTGTGTATCTAAAGGTCCCAAAGACAGGACCAACTGCTGTCAAGAGTTCAACCCAAGAAAGCATTCTCTTCAAACCAGCTGCCCAGGCCCCAACCAGAAAGTCCCATGTAGGAATTAAAGCTTCACTTTTCTCCAGCAAATGCATACCTTGCCCTGTGAAAATGCATTTTGCTTGCTTCAGTCTAGACTCTCCCACTTACTGCCCCTCCCCGCCCCTCCTCTCCCCCAAGTCTGCAGATATAAAGACTGGCTTTTGAGAAACAGCCAAACCCATTTTTAACCAAAGTCCTGGGCATTCAGTTACTAAGAGCCCAACTGGAAGCTCGAAAATGCTCACCCTCCCCCGTGGTTTACAAAAAAGTCACACGGTAAGCAAAAAACCGTTCTCCAACATGGCATGTTATACAAACTTCTGAATGGCTCCTTTCAAAAGGCTTGAGAAGGTCAAGATAGTTTGTTACAAGTGGATTTGCTTGCTCTGACCAAAGGAAACATGTTTCTAGCTTTTCAAAGGAGAAAGAAAGTCTTGTAATCCCTGCATCCTGCATCCCACACGGGTCCCCTGACTCCCTGAGCCTCACCTTCTCTAATGCCAGGTCATAATCCCAAGCCTGACTCATAGAGAATCCTGTCCCCCCCAAATTCCACACCCCCACCACTAGGGTGGAATTTCTCCCGTCCCAGGTCTTCAACAAAGATTCCAGGACACATGCATGTTTGATCTCTTCACGCTCCATTTTCATTAGTCCTTCACACTCTGTGTCGCTTGGAAAAATACAAACAGCATGGTTCAGTTTTAAGGTTAAGAACTGACAGTCTCCATAAACATTTTTACAATAAAATCTGACTTATCCCCTGCCAGAATTCAGTGTCTCCCCAAAGGGGGAGACGGGACGAAGGCAGGGGGTGGGAAGTGGAAACCTTCCACGTCAGGAAGAGGCAGCAAGAGCTGCCCATACAACTGTGGGCCAAAGACCGCCACCCCCAGGGCTTCGCTGCCAAAGAATCACTGGGCTAATCTACCTTGGAATAATTCAGATATTGCAGGGCGTGGATGAGGATACCTGAGGAACAGAGGAGCTCAGATGTAAATCCCTGGCTTATGGAGAAATCAAAGCAATTGATAGTGACAGGTTATGAAATTGCCATGTCATGAAAATTAAAAGTGGCCTAGGAGGAGGTTATGAAATCACTCTCAGGATGTCTTAAGTAAGGAGAAAAAGAGGGTAAAATAGATGGGGGTGAGGGAGATCTCATACTTAAGCCACACTCCACCCTAGACCAGCCCAAATATTTAAGAGCTGAAATCACCTAATTAGCTGGGATTTATTTTAATGGTGTGTGGGCAGATGAGCTGGAGAACCTTTATCCATTAACTCATTCATCTTTTAATTACTGGGGGCTAATTACTCTGTTCCGAATGCTGAGAATACAATAGGGAGTAAGATCGCCTCCATCCTTACCCTCCTGTAGTCCTTACCTTAGTCCTCAGTAAGGGTTTCCAAACTTTACAGTGCATCCTGATACTCAGGTCATGCACTGAACTATTTAAGTCAGGGGACCTGGAGTAGGATCTAGGCACCAGTCCTTTGAAAAGGTCCCCAAGGGGTTCCAGAGGGCAGCAAGGTTTGGAAACCACGTGGGGTTCTTAACTGTGGTGCCCTAATTTCCCATCAATGCCTTACCCATACTCATCTTAGCAGCTCCTTTCCTGCTCTGCCTTCTGAAACCCCATGGGCCCACGAGGACTCACTATAATGCCATCAGCTCAAGTGTGAGATTCCCTCCAAGCTCTACTGGAAAATACTCAGCCACATTCTTGAAAGTTGGTAGGGGGAGCTCTTTATTCCAAATCCTAAATCTGGACACAGTGTCCAGCACATAATCTGATCATGATATAAAATATTTGAAACCCAGGCCATCCCAGAAACCCTACGTCTCCCGACTGTCACTCTGACAAGGTCATTTCACGGCATGAATCCTGAGAAAGAGCTCCCGGGATGTTTAGCTCTCCAGATTTCTTTGTGAAGGTGAAAAACAGAATGTGCTTAAAAGCCCTTCCCCTCTGTTCTCTCTCAGCTTTCATATCCAAGTCCCTTTAAGGAGGTCAACGAAATGCATTATAGACTTTCTTGGGCCTACTCCTGGATTTTCATCCATTAAGAAAAAACACATAACATTAAGCTTTTTCTGGAAGGCCCAAGGAATTCTCAAAAAGGAGAATAAAGGAAAAGAGAAAGAAAGAAAGAGTTTGCTTTGAAGTTGTCAGGAACATGCCAGAAAAAAAAGCCAATAGATGCTGAGAAAATGTTTTAGGAGAAGTACTTCCCTTTGCTTCCCATTGTGTGTTCCACAGGGTGAAGTGGTCCCCACTCAAACCAGCAGAGCCTGCCAGTTGGCCAACCCAGCGGCATTCCACTGCAGAGATTAAAACCAACTTTATGATTGTGGTGCAAATAATAAAGAGCCTGGCAGGGTTTCCTTCTAAAATGAAAGCTCATTTATTTTCCGAGGTGTATAATTTGGTTGTAAATGTTTCCTTTGGGCCCAAACATCCCAGATTGGGCTTTTGCCTGGAACATATCACTACTTTGCTGGAGAAGAATGGACCCCGTGTGGTCTCACTGTGTTCGTCCACCCCAAGGCAGGGGAGGGTTCGAGTTGGCCTGCCCCTGCTTCAAGTCTGGCCACAGCTGTGTGCAGGGTAGGACCAAAGTTGAGGAGGCAGTAGGTGCAATGGGCAGTCTCACTGCTACCCTTCATATGGGCCTATTTTCAGTGGTGGGGGAGGTGGAAGGTCGTTAAGAACCCTAAGCCCTGTGAGAGTTGGCTTTTATTCCAGGTTTTTGTGTCCTTATTAATCTTTGCAAACTTCATCCTAAAAAAATCTACCCAGAAATGATTAATATTTAGATAAAGGGCAAAGCCAGATTCTTTTCAGGGCTCCTGGGCTGACCATACGTACTTGGGGCCAGAATCTAGCCCATACAGTTTAGCCACTCTCACCCAAACGTAAATAGTTCTTTCTCCTATAAGGCAACTCTTTCTACTATTTTCATATTTATAAACTCTCTAATATACTTTTATCTTGTCTCTCTATTTGCATCTTTGTATAAATTCAAAACTACTGTCTTCTATTTGCATCTTTGTGTTAATTCAAAACTAGTATTAAACATATAGTCAATGCAGCCTGAAAATATATTTATTCTGTCTCTGCCCTCCCTATCCCCCAACTCCACCAAACAGCAGGTCATGCTGAACAGGGAAATATCTGGGGGCATGAAAGGAGTGGCATCATCATGAGCCAACTCTTTAGCATATTCCATGTTGTCACTATAACACTGGGATTGGGGTGAAGACTAGGGAAAAGAGTACAATAAAAGGGGAAACCAAAATTAGCACAGTTCACCCAGGACACATGAGAAGAACACAGAGAGAAGTTAGTGTTATGGGGCCTGGCCCAAGAAGTGAAAGTCAATGGTTCCATTTATTATCAAGTCACCTGCTGGAAATGATGAAGTGTGCTTCTGCTAAACCTGCGATCCCCCTGAGATTGGACCCCAAAGCAGTATTTATGGCATGATGTTGCAAAAAAAAAAGCCTTCCTATATCATTTAAACATCTTACTGCTAAGGTGAACAGTCCATCAGTTTTTCAAAATACTATCAACTTTCTCAGCTTATCATGGCCTCTCCAAGACAGGTAACACAGCAGCTATGCAACTCAAACTCAGGTTTTTGAATGATCACTTGTTGCTGGCCATCACCCCCTTAATTCAAAAGAAGCAATAATAAATGTTTTTGAATCAAGTGAATAAATGCAAGAGAATAAAGTTTTCTGACAACTTGTGCACCAAGAAACATTAATATGAGTCAAGCCTCAGTCTCCCAGTAACCCACTGGCTGTAGCTAACTCCTTTAGCACCTTTGGCCATTGCCATCACCCACATAGCCCACCTGGAACTTGGAAAATCAGGTTCATACAGCATTTGGAAACCACAGTACTGACACATAATGAACAAGTCAAAGGGGAAAGCCTGACTTTCCTGTGTATCAAACCCACAAACACCAGGATTCAGACCCCTCTTGTTGCAGAAACATCACTTCTGTGCTGAGGTTACAGGGTTGTATTCAAGGACACACACATCATACTGAGATAAAAGAGAAACTAAGATCCCACATCTTTTTGAAAACTGTAATTCTTTCCTACTTCATGACCTGTGTCAATACATCTGTGCCTGCAGAGTAAGTGACTTCCTGTCATGGTCAGGTTTCATCTCTTTATGAAGCTTGCAATACTTCTCACTGTTCCCAGGTGCAAACAGGACTTGGCTGAAAGTCATTTTGCATTCAGATTACTGTGCCTACAGAGGTCTGAACAATGGGTTTTAAGAAGTAATTACCCTTTCTTCTAAGTCTTCCAGAAATGCCAGTGGCACAGTATCTGGCCAAGGAGTCCTGGATCCTTAGAATTCTCTTGACCCGTGCAGGCCATAAGCTGCATGAGATGTCATCACACAGTCAGAAGGAAGTAAGAGGATAGCAAGGGATGCTGACAATTGAAGATGCGATATTTCCTGATGCTACTTTTTTTGAGAGTTGAAAAGGGTAATCCACAAAGGAACAAGAAATTCCAGACCTAGGCCCTCCTGTCTCTGAAGCTCTCTTATTTATTTTTTTAGTCTCTTATTCCCTGTCCTCCCCTAGAATGGTTAAAAAATATATCAAAGAGATAGACACTTATTACAATGCAGGGGTGTTGAGTTAATCTAAAGTGTTCTATTAAAAATCAAGTCAGGTTAGGTGGGTTTAGATTTAATGGGGAGAAAACTCAGCCATGTATGAATGGAGACTCCCAAATAAATTTTTTTCCTACTTATAGGCCAGGAGGCTTCCTCAGAACTTGGGCATTTATTTAATCAGGGCTTTGCCATTGTCTGCTGTTAGGCAAGTAGGTAAACCTCTTTGGGTCTCAGTTTTCTCATCTATAAAATGAAAATAACAATATCCCCTCTGCCTTCCTAAATGTGGTGCAGGCATTTTTGGAGAGCACAACACTGCCTGACATTCCAGACTTTATTGAATCCTGGCCATATGCAAGGGGCTATATTCCCCACCGTGGAGGATAAAAGGGAAGTAAGCTACTACTCCTGCTGTCAAGACCCTTTCCCTGTTTGGCAGGCAGAGTGGGGAGTGGGTGAGTTCACACCCCCCAGACAGTGACATAGGAGGAGGAATGTAACAAGCACTTAATGGGTGCACAGTTCTCTGAGGGTTAGAAATGAGCCCATTTCCACCTTGGCAGTTCACAGGAAAGCTCTTGTGGCTTGTTTGGAATTTTCGCAGCTGGAAAGAGGGAGCAGGGCATTGTTAGCTAACAGAAGCCAGGATTAGAGAGGCAAAAGAGCACGGGGAGGGCACTAGCAATAGTAAGAGTCCAGTCCGGCTGCCAATGCAGCCTGTAAAATGAAGGGCAGGAAAAGTTGATTAATTCCAGATTTGGAGTTCCTCAATACCTGTTCTGCAGAGAGGAGCGGGGAACCACTGGAAGTTCTTGAACAGGGCAGGGGAGAGCAGCAATTCAAGGGCAGATGATACTGAGTATTTTATTTTGAATGCACATGAGTGTAGCGGAACCATCAATGAAATTAAGTCTATCTGGGAAAGTAAGAACACAGGTAAACCCATCGGGAGTACAAAGGGATAAACAGGAAAGGGCAGATTCCCACCTAAATGTGAAGGGGAGTATGGAAGGCAGCATTGCAATGGCCCTAAATGATGCCGTCTCTGGGAATACAGAGCCTTGTGCAATCCCTTCCCTGCGATGAGGGATGGAGCAGATGAGTTGCTCTGGACAAACAGACCGTGGTACAGTGATGCCACATCACTGAGATTAGGTCACAAAAGATCAGGGGGTTCATCTTGCTCACCCTCTTTCTCTCTGCTTGTGTTCACTGGGTTGCTCTCAAGAAGCCAGCTGCCATCCTGTGAGCTGTTCTAATGGTAAGAGGCTGAGGACTCCCTCTGGCAACAACCTGTGACAAACTGAATCCCATCATCACTGTCAACACGAGATGACTGCAGTCTTCTTTGGCACCGTAATAATAATTAGGAGTAGTAAAAAGATTTATGGATTTTTAAATCCATGCCAGGCCAAAGTCAGGAGCCAGGAGTTTCATCTGGGTCTCCCCTGCGGTTGGCAGGGGCCCAAACATTTGGGCCATCTTCCTATGCTTTTTCCAGGCCATTAGCAGGGAGCTGGATCAGAAATGGAGCAGTCGGGACACAAAGAGGCACCCGTATGGGTTGCTAGCATCTCAGGTGGTAGCTTTACCTGTTATACCACAATGCCAGCCCCCAAAACTTAATTATTGCCTGTGACAGACCATGGGCCAGAGGAGTCTAGTGAAGTTCTGTCTGAAGTCCTGACTCACAGGAATTCCAACCAATGAGTGTTCTTTTAAGCTGCAAAATTTGGGGGTAATTTGTTACTCAGTAATTAATTAATACAGGAGGAAGATATTTCACTGGCATAAGGATGGCAGGAAACAAATGCTCTTTGAAATTAAATTCCTAGACTCTTGACCCAAAGTTGTATAGTCTCTTTCTTCTAGGCTTTGTTGATTTTAGGAATTCTTCATGAAAAGAAATCTCTCCATCCATTCCTTTCTTTCACTGTTTCCTAGAGCTGATCAAAGAAGCACGCTTATATTTTCAATTTCAAACTACTCATTGGACATTCTTTTTTTTTTTTTTTTTTTTGACAGATAGAGTTAGACAGTGAGAAAGAGAGACAGAAAGGTCTTCCTTCCATTGGGTCATCCCCCAAATGGCTGCTACAGCCAGAGCTATGCCGATCTGAAGCCAGGAGCCAGGTGCTTCTTCCTGGTCTCCCATGTGGGTGCAGGGGCCCAAGGACTTGAGCCATCTTCCACTGCCCTCCTGGGCCACAGCATAGAGCTGGACTGGGAGAGGAGCAACCGGGACTAGAACCTGGCGCCCATATTGGATGCCAGTGCCACAGGTGGAGGATTAACCAAGTGAGCCACGGCACCAGCCCCCTCATTGGACATTCTAGTAGAAGACTGGCAGGGAATGAATGCAACAACCATGTGGGAAGACAGCCACTTCTGAGTCCAACACTTAGGTGAAACCCATCTGTCCTTTTCACACATCTTACTTTCTCATTGGTAGCTGTTCTTGGGGGACAACAATAAAATGGGTGCCAATGATGGCATCAAAATATCCAAATGATATGACAGTGTTTTGAGGGGTCCTCCTTGTGGTGATGTGAGAAGTCAGTGGAACTTTAAGAGGTGGGATCTAGTGGGAGGTGTTCATATCACTAGGGGCACCACCCTCAGAGGAGATTAATGTAGTTCTGGAGGGACACTGGTTAGCTCCTGAATAGACTGTTATAAAACAAGGAAGACTGGCCCCTCTGTGGTCTCTGGCTTCCTGCCTTCCACACATAGTTGGTTCTCTTTCCATTTCTCTGCAAGGCTGGAGGCTGAACAGGTGGGGCTTCCAGATCTTGGATGTTTGGCTTCCAACACTGTGAGCTAAATAAACCTGTTTTCTTTATAAAGTATCTAGCATCAAGTATTTTGTTATAGCAATGGAAAATAGATTGGTACAAATGGCTAACAAAAACTTGGCCAAGGGATTTTTAAGGAAATCATATCTCTTCATTTATGTTTGAATATACAGCAAAGGTAATACTAGGCCTGGAAATTGTAGAATAAACCTCTATGCTAAATTTCTTTCATGTGTTTCTCTATGCAATATAATAGCTTATAATTGAATTCTTTTCATCAATCATTTTGCTGTGTGAAAAATAAATTATAGAGCTGCCTTACTATTTTTATTCACTTAAGCTGTATCAGCTATATCAGCCCCTTAGCCAGGGAATGAATTTCCAACCCACCTTGCTTTAAAAATTATGATCAATATGATCAAGAGGAATGTAGTTGCTTCTGAACTGTTAAGAAGATGTAAGAGCTTTTATCATCCTGGCTCCCTGGATGACTATATGGAACTGACAGGAGTGAGAAGTGGGCATTTTGTACAGTGGTTAGGAAGCCACTTGGGGTGCCCCACATCCCATATTGGAATGCCTGCTTTGAGTCCCAGCTACTCCATTTCTGATCCAGCTTCCTGGTAATGCATACCTTGGGAAGCCACAGAAAGACAGCTCAAGAACTTGAGTCCCTGCCACCCATGTGGGACACCTAGATTGAGTTCTAGGTTCCTAGTTTTGACCTGGCCCAGCCCTGGCTGTTGTGGGATTTAGGGAGTAAATGAGCAGCTGGAAGATCTCTCTTCTGTCTCTCTGACTTTCACATAAAATGAAAATAAATAAATAAAAACTAAACAAAATTAAAACAAGCAAAAAGGAAGCTAAGAGTGAAAGAGGCCAAAGTCACAGCAGGTTAGTGACAGAGTGAGGACATAAACTCAAGTCTTTTGATTCTCAAGGCAACAGGTCTTTCTGACAATGGAAAAAGACCTTCTGCCTCAAGCCACCACATTCTTAGGATTAAAAGCATGGACTCTGGAGCCAGCGCTGTGGCGCAGTGGGTTAGCACCCTGGCCTGAAGCACTGGCATCCCATATGGGTGCTGGTTCAATACCTAGGTGCTCCATTTCCAATCCAGCTCTCTGCTGTGCCCTGGGAAAGCAGTAGAAGATGGCCCAAGTCCTTGGGCCCCTCCACCCGTGTGGGAGACCTGGAAGAAGCTCCTGGCTCCTGGCTTCAGATGGGTGCAGCTCCAGCCATTGCGGCCAACTGGGGAGTGAACCAGCGGATGGAAGTCCTCTTTCTCTTTCTGCCTCTCTTCTCTCTGTGTAACTCTGACTTTCAAATAAATAAATAAAAATTAAAAAAAAAAAGCATGGACTCTGAGACTCAGCTGGCCAAAGTTCAAATTTTGTCTCTATCTGTGACTTGGCACTGCATTGTTAGTAATAACTTCGTGACTTGGGCAAGTTACTTAACCTTATTGCATAAAGTGAAAATAATAATAATGCCTACTTCGTGGTAGGATTAAATAAATTAATATTCATCAAATGCTTAGAAGAGTGTCTGGCATATAGTGAGCACTGTTAGTGTCTGCCAAAAACAAATAGATAAAATCAAGTGATATTTGCATAACTGTCAGCTTCTACTACTCCACATGTGAACACTAGGGTAGCTAATACCCTAAGTTGTGGCTGCCAACTTCATTGGGTAATCTAAGTAAATCCTACCCCTCATCTGATTCTTTGATACCAGGCTAAATAATCATAGAAATAACACAGCCCAGTAGCCACCATTCCATTGAGCAAAGGGTATCACCACCATTCAAGAGCTCAAGACCATTCCATCATGGTTTTCATCAAGATTTCCCTGGCCACCAGATTCTCTACTTGCTCTGCTCTGAATGTCACAATCCCCTCCAATTTCCAAGCCCTTCTTCTACTGGACATTCTAGGACAATCATTCCATGATAAGCCATCTCTTCTCATTTCCAACCTCTTCCCTGAACATCCTTCAACCTCCTACGACTTCCTGTTCCCTTTGCTGATTCTTGATCATTTCTTTTCCTCCAGCTCAACAAAAGCGAAAGCAGACAACCCTGCTCCTCTCATGATGTCCATAGATGTTCCAAGTGCTGTATGGACCGCTGGTCCATCTACATTACCCACTGAAAATTTTAGTTTCTGGTCAGTCATTCTCTCCGACAACCTTGTTATTCTTTTTAGTGATCTCAACATCTATTGGATGACTTTCCCAGCTCCTATCTCTATCTCTTACAATCTTTGGCACCACTGAAACTCAGCCACTCTCTTCCACGGACTTTTTGTCACCAAACCCTCTTCAGAGATACATTTCCTGTGCTTTTAGATCATTTCTCCAGTTTTCATACTCGCCTAGTTCAATACACTACCACATTCTCACCATGCTTCCGCTGTCTCTTGCTTTTGCTCTCCTTCTTAGTCAGCAAGTGTTTCCTTGTTACAACCATTCCCTTGACACTTTCCTCAATACTCCCTATCCTTCTTTCTCTCTGATCTAGTTCACTGGCAAAACCTTTTTTAAGTTAGTAGCCAAAAAGGTTGGTGATGGGAAAATTGAAATATCCCAACTTGGAAATCTTGCTTCACTATATTTTTAAAATTTTTTAAAGATTTATTTTACTTATTTGAAAGGCATAGTTAGAGAGAGGCAGAGGGAAAGACAGAGAGAGAGAGAGAGAGAGAGAGAGAGAGATCTTTCATCTTGCTGGTTCACTCCCCAAATAGCGGCAATGGCTGGATTTGGGCCTATCTGAAGCCAGAAGCTAGGACCTTCTTTTGGATCTCCCATTTGGGTACAGGGGCCCAAGGACTAGGGCCAGCTTCTGCTGCTTTTCCAGGTGCATTAGCAGGGAGCTGGATCTGAAGTGGAGCAGCCGGGACTTGAACCAGTGCCCATGTGGGATGCCAGCACTACAGGCGGTGACTGCGTCACAGCATCACAGTGCTGACCCCTAAAATTATTATTTTAAATTAGGGGCTATCGTTGTGGCACAGAGGGTTAAACCACTGCTTGTGATGCCAGTATCCCCTTAGGGACTGCCTGTTTGAGCCCCTACTTCTGATCCAGCTTCCTGCTGGTGGGCCTGGGAAAGCAGTGGAAGATGGCCCAAGTCCTTGGGCCCCTTCACCCATGTGGGAAACCCACAAGAAGCTCCTGGCTCCTGGCTTTGGATCGGCCCAGCTCCTGCCATTGTGGCCATTTAGGGAGTGAACCAGTGGATGGAAGATTCATCTCTCTTTTTGCCTTTCAAATAAATAAATAAATACATCTTTAAAGATAATTTATGAGAGGGAGAGCGCAAAGTTTCATCTGCTGGTTTACTTTTCAAATGCCCACAACAGCTGGGGTTGGGCCAGGGCTGAAATGAAGAGATAGAAACTCAATTCAGGCCTCCCACAGGGGTGGCAGTATCCCAATTGCTTGGGTTTTCGTCACTGCCTCCAAGAATCTGCATTAGCTGGAATGTAGAGTCAGGGGCCAGGGCCTGAAATCAAATGTAGGTACTCTGATGTGAGATGTGGGCATCTTAATTGCTTGGCTAAACGCCCACTCCAACTTGTTGCATTTTAGATCAATATTCTCAGACCTGAAGTGAATACTCAGCACTATTTAAAAATCTGACTGCTCCTCCCTCCTAACATTATGTCCTCTGGAATCCAAGATGACTGTTTCCTCTCTTCTCTATTCAATCTCCTACTTGTGCTTCTTGCCTTCATGTCGAATTTCATTGATGGAATGGGAGCCATCTAGTCTAACTTATTCCCACCCACCCCTGTATCTACAGTCCCATCTGCATAGCTTATCTTCTTCCTCTTTATAACTGTTACACAGGATGAGGCTTCCTGCCTCTACCAAAGGCCAGTTCTCACACTTACCCTCTAGATTACTTGAAGAATTCCCCATACAGTCCTTCTCTCTCCATCTTGCCTCTTTAACCTCTCCCTTTCTACCAGACCATTCTCATCATCAAAGATGATCTGTTCTCTCTGATCTTAACCAAAAAACTCTCTAAGGACCTCATGTTTACATGTCCCCTTTTCATAGTAAAACTTCCCCAAGACTTATTTATGTATTCTGTCTTCACTTCCTCAGCTCCCACTTGCATCTATTCCCATAATGCCTCTGAAACTGCTCTCATTAAGGTAACCAGCAATGGCTGTTGCCTGGTGAAATGGGCACTTCTCCATCCTTATTTTCTTGGCTTTCCCAGTATCATTTGATCGGGGTCTGTCTCTCTTTGAGGCACACTCCTTCTTTGGTTTCTCTGACACCACAACTCTTGGTTCTCCTCCTACCACTTTGTACATGACACCTCAATTTCAACTCCTGGTCCCTTTGACCACCTCCTTGTTCATGATCTTCATTGAGATGCCCCTTAGGCACATTATATCCCACATATTCAATATAAATCAACTAACATGAATTTCTCTTCACAAAACTGGAAGTTGTTGTTGGTTTTTTTTTTTTTTTTTTGACTCTTCACTTCCTCTCCGAAATAAGATCTAAGATCACATTCTGCTGGCAGTATCTCAGAACTGTGTCTTGCAGCCATCCACCATCTCTTGTCTGGATTATTAGAAAAATCTGTAACATGTCTGCATCTTTCCCTCCTGTTTTCTGTAAACCAGACAGACCTGTCATTCAAAAGTTAATTGATGGCTCCTTTTTCTCCGATCTCAGAACAGCAAGGCTCTTTATCATGACCTACAAAGCCTCTGCCTTTTGTTAAATACATTGTTCATACACTGCTTTGTCTATTACACACTGCTCTCCAGTCTCTTGCCTGTTTCTTGGTCAATGCAAAGTTCTTCCTGCCTCAAGGCTTTGGTGCTTCTGATTCCATCTGCCTGAGCTGCTCTCCCTCCAGTTATTTGCAGAACTGTATTTTCTTATCGCAGCTCAGGACTCAAGGATTAATTTTCCAGTGAGTTCTTCCCTGAAAATCATCTGTTAGTAGGCACCTCAGTTATTTTCTATTTTTTTTTGCTTCCTGTTATACCCTTCGAAGGCATCCATCACAATCTATAGTAATAGCTTTCCATGTGCGTGAACTATTTTCAGTCTCCTCTTCTGGAACATGAGCTTGTTTTCCACTGACTCTCCAGAATCTAGTACAATGCCTGCTCATAATATCCTCTGGATATGTAAGTGCTGAATGAGTTAATGGAATCATGGAATGCTAACTACATGGTTACACAATACTCTTTACTTATATGTACATTATTTCATTTACTTGTCAGCAATCTGACTGCCACTGAAATAAAAAAGAAACAATTAATGTTCATTTTAAAAACAAGTTTATTTATTTATTTGAAAGAGACAGAGAAAGAGAGGTCTACCATATACCAGTTCATTTCCCCCAAATGACTGCAATGACTGGGGCTGAGCCAGGCTGAAGCCAGAAGCCCCGAACTTCACCTGTGTTTCCCATGTCGATGGCAGGGGCTAAACACTTGGGCCATCCTCCACTGTCTTCCTAGATGCATTAGCAGGGAGCTGGATCAGAAGTGGAACAGCCGGTACTCAAACCAGCACTTGGATATGGGATGCCAACGTCGCAAGCAGTGGCTTAACCTGTTGTGCCAGAACACCAAACCCCAAAATCATGTCCACGTATTTACTTTTCAGTTCCTTAAACAACTAACAGTAGCAATAACATCACACAATAACATCACGGGGTACTGAAGTTGTACATTTGTTCCACTTCTCTTCTGCTAGGAAGAGCTATGAGAATTCTTAAAGAGGTTCAGTAAGGAGTGGTTGTGTGGTTTCTTGTATTAGGATGTGCCTGAGATTTAGTCAATATGGACTCTGTTACTGGCTCTATAATGAGTGAGTGGTATAATTTTGGGCAAGTCCCTTCATTTCACCAGTTTGGATTCTTCATCAATGAAATGAGAAGTTGAGGCTTGGTTTTCCTGCCAACAACAAAACTCTAGGAATCAGTATCTAGAAACTGTCTTCTAGGTGGAGTGCCTCATTGTTGGAGGTGGTAGACTGGAGCTTAGATACGGCCCTGGAGCAACCCCAAGAGCAGAACAGTGACCACCCTTGCAGCCACACGCACATGAGCACCTGCTGTGTGCCAGTGTATCCTGGTGACACACAAGGCACTTCGCTTAGCTTGTTAGGACACAGAACCAAGTGATCTTTCCTTCAGTGTCCACCTTAAAATGGATAACCAAATAAAGCATTCCATTGATCTCAATGGGGATCCACAGATGGCCCCCTAATGTCACCCCAGGCTGAACAGTTGGGGCTTTGTGGGTACTGAGTTTTTCTTTTAAAGGGAGCCTCTGAAGCATAGAGATGGTTCCTCCCACTCAAGCACACCCCATCTTACTGGCAAGTTTTCATGACGTCACTGTTTACACCACACTGTAAGTGGCATGAGAAACTCCAGACCAAAAGAACAGACACATACAGGAGCCCACAAAGCAAAGTAAATTGAATTAATTGTTTCAGCAGTCTCAGAGCAACCATTCACAGGCCCAGGGAAAAGATACGGCCTTTTGTAATTAGAGGGTATTCTCTGAGGCCGTGACTTCATCCCCTTGCTTTAGGAAGGTGGGAATTCTGCTCCTCTTGGCTCCATGGCACACAATTCTGCCTTCATTCTGAGTTAGCTGGGTCTGGCCTGGCTCACTTCCCTTCTTTTCTTCCCTTGTCTCCCTGTTGATGAGAAAATTTAAGGCCAAGGACATTGATGTTCACTTTTGGGTTATCACAGACCTTAGCATAGGAATTGGCCTTGCAGGATAAGCGCCATTGAGATGGAATGAAAATGCTCAGAGATGCACTGCAGGGCAAGGAAGCTGTGGGAAGAACTTGGAACAGAAAAGCTGTCTCCCACAGCTAAGAGCCTGGCTTATTATTTCCACCTGCTGTTCAACAGAAACATTCTCCTGACAATCCCATGATATCTCCAAATATTCCCATTTTTTTTCCAGTTGTTGCTTATTTCCCAGATCTGTATCATTGCATAGGTGTTTTTTCAATGGAATGCTTTGCTTCCATCAGAATCTTGGCAGGAGAATCTCAGTAGTCTTCCCATGATTCGTGAATCTTCCTGCAGGTGCCAGCAAGGGGACAGAAAGAAAAGCATCTACTCAGTGACTAGCCTCTTTTCCTAGCAAATTGCAGAAACAGTGTACTAAACAGAAGTAGATGACCTGAAAACTCTAAAATGTTTTATTTCTTTTATTCCTGGAGGTCTGATTAACTGCTGTAATGAGTGATGACGTATCAAATGGATCATGAGCAGGCTGGTAATTTTGACCATAGATTTTTTTTTTTTAATACCACATGGGTTAGACTCCATGCTAAGTCAAAGATATCCTTTATGATATAGATAGTTTTATTTTTCCCCTCTGAGAAAGTTAATGGACTCTCTTCATCTTTTGGTAGGCATAAAAACAACTCCAGGGGCTGGCGTTGTGACACAGTGTATTAAGCTGCCACATCTCATATCAGATTGCCAGTTCACGTCCCGATACTCTGATTCCCATCCAGCTTCCTGTTAATGCACCTAGGAAAGCAGCAGAGGATTGCCCAAGTGCTCAAGTCCCTGCTAACCATGTGGGAGATCTGGATGGAATTCCTGGCTTCTGGCTTCAGCCTAGTCCAGCCTTGGCTATTGTAGCCATTTGTGGAGTGAAATAGTGGAGGAAGATTTTCTCTCTGTCTCTGTCTCTCTGGCTCTGTCTCGGTCTCTCTCTTGCTTTGTCTTTTAATAAATAAATAAATCTTGAAAAGAAAACACACAAACAAAATCAACGCTATTCTTTTCTCTCTCAGTTCCAGTATCTGCAAATGCTGATTCCATGAGATTTCCATGCCAGGATTATGTGGACTGATATTCACATGGATATTGGACAACTGCATATGACTGATCCAGTCCATTGAAAGGCAGCTCCAAAGAAAAATGAGCTACGGGATATGAGCTTTACTGTTTTGATTGATTTCACTGAGGAGAGACCTCATGGAACCTAGGGACAGCCTGAAGCATGACAATGTAACTCAATGAGTCCCAGTTACCACGCCAAGGAGGAGGCTTTCAGGCCAATGGCTGGACTTCTGGAGTGTTTGGGCACATGTCACCACAGTGATGTTTATTAAATGGAATGTCCATCTCGCAGTGCTCTCAAAGGTATTCCTTTTTCTTATTTTAAGTTATTGCTTCTCTTTATTGCACACGATGTCCTATAAAGAAGATATATGTCTACAATTGAGCTTTGAAAGAGGACCATGGGGCCAGTTCCATTTAAAGGGAATGAAGTCAAGCAGTAAATTTGCTGGTCACTCTTTTCATAGGGACTGTATCTCAGCCAGCGGTTGGTCTTTGATGTTGTTACAATGGTACTGGGCCCCAGAGGCACAGGAGCATCCCCATAACATCCATCTAGTCGCATTCATTAAGGTTTGGAGAACCGTGTGCAAGACAATGCATTTCTGCGAGCCCAGGAAGTGGACTCCAGGGCTGCAGGTTTTATTTCCTAGTGAAAAAAAATCAGTCCATTTTCACTATTTTAAAATCTATGCATGTGAGGGATCTTCTCAAAGTTCACGAAAATGCATGTCATAAAAAAAAGGATGGTTTCAAAATTTTTTGCACCAAAATCAATTTATGTGTTCATTCCATTTTGTACATTTTAAAGTATATTTTTATCGAAGTATGATCTAATATAGAAATAATATATAGCCATACAGCTTGATGAGATTAAATGAAAAGAAGACATCTGCATAACCAACAATCAGATCAAGAAACAGAACATGGCCAGCACCCCAGGTGCCCCCCTTGTGTCCCTTATTAATCACTTCCTTGATAAAGGTAACAAGTGACCTCCCTTCCAATAGCATAGATTCATATATATAATATCCCATCATGTTCTTTTTTGTGCCTGGCTTCTTTCATTCAACATTATATTTGTGCGTAGTTGTTATTTGCTTATTCCCGGTGTGTCCATTCTACTACTGATAGGCTTTAGAGCTATTGCTGGGTTGGGCCTATTTTTTTAAGATTTGCTTATTTTTAAAGGCAGTGTGAAGAGGGGGGAGGGGAGAGAGAGATCTTTCAAATGCTGGTTCACTTCCCAAATGCCTAAAACATACAGGCTTTGGTTAGGCTGAAACCAGGAGCCAGGAACTCCATCCGGTTCTCCTACGTAGGTGGCAGGGACCCACGTCTTTGGACCATCATCTGCTGCCTTCCCCCAGGCATTAACAGGAAGCTCTTTTAGAAGTGGAGAAGCCAGGACTCAAACTAGCATGCTGATAGGGGATGCAGATGTCCCATGCAGTGGCTTAACCCAATGTGCCACACTGCCCGCCCTGGCCTTTTTTAAACTAGTGCTGGGGCTGGCGCTGTAGTGCTGGCCTGAAGTGCCAGCATCCCATATGGGTGCTGGTTCGAGACCTGGCTGCTCCTCTTCCAATCCAGCTCCCTGCTGTGGCCTGGGATAGCTGTAGAAGATGGCCCAAGTCCTTGGGTCCCTGCACCCACGTGGGAGACCCTGAAGAAGCTCCTGGCTCCTGGCTTCGGATTGATGCAAGTTCTGGCCATTGCAGCCATCTGGGGAGTGAACCAGTGGATGGAAGACCTCTGTCTCTACCTCTCTCTGTAACTCTGTCTTTCAAATAAATAGAATAAATCTTTAAAAAAAAAAAAACAAAAAACTAGTGCTTCTATGAACATTCTTTTTCAGATCTTTGAGTGCATTTCTGTTGGGTGCATACCCAGGGTGTAATTGTTGAGTCAGTGATATGTATTCATTCTGTCTGAGTAGGTTCTTTGGTTTTCTAAAGTGTTTTTATTACCACTCACTAATTTGCTCCACATTTTTGCCAACACTTAATGTCTTCAGTTTTTATTTCCCTTTTCATCTTGCCATTCTGTTGGTATACTGAAATAGTTTCTCATTTTTAGTGGTCATGTATTTTTAAAGTTCTTTTTCTTTTTTCTTTTAGCTATTGATCTAGTCAGTGCTCAATTCTGTGGCCACCATCAAATGAGTAAATTATTAAGAGAGCTGAGATGAGACTGATCTCAACTCACCATTTAGAGTGAAAAAAATAGAAAGGATATTGTAAAATATATCTTTGGTGTGATGTGGTTGAAAATGTGTTCAATAAATTAGTGTCACAGTGTATCAACAACAAAAGCAAGGAAACACAGGATACACTGCCCTGGGGATAGAGAGAAGCTGGGAACAAGGAAAGCATAATAGACAAAGATCTGGAGCCAGAGAGGCTCACAAGCTGATTAGATACTAGCAAGGTAATGCCACCACTTAAAAAACAAACAAACATATATGATACATGAGGAAGGGAAACATTTTAAAAACCCTGAGCACATGCTCCATGGAACACCACAAGGAGAAGATCTTTGTGACACACTGAAGAAAAGGAAAACCTGGTTCATCACATGGAGAAATTCTTCAGGCCAGCAACAGTAATTAGAAAGGACACACCACTATCAGAGCTTGTGGAACTCCTGTCGCCAGGCTCGTCCTGCTTCTCTTGTTATATCAGAGAAAGAAAGGTGGGGAAGGGTGCCCCTTTATCAGGCTTAAATTATGCAAGTCCTTATTAAATAAAGACCTTTCATTGCAAACAGATTGAAAGAATTTGTTGCCACTCGTCCAGCCCTGTCTCTCTCTCTCACTGTCCACTCTGCCTGTCAAAAAAAAAAAAAAATACTTAAGATGTGTTACACACAGAAACACAGAAACACGGCCATCAACATGAAAGAAGGTAAACGAAGAGAACCTCACAGCAAAAGATCACAGGGAATTCAAAGCATACATTTGGATAAAGAAATTATGGGACATGTACTCTATAGAATACTATACAGCAGTCAAAAACAATGAAATCCGGTCATTTGCAACAAGATGGAGGAATCTGGAAAACATCATTCTGCGTGAATTAAGCCAGTCCCAAAGGGACAAATATCATATGTTCTCCCTGATCGGTGACAACTAATTGAGCACCAAAGGTGAAACCTATTGAAGTGAAATGGACACTATGAGAAACAGTAACTTGATCAGCTCTTGTGCTGACTGTTGTTGTACAATGTAATACTTTATCCATTTTAGTATTTTTTTTTATTCTAGTACTATTGGTTGAACTCTGTAATTAACAAACAATTATTCTTAGGTGTTTAAATTTTAACTGAAAAGTGATCCCTGTGAAATATAAGAGTGGGAAAAAGAGAGGGAGGAGATGTACAATTTGGGACATGCTCAATCAGTCGTGCCCCAAATGATGGAGTTAGAAATGTGCCAGGGAATTCCAATACAATCCCATCAAGGTGGCATGTACCAAGGCCATCTCACTAGTCTAAGTGATCAATTTCAGTTCACAATTGATCACACTGATAGGTCTAAGAGTCAAAGGGATCACACAAACAAGACTAGTGTCTGCTAATACTAACTGATAGAATCAAAAAGGGAGAGAATGATCCAACATGGGAAGCAGGATACACAGCAGACTCATAGAATGACAGATGTCCTAAATAGCACTCTGGCCTCAGAATCAACCCTTAAGGCATTCAGATCTGGCTCAAGAGCCCATGAGTATATTTTAGGCATGGAAAGCCAAGACACTCTGGGAAAAAAAGAAGACCTAAATGAAAGATCTCTGTGAGTGAGATCCCAGTGGAACGAATGGGGCCATCAAAGAAGGAGGTACCTTTCTCTGAAGGGAGGAGAGAACCTCCACTTTGACTATGACCCTGTCAGAATAAGATTGAAGTCGGTGAACCCTAAAGGCTTCCATAGCCTCGGCAACTCATGACTAGAGCCTAGGGAGATTACTGAGGCCATAAACAAGAGTGTCAAATTGTTAAATCAACTTCAGGAGTCACTGTGTACTTACGTCTCATGTGGGATCTGTCCTTAATGTGTTGTCCAATGTGAAGTAATGCTATAACTAGCACTGAAACAGTATTTTACACTTTGTGTTTCTGTGTGGGTGCAAACTGATGAAATCTTTACATAGTATATACTGAATCAATCTTCTGTATATAGATAATTAAAAATGAAAAAAAATCTTGGTGTTAAATTGGAAATTGCATAGAACATTAATCAATTTAAAAAATATATATCATGTAGGATCTCTGTCCTTAATGTGCTATACATTGTGAATTATTACTATAACTAGTACTCCAACAGTATTTTTCACTTTGTGTTGCTATGTGAGGGCAAACTGTTGAAATCTTTACTTAATATATAGTAAACTGATCTTCTGTGTATAAAGAGAATTGAAAATAAATCTTGATGTGAAGCAAGGGGAGAGGGAGTGGGAAAGGGGAGGGTTGCGGGTGGGAGGGAAGTTATGGGGGGGGGAAGCCATTGTAATCCATAAGCTGTATTTTGGAAATTTATATTCTTTAAATAAAAGTGTTATTTAAAAAAAAATTATGCAAGTCCTTTGAGTGATGAATGACATATTTGTGGGCACAACTCCATTCGTACCACATGGCACATGATCTTTAAGCAACTCAAAATGAAGCCAGAACTGAAAAACTCCAAAGTCCATGGCCACTCCTTGGCCACCCTGTTGCAACTTGTGACTTCTTTTGGCTGAGGAGATATCAACAGCTATAAGCCAAGTGTGACCCAAGTGCAGAGGTGGTGTGCTTTTGCAATTCAACCTACCTTTTCCTTTTTTCACTTCGATAAATGTAGCAGTTGCCCTGTTGGTAACAGAATAATGGGAGATGCATGGAGTAAACCCAGGCTCAGCCCATGGCTTGGAGCCATGTCCTGCCCAGATCCACAGAATCCCAGCTAACACTCTGCTCATTACTGTTGCAGGCCTCTGAATTTGGGGGTACTTTGTCTTGCAGTATAATTAAGAAATAGTTGAATAACACAGGGTCTATATTAAGTACTTTCTATGACTTGCAATTTGTGAAAAAGATAGGCCTCTAGGCCAGTTATTCTCAAACTGTCACTTGCATGTAATCAACCTGGAAATCTTGTCAAATGCAGATTCTAACTCAGTAGTTCTGCATAGGGCTTAAGACTCTGATTTTCTAAAAAATTATCAGAAAATGCTGATGCTGCTGGTCCACAGACCACATTCTAGGTGCAGGGGCTGAGAAGTGACTCTGAGCTGCTTGTTGGTATCAATGGGACAGAGCTCTACCTAGGGAACAGGTGTAAGGGAGAGACCATCTTTGCCCACATAATGAGAATCCTTGGTAGATCCCTAACAATCTGCACCTACTTAACCTCCAGTTTGGCCTGAAAGTCAAAGTCAGCTCATATTAATATTTCCTCAGCTTAATTTGCAGGCTAAGAATTAGAAATATAATATCTGATGGGATCTTTTTTTCTTGTTTTCCTTTTTTTTTTCTTTTTCTTCTTCTACTTCCTTGGATTTGAAGGTTTCCGGCAATAAACCTGGCTTCCAACTCATTCTGGGCTCATAAACCATCCAAGGCTTCTAAATCACAATGTAATTGAGGCTCCAAGCAGGTATGTTTTTTGTTTGTGTCTTTGTCACTGGTGTAGATATTCTATCTGGATGCCTATGGATACCAGTTAACACCAGGTTCCTGGCATCTCTTATCTAGATTCTAACCAAATCTTGTTATTTTTGAAAACAGATACGTGTTTTCAGCAGGACACAGCTTGGCCTATTACATTCAAAGTCTACTTGCTGTTTTTCCAGGTCACTGCTCTTGAACATCTGGGTGTTAAGGTGTCTAAAACTGCAACTCTGATAGCTCAATCTGGACTCAAACTTGCAGACAGAATTCTTCAGTTCTATAGGCACTATAGCACTAACTCCTCCAAAGACAACAGAGGCATTGCTCACCAGTGGAGGTATATCAGTCATAGAAAACACTCCATGCAAGATGACTCTGTTTACTGAAATATGCATGGGTCAGGCCAGCAGGAAGAAGGGGTGGTTAACCTACTGTTTCTTCTTCTACTCAGTTTACAGAAATAACTTCCCAGTGACACCTGCTGGTCTGTGCTTGGGGAGTTGATTCTAAGCTATATTTATAAAGGCTATTTAGCCTCTGCCTTTTTCAAGCATTCAACAGAACCCCCCATATCTCCGAAGACTCCCCCATTATTCACCTGCCCACCTAAAATAGTAAACCACCAGAAATCAACCTCTCAGGAGACAAAGGATGAGTTAAATCTCTGAACACCAGGGATTTGTAGACTTTGCTTACGCCTGACTTTTCCCATCCCTGCAATTTTGAAATTCTCCTCTTCCTGAGTGCTTTGAGAGAGCATGGGGTAGTCTGACGATGAGACTAATGGACCTCATCATTAACGATTACAAGCAGCAGGTGTTTCATGGAAACTCCATTTCTCTAGCTTCCCAGAAATTCCCTATACAAACATTACCTAGAGAAGTAGTTGCTATACCAGTAACTAAAGTATGGGTAATGCTTCCTTTAGTTTTGGGTCTTTCAGAAGCAGACACTGAAACTATATTATATTTCTAATTTCAGATATTATATTTCTAATTCTTAGCCTGCAAATTAAGCTGAGGAAATATTAATATGAGCTGACTTTGACTTTCAGGCCAAACTGGATGTTAAGTAGGTACAGATTGTTAGGGATCTACCAAGGGTTCTCATTATGTGGGCAAAGATGGTCTCTCCCTTACACCTGTTCCCTAGGTAGAGCTCTGACCCATTGATATCAACAAGCAGCTCAGAGTCACTTCTAGCCCTTGCACCTATATATTTCAGAGATGACCCCACTATTTTCTGGTAGTGGAAAGGGAACAAAGACAGGTAAGGGAAAGCTAGAAGGGTACTTTATGAAGTTAGTGACCATAGTGGGTAGTGAGTGCTTAGTCACAAGAGTAAAAGCTGAGTTTTTTTTTTTAATGCCGTACTCATTCTACACTTTTGACTGATATGCCATAGTAGGAAGTAAATGAAGTTTTATATATTTTATGTTCATGGCTTCTTATGAAGTTCTTATGGAAGGGGATTATATACGGTTTAAAATGCAAATTGAGATTTTTTTAAATCAACACATTCCCTTGATATTCATTTGAACTCATTGCATATACTCTGCACATTAAATTGACACCTTATCCCCTAAATAATCTCCTGTCTTAGGGGGATGAGTAGAGATGGATGGATGGATAGGAAAGGGGTTCATTGCCATAATTGTCTTTATAAGTCATAAAATCTTGAGCCAAGAATGAAAAAAGAAAGATGTTCTAAGAAGAACACATGGGAGACCCAGAGGAATCTCTTGGCTCGTGGCTTCAGACTGGCCCAGCTCTGACCGCTGCTGCCATTTGGGGGAGTGAACCAGCAGATGGGAGACCTCTCTCTCTCTTTCTTTCTCTCTCTACTTCTCAAATAAATAAAATCTTTCAAAAAACAGATATAAAAGTATAAGAGCAAAAATTAAGAGGCAAAAATATTTCAAACTCTGTAGGAGTTTCATAGGAGAGTACAGGGGTATCAGAAATAAACATAAACATCACAACAAAAACAAAGTAATTTTCTCAAGCTCAAGACATGCTTGGGGTTTCAGATCAAAGAGTCTATCATGTGTTAAACAGGACTAACAGTTAAAATTATGAATCTAAACTCAATCTGTTGAAATTTAGTAAAGAAAAATGTATGGAAAGCTGTAAAACTCACCTTCAAAATCTATGAATTCAAAGTAATGATGCTAAAGAAACTCAACAAGATGCTAAAGAAACTAGATTGGCAGTTTAAAGAAATGAGAAAATCAATAGATAACATGAATGAGAAATTCCATAAAGAGACAGAAATCATTGAATACAAGCAAACAGACATTTTGAAGCTGAAAATGACAATCAATTAAGTAAAAAATACAATTGAGAGCTTCAAAATTAGAGTAAGACCAAGTAGCAGAAATAATTTCTGATCTGAAGGACTAGATTTTTGAAATAACCCAATCAAACAAAAATAAAAGGAATTAAAAAGAATGAAGAAAGCATATGTGACATGAGACATTACCAGAACAAATATTATATATTTAATATTATTAACATTCAGGTATTACAGGGAAACCTGAAAGGAGAAGAGCAAGGCACAGCCATTGAGAACCTACTGAGTGAAGTAATAGCTGAGGACTTCCCAAGTCTGGAAACAAACACAGACAGCCAGATACAGGAAGCACAAAGGACCCCGACGAGACTCAACCAAAAGATATCTCCTCTAAGGAATATTGTAATCACATTTTCAAAAGTGAAGGACAAAGAGAGAATCCTAAAGACACTTTAACATATAAGGTCAAAAAAAAAATTCCAACCAAGAATATTATATCTAGTGAAGCTATCTGTTAGAAATGAAGGAGAAATATTTACCATACCAAAGAAAAGCTAAGAGAATTCATCACCACCAGACCAGCCTTAAAACAAATTCAGAAGGGAATTCTATAATAGAAGTAAACATCATAAAAACACATATGTCATATTAGATTCACTAATACAGCAGATACAGTCAGTAACCAATCAACAAAATGTCAGGAGTTACCTCTTATCTATCACCATTAACCTTGAATATAAATGGCTTAAATTTCCCCATCAAAAGATATATATTGATTGAGTGGATTTAATAAAGCAAGACCCAGATATATGTTGCCTATAAGAAACTCACTTATGTTGAGCGAAATAAGCCAGACACAGAAAGACAAACACTGTGTGTTCACCCTTTATATATATAGGAGCTAAAAAACAACAACAACAACAAAAATCATTCATTGGTTCATTTCCCAAAACGGCCATAGTAGTTAGGTCTGGGCCAGGTCATAGCCAGGAGCCAAGAACTCATCCTGGTCTCCCCTGTGGGTGTCAGGGTCCCAGGTAATTAGGCCATCTTCCACTGCCTTTCCAGGCATATTAGCAGGAACCTGGACTGGAAGCAGAGAAGCTGGGTTTCCAGCTGGGCTCTGATATGGGATGCCAGTGGCTTAATCCACTGTGCCACCAACACTGGCTTCCTGAAAAAAATTTTTGAGAATGTATTCTATCAAGTAATAGATGAAGATATGAGATACAAGAAGAATCAATAGGTAAAGAAATAATAAAATCTATTTGTGTTAAATAGTTATTAGGAACACAGTAAATTTGATAACAATTGATTGCTAAAATAACTTTAACGGAAAGGAATGGAAAGGAACGGAATGGAACACAATGGAAAGGAAAGGAAAGGAAAGGAAAGGAAAGGAAAGGAAAGGAAAGGAAAGGAAAGGAAAGGAAAGGAAAGGAAAGGAAAGGAAAGGAAAGGATGAAGGAAGGAAGAAAAATGTATTATCACTTTAAATTTCAGAAATATGATTAAAATTGTAGATAGCAGACTGGTAAGACAGAGTAAAAGTATGTTAGTATCTTTTTATTTTTTCAGGGGTGTTTAGGTTATAAATCTAAATTGATTATCATCATTTGCAGGAAAATGTAAGTTCAAATACATTAAAAGTGCAGAAAGTAACAGAGCATATAATTTTTTTTTTGACAGGCAGAAAGGTTTTCCTTTGTCATTGGTTCACCCTCCAATGGCCGCCGCACGGCAGCCGGTGCACCAGGATCTGATCTGAAGGCAGGAGCCAGGTGTCTCTCCTGGTGTCCCATGTGGGTGCAGGGCCCAAGCACTTGGGCCATCCTCCACTGCACTCTCGGGCCACAGCAGAGAGCTGGCCTGGAAGAGGGGCAACTGGGACAGAATCCGGCGCCCCAACCGGGACTAGAACCCCGGGTGCTGGCGCTGCAGGTGGAGGGATTAGCCTAGTGAGCCACAGTGCTGGCCAAGAGCATATAATTTTCAAAACTTGAGAAATAGTGAACAAAGCATTTAGTATTTACTCCCTAAATTCATGTGTTAAGCTCTAATAAAGCAGTTAGCATGCATTCAATATTTTAATCTTATAAAAACACTAGAAAATAGTTATTATATACTTATTTTACAGATGAAGAAATCTAGATATAGAGAAAGGGTACCTCTTTAGCCAAACACTACACAGACTAAGTTGGAGGAGAATAGAAAATATTGAAAATTTTAGAACAGCAAATAAAATGGAAAAAAAAAATCTTAAAAGTGATCAGTAATAGCAATAATTATAAATGGATTAAATTAATTGATATGTTGCACATAAAAAGATAATTTAACCATAGGTTATTAGTAAGAGAGATATTTAAATCAAAAAAGGTGGAAGAAGTTTGAAAATATAGGTTGGAAATATTATTCAAACAAATGCAAAGAAAGAAAGCACAATTAATATCAAGCAAGAATGTATTCAAGAAAAAAGGTACTAACATAAATAAATAACATATTTCATTTTGATAAAAATATAAACACCTGGGGGGGCTGGATCTGTGGCATAATGGGCTAAGCCTCTTCCTACAGTGCCGGCATCCCATATGAGCGCTGGTTTGTGTCCCAGCTGCTCCTCTTCCAATCCAGCTCTCTACTATGACCTGGGAAAGCAGTAGAAGATGGACCAAGTGCTTGGGCCTCTGTGCCCAGGTAGGAGACCTGGAAGAAACTCTTCACTCCTGGATTTGGATTGGCCCAACTTTGGCCATTGTGGCCATTATAGGAGTGAACTAGCAGATGGAAGATCTTTTTCTCTCTGTCTCCCTCTCTCTGTATTTAACTCTACCTCTCAAATAAATAAATAAAATCTTTAAAAAAATGTGACCACCTAAAAAAACATTTTATTACCTAACACTATGTATTCTAAAAGAATAAATTTAAAATTAAGAGAACAAGGGTAGCAATGAGAAACAGACTAATTCACAACCATAATGTAAGAATGCAAAGAATGCAATTAATTGCTTGCAGGAATCAGCAGCTAAGTGGAAAAAGAACATGGAATCATTACATGTTTATAAAATAAGCTTGTTGTGTGCACACATTTTATATTGACAAAGTTAAAATTCAGCTTAAATGTATAACTTTCTAGGAAAACATAAGTTACCAAAACTGACCACAAAAAGGTTATATAATTTGAAGAGACTATTGATCATGAAAAACTTGAAATGTTAATAAGATCTCAACCAAAGAGTTACCAAGCTAAAGATAATTTAATGACTGAATTCTGACAATCTCTTATGAAACAGTGATTTTAACTGCTATTTTTTAAATCACTATTTTAAAATGCTACAGTGAAAAAAAGAAAATATTTCCAACTTATGCATAAGACTATAAGGATAGTGAAATGGATAATGCCAGCTGTCATGTGCATACTGTAAATATATATTTCTAAGTATAACTTTTCT
This sequence comes from Sylvilagus floridanus, assembly GCA_949820135.1. NCBI lineage: Eukaryota > Metazoa > Chordata > Mammalia > Lagomorpha > Leporidae > Sylvilagus > Sylvilagus floridanus. The sequence goes on from OX463231.1 coordinate 92,881,430, forward strand.
AGAATCTGTAACTAACAAATTGGAGAATATAACAGAAAATAAAATCTTATTCATAATTGCAATCAGACCTAGAAAATAGCTTATAAAATGAAATGTAAAAAAAAAAAGTAAAGAGAACTATAAAACTTCCCTCAACAAATAGAGACTTATATCATGTTTTAAATGGGAAAATTAAAAATGGTAAAATTCTCAATTCTGTTATTAGAATAAGATACATTGGAAGATTTTTACAGTCTTTAAATCAAAAAAATCATATGGGAAAATATTCAGAGCTGATTAACTTTAAAATGGAAAGTTTCTTCATTCATAAACAATGTTAACAGTGTTAAACATTTAACAATAGTAAAATGTACAAAATTGGTCAAAACATGTACAAAAGTATGTGAAACGAAAAAAAAATAGGGTAGATATTTTGCAAAGATGGCCACAACAATTCCTCTCTGTACTACATTCCTCCTTTGCAACGTGACTTTGCTGTTCACCCAACAATATGTGGAATCTATTTCCTGTCTCCTACCATCTAAAGTCCAAGCTGGCCCCAAGGATTTGTTTGGCTCCTAGAAGGTGACTGAAGTGCTATTGTGCATGTTTATCTGGATGCCTTAAGACTTCTGCTTTTAATATCTTGCTGCTGTGAGTCCTTAGGGATGAAAGATTATGTGGAGAGAGAAACTAGGTGATAGCCTGGACCAATCATCAGACATATGACTGAGGTCATCTTGGGACTAAGTACTCCAGGAAGCCAACAGATGGCCATAGCTATTTGAATAATTTCAAGTGCAATGAGCAGAAGAACCAGCCAGCTGAACCCAGAATGTGGAATAAAAACTGTGGAATAAAAACTCATTAGCACATAAAATGATGGTTATATTAAGCCACCCAAATGTTGGGGTACTTTGATATGAAGCCATGGCTAAGTGGAACAATTTGCTGTCACTTATAAGGAATTTCAATGATAAAAGTAAACAATCAGAGTGGAAAATGGGCAGGCAATCATAAAACAACACAAATGACTGTTTACTTGATGGACTAGAATAAGAACTTGGACGCCAAAGCTAGCCTCACAGCCTTGCCCCCACCAGAGTTGTGTAGCCTTGCACAAGTTACTTAAATGTCTTCTGCCCTCAATTTCTTTATCCGTGAAATTTGTACTGTAGTTCCTCTGTGCCCAGTTTTGCTTTCCATGGTTTCAAGTACAGTCAGCCACAGTCTTAATCTATCAAATGAAAAATTTCAGAAATATACAGTTCATAAATTATAAATTGTGCATTGCTCTTAGTGTGATGAAATCTTTTATTATAATATATTGTAATAATTATTCTATTTTATTGTTTTTGTTAATCTTTTACTGTCTCTGATTAATAAATTAAATTTTATCATAGATATGTATACAAGAGGTCTTCAAAAAGTTCCTGGAAAATACTTTTTATGAAAAAAGCTGTGCATGAATTTCAAATCTTTTTGCTCCAAAATGAACTTATTTTTTAATTTCATTTTTCCATGAATTTTTTTGATGTTTCCTCCATCCATAAGGAAAAACAGTATATACAGGGTTCGATACTATTTATGATTTTACACATCTGCTGGGGGTCTTGGAATGTATCCCTTGCTAATAAAGGGGGACTACAGTACATAAATGTCATCTGTCCCATAGAGTCACCATAAGAACTTTTTATTGAATTAAGTACAAACCAATGCTGCTTTTCCTTACACTGCTATAACTTGGCTCAGATGAACTCTTGAGTCTGCAGCAGTGAATACAAGAAGCTAAGCTATTTTATTGAAGGCAATAGAGGATAAAAGAGGGGAAGCGCTTACAAAGATGACAGGAGACAGAGAACAAAAACATTTGTTATTGCAAAAATAATCAATTTGGTTTTTTAAAAATATTTTCTTAAATATCAATGACCTGATGAGTCCTGGCTTTATTAGTAAAATTATGTGAAACTTAATGATTCTAAATCTGAGTTTTAGTAAAAAGGCACTTCTTTGACTCTCAGGGAAAAGATACCATTATTATAATTGAAATTATTATTGCCTATAATATTATTGTTTTGTTTTGTTATGTTCTGTTTTCCAGAATTCTTTTATTATATATAATTGTTTTCTCATTCTCATTCACTGAAGAGCTAATCTGAGTATCTGATCAAAATGAGACAAATTTATTCCAATGAAGAGAAGATATTTCATTTTAGGAGCAAGAATGGTTGATATTTCTAGGCATTTTTATGCGGCCCTGCAGACAATCTACTAGATATTTTAAAATATTGAAAACAGTACAAAAACTAAGATCATTATTTTTACAAATCAGTTAACTAATAGAGACAGCATGTTCAAAGCATTGTACTGACTTTGGAACAGGGTACCTGCAATACAGGCACAAATGAAAGTGCACAGTCAAAATGTATCCCCTAGTATGCAGAAACTATCAGAAAATATCAGATTATGCTCATATAAATGTGTATATATGTTCATATACATGAAATGCATGTACAATGGGTCTTCAGATTTCTTGAAAATTTTGCTTTGGAAGAACTATGCATGGATTTAAAAATTTTTGTGCCTAAATGAACTTATCTTTTAATTCCATTTTCCATGCACTTTTTGAAGTATCCTCATATGTAATTGAATACCTACATGTATATTCATATTTAACACAGTAAGACTATCAAGATGTGTTTGAAAAATGCAAATTGTTAAAAGGCTTTTTCTGCCCTGTAGCTAGCATGAGGACATTACCAAAAATTTGGGATACAAGTATATACCCCTCAAAAATTTTTACGCTACAAAATAACAAAAACAAATTAAGGATCCTCTAGCTGTGCGACCTTGGATAAGTTATCAAACGTCAGTTTCTCCATTAGCAACAGTGATAAAGATACTGCCTAATTCACGGGATTTTTGTGAGGATTAAGAAAGTTAACATACGTAAAGTGCTAAGAACAGAGCCTATCAAATCAAAGTCACTTACTGAACCTTAACAATTATTGTTTTCATCCTTACTACTGTTTTATTAACTGTCCTTGATACATCCAAACTACCAAATTTCATACAAAGCTGTATCCCTGAAATGACTCTATATATGATAAAATATGTATAAATACACTCACCATTGCATATTTCTGACAAAGCCAGCCTCATATTTTAGAATGTTTCAAGTGGAGATAGCAACAACAAAAATAATGCATAATAATTGATTAACGGACTATTTGCAAAGAAGGATTTTGACAAGCTTAGGGTATCACAAAGCTAATAAAGTTAGATGGAGTGAAGACTAGGTTTAAGATTCCTGGTGAACACAAAGAAACAGCGTCCACATTTTGTTTGCAAATACACCTGCTCCTAGCAAAGTCACTTTCCAGGGTCTGAGAACAACAGACTCGTAAGTGTGTTTTGCAGAGCTCCTCACTTGGCAGAACATACTTTGTCCATTGCATGGCAATGTCATTGTGGCAATCAGAGTGCCCAAGAAGTAACTTTAGTCAGGAAGAATATAAAACTCTTATAATAACAAATTATAAACGAGTAAAATCATGAACCAACCTGCTACGTTCATCATTCTGCTTGGAGAAGTGTGTGTACTGAGTGGACAGTGTTAATGGAATACTGCTACAAGTTAAGCTGACTTTAGTGATGTAGCAGCCGCTTGAGACATAAGATCATCCTAGGAACATTAGTGTTTCTACACTCCCCCGTGTCTTTTGCCCTCTTGGGGGCAGTTCTTTTGCCAAAGCCTCTTTTGAGAATGCAGTCCACTTCCTTTCAGAGTTGCCACTTCGAGCAGCTGCTTCTCTCATTACCTTCCTGTTCAGGCAGAAAAGGCCAATCCCGGGTTATTCTAATGATAGCAAACACCTCATAAAGAAATCTGCCAAATTTACTTTTCCACCGAACATCATTTTTATGACTTCTCCTGAGTCCGGGAGGAAAGAAAGCATCATGTATAAAATATGACTTCCAGAAATCTTGAAGATATTAAGGATTATTCTTACAGTGTAAGACTAGTGAGTATACACCCCAGTCTACAAGGACTCCAGGATCTTCCATATCCCCGAAGGAATTCCATTGGCCTGTGGGCACCTATTTATCCAGGAGAAGTGAAGCGCCCTCCCTCCCAAGGTTAGGGCCTTTTTGGAAATGTCCCTGATTTAAAAGAAGTTTAAGCTTTCATTCCCGGTTTTGTATTTGTGTGCAAAGATACCCTTGCTTTAGCCTATCACATCCTGGCAGAGAGAAAACTTGATGCGATCAATCAAGTTTGGAACCTGTGAGCTTTGGCAAATCTCTTGTTCTTTCTGGACCTCAGTTTTCACATCTGTAAAGGAGATATTAACAGTACCTGCCCGGCAGGGTTAGGATTAAATGAAATGAGTTAAATTCTGTGCAACATTTAAAATAGTAGTGCTTTGGACGTATTAAAGTGAACTCTAACTGCAAAGTTTTAGCATCAGTTTTCACAAAGATATTTAAAAAAAAAAAACGAATTAGCAGAGGCATTGACTATAAATGTTTTGGGACCAATGAATAATACTTGTTTCAACATTGCAGAGTTGAGGGTTCTAGAAGGGATGCCTTAAGGAGGTTTTAGGAGCCAGAGAATTCTCGCTGCCTCCTGGGAAAATCCCTGCTCACTTCCATCCTCGCTCCAGGTTTTCAGTTGTCACACCCCTAAACCCAAGGAAAAGCGCTTTCCAAGGTAGCTGCAGGAGATCCACCAGAACAACCTTTACTCATACACTAAAATTCACATTGTCCATTTCCTTCCCAGTCGCGACTCCTCTGCTGCCTCGGAGCTGACGAAAGTCAACAGAATCCCATTCCTAAAGAAAGCATCGCTGGGAGGAAGTGTCTGCTGCTAGTTTAAAAGCCCAGGTAACTCACCACCACAGGTGCCTTGATTCTGCGCCTTCCTCCCCCACCCACGGCCAAGAGGGTATGTGGGAGCCTCCGACGAGGCCCCGTAAGAACACAAGATGTGTGGCTATTCTCCCTGGGAAACTGTGTCCTGACCTTGGTTCAGGTGGGCAGACCCCCTGAGTTGTTTCTTCCAAACACACTTTGAGGATGTTATCCCATAAGATCCCCCGAATCCCGCCACTCCGCCCAGCCTGAAATAACATCACTCGCCTCCAAAGGACACCGCTAGCCCGGTAGCAACCCAAGCCAACACGCCCTCCCCACCCTCTCCGCACATCCTACGCCGCGCGTCCACAGGTACCTAACCTGAGACAGATTTGGGGGCGCCTCCCGCAGACCTCTGAGCAGGGTCCAACCTTCAGGCACAGAGTCCCGCCCGCCCCTACCTAAGTCGTTATCTTGGCAGAACAGCTGCCAAAACAGCCGCCCTTTGATGGGGCAGAGGACCCGCCTCCTCACCCGCACCAGGCGCTGGCTCAGCATCCCGCCACCCGATCCCCGCTGGACGCACGCCCCTCGCCGGCCGGTGACGCACTCACCTGCAGCTGGGCCCGGCTGGCGTTGCCCTCGGCCGTGTCGGGCCCGTTGGCGCCTCCCGAACCGCGCAGCACCGTGATGTGCAGCGTGAGCAGCAGCAGCCCCAACAGCAGCAGCAGCTCCGCCGCCAGGCGCACCATCCTCTTGAGACGCGCGGCTTTAGGACCCCGCGCGGCGGGCGGCGGCGGCGGCGGTGGTGGCGGCGGCGGCGCCGGGGGAGGAGGAGTCGGAGCCCTGGAGCCCGGCAGCGCGGCTCCCGCCTCGGCCCCCGCCGGGGCCCCGGTCCCCTCGCCCGTGGGGCTGGCGCTGGGCTCGGCGGGGCGCACCGGACTTGGGGAGCAGGAGCCGCCACCGCCGCCGCCGCAGCCACCGCCGCACCACGGCGGAGCCACCGCGGGGCCGGGGACGTCCAAGCAGGCTACAGAGCAAACCCCGACGCTGCCCGGCGGCGGCGGCGGCGGCGGCGGTGGTGGTGGTGGTGATGGGGACCCGGGGTTGCCCGGGCCCCGGGCCCGGCCGGAGGCCACCCTGCAGGCAGGGGGCTGCGGGGGCGGCGGCGGGGCGGGCGCAGCCGAGCCCCCGAGCGCACATGGGCGCCCCAGATGTGGCCGCCGCGCCGCAGCTGGAGCAGAAGCAGCCGCCAGAGGAGCGCGGGGAGGAAAAGAAGGAGGAGGTGGAGGAGGAGGGCTTCAGCAGCGGCCCGGAGTTACCTCCACGCTTGGCTCCCCCGCCCTCGCTGCCCGGAGCCACTCACCCGGCGAGTCACCTCCCTCACTCCGCTCTGCCCGGCCGCCCAGTCCAAGGATGGGCTGGCTCCAGATGGGGGCCCGGGGCACGCGGACTATGTCACTGTTTTGGGGTGGCCGGGGCGCTCCTCTGGCGCCTGAGTCCGCGTGCTTCGGCTGTGCCAAGTGCGCGCTGCTGAGGTCGCTGTGGCCGGCGGGGGCACAGCTCCGGCGCACACCGAGGCTCGGGACTATGGGTGGGTGGGAGTGCCTGCGCGAGTTTGGAAACCTTTATTGGCAAAGTGGAGCTGGAGTTGTAGTGTTGGAGAATGGAGGGGGCGCCGGACAAGCCAGGTGTCTGTCGGCGGCTGTGCGCCCTTGCGCGAAACAGGGAGGGTGGTGGGGGAATGACAACGTGTAGTTCCGAGAGGACCTTGACACGGGTTCCTGAACGCGGGAACGCCGGATCTCTCGCGTCCGCGCCGCCCTGTAGAGCCTGGGAAGGGAGGTGAGTCGGATTCGTTCGGCGTTGGCCCGGTCCAGCGCGCAGGTGTCGCGGCGGGGAAGCTGCAGAGGCGCGGTGCCGCCGACTGGGCTCAGGCGCTCAGGACGTAGGTGAGGCTCGGGGGGTTAGATCTCTCAGCTCTGGCAGTCTGAAGTCTGGGGTGCTCATCCCGGGGGCGCCGCGCCCGGAGGGGACTTGGGGGCCGCCGTAATGCAGCCGTTGCTCTTGGGCCACCGCCTCATGACCGCGCTGCAACCTCTGGCTCCCGCGCGCGACTCATGCCTTGCAAGGGAGCAGCTGGCGAAGGGAAGCGCTCCGGGATCCTCGCCTCAGACGCTGGAGAGACCCGGGTCTGGCGGTGGGCTTCGCGTCGATGCAGCGGCACCGCGCGTTTTTCCTCCTGTGCTTCTCGCTCTGGTTCCTGCGCTCCTGAAGTGGCTCGGAGTGGCGGGCGCGCTGGAAGGCTGTGGCCTTTTATACCGCGTTCCGCCCGCCTCCCAGCGCCAGTTTCCTCCCTCCCTCCTCCCCTGCGCCAGCCCAGCCTTTCCCAGCCGGTGAGCGCAGCCCAGCCCAGGCGTTAGTACACACAGTCCCATTCACACACTCTTCCTAGCCCGTCTCACAACTTGGACCCCAGCGTCTCCTGGGTGGATCCTTTGGGGTCTCTTTTGGCGAATGAAATTAAAACTTTCTAGATAGCAAGTCCCACCTCCCCTTCTGCCCCCGTTCCCCGAGTCCTAGAAACCTGGATGCTAGATTCTGAATCTGAGCTCATTCACTTTCCCAGTGCACTTCTTCATGCATGACACCTCATTCTCACTCAACGGATGACAAGAAGGGCTTTTACCTTTCCCACAGTTTCTCAGGTCACCGTAGGGTGGTGCAGAATTTATATCGCGGTGGTTAAGGCACGGTGGTTGGATTTTCTGTGTCGGGGGTAGGAAGATAACTTGTAGAATTAAAAAAAAAAAAAAAAATCCTGGACGGCACCACGGCTCACTTGACTAATCCTCTGCCTGCGGCGCCAGCACCCCGGGTTCTAGTCCAGGTTCGGGCGCAGGATTCTGTCCGGGTTGCTCCTCTTCCAGGCCAGCTCTCTGCTGTGGCCCAGGAAGGCTGTGGAGGATGGCCCAAGTGCTTGGGCCCTGCGCCTGCATGGGAGACCAGGAGGAAGCACCTGGCTCCTGGCTTTGGATAGGGGCAGCGCACCAGCCGTGGCGGCCATTTGGGGGGTGAACCAATAGAAAAAGGAAGACCTTTCTTTCTGTTTCTCTCTCTCACTGTCTAACTCTGCCTGTCCAAAAAAAAAAAACCCAAACAAACAAACAACCCCCCCCACACACACACACAAAAACCAGGGCCAGCATTTTGTTAATAAATTGGCAGTCGTGAGATTCCCCCACCCCCTTTTTCAGTTAATGTTTTTGGCGGGAGAGAAAGAGATGTGTAGACGGCGTGCTTGCTTGGCATGGTTAGGCAGCTGGTCCTGCCAGGCGGGCTCCAGGCTCCAAAATGCCCCTCATTGTCAGCTGGTGCACTGGCGGGGGAGAGTTTGAAACAATAGGCTGAGCACGGTTCAGAATGGGAGATCAAAGAGGGCAGATCCCATCCGTTTTCAAGTCCCACAAGGATACTCACTGTGTTTTCCAACTAGGAGCACGTAAAAGGGAAGGTGGAAGGAGGGAGACTCAGCTGTACAGAGATGTCGCATCTATAAGATGGCATGCTGGAACCCTGTAGCCAAAGAGAGTTTAAGGATGGCTCCAACCCCAGTTGTGCTGGATTGCGATGCAGGCACACTGGAACAAGTGGCTTTTCTTGTGGGCAGAGGCAGACTGACATAAATTCGCCTCCAAGGGCTTGCTGTGTCCTTACTTCACACACAGCCCGCACATGTGAGCCACAAACACCTCTCCTCTCATCTAAGTCACTTTTTTTTTTTTTTTGATCCTAAGGCAGGGTAGGGGGAGGGAAATGGCTTTTTAAAAATTCTGGAAAGAAACCCTTACAATGAATGCAAATTCTTGTAAAATTGTAAATTGAGATTTAGAGATCAAAGTCTTTTGTAAAATGTTGTAAAATGTAAATTGAATTTTGGGGCAGATGTCTTTATAAAATGTTAAACAGGTTATATGAATGAATCCTATTAAAATCCCTTCACGCTGGGGAATCCAAATTCCAGGTGAGTTTATGTTCCAGCAAGCACGTGTAATGAGTATTGATAAACATACGGGTGCTGGGGCTAATATTACCCACAAGGCTGCCAGCAGAGAGCCACTTTTGAGATGTTAGGGAGCATTGGTTTATAGTTTTTGTACAGGGTAAGTTTCAAGCACATTTATGAAACTGTATACCAAAAGCTGATGAAATATTTTAAAATCCTACCTCCTTCAGAGTACTACAGTAGCACGGTACTCATGCTTTTATGATTGATTGCACTATACTCAAGTACAGTGTGTCTGTTTGCTTGTCTGTCTTCCCCAGGAGCTGGATCAGGATCACCTTCGTGGTAAAAGGCTCCAAAACCCCTTGCCCCCATCTCCAGGATCCAATTTTCTTCCTCCTGGGTTGACAGCCATAACTGTGCTACTTTCATGTCTGGCCATAGAATATCCTGAGTACATGTACTCTCTCTTTCAACATGGTACAGGAGACTGAGGTATAAGGAGCCCAGATCTAATTTACTATTCAGAAGAGAGTTATTGGGCCAAGAATGTCTGTGTTTAACTTTACACAAGTGAGCTATACAGCATGTCAAAGCACTGTGATTTGGAGACGTTTGTTGAGCAGCTACTGTTACTTGTGGTGATGAGTATAATCTTCAAGGTAGGGATGTTTGCTTCATATGACATCCTTATTTGCTTTGCATAGAGTAATTTTGCTCAATTGATAAAAAATGTTTCTTGAAAATTGAGCATTTGAGAGTGGAGTATGGGGATAGAGGAGAGGAGAGGAGAGGAGAGGGAAGAGAAAAGGAGAGGAGGAGAGAAGAGAAGAGGAGAGAAGGGACAGAAAGAAACAGGTTGCCAGCTACTGGTTCACTCTCCAGGTGCCCACAAGAGCTGGAAACTCTATCTGGGACTCCCACATGTATATCAGGGACCCAGTTACTTGAGCCACCTCCGCTGTCTCCGGGGTCAGAGTCAGCAGGAATCGAGCTGAAGGTGGATATCAAAATCAGGCACTCTGATATGGAATATGGAAGTCTCATCTGGCATATTAGCTACTAAACCCAATACTGACCCCAGTGCTTTTTAAAATTTTACTTTTCTTTTAAAAATATTTATTTATTTGAAAGGCAGAGTGATGGGTGGAGGAAGGGGAAAGGGAGAGAGAGTAAGGTAGTGGGGGGAGAAAGAGATCTCTCCCATATGCTGGTTTACTCCCTAAGTGCCAATAAGAGCCAGGAATGGTCCTGACCAAAGCCAGGAGGCTGGAGCTCATCCAAGTCTCCCGCATGGGTGGCAGGAGCCTCTGCACTTGGGGCATTTTTGTACTGCTTTCCTAGCTGCATTAACAGTACATGGATCAGAAGCAGAGCAGCCAGTTCTTGAGCCAGAACTCTGATACTCTGCACCGAAAAAAGAAAAAAAAAAACGAAAAAAAAAACCTTTTTTATCTTTCAATTGCACTTTCTTTGAAGTTCTTGAAGTTTCTCATATATATGTTTTAATATAGATTTGAAAAGTAAAAAAATCTGACTTTTTCTGAGTGTAGCGATGACTAGAATTTAGGCATTGTGGTGGAATATTATATGTTCACAAACCCTGCTTCCTTGTCTTCCTGGACATACCAATAGACTACATTTCCAAATATCCTATACAGGTAGGTACAGGCATGTGACTGATTTAAGCTAATAGAATGTGGACTGCAAGTGATGTGTTCCCCTTCCAGATCTAGCCCATAGAAACTTCTTTTGCCTGGTGCACTCTCTTTCCCTTGTGTGCTGTCTGGCTGTTAGGCTGTTTCTGCCCAGGGTAACCTCAAAGCAACAATCAGCCTATGTCCCTAGAGCAGAGCCCCTCCCTACCTTCTCTTACCTCTGGTAAAGAACACCCTGGCTAGGTTATTGTGTGATTGTGAGATAAACTTTTTTTAAAAAAATTTTTTTTTGACAGGCAGAGTTAGACAGTGAGAGAGACAGAGAGAAAGGTCTTCCTTTTTCCGTTGGTTCATCCCACAAGTGGCCGCTGCAGCCAGCACGTTGTGGCTGGTGCGCTACGCCAATCCGAAGCCAGGAGCCAGGTACCTCTCCTGGTCTCCCATGCAGGTGCAGGGCTCAAGGACCTGGGCCATCCTCCACTGCCTTCCTGGGCCACAGCAGAGAGCTGGCCTGGAAGAGGAGCAACCAGAACAGAATCCGGCGCCCCAACCAGGACTAGAACCCGGGGTGCTGGCACTGCAGGTGGAGGATTAGCCTAGTGAGCTGCGTCACCGGCAGAGATAAACTTTTTTAAAAAAAATTGTATTGTATTCAGCCATTGGAATTTAGGCTTTTGGACAGATGTGGTTGTGAAATGCTTTGACCTACTGTTTGGGATACCTGCATTTCCTATAGAGGAATGTGGGATCTAGTCTTGCCTCGAATTCTGATTCAGCTTCTTACTAGTGTGCCTGGGAGGCAGCAATTGATATCCCAAGTACTTGAGTTCCTGTTCCCTATGTGGGAGACCTGGATGAAGTTCTGTCTCCTGGCTTTAATCATTTGCAGGCATTTAGAGAATGAACCAGTGGATAGAAGGCCTGTCTTTCCTTATCTCTCTACCTTTCAAATAAATGAGTAAAACTTAAAGAAAAAATAATAATGTTTTTAAAATTTGAGAGTTAGTTCCAGGAGCTTCTATTGCCTTAACTAATATAGGAGATAATGTCCTAAGGGTGTATGGGTATGGGCAAGGGTAGCAAACCTCTTTAGAGGGCCAGATAGCAAATATCTGTCAATGTAAATGGCCATAAAGTCCCTGTTGCAACTACTCAGCACTGCTATCTCAATGGGAAAGCAGTTGTAGAAAATAATTGTAGGGATGAGTGTTTGGCCTAGTGGTTAAGATGTCATGCCCACTTCCTATTTCAGAGTATCTGGTTCCAGATCCTGACTCCAGCTTCCTGGAGTAGACCTTGGGAGGAAGTAACAATGGCCCAAGTAATTAGGTTCCTGCCACCCAAGTGGATTGAGTTCCTGGATCCCAAGCCTTGGCCCAATCCTGACCATTGTGGGCTTTTGGGGGGTGAATCAGAGGATGGGAGCTCTGCCCATTAACATCTCAGCCTCTCAAATAAATAAATAGAAATTTTAAAAAAGAAAATATATCAATGAATAGATATGGATGTGTGTGTGTGTGTGTGTGTGTGTGTTAATAACAGATAAGGAGCTGGAGCATATGATTTAGCTTGGCAATGTCTGCTCTCAGAGACTGAAACGTCTTGTCCCTTTGTCTCTGATGCTATATGTGAAGGCATTATAGCAAAGTAGAGTTAGATGGATTACACTGAGTAGCTGTGTAACCCTTTGTGCAAATTATTTTACCTCTCTGTTTCCTGATCTTTAAATGGGAGTAAGGATGTCTACTGTTGTGAAGTTCAACTATCACTCCCGCATGTAGGACGAGGTATGTAGTTCCCTGTCTATCTGATTGATGAAGGGTTCCATATTCTGTCCACGAGGGCAGGAGTCTAGTCTGCCACCTTTGCATCTGAATTCATATACAGTAGGCACTCCATAAATATCCATTCAACTAATCCAACTTTGACAAAACTATTGCAAATCATAGCTCAAAGGAGTCTTCGAGGTAAACGCTAAGCCCTCATGAAAACACAAACAAAGAAGTCCACAGTGTTGTTCCATTAAAAGCTCTTTTGAACTGTGAAGGAGTCCCAGGGCTCACAAGTGAGAAAACCACCACCCTCCGAGGCATTCCCAGGCTCTCTGCCCCTGAAGGCAGCTGCAATGTTTGTGGGACACCTGGACCTCTCTGGCAGCCCTCTGCTTCCCAGTGACCCAGCACACACAAAATGTGTGAAGACCGAGAGGACCCCTGTGAAGCTCTCTCTGCTCCACCCTCAGCGACCCCAAATGTATGAGACCACCGAGCACGTGGCTTTCTGGGGAGACCATGTATTCCAGAGGCAGTTCTGTCATTTTCCAGAACAAGGGTAGAGTGCCTGTGAACTACTTGGAAGGATTCCTGGTGCTTCCCAGTGCAGTGGCAGCTCTTCTGCTGTGTTTCTGTTGTAATACTAAAATATGGTGCCTTGCTCCTCCACTGGGTTCTGCAGATAGCTAGCCTTGTGCCTTTTGTCTGTATTCAGAAAGATATCCCTTTATTCTTTTTGCTTTGTTACAATTATTTCTGTGCAGACTCTGGGACATAAAATAAAATCTCAGGGATATACAGTAAAGCTGGAGGAGAAAAGTTTCCTAATTAGAAGATTATATGTTATATAACATATAAGTTATTGTCAAATTTCCTACAAATAATTTCTAGGCAGGAAGAGAACACACTGTTAGGTTGGAATTTAATCTCAAAATCCAGATGGTGAAAGGGGTCATAGAATTTTCTAGCTTCTTTTTACAGATGAGGCTCAGAGAATTAAATAAGCATTATTAATATCACAGAGGGACTTGGTGGAAGCATCGAGTTTTCTTTTAAGGATTTATTTATTTATTTGAGAGGCCGAATTATAGAGAGAGAGGGAGAGACAGAGAGAAAGAGATCTTCTGTCTACTGGTTTATTCCCCAGATAGATGCAACAAGTCAGAGTTGAACCCAGGATCCTGGAACTCCATCCAGGTCTCTCAGGTGGGTGGCAGGGACCCAAGTACTTGGGCTGTCTTCTGATGCTTTCCAAGGCATATTAGCAGGGAGCTGGATCAGAAGTTGAGCAGCCTGTATTCAAACCTGTACTCACATGGGATACCTACATCGCAGGCAGCAGGAGGCTTAACCTGCTGTGCCACAAGGCTGGCTCCAAGCATCAAGTTTTCTAACTCCAAGATCAATGCTCTTTCTACTTTTGAAATTAAACGTTCAAAAATTAAAGTATGCTACACACACAGCAAAGAGGACCTATCTTAGGTGAGTGACTCAATGGAGTTTTTACATTTAGATCAAGAAACCAGACGCTGCCAGCATCCCAGAAGTCCACTGAATGTTAAAATATTCTGACTTCCATCAGCATACATTAGATTTGCCTTTTAAAAAGATTAGAAAATTGAATTTTGCACTATACATTCTTTTGTATTTAGTGTCTTTTGTTGTTTTTTATCCCTGTCTCCAACCTTTTGTTTTTTAAAAAAATTCAAACCTATAGAAATGTTGCCAGTATTATTGAAAAGATACCCAGAGATCCTTGTGGTAGATTTTTTTTTAATGATGGCAGTTTTATTTCTCGTTTTCAGGCTCTTTACAGTGTGATTTTGCAGCTTCTCAAATCACAAGTGAATGCTGCATACCTCTTGACTCTGGGCTGGCCTGGTGATTTGCTTTGACTAACAGAATGCAGCAGAAGTGATGCTATGCCAGTCCAGCTAGGCTTCGAGAAGCCTTACCTGCTTGCTTTCTCTGCCTCTGTCCATGTCTCTCCCTCTCAATCACTCTGTGTGTGTCTCAGAGCTTTGCCACTGCTGTGTGAATGACCTAGAACTTGACTTCTGAAGGGGACCTAATACCCCTGTGGTCCCAGCTGACACCAGCCTAATCCCAGAAACAAAAAGTTGGCCTGAGCTAATCACAAGCATGTAAAGTAACCTAAGCCCCGCCTAAACAAAGCAATAGGCTGAGTAGAGGGCTGTTGTGTATGGGGTGGTCTACCACATAGTAACAGCAACCCAATGTAACTCTTCACCCCAGATTCCTCAGTGTGTATCTCCTAAAAGTAAGGATATTCTACACTATCACAATATAATTACCATACTTAGGACATTTAGTATTCATACAATAAGACCACAAAATTTATCATCCATATTAGGATATTTCTAATTGCCCCTACAGTAATGTTTGTGGCTACTTTTTTCTAGCTAGGATAGAAATGAGAATTCCTTATTCCATTAAATTGTTATTGCAAATGTCTCTTTATTGCTTTTTGTTCTTGAATGGTCCCTGTCTCTCCTTCTCCCTCTTTTTCTTTTGGACCTTCATGCCATTAACATTTTAAAAAAACAAAAACAAAAGCAGACAACAGAAAAAAAATACTAGGGCGGTTGATTTTGCAGAATGATCTTTTGTTTGTACTTGCAGTGATCCTTTCTTCAGGATTAATTTCAGATTATGCACTTTGGACAGCGATATTGCCCAACATTGCATGCAGGCCACGATGCCTGTATGTCCAAGTATTGGGAAATCTGTTTCAAGATAGAGATCCTCACTAATTTTTCTGAAGATAAATGTCATGAGTTCTTTTTTCAAAATTGTATATTTATTTATTTGAAAGGCAGAGAGAGAGAGAGAGAGAGGGAGAAAGGAATCTTCAATCTGCTAGTTCACACTCCAGATGCTGCAAGTACCAGGACCGGGCCAGGCCAAAAGCAGGAGCCCAGAACTCCTACTGAGCCTCTCCCAAAGATGGCAGGGACCCAATTAAGTAGGCCATTATCTGCTGATGGAAAGTGTAACAGCTGGGACTCTGGGCACTCAGATACGAGATGCAGGCATCCCAGGTGGTGGCTTAGCCCTTAACCCTCAGAACCGTAACACCCATCCTGAAAGTTATTGATTGAGAATATGTTGGACACATTTTATGTGGAAAGGAGAAAACAGGAGTTCAATTCATTTCCTGGGAAGAAATCTACTTCACTTTCTTCCAAGTTTTTTGTCAATATGGTCCAGCTTCCTTAGGGCAGTGTACTGGGACTGTATTACAGGGTGATTCTCCTCAGGGTGAACTCCATTAATCAGTTATTTTGTTGGCTCTAATCAAAGATCATTATCAATTCATTCTTAATAATTGAGTCTCCAAGTCCTTTTTTCCCCTCTCTTTCTTTCTTAGGAGCCAAATCAGTCATGGTATAATAAAAGGGAGAATTAAATTTGTTATTAATTAAAATTGTCTTTAATTTTTTAAAAATAATAAATACCTTAGCTCTATATGATGTGTTTTTAAAAAACACAAAGGATCTAAATCTACTTTAAGGAGATTTAAAAGAGCTCAAATAAAGAAAAAAAAACCAACAGGCCAGGAATGTTCACTCTTTTAACAATTAAAAGAGTAATTGAAATCTTTTCTGCAACTTCAGGTGAGATTGTATCTTAAAGAAAGCTATACTGGTTAGTTTACATTCAGAGGAGAATTTAATGCAGCAGTTCTTCAGCAGAGAAAGATCAAAATAACACCTCTGAGATGCCACATCAGAGACATCTCCACTCCAAATAGCTTTGCAACTGACTGGTTCTAACATCTTTACTAATAAACACAAGATCTCATCATCCATGCTTGTGGCAAAGATTTCACAATGACCAAGGAGGGTGTAGTGCCTCATTTGTGAACCAGATGTGTCCAAACTGAAATCTGAAGATTCTCACTTGTAAACTCTAAACAGGATGATGAAAGTTAAATGAGAAAGAGCCTTGTGGAAGAATGAACATGAAAAAGCTGTTTATGTATTTGGACCTCAAATTTGGGATGGTTGTTATAAAGTTTGGGATTCTTTATTTACCTGCTGTCTAACTTGGTTCTGACATTGCAGTTCAGTAAATAACTGTTGGCTTTTATCCATAATAAAGGGCAAACAAATTTCCTTTTTTTGGGACCCCAAGAGGCAAATAATATCTTAAAAGGATGTTTTGGTTACTCAGAAAGACTGAAGGATAAACCATTCTCACACTTTGGTGGGTGTGTTTGTTTCTGGGAATAAGCAGCATGTGATGGTGGTGTCAGGTGTGGCGATTCTGAGACTTCACTTTTGTACTCGTGTCAGTCAGGGAAAGCAACACTGGCTTTTTATATATATATATTTATTTTATTTATTTGAAAGACAGTTACAGAGAGAGGTTGAGCCAGAGAGGTCAGTCTTCCATTGTTCTGGTTCACTCCCCAAATGACTGCAACGGCCAGAATTGAGCTGATCCGAAGGCAGGAGCCAGAAGCTTCTTCCAGGTCTCCCATGTGGGCGCAGGGGCCCAAGGACTTGGGCCATCTTCTACTGCTTTCTCCGGCCATAGCAGAGAGCTGGATCAGAAGAGGAGCAGCCATGTTCAAACCATCGCTCACATGGGATGCCAGTGCTGCAGGCTGGGGCTTTAACCCACCGAGGCTTTAACACACTAGGCCAGAGCACCGGCCCCAACACTGGCTGTTTTTAAGGAACAGCTTCCCACTCCCAAAACTCAATGGCTTAACACAATAAAAGTTCATTTCTTGCTTATGCAATGGTATTTTCAATATTTAAAGGTATTCATAGGACATCATTCCTTTGATTAAGGGACCCAGGCTTCTTCTGCTTAGTGGGTATACGTGTTCTAGAACATTCATTTAGCAGACAAAGGAAGTGGAAAAGAGTATATTGAGGGTTGCTCAGGGTATTTTAAGGACTGGACCACATGCCATTGGCCAGCACTCAGTTGCAGGGCAGCATCCAACCTCAAGAACAGCTGGGAAATGGAGATTTTTTTTTTTGACCGGCAGAGTTAGACAGTGAGAGAGAGGCAGAGAGAGAGTTATAGACAGTGAGAGAGAGGCAGAGAGAAAGGTCTTCCTTCCATTGGTTCACCCCCCCCCAAATGGCTGCTACGGCCGGCGCACTGGGCCCATCCAAAGCCAGGAGCCAGGTGCCTCCCCCTGGTCTCCCATGCGGGTGCAGGGCCCAAGCACTTGGGCCATCCTCCACTGCCTTCCTGGGCCACAGCAGAGAGTTGGACTGGAAGAGGGGCAACCGGGACAGAATCCGGCGCCCCGACCAGGACTAGAACCCAGGGTGCCAGCGCTGCAGGCGGAGGATTAGCTAAGTGAGCCGTGTCGCTGGCTAAAAAAAAAAAAAAGTATGTTGAGTGCACAGTGTTGCTTCTGCATTGGCATTATTTCTGCCAACACTCTACTTACTATCACCAGTTTGTGAACAAAAGCTTCTAGTGCTGAGGAGGAAGTTTAGTAGCAGCCAGCATTTTTTCCCCTATAACTCTATAGGAAACAATTTTAGCTTTGTGGGACAAGATCATTCTAGATGTGGATTCACCAAACTCCATTTGTTATTTTTGGGCGTATGGAGGAACTGCATTTCCCAGCTAGGTGAGGTAATAGGACTGAATTCTAGAGCCAACTTACTCATTTCTAGACTTGGTTCCTGAAGTATTCCAGGCTATTCTCCCCTATCCCCCTCCCTTCTCCCCTCTCCTCCTTACCTCTTCCTTTCCTTCCTTTCTCTTCCTCTCTCTCTCCTCTCTCTCCCATCTCCCCCTCCCCTCTGTTCCATCCCCTCCCTGTTCCCTCTGTCCCCTCCCCTTCCCTCTCCCTCTGCTTCTTCTCCATCTCCCTCTTCTTTTCTGCTGGTTGGATGCAAACAATACAGTTTAAAACTCTAGGGTCTTTTGAAATGGCAGTCAGTGCGGAGAAGGAACATTGATTTCTTGAATGACCTTGTAGGTCAGAAGCCTCCTTCCTTCCTGCCCCACCAGCCTGCACTGGCAAAAAAAAAAAAAAAAAATCACATTTATTATGTTAAGCCACTGAAAATCCACAGGTATTTGTTTCAGCAGCTAGAGTTGCCCTGTCTAATAAAAATATATAATCCTTGAAATTAAAATCACCAGCCTGTGCACTTATTACCTAACTTTATCTTCTGAACCCTCTGAAATTTGCATGCCACTCCTTGAAAATAAATCCCCATTTGAAAATCAAGGAAACAACCTCAGAGAAGGAAAATGCCTCTCAAGCAGGTGCTGGGTTAGAGCAGAAGCTGGGGCCTGAGCCAAAGATGCCCCAGTTGCAGACTGGCAGATTTCCAGGAAAGTTGTACACACATTTAGTCCACTGGGAACTGCAGTACCAGCTCCTCACAGGACTATCAAGTAGCTTAACAGACCCTGCCAATGTCCTTTATCACCTTGGCCACACTGAGAGATCCCCCATGATGATCACCTGTGACTCTACCTGAGGGGGTTCTCAGGCTATAAGATTACATCCCCGTTCCCACCCTGCTGCAGAGTGGTTGCTGTGAGACCACTGCTGAACTGATGACAGGCATGTATGTCTGGTCAATACCCTGATTTCCTTCATTGTTGGTCTAACAGTTGGGATGTTCTGCAGTCTCCTAGAGGATCCTCAGAGGGAATGGACCTCAGTTGCCCCAAACGCTAACCTGCCCATTAACTCTGCATCTTGGTCCCTTCCCTCTCATAGTCATTCCCCCCTTCCATTTTTGATAATTTGGCAAAGAGTCGGTTATGCACTGTTACCCCCAGTTCATAGGCTGAAGCCCCAGTGCCCAGTGGGATGGCTTTGGAGTTGATTAAGTCATCGGGGTGGGACCTTCATGAATAGGATTTGGGATTAGTAAGAAGAGGGAGGCAAGAACTTGCCTCCTCTCTGCAGTGTGCAAGAGCAGCAGAGAAGCAAGAAGACAGCCTCATGGCACATGGAACCAACCAGCACTTTGGTCTTGGACTCCTTGCTTTCAGAACTGGGAGAAATAAAGGGCAGCAGTTAATGGTGCTGTTTTAGTCTGCGGACAGAGAATAAGGAGAGGCATGAACAAAGACCTGAGTTGAAGAGGGATATGTTAGAAGAGAGTTTCAGGTAAAATATCCATTACTTACAAACAGTCCTAGGGATAGGAAAGGGCTTGGGACGTCCCAGGCATAGAAATGAGGCTTGCATGGCTGGACTGAGAAGAAGCACGGGGGGCGGGGGGGGGGCTTGGAGAGGTGGGTGTGAGCCAGCACCCTAGGGCCTTTGTATTTATCTTAAAGATGGAGTGACAGCAAAAAGACAAAAGATAAGCATAGGAGCGATTTGTCTGACTTATGTCTCCAAAGTTCAGTATTTGATCTTTCCAGAAAACGTTTAACTCCTTTTGGGCAGCAGATAGCACAGATACTCCACAGGGTCTACCCATGAGCTCCCTCTTGCAGGCAAGGCTGGACCTGGCGGGCTCTGCCGTACATTTTCTAGATGGTCTGTTCTGTTTCTCCTTCCATTCTCAAAGGGCTGGTGGTAGTGGTGCTGGATGGGTGAAGGTGCCCTCACTGCTCTCAGATACATTTGGCCCCTATTCTATCTGAACACAGTTCCATTGCCAGCTACCCTCTGCCAAATCTGAAATGGATTTATTCCAATTGGGAAGAAAATACTAACTCACCATTAAAATGGTATTTTCCCCACACTTTGACCACACCAAATAAATATCCTTTTTGAACAACACCCTGTTAAAATTACTAAGGAGGCCCCAGCAATATATCTATGCCCAAGGGGAGAATTCTATAACAAAGGTGGACAAAATGGGCCCTTGAAAGTCCCGTCAAGTAATCTTGAAAATGGCAGAGGGAAACTGTGAGCTCGAGATGTAAAATAATTGAACCAAAGTGGCTCAGCAGGCAGAACAGCAACTGAGTCTCCCTCGCTGGCTTCCCATCAAAGGCAGGGAATTCTGCTGTGAAAGTGATGAGGTTGTTTTAGATTTCGAACTAAGATGTTTCAAAATTACAGGAGCCTTTTGGGAACCCAAAAGCAATCAGTGTTCAAAAGGCTGATTAAGTCTGTCTTGAAACATATAGATGATAGAGTCATATTATTTGAGTTATTATATTCATGAGGATTCTGAGAGGTCATGTGACATTTTTAAGTTTTATATGAAATGATCTTACAAAACTGCTTTTGGTGTGAACAAATGTGACAAGCATTTGAACAAACACTTTATTCCCTTGGAAACAACCCATGTATTTTGGTTTCAGAATGGATTTAAAGATTTGGGTCAGAAATGCTTTTAAAATGTGAGCTTCTCCTTAGAGTTTCTGCATTTCTTACTCCGAATCACTCTTGGCCCTATCCCTTTTCTGAAGTTTAAAGAGATGGTTTGACAGTACAAATTACCTTCTTTGTTTTCCATTTAGCAGAGCTTGTGGTTTTTATGGGCATATAAACTATTTTTATAACGTAATTCTCTGCAAGTTGTGGCATGAAGGAAAATAGGCATGGGCTATAAAAAATGTGTGCTAAATCACTGCTAATTAAAAATGCAGCTATTTATCATGCAAACAGAATCAAGTAATTTCTTTTTTAATATTTTAGTTTAATTTAATTTTGTTTTATATATATATGGAGTTTCATTTTATTAAGACAGACTCTAATTTCAAATGCACTGAGGCAGTTGGAAACGCAAAACCTTCCAGTATCTGAACAAGATCCTAAAGTTTGACCTTGAGCATTGAGATGGGTGCTTGTATACGAAATAGATACATCTGCTTGGGTATTCTTGTAAGATTGCTGAAAACAGATATTTTACTTCATTTTAATTTATCTTTATATTTTAAAGATTTATTTGAAAGTTAGAGTTACAAAGAGAGGAAGGGAGGGAGGGAGAGAGAGACAGAGAGAGAGAATCTTTCATCAGCTGGTTTACTCCTCAAATGACTGCAATAGCTGGAGCTGGGCCAGGCTGAAGCCAGGAACCTGGAACTCCAGTGGGTCTCCCATGTAGGTGCAGGGACCCAAGCACTTGGGGGTCATCTTCAACTGCTTTCCCAGGAACATTAGCAGGGCTGGATCAGAAGTTGACCAGCCAGGGCTCAAATGGGTGCTCTCATGGGATGCTGGCATCCCATGTGGCAACTTAAGCTGCTGCACCCAATACTGGCCCCTAATTTATCCTAATTACAGTTTCTTTACCTTCACTTTATAGAGGCAGTTCAAATCATGGTATTATCAACCTACTAATCCTCTGTGTGCTCATAAAGTGGGGATAATAATATTGTTTACTTACATTGCTGTTGCATGCTTTAATTCAGTTAATACAAGATCTGGAACAGTGACTGGGTAACATCCAATGCACATTATTTATTTTTCCCACCCCTGGCATCTAGTTATAATGCATGTACTTTATTCTTAGTAGCTGATTTAAAAAAAAACCACTTTTTTAGTCATTTGTTCGAAGGTAGAGAGAGACAGATTTACAGAGAGCTTCCACCCATTGGTTTGCTCTCCAGATGCCCACAATGGCTAGGACTGGGCAAGGGCCAAAGCTGAAAACTCAGTCCTGGTCTACCACCTGGGTGTCAAGGATCCAGCTACTTGAGCCATCACTGCTGCCTCCTGGGATCTACGTTATCAGGAAGCTGGAGTCAGGAGCCAGAGTTGGAAATTGAACCCAGGTACTCCATATGGGATGTAGGCATCAAATGGCTAGGTCAAATGCCTGCCCCAGTAACTGCTTATTAATGAGAATTCTGGTAAAAACAGACCTTTTGCAGAATTCAGATGGTAAAATAGACATTTTTCATGAGCTCAGGGAGTCCAGTGAAGCTCATTGAATATACATTTATGATACCCTTTGTGTGTTACAGTGATCCATCTTGGTAGGCTGCAGACAGAGGTACTGACCTGTGAGATTTGAGTGTGTGTGTGTGTATGCGTGTATTTAAAAAGATTTTATTTATTTCATTTGAAAGGCAGAGTTAGAGGAGGAGAAGAAAAAGAGAGATTCCATTCATCCACTGGTTCGCTCCCCAAATGATCACAACAGATAGAGCTGGGCCAAGCCCATGCCAGGACGAAGGAATCCCAGCTAGGCAGCAGGTGCTCAATACTTTGGCCATTTTCTGCTGTTATTCCAGGTGCATTAGCAAGGGGCTGGATCGGAAGTGGAGAAGCTGAGGCTTTAATCAGTGCTCCACTATGGGATGCCAGTGTTGCAGGTGGTGGTTCAACCTGCTGCACTACAATGCTGGCCCCGAAAGCCAAATATTTAATTTCTAGGAAATTTGTAAGCTACTTTAACATGACCAATGTTCAGAATTAAATGACATAAAAGAGCAATTAAATAAACTATATGAAAAGCCAAGGTGATACTCAAAAGTTGTCATTTCCTGATTAACTTACATTTTATTATTACCCATGCTCTTGAATTTATTTGTGTCTGTTGTATCTATATGGTGGAAATAGCTCATAATGGTGTGCTCTGTACATGTCTTTGCAACTCAGTGTTCAGTGCTGGTGGCTTGAAATTAGCTGTACAGGGAATGTTTATACCACAGAGATCAGCCACCATTACTTACAAACCAGGGTTCCCCCCCAACCCTGTCCTCTCTTTCCATCAAGTTAGTTGCCAAATATTTTTAAGGATGCATTTTTAATTTTTAATTTATTTTTTAAAGATTTATTTATTTGAGAGGTAGAGTTACAGACAGTGAGAGGGAGAGACAGAGAGAAAAGTATTCCTTCCATTGGTTCACTTCCCAATTGGCCGCAACAGCCGGAGCTGCACTGATCAGAAGCCAGGATCCAGGAGCTTCTTCCAGGTCTCCCATGCGGGTGCAGGGGCCCAAGGACTTGGGCCATCTTCTACTGCTTTCCCAAGCCATAGCAGAGAGCTGGATCGGAAGAGGGGCAGCTGGGACTCTAACCGGCACCCATATGAGATGCCGGTGCCGCAGATGGAGGATTAGCCTACTGTTCCACAGCGCTGGCCCCTAAGGTTGCATTTTTTTAAAAATTATTATTTCGGGGCTGGCGCTGTGGCATAGCCGTTAAAGCCGCCACCTGCAGTGCCAGCATCCCATACTGGCTGCTATGGCCAGCTCTCTGCTATGTGCTTGGGCCCCTGCACAGGCATGGGAGACTTCTGGCTTTGAATCAGCTCAGCTCCAGCTGTTTCGGCCATTTGGGCAGTGAAGCAGCGTATGGAAGACCTATACTTCTCTCTCTCTCTCTCTCTCTCTCTCTCTCTCTCTTTCTCTCTCTTTCTCTCTCTGCCTATGCCTTTGCCTCTCTGTAACTCTGCCTTTCAAATAAATAAATAAATCTTTAAAAATTATTATTTCAATTGTATTCTTTTATAGTATGTTGCATGATAATTCTATACATTCATTCAATGTGTAATGATCAGATTAGGATAGTCAGCATTTCCAGCTCTTAAACAATCTTTAAAATGTTTTTTTTTAATGACACTTAATCATTGTACTTATTTATGATTACAGTGTGATATTTCCATAAATGTGTAAAATGTGTATCACCCAATAGAGTAATCAGTGATTCTCTCTCCATGTCAGTGCTTGTATTTGGAAACTTCAAGCTCCTCGCTTCTATTTTCTCATAAAGTACAAAATAAATTACTGTGTGTGGGGAAGCCGGAGAGTCGGCATGCCTTGGTACATGCAGCTGGTCACGGGCCCCGCCGGCAGTGGGAAGACATTGGGGAACTGATTGAGGTGGACGATGTGACGGAGGATGAGTCCTTGCAGTTCAGTCCCACTGGAGGATTGGTAGTTTGCATGGAGCACTTTGCCAATAATTTTAACTGGCTACAGCATGTCTTGGCCATGTAGAAGACGACGTATGTCCTTTTTGACTGTGCAGGTCCTTTTTATGCAGGTCAGACCGAGTTGTACACTCGCCTGTGATGAAGCAGCTGGTCCAGCAGCTTGAGCAGTGGGAGTTCCGAGTCTGTGGAGTTTTTCTTCCTGATTTTTAGTTCATGGTGGAGTAATTCAGATTTATTTCCGGCATCTTGACTGCCCTGAGTGCCACGATCTCTCTAGAAATTCCACAGATTGACATTATGACAAAGATGGATCTGCTCAGGAAGAAAGCTGAAAAGGAAATTGAGAAGTTTCTAGATCCAGGCATGTGTTCTTTGTCAGAAGATTCTACAAGTGACTTAAGAAGCAAAAAATTCCAAAAATTGACTAATGCTATATGTGGACTGAGAGATGGCTGCAACATGGTTTGATTTTTACCGTAGGATCAGTCAGATGAAGAACGCATGAACATTGTTACAGCGTATTGATTTGGCCATTCAGTACGATGAAGATTTGGCATTTAAAGAGCCTAAGGAACATGCTGTTGAATCTGCCTCTTTGTTTGCTGAATATTTTCAAGAATGCCAGAATGAATGAAGAGTTTGCTAAAATGTAACTCTAATGTGTGAAGAACTTGTGGTCAAATTGGCAGAACATTCTTCTCCTTGAAGGATACAGTAGTAGAAAGCTATTTGTTTCCATGGAAAAAATGGTGCAGCAGCATGCCTGAATCAGGTTCTAAAACTGCTGCGGTGTAAAATGGAATCTTTTAGTATTATTTTAGCAGCATCAACTTAGATTTTAAAAGTCAGACTGGGGGCCAGTGTTGTGGGACGGCAGGTTAAGCCACTGCCTATGATGCTGTCATCCTCTGTGAGCACTGTTTCAAATCCTGGCTGCTCCGCTCTGATCGCTCTCTGCTAATGCACCTGGGAAAGCAGAGGGGCATAGGCCAAATGTTGTCCAGCCCCTGCTGCCCAAGTGTGAGACCTGGATGGAATTCCAGGCCCCTAGCTTTGCCCCAGCCCAGCTCAGCTGTTGCTGCCATTTGAGGAGTGAACCAGCAGATGGAAGAGCTCTCTCTCTGTCTCTGTAGCTCTGTTTTTCAAATAAATATATAAATCTTTAATAAATTAATAAATAAAAGTCAAAATGGAAATGGAAAATATTATTGTGTGGGGCCGGCATTGTGGCATAGCGGGTTAAGCCGCTGGTGCAGCCATCCCATATGAAGACCGCTTTGAGTCCCTGATGTCCCACTTTCTATCCAGCTCCCTGCTAATGCACCTGGGAAATCAGCAGATGTCCAAGTGCTTGAGGCCCTGTCACCCACCTGGGAAACCTGGATGGAGTTCCAGACTCCTAGCTTCAGCCTGGCTAAGCCCTGACTGTTGCGACCATTTGGGGAGTGAACGAGCAGATGGAAAATCTCTCTGTCTCTCCCTCTTTTTGTAACTCTGCCCCTCAAATAAATAAATAAATAAATAAAACAATACAATAAAATATAATACAGTACATTACATGCTTCTCTCCTTCTAGTATCTCTTTAATTTTTTTTTTAAATTTAGTACTTTCTCTTTTTAGGGAAAGGCTGAGAAAAGCAAATATAAATACCGAATAAGAAATATCAGGAAGTGAATTTCCCTCTGTCGTCAGAGCCAAGGCAGACCTGCTCCAAGGACTGGCAGTGTCTCCTTGCTGGAATCAAAGGGCACTGAAGTGGGATTCCAGTGTGACATTTGCAGCACAGTATGTTCCTAACTCTGCTTCCAACTGTCAGAGATAGAAACGTCACATGGAGCCTTATAAATATGTACAATTTTATGGGTCTGTTTGAAAAAAATTGCTTAAGAAAAAGACAAAAAAAATATGGCACTGAGTTCTTAAGACTTGCTGCTTCCTCCTGTAACCATCATACCTCAATTTAAAAAGTGTGTGTGTGGGGGGTTATAATGGAAAGGTAACACTGGGCATTGGAAAAGGTCAGGAAGAACAGAGTTTGAAAAACTAGCGATAAAGAAAAGGACACAGGCAGCCTTCAGGCAATGTGCCCACTGTGAGCATCCTTGTCACTTGGGAGACTGCTTAGCTGTGAATATGCGCAGGCCTCACCTGCCGGATCAGCTTCTGTGGTTGTATTAGGTTCCCCAGTGATTTGGCTGCACACTCAGGTTTGAAAAGTCCTATCTGGAGAAGCACACGTTGGCAAGATGAGCATAGTTATCTTGTACACCCCGAGGGACATCTTATTGGCTATGTTGTACTGCTTACCTGTTATTCTGGTTAAATGTTAGGTGTTTCTTCACCTTTCCCCACTTTGCAGTATCTCTTTCTCGGTCCTTCTCCGCCTGTCCTGTGACTGGCATTGGAGGCCATCACTCAGACTGGATTTTGTTCACAGCTCTGCTGGGGCCCGGGCTGAATGAGCCTGGTGAAACCACTTAACTTCTGTGCACGTCTGTTTACTCTTCCTTACAAAAGGCCTAATGGTACTGGGCTACTGAGCTTAAATTAATTAATGTTTATAGAGCACTTCAAGCCTTGGGGATAAAAGCCTCTTTGAAAACGCATGCAATTATCATTATGGCTAATGAAGCTCTCTCCTAACTCTTCCCCCCTCACTGGGGGGCAGGGGAGCTGCCTTTCATAACATAATCCAGATTAGTGGGGAATTTAGAACAAATGTCCTTTTCCATTTCTGCACATTCTACTGGTGTTTTTCAGTTTTGTTTTATTTCCCCTTTTTAAAATTTTTTAAACTGCAAACTAGATTTAGATTGATGAAGGCAAAGCGAATTTATGATAAAACAACCAAATCAGGTTCTTACTTACTGCTTTCCCCCAGGTGGCAGACAACAAACCACCCACAGTGTCCAAAGGAAGATCTGTTTACTCAAAAGGGATAATCACACAAATGACCTTTGTCATTGACAATTTACATTTATTCTTTCTTCATTTCTACAGATCATGTCTTAGGTTGTCATTGTCAATTTGATTTTGGAGATGATGAGGGAAGTAGTTACGTAAGTCAATGCAACTACTTCAAAATGCTCTTTTGAATACTTAAGTTAATCTGTTTTTTGAGTTTTGGGAAATCAACTCCTATTTATGTATACCAGGATATACTTGCTGCTTCACCTATTTGGAATCATTTTAAAGAGAGAAGCTTTAGTTTGAAATAGTCTTGTCAGGATAAATTCATGTTTATTAATTGAGTTTCGTAACTGTTATAGAGAGGCTATGTAAGTGTAAAGGTTATTGGCTCAGGCCTCAGGACCGGCCCAGGAAGTGTGAAGTCAACGCTGTTCCAGGAGAGCCTCTCCAGTACAGCCCAGCCACCCTGTGAAGGAGCAGAATCATGAAACCAAAGTACAAGCACTGACTTGACTTGTAATCCCCCAGATCTGGGCACCATTTTGACATCGTGAGCACACGCTGCTCACTTCATTGCTTTGGTTTAGGATTCAAGTCTTCACTGAAAACCTTTTATTTTTATTTTATTGCATTTTATTTGAAAGGCAGAGAGAGAGAGAGAGAGAGAGAGAGAGAGAGAGAGGATGCGGTGGGGAGTGAGATCTTCGATATGCTGGTCCACTTCTCAAGTGCCTGTGGCTGAAGCCAGCAGCCTGCAACTCCATCTGGGTCTCCCATATAGGTGGCAAAGACCCAAGCACTTGAGCCATCATCTGCTGCCTACCAAGGTGTACATAAGCAGGAAGCTGGAATTTGAAGTGGAGCCAGGACTCGAACCCAGGCACTCTGTTCTGCATAGCATGCAGGTGTCCCAAGTGGCATCTTGACTGCTGTGCTGAGTGCCTGCTCCTGCTCACTGAAGCTTTAATCAGAGTCCTAGAAGCAAATGCACAAAGTCAGTTTTGAACATAAATATTAACTTCTCCAGTAGGACACTGGTTGTTTGAAGAAGCATTCCTGAGACTCTTGTTTGTACTGCAGGATGAAAATTGGCCCTTGCTGTCCAGAGGCTTGCATCTGAAGGATAGAGACGTGATAAGCAGCCTGCATTGTGCCATAGCAAGTTAAGTCTTGGCCTGTCATGCTGGCAGCCCATGAGGGTGCTGGTTTGAGACCAGGCTGCTCCACTTCCAATATAGCTCCATGCTAATGTGCCTGGAAAAGTGGCAGAAGCTGCTTTACTTTTCCCAAGTGTTTGGGCTCCTGTTACCCATATGAGACACCTGGACGAAGCTCCGGGCTCTTTGCTTCAGCCTGGCCTACTCTCAGCTGTTGCGCCCATTTAGGGAGTGAAGCAGCAGATGGAAGATTTTCTCTCTCTGTAACTCTGCCTTTCAAATAAAAAATGCGGGGAGGGGAGAGATGAATAGGCTCAAGTTTGGCTCTTTCACTAAGGAAGCTTTGTGAAGGGGAGAATCCAAGTCTGTTGCATTCACTGTGGGGTCTTTTTTTTCCCAAAGATTTATTTATTTTTTTGAAAGGCAGAGTTACAGAGATGCAGAGGCAGAGACAGAGAGGTCTTCTATCCTCTGGTTCACTCCCCAAATGGCTGCAACAGCTGGAGCTGGGCTGATCCAAAGCCAGGAGCCAGGAGCTTTTCTGGGTCTCCCACACAGGTGCAGGGGCCCAAGGACATGGACCATCTTCCACTGCTTTCCCAGAACATAGCAGAGAGCTGGATCAGAAGTGGAGCAACTGGGATTCGAACCGGCGCTCATATTGGATCCTGGCACTGCAAGCAGCAACTCCACTCGCTATGCCACAGCGCTGGCACCCACTGTGGGGTCTTAATTCATTGTAGAAGCATACTAAATACTTTTCGAGTGCATGGAACAAGAGAGGGAAGAAGGGAAGAAGAAAAGAATAAGAAGGAAGGAAGGGTGATAAATGTTGTTATTCAAATAGAAGCACCTTACAAATTGGAAGGACAGTGATGAATATGTGTTTGTGGGATGCAGTACAAATTAATGGCCCAGAAAACCAAAAAATAAACAGCAGTGGTGTCAATTACAGGTATTTAGATAAGAGGAAGAAAAACAGAGTTGTCTTTTATCAGGTCACATCCACGTGTGACATGCAAGCAACCAATTAACAACTGAAGGATGTAGTTAATAACCTAGACATTGCTCTGCCTATAGTTAACAGTGCTGTATTGTTATTCATTTGAAGATTTTTTAAGAGGGTAGATCTGATGTTGAATGTTTTGTGATGGATTGAATGGTTCTGTTTCCTCAAAATTCAATCAAGTGTACTTCAGAAAGTTTGTGAGAAAACAGTTTTTAAAAGCTAAGTTTATTTTGAAGCAGAAATTCTGAAATCCATGCACATAAAGGGTCCTCAAATAGTTCATGGAAAATGTACAGTATAAAAGAACTATGGGCCGGCACCGTGGCTCAATAGGCTAATTCTCTGCCTTGCAGCACCAGCACACCGGGTTCTAGTCCCTGTCGGGACGCCGGATTCTGTCCCAGTTGCCCCTCTTCCAGTTCAGCTCTCTGCTGTGGCTCCGGGAGTACAGTGGAGGATGGCCCAAGTGCTTGGGTCCTGCACCCCATGAGAGACCAGGAGAAGCACCTGGCTCCTGCAATCGGATCAGCATGATGTGCCAGCCGCAGCGCGTTGGCCACGGCGGCCATTGGAGGATGAACCAACAGCAAAGGAAGACCTTTCTCTCTGTCTCTCTCTCTCTCACTGTCCACTCTGCCTGTCAAAAAAAAAAAAAAAGAAGAAGAAGAAGAAAGAAAAGAAAAGAAAAAGAACTATGCATTAATTTCAAATTTTTTTTCACAACAAAAGAAACTTATTTTTAATTTCATTTTACCACGAACTTTGTGAAGTACCCAATGGGATAGTATTAAGAGATACTGGCTTTGAAGTGGTAAGGTCAGGAGAGTAGAGCCCTCAAGAATGGGATTCATGTTGCTATAAAAGGAATCCCGAAGAAGTTCCTTACTCTTTCTTTCTACCGTATTAGGGTATGTTGGGAAGTCAGCAATGTGTAATCCAGAAGGTGACCTTCATGCGAGTACCATCCTGCCGGCAGGGATGTCAGCCTCTGGAACTGGAAGCCACTCAGCCTTTGGTACTTCCTTAAAGCAGCTGGAGCTAAGACGGTGTTCTTAATGATGATGAATAAATATACACACACACATATCTGTGTGTTCTCAAATCACTGAATATTTATAACATGCAGAGTAATATTGAAGTAATACTGAAGTATTGACAATTGAAACTGTCCAGGCTTTTGACAAACACAGAAAACCCCAGAGAGACTTTGCTACTTATAGTCTTGATAAATGATAAGTTTAAACTTTATTCTATCAAAGAAATTAGTGCCTTAGAAAAGGCATAATTATTATAGAATGTCCATGAAAATTGAACACTTTTCTTCATTGTAGTCAAAGTAGTTAGCAGTGAGAATATCTCAATTCAGGCAACAGGTATGGACAGAGGTTAAAAAAAATTATTTAAAGCATTTTTGTAAGTCACTGGCCAGGGTAGAATTTGAATCTGAGGCAATTGGGACATAAGTTTAAAACTGCATACTTTTTCTTTCCTTTGAGTATAGAGATCTCTATTCTAGGACAATGTGGGGGAAAGTATGATTTGTCATGGGACTTTTAAAGCACTGCGGTTGCCCAGTCCTGGGCCATTCGTTTTCTGCATAGGACAGAGCCAATCCAGGGCAAAGTGGAAGTAGATTCTGATTTGTCTGGACACAGCCCTTGTGTCTCAGACAGGCAAATCTAAAAATAATAGTTGTGAGTGGAGTGTGAACTTTCCCATTCACCTTAATGAGGCTGTCAACTGTGAAGCTAATTATATCACTTATATAACACTGTTAGCCATTTAATGGCAGTTATGGGACTCAGAGGCCAGCAATTAATGATGACTTCTAGCCCACTGTAATACCTCACGTTTCTTGATAGTTGTAATGATTGCTGGCTAGGCAGAAGGTCAGTTAAAGAGTCTTTGATCCTAGTCAACCATCTTAGTTACTGAGTCTTTGGTTCTCTAAGAACCAGCAAAATCTTTGGTGACTAGATCTTTTTAGGTAGGTTGCTCATTTTCTTTTTTCATATGAAATAAATAGTCCTCCATTTCTGACTGTGATGTCATAAAGAAAACCACATTCAGTTATGGGCAGAGGGCAAGTTCTGTTTCTTTCGTGTAACTACCCCTCTTCTCCCTGCAGGGAAATGTGGTCTTGCTCATTAACCTAATGAACACGCAAATGAGTGGAGGAATGGGGGGCAAAACTGAAGAATGTAGTTAATAACCTCAGAAAGGGCTCATAGTACCCTTATTCCTTTATTACATCATCTATTTTATCACGTGTGTTTTTGACTTTACTGTATGCCAGATGCCTATGTGAACATGGCTGACAAGATCCCGGAAATTTATAGGATACTAGTAAACAATTGGTAATTTACTTGTTTAGTTCCAGGTAGTGATAAAGTATATTGATGACAAAAAGTGCAGTGAGGCTGGTTTGGGGTCACTTTCGGTCAGCACTGAACAAAGGAAATATTGTGAGCCCTACAAATATGAGACTCATATGTATTTTAAGATTGCTCTGCTAGCCACATCAAGAAAAGTAATACACTGGTAAAATCAATTTTAATGACTTATTTTAACTCACTGTGTCCAAAATATCATTTCAATATTGTATTAAATTTTCAAAATCAAGCCTGTCTTGTAAATATGGCACCTCCTAAGTGTTTGCCATTCACAAGTGGCTAGTGGCTGCTAAGTTGGACAGCACAGTTTTAAACAGAGGATGATCTTTCTCCCATCCAAATAATGAGAAAGTACTAGCCATGTAGAGGTATGCACTTTACATTGAGGGACTGGCAAGTGCAAAGATCCTGTGGTAAAGTTTAGATTTAAATCTACTTTGATTTCAATTATAAAACTAGAAAACAAATGTAGCAAGACATTGACTTTATAATACTTGTATGCAGCCTGAGACATGGTTTAAAAATAAATCATTCTTTCAAAATGCTCCCATAAGAGCCCATCTTATTTATTTATTTATTTATTTTGGGGGAGCATAAATGAAATGACAGGTTTTGCATAGTTTAGTAGCTTGGTCACAATAGAAATGAAGTCAGTGCAAAATGAAACTTACAAAAAATGTCTAAATTAATGCATTGTGAACATATTTTTTCCTTTTGTCTTTAAACATGAAAATTTATCACAGCCTACTGTATATTTTTCTGATAAATGTGCTAATTGTAGGGCCTATGTTCTAATAGTATTATCTATCTTCAGGACAGGACTTTGTGAGAAATACATCTGGGTACCATTGCTTGCGTTTTATCTTTCTCTGGAGGCAGGCCATGCTTGACCCCTCAGTTAGCCCAGTAACATAATGAATTAATTAGGAACAAAGGTATGCCATACATAGAAAAATGAAAACTCACACAGAAATAACTTTGAAAGAACCATCGAATGTGTTTTGAAACATAACGTCTGGAACAGGCTTTTCTTGCCAAGTGAACATTCTCATATCCACACGATGCTGGTTTGATGTCGCCTTTACTTGGATTCAGAAGCTGAGCCTCAGACTAGGATATGGGTGCAAGATGTTGATTTGGGAGGCTGTCCCAGGAAGCAGGGCCCGGAACGAGACTAGGAGGGAAGAAAGCCCACACAAGTTTACCATTGTGGAGTCCGTGAGCTGAAGCATGCTGTGCCACACTTCTGAGAAATGTGCCCCAGAATTACCCAACCTGGGGAGCAAGAAACGGCTCCCTAACCTGCCAGTCACAGGCTGGTCTGTCTGCTCTTGGACTGGGGAGAAGAATGTTAATTTCCCAGCATTTGTCACCTGATTCCTCCATGGATAGTGAAGGCCAGTGCTAAAAGAAAAGCCTTAAGCATAGGGACATATTGCCTGCAATTGGAGGTTGGGTGGAGCAAGCAGAGAGGTAAAGGCCAAGTAAACCTGGATGGGTCACTGACAGTGGCTGCTCAGTTATACTGGAAATTCATCCAGAAACTAATTTATGTTTTTAAGCACCACCTAGCTTACCAGGTACTGCCATTTATATTGTCTCTTTAAATATTGTGAGCCCCCAAAAGGGGTGAGTTGAGCAGGTCTTAGTATCTATGTTATAGAGGAGGGATCCAAGGTTCACATGTTCATGGATGGCAAAGAAGCAATGCAGAAATCCAGCTCTAGTGGAAATCGTGGCTGCCTCCCAGCATCCCAGGATACCACCTCTCTCCCACTGTGGTGCTCTGTGGTTGTGCTTTGGTTAGGACGGATCCCATCCCTAGCTTCAGGGATGTGCCTTTGTTGGCTGACACCAATCAGATCACTGTGCTCTTATTGTCGTTGTAGTATTCCAGGGAGACCATGTGACCACTTGGTGACATGTGACAGCAAAGCGAATGTTTGGAGCAAACTAAATGGCCTAATAAGGGCAAGATGATTCCATATCTTTTTAAAAATTTCACATGTGCTTGAGAAAATCTTTAGTTCTGCAGTTGTTGGCAGCCATCTCGTGAACATGAGGCAATGCGGCCTTAGGGCTAAGTTGATGTCATCCATGGTAGAAAAGACAGATGGAAAAAGAACAAAACAAAACAACATCCTTGGTGACATTGTTAAATCCCTGGATCAACCTCTTTCGAAACCGAGAAACTCCTTTTATTGTTTAAGAAATCTGGATTTCCAGCCATTTGCATCTGAGAATGTTCTCTCTGACTCTTGGCTTGGTGTTCTACACTAAGGGCCCCAAGCCAGCTTAGAGTGAAATAACTTAACCTCTTGTATACAAAATCTAGAGGCTTTTTACTATAATTTTCACTACACATTCTGTGGGGACCTATGGATAGGCCTGCCATGGGACCCCCCCCATGCTGGGCTTGGCTTATAGCAGTAATGCGGATGTAGCAGCTGATTGAACTTCCCATCTAGCTGAGGATCGTGGTAAACAACAAGATGGTGTTAATGCCCTGCTCACTGCAGGACTCCACAGCTGAGCGTGATCAAGTGCTGGATTGGAGAGCTCTGTGCATGGACTGTGATTGATTGAATTCTGTATATAAGCGGACCACGGGAGAAGGAACGGGCACGCCAGCTTTCCCCCTTAAGGAACGTGCGTGCCATCTCTCCCCCCTTCTCCCAGTTCCCCCACTCTTTTTCCCACTCTTTCTAAGTAACAGTCTACTGAAGACCGATTAACTGCGAGCAGCGTCGTTCCTTTTGCGGCTGAAGGAGCTGACAACATTCAGAAAATTCTATGCTTTTCACTTGAAATGTATATCACAGTCGTGGAAACCAAATATAAGCTAGAATGGAGGCATCAATTCATGTTAGGAACTGAAGGACAAGGGTAGATGGAGTTTTAAGCACATTTGTGGCTTATCTAGTGAGTCTTCATTGAACGTAACTTTTCTTTTTGGGATACCCAACGTTCATACAACAAAAGAAGAAAAACCAAAACAAGGGATTGATAATTGGACTTTCTGTTTTTGACTTTGATAAATGATGGTAAGCACTATAAGAGGGGGATATATCTTTCTTTTTCTTCTCTTATATAAATATGTAGTTTGAAAAAGGAAAATGCTTATTTTCTGAGCTGGCCTTGCAGCTACAGGTGATTAAGTGATATAGTTTTGGACAGTTAGTTGTAAACAGGTGTCTTCCGAGGAAATTTCAGGGAAGACACTTACTTTCCCGATAAAATGGCATATACTACTATCATGCCTCTTTCTTGCATTGTGCTGCCTTGAATGATATGTGAAGCCCAGAACCATGGGGGCCACCTTGTGAGGCAACAGACTTGAGGACAGAGGGAACTGGAGTGGAAAGGCAGACATGTTTTGGCTCCCTGAGGCCCCTATTGAGAAACTGAGTTCATGTCAGAAACTGTCCTTTTTCTTGAGTGAGACATCTACAACTTCATATGTTTAAGCTAGCATTTAGTGAGTGTTCTCTTACTTTCAGCTTAATGTATTTCAAATGAGAATTTGTAACCATCTCAACAACTCTTTGAATCTTTAGTACTATTCCACATCTTTGCTCTATTTATTTTTGTCTAGATGGAGGTGGTTTGACTCAGGAGATATTTGTATCCCACAGATACAAATCAATGACTGAGACTTTTTTTTTTTTTAAATGAAAGAGATGCCCAGTTGCCCTTGTAAATTGGAAAAGCCCCTTCTATTGTGGATCCAGACCCTCTTGAAGTCTTCCACATTCTGCCTCCTTGTTTGTATTTTATCCACACTGATCTCTGTCTTTTAATTGGTGTATTTAAGCCATTCAGACGTAAAGAGGTTGTTGATTTTAATGGGCTTATATCTACCGTGTTTGTAACTGTTTTCTTCTCATTGTATTATTGTTTGCTTCTTTGCCTCTTATTTCTGTCTTCTCTGATTTTAATTTTTTAGTATGATTGATTCCATTTTATCTCCACTCTTAGCATACAAACTATACTGAAAAAATTTTGTAAGTGGTTTCCCCAGAGTGTGCCATAATATGATCATCTAAGTTCCACCTTCAAATGACACTATAACATTTCACCTTAAGAACAGGTAAATTCTCTACTGTACTTGGTGACTGTATTCTGTTTCACTTAGTCATATGCTGTATTTACTAGAACACATTGTGTCTATTATTATTATTTTAAAAGGTTATCATCAATTAAGATTAATATGAATAAAACAATTTTATTTTAATTTATTTTACCTTTACTTATTCCCCCTCCAATGCCCTTTTATAGTTTTATGAAGCTCCCAAGTTTCTGATCTACATCATTTTCCTTATGCCTGGAGAATTTCTTTTAGCATTTGTTGTAGGACAAGTTTGCAACATCTCAAATCGTTCACTTCTGTCTTAATCCATTTCTACTACTGTAACAGAATACCACAGACTTGGTAACTTATAAAAAACAGAAGTTTATTTCCCATGGTTCTATAGGCTGGGAATTCCAAGCATATAGTCTGGTAAGGGCCTTCTTGCTGTATCTTCACATGGCAGAAGCATGAAAACAAGTTAGTTAATGTTGTGTGAAACCTCTTTTAAAAACATCTTAAGGGCTGTTGTTGTGGTATAATGGGTAAAGCCACTGCCTGTGATGCCAGCATCCCCTATGGTGCTGGTTCCTGTCTCAGGTGCTCCACTTCCAATACAGCTCCCTCTTTTAATGTGCCTGGGAAAATAGTGGAAGAGGCCCCAGGTGCTTGGACTCTTGTACCCATGTGGGAGACCTGGAAGAAGCTCCTGGCTCCTGACTTCAGTTGGCCCAGCTCCAGCTATTGCAGCCATCTGGACTGTGAACCAGCAGATGGACAATCTCGCTCTCTCTCTGTGTGTCTCTCTGTCTCTCCCTCTCTCTCTCTCTCTCTGTAACTCTGCCTTTCAAATAAAAAAAGAAAAACCTCAAGTCTACCCTCTTGGCTCACATGCCTTTTAAAGGCCCCATCTCCTATTACTATCACATTGGCAACAGCTGAATTTTAGAGGGGACACATTCAAATCAAGAAACTTCACTCTTTTTTGCTTGCATGGTTTCTGATGAGAAATCAACAGTAATCTTCATGTTGTTCTTCTGTGTTAAGGTTTTTCTTCCCTGTGACTTCTTTCAGGATTTTCTCTTTGTATGTTTCTGCCATTTAAGTATGATATTCCTAAGCGATTTTGTTGTTATTGTATGTATTTATCCATCTAGTGTCCTCTAAGTTTCCAGGATCTGTGGTTTAGTGTCTGTCATTAGTTCTGGAAAGTTCTCAGCCGTTCGGTTTCATCGTTTTCCCCCTTCCCTTTTAGCATTTCAATTACTCATATGATGTACATTTGAAATTTCCCTACAGCTCTTGGATGTTCTGCTTGGCATTTTGTTCTTCATTAATTTTTCTCTTTGTATTTCAATTTGGGATATTTCTATTGACTTATCTTCAAGCTCACTGTTTCTTTGTTCAGTTCTGTTAAGTCTTCTGATGAAACCAGTCAGAGAAATTTTTCATTTTTTTGTTACATAGTTTTTTTTGTTTTTAACATTTTGATGTGACTCAGATTTTTAATCTCTCTCTGACATTTCTCATCTGTTCTTACATGTTGCTTACTTTTTGCATTACAGTCTGTAATGCATTAAACTCCCTGATAGTTGCAAGATCGGTGTCTGCTGCTTACAATGCCTGCATGCCATACCAGAGGGCTTCCACTTCTGATCTGGCTTCTTGCTAATGCACACTTTGGGCGGCAGCAGGCAGATTATGGTCCAAGTAGTTGAGTTGCTGCCATCCACATGAGAGATGCTGGGTGGTGTTCCTGGCTCCTGGCTTTGGCTTGGGAATGACCCAATGGAGGGACTATCTCCTTCACTCTCTCTGTTCCTCCCCCTCTCTCTGTTACTCTGCCTGGCAGATAAATAAATCTTTTTTAAATCTTTATTTATTTATTTTTTTGACAGGCAGAGTTAGACAGTGAGAGAGAGAGAGAGACAGAGAGAAAGGACTTCCTTCCGTTGGTTCACCCCTTAAATGGCCGCTACTGCTTTTGTGCTGTGCCGATCCGAAGCCAGGAGCCAGGCTCCTCCTCTTGGTCTCCCATGTAGGTGTAGGGCCCAAGCACTTGGGCCATCCTCCACTGCCCTCCCAGGCCACAGCAGAGAGCTGGCCTGGAAGAGGAGCAACCGGGACAGAATCCGGTGCCCTAACCGGGACTAGAACCCAGGGTGCCGGTGCTGCAGGCGGAGGATTAGCCCAGTGAACCCCGGCGCCGGCCAATCTTTTTAAAAAATTGTTACAAAAAAGAAAAGACCTCTGTCATATCACAGTCTGGTTCTAATGATTGAATTGTTTCTTCAGATTGTATTTTTGTTTTGGCATCCCTTATAATTTTTGGTTGAAAGATGATTGTGTTGTATTGGTTAATAAGAGTGGAAGTAAATTGTCTTTGGTGTGAGGATTTATCTTACTCTGGCTAGGAGGTCGACTTTGTTTTAGGCTCACCAGAACTATAGGTGCAATAAGTTTCAAATTCTCCTGCATCTTTGTTTTTGTCTTTCTGTTGGGCTTCATTTCATAGTTCATGGCAGTTCTTTTAGCTGTAATCCACTATTACTTAATGGATCCATGTTGGTGTGGTGATGAGGTGTTGGGGAGTGGAAGTGTTTTACAGTTTTTAATCAATCTCAATGGTTTAGTGACCTATGTCTTTGGGATATGTCCTTTACAAGTGTTTTTACTGAAAATGTTGCTGTTTTTCCCACTAGCCCCTGCTTTTATTCCTGATTACAGCATTCCCAATGTATTTCCTTGGTGTGATATTCTCTAGTGACATGTTTCTCTGAGTTTGTTTTTTTTTTTCCTACTCTTTAGGCAAGATAAGAAGAATTGAAGGGACTGGAATAGGATAAATACCCCTTTCCTCTATGTCATAAGGCTGTGGCAACATTTTTTCACTCCTGGAGAGTAGGTCTTTGTTGCAGAAAATGTTATGGTCATATTTTACAAGCATTACTCTTTTCCTACTTGGCCAGAACTATGAGGGGATCTTTCTCTGTTATTCACTGTTGAGGAACTTTGCGGGGCTCCAGGAGGTGAGCGCCATGAAAGGCTAGCTTGCCTTGAAGACTGGGGTCTCAGAGTTTCTCACTCTCCTGCTCTTACACAGCTGAACCTCCAGGCATTCAAGTTACCATGTGAGCTTTCTCGCTACTTGAGATTCAGCAGCTCCAGATACGCAGATTTAGACTGTGACTATCTAGGTGCCCTCTCTGTTCAGATTGGTGGGGGGAGTTTGCCCTCTATTTCAGTTCTCTGATGAGTCCAAGAAAAGTCACTCCTTTTTTTATTTTGTTCAGCCATTTTGTTGTTGTTGATGTTGAAACGATGGGAGTGATGACTTACAAGCTCTTTTTGTGTCTAGACTGGAGTCCTTTCACTTCCTCTTAGAGTCTTAATTTCTTTATCTGTAAAAATGAGTATATTTGTAGCTACTTTACAATGTTGTGATTTTTATGAGGCTATAATTGTTGGGAAGTCATGTAAGGTCTTTTTGCAAGTGGACAATAAAATGGAGGGGTCTGTACTGAACTTTTAGAGAGAATGCCGTTGTCATGAACAAGTGGAATTATATGGAATCAACTAAACATGCTCAATAAAAGTTTTAAAACATTATAGGGAGGGAAAAATTTAAATAATATGGCCAATACTGCCACCATTCCATGTAGCGATTTTTATCTTCTGGTGTGAATGTGATAGTCTGTGTCACCCGGGAGAAAGGACTGAAGAGCTGGGAAGTGAGAGTCCGGGCTACTCCACAATCCTTCCTGCTAAAGCACATGCTGGAGCGCAGTGGTGCTGATGCAGGAAGCTGACACCCACAGGGAAGACCCTGATGGAGTTCCAGGAGCCTGGTCCAACTGCAGCTGCTGTGGGCACGTGGGGAGTGAGCCAGCCAAGTGGAAGACCTCTTTCTGTTGCTCTGTTTTTCCAATAATTTTAAAAAATACATAAATAAACATTTTTAGCAAAGAAGGAGGAGGGAGAAGTTCTCAGCAGAAGGAATGTGTATGTTGGGGCTTAACAAAATTCATGGAAAATGTGCATTATTTTTAAATTCCAATTTCCAAAAATATTTTTGAAATTCCCTTATAAGAGAGAAGCCTGAGGCAAGAAAAAGCTAAGAAGATTTAAAAAATATCACAGTGGCATTGGGATGGAGAGAGATGATGCTAGACCGGGGCTTAGTGATCCATTTAGAGTGCTTGAACTCTGTTTTAAAAGAAGTGGCCGAGGGGCAGGAGTTGTGGCACAGCAGCTAGCCCCTGCGTGAATGCTCATAGGCCATATCACAGAGCCTGGTTCGAGTCTCAGATACTTTGCTTACCATCCAGCTTTCTGCTCATGTGCATCCTGGGAAACAGTGTGCTGGCTCACATATCTGAGTCCCTGCTACCCAGGTGGAAGATCCAGATGGAGTTTCCAAATCCTGGCTTCAGCCTGGCCTAGCCCTGGCTATTATGGGCATTTGGGGATGGAAGTGGGTGGAAGATTCTCTCCCTCTCTCTCCCTCTCTCTCTCTGACTGCTTGGTCTAGGGAGCCCTGGATGAGGCAGTCATTGACACTCTGCTTTTCAAATTTAAATAGCAGACAAGTGGCCTAGTCTCTCCTAAACTCAATTTTGGTTATTCATATATTTAATAGGTAAGAAATTGGAAACAATACTTTATTATAAGCTTATTTTGCATTTTTATTGCTCTCTGAATTCAGTATTTTTCTTTGTGAATTTACTTATGTGGGATTATTGTCCCATGTCTTTTCCCCATTTATTCATTGTTTCTTTGTGGCAGTATTGCAATTTCAATAAACTCATCATATATTATTTTTTAATCTTATATTTGAAGAAAAATAAATTTTTCTTAATTTTTTCTTTTACTTCAGTTATAATTCAGTTATTTAAAAATATGGATCTTCCCGTTCCATCTGTTGATATGACAACCAGTAGCTTATAATGCAAAGACTCATTTCTCACTCGTGTGTCTGTGGGTTATCCTGGGGTCCAGGGGATCTAGATTAAGTCTGACTGGGTTTACTCCAGGCTGTCTAGGCCCAGGTTTGCTGTGTTTTTCTGTCATCCTCCTTAGACCAATAGCTTCTTAAAAATGCTCTCATAGCAGAAGACAGAACTTCAGAAGGATATGGCCAGTCACACAGTACATTATAGCCTCTACGTATTTTGTGTCTGCTAACATCCTGTTAGTTACAGCATGTCGTCTCACTAAGCCCAAATTCAAAGGCTGGGAAGGAATACCCTGCCCCGATGAGTCCATGTCAACAGGGTGGATGTATAATGTTACCACAGTGGCAGGAAGGATTCAAACCAATAATTAAGCCTACCACATGTACCTGAGATTGTGATAGGATGAAAGTCTCTAATCAGGTCGTGTACAAACCTAAAGTAAAATATCTCAAGTTCATCCTGGATGGCTTAGAATGATACTGGTTATGCCTTAAGGACAACTGGAGTTTGAATATATTTCAGTACTAACAAGATAATATTAACATTAAATTCTTAAAATACGTATGTTGTATTATAATATTATTAAATAACTTTTCATGTCTCCCTTGTTTGGGATATGTTTTTATTATATTAGCTTTCATAGATACTTGGGCTTATTTGTGCTCTATTTTGCTGCGTAATCTATTGCTTGATTTCTAATCTTTATGAGGTTACACTGCTTGTTCTGTCTTGTTCGTTGCTGCATTCCAGTAGCTAGAACAGTGCTTGATGCCCAGTGGATGCTTAATAAATATTTGTGAAATAAATGTTGAGTATATATTCATGCCAAAGTATTTTTTTGGAGGGGACAGTGGAGGGAGAGAGTTTGAGAGAGAAAGATTTCCCATTTGCTGATTCACTCCCCAAATGCTGGAGCTGGGTCCTGCCTAAGCCAGGACCCTAGAACCAGAAACTCCATCTGGGTTTCCCATGTGGGTGGCAGGGACCCAACCACTTGAACCATCATGTGCTGTCACCCAGAGTACACATCGTTAGGAAGCTGGGATTAGGAGACAGTCAAGACAGACTTGAACTCGAGTGCTTTGATATAGGATGTAGGTATCCCAAGTAGTGTCTTAACTGCTCTGCAAATACCACTCTTATTTATTTATTTATGACAGGCAGAGTGGACATTGAGAGAGAGAGAGAGAGACAGAAAGGTCTTCCTTTGCCATTGGTTCACCCTCCAATGGCCGCCACGTCCGGTGCGCTGTGGCCAGCACACCGTGCTGATCCGATGGCAGGAGCCAGGTACTCATCCTGGTCTCCCATGGGGTGCAGGGCCCAAGCACTTGGGCCATCCTCCACCGTACAACCTGGCCACAGCAGAGGGCTGGCCTGGAAGAGGGACAACCGGGACAGAATCCGGTGCCCCGACCAGGACTAGAACCCAGGGGCCAGCACCGCAGGCGGAGGATTAGTCCAGTGAGCCGCGGCGCCAGCCCAAATACCACTCTTATTTTATTTTTTTTAAAAAGAAAAAAATTACTTGAGTTTTTGCTTGATAATATATTCTAATATCTGCCATGGTGAATAATTTTTATGATTTAGAGAGTTTATGATTTAGAGAGAATTGGCTTATTTATAATTAAAAAACTCAATCGATTAAAGGATTTTTGTAAAAAATTCATAACACACTCAAAATGTTTTTATGCAGATACTTCACATTTTCCTTTAAATTAATTTGAAAAGTTAATTCCAAGATGTTTATTAGTATCTTGTTTTATAAATGGATTTTTTAACAGATTTATTAAAATATATTAGGATCGGCCAGATGTCATAGCTGTCACCCCAAAAATTAACAGCTTGAAACTGCAAGCATTTCTTTTTCCTTCTAATTTTGTGAGTTGATTGGGCAGAGCTTCTAGTCTGGGTGGCTCAGCTGGGCTGCATAGTCTAGCAAGTCAGGCAGGCAGCCAGCAGGCTGCTTGGTCTAGGGAGCCTTGGATGAGGCGCTCCGTCTCTCCTTCATTGGTCTCTCATCACCCAGCCTTGTAGTCTGGAAAACATCATAGAGTAGTCTCCGGGTTTGTAGCAACAAGAAAGTAAGCCCTACTGAGTAAACACTTTTAAGCCTCAGCTTACATCTTCTTTTCTGTTGCCTTCCTGGACAAAGCAAAGGAAATGGCCAAGCCCAGTTTCAAAGGCTGGAGAAATAAACCCCTCATCTTGATAAGAAGAGTGGCAAAGTTACAACACATATGGACTTGGATTCAAGGATAGGAGGGATTTGGGCCATTTTTCTGTGTTCCCCAGAGGAGTATTTTGGAAGAAAAATCGTACTCCTTACATGGACTGTTGTTAATCTGCGTCCACTTTATTCTCACGCAAATCACCGATGTGAAACAGTGAGCGCTAAATGTATAAGAAAGAGAATTGGGTCTTTGGATTCTTTGTTTCTTAATTCATTCATTTATTTATTAATTTCTACTACAGGCTAAGCTCTGCTCTTGGTGCAGTGGATGCAAGAATGACTAGGACAGGGGCCAGAGCTGTGGCACAATAGGTTAATCCTCTGCCTGCAACGCTGACATCCTGTGTGGGCACCGGTTCTAGTCCCCTGCTGCTCCTCTTCTAGTCCAGCACTCTGCTATGGCCTGGGAAAGCAGTAGAAGGTGGCCCAAGTGCTTGGGACCCCACACCCATGTGGGAGACCCGGAAGAGGCTCCTGGCTCCTGGCTTTGGGTTGCGGCCATTTGGGGAGTGAACCAGTGGAAGGAAGACCTTTCTCCCTGCCTCTCCCTCTCACCCTTCTCACTGTCTGTAACTCTACCTCTCAAATAAATAAATAAATAAATAAAATCTTACAAAAAAAGAGTGACTAGGACAAAGTCTTTGTCCTCCAGACATCCATGGAAGACCAGGGAAGACCCAGGG
Organism: Sylvilagus floridanus; assembly: GCA_949820135.1. Taxonomy (NCBI): domain Eukaryota; kingdom Metazoa; phylum Chordata; class Mammalia; order Lagomorpha; family Leporidae; genus Sylvilagus; species Sylvilagus floridanus. Next base: position 92,924,928 of record OX463231.1, read on the forward strand.
GATACTTAAAATATTTAATTATGGACTAGCATTGGCTCTGACCAATCATGATATATATTACCCTCTGGGCTGGAGGAGGGTACTGTGATTTCTGGATCAAGAGAAAGTTGCAAATGTTGCAGGAAGGAGTCTGGAGTGGTAGACTGATCACTCAGAGGATGCAGGATATAGAAATTTACCCACAATACGAATATTGGGTCAGCTGTACCTGTGAATCCAGCACTATTCTAGCCATTGGGAGACCCACATGAGAGAGATAATGGAATGCAATGAATTAATTATGGCAGACCATGTGTGAGCCTAGAGAATGGTAGAATTCTTCCAAAGTAATTGGAAAGTAACCATAGATAAGATCAACCATAGATAAAATTAGTTAGGGTTATGTAAGACAAATAGAAGTTTGACAGGTAACCAAGGAGGAAGAGGATATTTCAGAGAGCAGACAAAGATTGTGCACAGGTAGAGTTTTAGTCTGGTTTATCTAAAAGAGATCACAAAAGGAGAGACTTGCAGGAGAGATTTGGCTGTCAATGTATTTTGTTTGACTGACGTGGGCTTTAAACAATTAAACTTTTTTTTAATTTTTATTTTTTAAAGATTTATTTGAAAATCAGAGTTACACAGAGAGAGGAGAGGCAGAGATAGAGAAAGAGAGAGAGAGAGAGAGAGAGAGAGAGAGAGAGAGAGAGGAGAGGTCTTCCATCTGCTGGTTCACTTCCCAATTGGCTGCAACAGCCGGAGCTGTGCTGATCTGAAGCCAGGAGCCAGGAGCTTATTCCGGGTCTCCCACATAGGTGCAGGGGCCAAAGGACTTGGGCCATCTTCTACTGCTTTCCCAGGCCATAGCAGAGAACCGGATCAGAAGCGGAGCAGCTGAGACTTGAATTGGCACCCATATGGGATGCCAACACTATAGGCCAGGGCGTTAACCTGCTGTGCCACACCACTGGCCCCTAAACAATTGAACTTCAGTGCTTTAAGACAGAGCTTGAACTCAGTTCTGCCATTGTTCCCACTGTTTTCTAATTCACTCCTTACTGTAGGCTTTTATGTTTGTAACCTCTGAACGCTGTGATGCCTGACATCGTTGAGCACCAATTAGTATCTTCTTGATATTTTACATTTTCCAACACATTAAATCATCATAAGGCAGACCTTATTAACCAGTTTTACAGATGAGGAAACTGAGTCTCAAAAATATTTGTTAACTCCTCCAAGGCAACAGAACTGAAAAGAAGTGGAGTTATGGTTTTAATCCAGGTCTCCCTAAACCCAAATCTTGTGTTTTGCTGCTGGGTCAGAGCAAGTATGTGCTATGCTTCATCTTATCCAGTTTTAAATACATTGGGCTTTATCTATATGTGGGAACTTCAAAACATCCATGGAAAATGTAATTGAAAGGTAAGTTTGAGGCACTAAACCTAGCCTAGTGATTAACAGGCTAGTTAAGATGCCTGCATCCATGATGGAGTACCTGGATTTGATTGCCAGCTCTTGCTCCTGACTCCAGTTTCCTGCTAGTGCAGACCCGGGACAGCAGCTATGATGGCTCAATTAATTGGTTCCTGCCACCCACATGGGAGACCTGGGTTGAGCTCCCAGCTCCTAGTTTCAGTCCTACTTATTCCTGTCTGCTGCTAGCATTTGGGAAGTGAAATAGAGCATTGTTTCTCTCTTTCCTCCCCTTAAATAAATAAATAAAAATTCAAAACATAAATTTATTTTGGTTCAAAAAATTGAAATCTGTGCATACCTGAGGTCTTCAAAATATTTGTGGAAAGTGGGTATTATGAAAATACTATACATGGATTTCAATTTTTTTAAAATCTAAGTAAACCTTTAATTCTATTTTCCACAATCTGTTTGAAGTACCTTTATGTAGTTGACTTTTTCATCAAGGCATTTCTGCAGGAAGACCAATGTTTGGTTCCTTAAATAAGATTAGAATGATGCCACAGCTGATGAGTTATTTCTTGTGACTCTAGTAAGACCATAGGGTCAATGGGGGTGAAAAGGGAAGAGTTGTCTTTTTTGCTGAGGTTCATTAACATCACACCCAGGCAGTTTCTTTAGGAAGTGATTCCAGAAGTATGATAAGAGAGAAGAGGGAAGAAGCCAGGGAAAGGAAGACAGTCACTAAAGCCTTTGTTGATGGGCAGTTACCACTGGGGTAGCTGAGGACACTCTCAGAGACTGTATAGATACCTAACATTATAGAGCACTGCACCATGCCTGGGCACATTCTTGGAATTTCACAGTTCTTCCAGTATTAAACCAGAGAGATCTCATCCCGTTTTACACACGAGGAAATTAAGTCTAAGAGACATGGAGTAACTCCTTAGAGGCAGCTGAGCTAAGAAGAGATGAAGCTATGACTTTCAAATTAGCCTCCTAAATGGCAAGGGAGCTGAGGTGCACATCTAGGATGTTAACTCCTACCTGCTTGGACCAGGGACTGCTGAAACCAGAGAAAACCCTAAAGCAGAATGATGTAGAAGTTTGAGGTAGGAAGCTGTCAGTGTATTGAAAATGTCCACCAACCTGCAAGTTCTGCCTTCAGCAGAACATCTTGTGTAAGAAGATGCCAGAATGCAGAGAATAAAATAAGCCTATGGGGCATCGTGACTCTTTTTACTAAATCTTTCTGTGAGCTCAGCTGGCCTTCACTAAATACTTGCTATATCGAAGAGATCATTGGGTTTATTTACCAGAACATCAGTATCTTGTAGAAAAGAATAGGAATGTTGTATCTTCCTTTCCCAAAGTCTAGTTCAGAGCCTAACACATTAGTTCCTCAATGAATATTTATATAGGAAGACAATTTAGAACAGTAAGGAAGATTGGTCCTTGGGATTAAATAGACTGTGTAGTCTCACGTTTTGATGATTTTTTTTAAAGTTTATTTATTTATTTGAAAGGAAGAGTAATAGAGAGATGGAGATACACCAAGAGAAAGAGATGTTCAGTCAGCTAGTTCTCTCCCCAGTTGGCTGCAACAGCTGGGGCTGGCCTGCACCAAAGCCAGGGACTCCATCAGGGTCTCCCATGCGGGTAGCAGGGGCCCGAGTACCTGGGTCATGTTCCTCTGCTTTCCCAGGCACATGATTGGTTTTGTAGTGCATTGGAGACAACTATTGTTGTTTCTGGTATCTTCATTTGCTCTTGCTCATGCTGAATTATTTCCCCTTGAGTTTTGTAATTTGGGGCTATGAGCCCATCTTCTGTGGAATCTTGGTGGTGATCCTAGTGTAAAAATGTGGCTCTTCAAAGAGACTTTCTGATGACTTCTACCAGGTATGCAAGGGGTATTATTTTTTAAAAAGATTTTATTTATTTATTTGAGAGGTAGAGTTAAAGACAGTGAAAGGGAGAGACAGAGAGAGAGGTCCTCTGGTTCACTCCCCAATTGGCTGCAATGGTCAGAGCTGTGCCGATCCAAAGCCAGGAGCCAGGAGCTTCTTCCGAGTCTCCCACGTGAGTGCAGGAGCCCAAGAACTTGGGCCATTTTCTACTGCTTTCCCAGGCCATAGCAGAGTGCTGGATCAGAAGAGGAGCAGCCAGGATATGAACCAGAGCCCATATGGGATGCCAATGCCACAGGTGGAGGATTAACCTACTGTGCCACCATGCCGGCCCCACAATGAGTATTATTAGCACAAAATAAATTTTATATTACTCTTTGTTCATGAAAGTTTTAGTGGAAATCTGAATGCTAAACTCAAGAGTCCAGGCCTATGCCTATGAATTATTGTAGCACATCTTTTTTTTTTTTTTCTCTCTGTCTAGCGCTCAGACAGAAAAAGCCTCATTGTCATCTCTCCCTGTCTTTTGGTAGATTTTTCTAGGCCAACGTCTCACCTCTTACTGGCCAAATTCCTCATCTTTGTTCCATATGTGGACCTTAAAAACTCTGTTACTGAGCCCACAAAACACCCATCTGGCCTCTTAAGTTTCAGCCCAGTTATTACAGTTTAAAATTTCAAGTTCTTCTTCATTTTTAACACCCCAAATTTTCCTTTCTTGCAGGCTCAGCATTGCATTTCAAATGTCTTACATTTTAACTTAGTATTTACACTTCACAATGAAAGAGTTTTTGGTATTTAGACCACAATATTCCCAGAAACTAATGTTATTAAGTATTCTTTTACTATAAATTTTCAGAGGTATAATTCCAAGTTTAAAAGACAGTATATTTTTAATTTATCTTACACATCAAAATTTGATTATATAATTACAATATTGAGAGAAGTTTGTCCTCTTTGAAATATTGTATAATTCAAGAGCATGATAATGAATGCAAGAAAACTTTTAAATATTTTCTTACTTTTGTTAACTAAATCAATGTTCAACTTGTCACTTTCTCATTTGAAGGTTTTCCCCCTTAACAGAACATCTGTTTCATCATGAACTTTGGAGGTATAAATCCAAAAGACCTGAGTGTGCCCAGGGGATTATGATGAACAAGAATTTTTTAAAAAGCATGCTCCCAAATTCTTAGTTTTACAAGGTGAAGACCTACCATATATAAACTCTATTTCCACATTGCCCACATATATTCATGTGGAAGGCTGGATGGTGAAAACAGAGGAGGGCACTACATGGGGATAGAGCAGGAATGAATTGCTATGCATGCTGTTCTTTTTAGTGGCTACCTCTCCTAGTCTTTAAACTGTCACTGAAGAGTAGCTTTGAACAAGCTGCAAAATCCTGAAGGGTCATAACCCAGGGGAGGAGAGACTCCAAGAGCGTGCACCAGGGAAGATGCAGATGGATAAACAAGCCATAAAATGCACCATATTTTCTCCTTTCTAGCATTTCACTGAAGAGTTGACTCCAGGCCATTACTCTCTGAAAGTGAAATTTCTAAAATAGCCAATCCCAAGCAAATCTACACCAATGCCCAGTTGGCTGGCTTTCCCCATCACTAATGAAACCCAGGAGGGTCCTGAGGTGAGGTGTGACAATTTGTGGGGCAGAGTGAAGATCACAGAGGCGAGAAACCTATCACCTCTCTTTTCATATCCTGAGGAGCATATGGGCCAGACTCAGTGTGTCCAGGGTTCTCGTGGCCGAGACAGCAGATGGGCACGCACTACATCAATGCCCCTGCCTCTGTTCCAGTCCATCCTTTTCAAAGGTGCCTTAACTGACAGCATTCCCATCTGGCAGGCACTTTGTACACTGTGAACAGAAGTCAACACATCATTTGTGAGGAACTAGGTGAATCTATCTACAGAGGGTGGAAAGGAGACAGTGGGATGAGAAGTGGAGAAAAATCTAAACTGCTGCCCCACTGGCAGTGGGTCCCTGACCCTGGATTCCATAATTGGCACATGGATGAGGCTTACAAGATTTCATCCATCTGATGCAAAGCAATGAAGTTGGTGTTGACGCAGTGTTGGGGGAAGGGGATGGGGTCTCTAGGAGCTGAGCTATCAGGGTATTATCTGCAGCAATTCTGCTTTTTAGACGGCTCTGCTTATTTCCTTTTGGATCATGGGATCAGGGTTGGCCAGCCCTCTCAAAATGTGTCCACAGAGTCAGAGTCAAGTCAATCCTTAGATAGGCATCATCAGGGGCTCTTTTTTGCTCACTCTGCCTTTCCCACGGGCTGAAACCTGGATCCCCAACCATGCAGTGACAAAATCCTAGGGACTGGTTGGGCCACAAGCTGGAAAATAGCTTGAGTCCTTAATGCACCAAGTAGAAGGAAGCCCTTGGTAACTAGAGACACACATTTAGACTTCTATTTGGAGCAGAAAATAACTCATCATCTATTTTGTCAACAGATAATCTACTTTAATGGTAAATTAAAATTCTGGGATTATTTTCAATTATACTCTTAGATTAATTCTACTCTCAATGCCTTGTCTTAATTTTGTTTAGGAGTGTTTATTAGAGTACTTGTGAGATAAGTTTTTTTTTTTTTTCTTGAGAAAAAGCACCGAGAAAGCAAAACTTTTTGAATCCTTATATAGGTGGACATTGGCCTTGCTGCATGGATACCTATACCTTTTACATTTTTTCTCACATTAAAAAATGTTTTGTCATTTGTTGTATATTCAAGAAATAACTTTCCCTCTGAATGTTGAAGGCATTGTTTTATTATATTCTAGCATCCAATGTTGTTAATGAGACATTTATGATTTTTAAAAAAGTATCACAGCTCACTAGGCTAATCCTCCGCCTGAGGTGCCCACACACAGGGTTCTAGTTCCGGTTGGGGCGCCAGATTCTGTCCCAGTTGCCCCTCTTCCAGTCGAGCTCTCTGCTGTGGCCCGGGAAGGCAGTGGAGGATGGCCCAAGTGCTTGGGCCCTGCACCCGCATGGGAGACCTGAAGGAAGCTCCTGGCTCCTGGCTTTGGATCAGTGCAGCGCGCCGGCTGTAGCAGCCATTTACTTGGTGGGTGAACCAATGGAGGGAAGACCTTTCTCTCGGTCTCTCTCTCACTGTCTGACTCTGCCTGTCCAAAAAAAAAGTATCAGAAGATACAAACAAGAAACATGCAAAAGAGAAATAAAATCTCTTAGCATGCAAATGTAGAAATTCTATCTCTGACAAGCAGGCATTAGACATCAAAGAGAACCTTATATCTCTATAAGATGGACTAAAATAATAAAAATGGTAATACCCAATATTGGTGCAGGTTCAGAAAATGGATAGTTTATTCTTAGTTGTTGTCAATGGAATAGAAAATTGGTATGAACTTTCTGGAGGACACATTTATAGTATTATAGTTAACATGGTTAAAATCAGTTCCTTTTACCTTTTTAGATTTTTTTTCTAGCTGTACACATTTAGATTCTTGTTTTTATCTAGTGTAGAAAAATTTCATGGAGATGTGTTTATGTGAAAAGCTGTTTTTATTCATCATTTTAGCACTTACCAGCCCATTTACATATTCTATTTCATTTCAGCATCAGTAAAATAGTTCTATTAATTTTTTTGATTTATTTCTGCCTTCAGTTTTTCCCAACTTTTAGATGGGTATTGGGTATCCTGTATGTGTTCCCCAATATCTTTTACATTTTATCTCAGATTATTTCATCATTTGGTCTGTGTTGTAAAATTTAAAAATATTTCTTTGCTTTCTCTTAATTTACTTACTTACTAGAAATACTTGGTTAAGTATTTTTATATTTTATGAATTCTGAATCTGTCTTCCTATCACTCTACTCTTGTATTGTGGATGTGACGTCTTCAGACAACTAGTTTTGCTTATAAAGACCATAATTACAACATTTGAAAAGTTATCTTTTCATGAATTTTTTGTTTCCATCAGTAATCCATTTAACTGTTGCTAATTTTTCTCAAATATTTGGTCATCTCTGGCTTTCTATCCTATTCACAATTGAGAGCCATGTTGATCAGTTTGAATGGCTATCATGTTTGCTTTCTATTTGGCTATTATAATGATAAATGCATAATTAAAAACAGTATAATTTTCAAGAGTTATTTTTTATTTTACAGAAATGGACCCACTTTAATAAAATATTTTAAGTTTTTATAATATGCCTATAACATTGATGACATATAGGGGTTATATAACGTATTCTCTATATAGAAAATCTTTTTTAAAGAAAATATTTAGCATTTGATTTTTCCTAGAGTTAATTTATTAATTAAATTTATTACAAATTTATACTGCAAGTTCTATTTAAGAATTTTCTTAGAGTTAAAATCTCAGGGTGGGTATTTGGCTTGGTAGTTAACACACTGGTTAAGGCAGCTGTGTCTCATACCAGATGCCCTGGATTCATTATCAAGATCTAACTCTTTTTTTTTTTTTTTTAACATCTAACTCTTGACTCCAGGATCCTCCAGGCCCTGGGAAATAGCAGTGATGGCTCAGGTAACTGAGTTCCTGCTAACCCATATGGGAGACCCGAATTAAGTTCCCAATCCCTAGCTTCTGACTTAGTCCAGCGCCAGCAATTGTAGGCATCTGGCGGGTGAACCAGTGGATGGAAGCTCTCTTTCTCTATTTCTCTCTCTTTCTTTGTGTCTCTCTGAATCCTAAAAGAAATGTAAACAAAATGTTAAAAAAAAAAAAAACCCAAAAACTCTTCATAGGCCACCTCATTAAAAATGTTTTAGGGGAAATGAATTATATTTTTAGATATCAACATGATTTTTATATGTAATGTAAAATGTATTTTGAAAAGTCTATAGTTTGTGACTGTGATTTATTGAAGCTTTATGTATGTGATGCTTTTCAAAGACTGATGTAAATTATATGAAATTCATAGGCATATTGTAAAAGTAGTTGCATGAAAATTATAATTACTTACAAAATAGAAATATCATGAGGGAATCATGTATTGTTGGCAAAAAGATTATTTTGCCCTTGTAAAAGACTCATAGACTGATTGGCTGTTTTGGTCTGTTGAAAAGTTTTCATTCAAAAGATGCCAAGATGGTTTTTCCATGACCTCACATTGCTATCCATTCATTTTTCACACACAGAGCTTTATTTATGCTGGGGATCATAGTCAAGTTGTAGGGTCGACTAATCTTGTCACAGTGAGGCCTTTACACTTCTTTCAGTCTTCCTTACACATTTGCTCAATGCATGCTTCAAATTTGGAAAAAAGCACACCTAGTGGCTGGAGAAACAAAGGAGCTGCCATTCCCTTGCCTTAGTCTTTGGCCCATGATGAAGTAGAGAGCTCAATGTGGTGATTGGAGCCAGACCTACTCCTGGCCCTGGGCACTGAAGCCAACCCAAACCTAATTTAAAAAGATCCTGAATAAACTTGGGTGAGAGCCAAAATCACTAGCCCCTTCAATCAATATTTTAGATATAAAAATTAGCATCTGGGCTGAATAAAATTGAGCATTGTTTCATGCCATGATAAAAAAAAATCCTCCCTGCTTCTAGTCTGATTTTCAGTTGTTGGATATTTTGTTGATTTGTGTCTGTGATGACTTCTCAGAGCACTTGACTTGCAAATGTCAGATTTCAGCTTCTCACGTGGACTGAGGGATGCAACAACAATTAGAATAATGAGTCCTACCTTAAACCCTAACTGGCGTATACATAAACCTTTTCCAAATGGGCAGACTGGTTTGACTTGTTTTCTTATTTTTTTATTCAGATGTTCCTTTTAATATATAAAGTTTAGCAGGAATAAGCTTTTAGAGAAAACTTACTTAAAAAGAAGACAAGCATTCCAAGAACAATCAAGAGACTATCAGTGTCTTGGAATTTCTCTTTTATGCTCTGCTACTACTCTTACAACTTGAATATTGTTGCCTTCCAAGATGATTTCCTTATTAATATCTAGAAGAGTGTGCCAAAGATAGTGTTAGGCATGTTTAAGAAGAAAATAAAAATGATTGCTCTATTATCTTTCAAGACACCACATACCTATTTTAGAAATAATTGCTAGTTTTGATCCAGAGAACTTAAATGCAGGTTGTGAGATAGAGATCAAAAAGGTTAACAATTGACTCATTTTAATGTCTTTGTTATCCTGAAAATATATCTTTTAATGAGGTTGTAAGAGGACCAAATGAAGTCATCCCTACCTTTAAGAGAGACTCAGTGAAATATTTACTGACGAAATGATAGGCTTCCAGGATTTGCTTCAAAATAATCTGGTGGGAGACGGAGAGGGAGGTGGGTATGGGGATAGATGAAAAGACTGGCCATGAATTGATAATGAATGAGGCTAGGTAATGGGTATATAAGGGTTCATTATACTGTTCTTTCCATTTAAAAGTGTGTGTGTGTGTGTGTGTGTGTGTGTGTGTGTGTGTGTGTGTGTATTTGACAGGCAGAGTTAGACAGTGAGAGACACAGAGAAAGGTTTTCCTTTTTCTGTTGGTTCAGCCCCCAAATGGCTGCCACGGCTGGTGCGCTGCGGCCGGCGCGCTGTGCTGATCCGAAGCTAAGAGCCAGGTGCTTCCTCCTGGTCTCCATGCGGGTGCAGGGCCCAAGTACTTGGGCCATCCTCCACTGCCTTCCCAGGCCACAGCAGAGAGCTGGACTGGAAAGAGGAGCAACCGCTACTAGAACCAGGCACCCATATGGGATGCCGGCACCACAGGCGGAGGATTAGCCAAGTGAGGCACGGCACCGACCTTAAATGTATATTTAACATTTTCCATTATCAGTTTTCTTAAAGTGGATGTTTTAGTTGAGTTACTCCATAGGAAATATTTTAGCTGAATAGTTTTCCATAAGCTAATGCCCTGTCCCATACTTCTACCCTAGTAGCTTGTACCCTTTGACTGATTTAATGGGGAGGACATAAAAGCCTGGCTTCCTTGCATTCAATCTGAGATAATCCTAAAAATCATCTCAGTTCCCCAGGGCCTGACTGAGGTCTTTGCTGTGATGACATCACAGTTCAACTGTTCCCTCTTCCTAATCCTGATCTCTTACTCTACTAGATATTGTTGTACCATTCTATGTGGCCTCAATGGCATGCTGGTAAATGTTTAACAGCCAGCTCTCTGGAACTCTGATTTGTAGTGTTTACTGATTTGTGGCCATTTTCAAGCTACCAGTGTGATGTCAGTGGATGCGGAGTGGATGTGAACAATTCATGACAGTATAAGCCAGCTCCAATCACTGCTACCAATGCTCTCCAATGAAATTCTTAATGCAGGCCAGCACTGAGGCTCACTAGGCTAATCCTCTGCCTGCGCTGCCAGCACCCCAGGGTTCTAGTCCTGGTGAGGGCACTGTATCTAGTCCTGATACAGTGCCGGCTGTAACAGCCATTTGGGGAGTGAACCAATGGAAGGAAGACCTTTCTCTCTGTCTCTCTCTGTCTCTCTCTCTCTCTCACTGTCTAACTCTGCTTGTCAAAAAAAAAAAAAAAAAGAAATTCTTTTTTTTTTTGACAGGCAGAGTGGACAGTGAGAGAGAGAGAGAGACAGAGAGAAAGGTCTTCCTTTGCTGTTGGTTCACCCTCCAATGGCCACCACGGCCAGCGCACTGCGCTGATCTGAAGCCAGGAGCCAGGGGCTTTTCCTAGTCTCCCATGGGGTGCAGGGCCCAAGCACTTGCACTGCACTCCCGGACCATAGCAGAGGGCTGGCCTGGAAGAGGGGCAACCGGGACAGAATCCAGCGCCCCGACCAGGACTAGAACCCGGTGTGCCGGCACCGCAAGGCGGAGAATTAGCCTGTTGATCCACGGCGCCGGCCTGAAAGAAAGAAATTCTTAATACAAATCTCTAACTCAGTCTCTTTTCAGGGTAACCTAAACTAATTTAACATGAAACCACTGATTATTTTTATACTGTCAATTATTTTTATGCTATGAATTTCACAGTTAGAATAAAGTAGAACTGGTCATCTCACTTGTGTCGGTGAAATATATACAACACACACACACATACCACATACATCACAACACCATTAGACAATGTCCTACAATAATTCCCTAGATCACACTGCCCTAGATACATACTCCTCTTAATTTCTTAAACAGTACACAGCTGGGTAGAGTGTGCTGGGCAACTTGACTTTAAATACATTGTTCTTACTGTTTTGAAATCAGAAAAAATTGCAAGGAATTCATCAAGTGCTGTTATAATGGTTATTAATACAGTTATTATTATTGCTATAAATCAAAGTATATATTTAAGAGGGTCAAGGTTTCATCATCAGAACTTGTGTTTTCAAATCAGAGTGAGTAGTTTATAACAATTGCTATCTTTGAAGAAAAACAGAACATTGCATGTTGAGAGAACTGTCAAGACTTTCACTCCATTGAGGAGCTTTTTGTTGGGATCAATAAATAATAAGAGGTTGAAGCGCTTTTTTTTTTTAAGGGTTGGAAGATAAAAGAAAAAAAGATGAACAAGATAAGAAAATGAAAAAGGCCATCTTGTAAGGAGTGATACAGAAGAGAATTGGAGAAGGAGTAATTTTGCCAAATGAGTGACAAATTATTCCTCAATATGTAGTACATTTTTATTGAAAGATAAGTTACTTGGAAAATGGGAGGAAAACGTCATTAAGGAAAAAGGTTGGCCATGGAATAAATTAATTTTACTTTACTATTAATTATCAGCAGGGAACCAGGACAAGGTTCCTGTTTTTAGAGCTGACTGATCTGTCAAGTGAAAGCCGAAATAATGGCTCTGAGATTTTCACTGGGTTAGAAGCACCTGAGCAGGCTGGTTTAAATGTAGATTCCTGGGCACTACAGCTATTACAAATCTGTGGAGGTCTGATGTGGGACCCAGTGGTTGACATTTAAACAAGTTTACTAGCAAAATCTGAACCTGTGGTCTATCAAACCAAATCATGCTAAAAGGCAAGATGGGTGAATGTCTATGAAACCCTTGTTTTATGTTAAGGTTAGGAAGGAGCTCATGTCATTTTCTTACTATACAAATGGATCTTCCTTACAAATATCAGTCTGGACGTCTGGAACCTTTGCCTTCTCGTTCCCTGAAGGTCATTTTCTAGAACAACATCTTCTATTTGTTGATAAGCCATTCAGATTCTCATGTATATACTTTTATACTCTTGATTCCCCTGTAGAGGAAAAATCTGCAGGTATGTGTGTGTGTGTGTGTGTGTGTGTGTGCATGTTTGTATGTGTGTGAACGTCTGTATGCATGTGTATGTGTGTGCTGAACTGTAAACAGTGTGTGTGCCTATGTAAACAGCAGGTTTGGGGGTACATAACATTGTAGTTCTATTAGAGGATTCTCTTTCCCAACAGACCTAAACAAAGAGAAATTCTTGTCTCTGATATAGTTTCTCATTAATCCCTATAGAATTGAAGTCACAGTCTTATCAACCTTGCAGTAGAGGAATTCCTGATAAAAATTTAAAAAATGCATTATTCACAATCATGTTCCTAACCAACCTTGCTCTGTACAACATACTTCTATTACTATCCCTAGTCTGGGTCTCCCCCAGTGTACCCAAGAAGCATTCCATTTTAAGCACATTTGTTTTATTAAAGGTATATTCAACATAGACTCTCTTAGAGAAATAAGGATTTTGTCTTGGATCTTGATGAAAAGAGAATAACCTGCTTCCTGCCCTCCATTCTGAGGGGGTAATTAGCTTCCCATGATGGATTAGACTTAAGCTTCTCCATGAAAGTAATGGTGAACATTTATGTGCAGGAATACACCCACTTAGGGGCTTAAAATCCAAGGGGACTGTGAAGTGTGTTTGAAGATCACAGACAGATCTATATAGGAAGAGGGATGTTTGTTGCTTCCTGGCTTTGGGAAAGACCTACATATCCCATTTTTATTTATTTATTTATTTATTTATTTATTTATTTTTTACTGTCTGTGTCCTTAATAGGACTAGAGATAGTTATGCATTTTGGACAACTCACTAGAAACAATTTCATTTAAATGCACATTTTCAAAAGACCTACATAGTCTTCCTTTCTTTGCATATTTGTATGACATACATGTATGTTCTTTGCACAACTAATGCTGCACCAACTCACTGAGAAGAGTTAATTTCGTTATTCAAGTCAATCCAGATGCAATTGCATCCGGAGAACCCAGTTCTTTTCATCTTTCACTAACAATACTTATTACCCTTAACCATTCCTGAGGAACTTTGTCACCATGATACACTTTTAAACTAATGTACACACTGGGGGTTATAACTTTCCCATGGATAGCTTTCCCTGCTGATCCCTCTTTTCTTGAACATGCTTTGAGCATCCGAGCACATTGCTCTATCCAGCGCTGGCAATGCAGTTGAGTTTCTATCTCAGTGCACAGCATGAAAGCTTGGGTCCATCTGTGTCACACAAAACCAAACCTCTCTTGAAGTGATTTGTTTACAGTGTCATTTGATGGAGTGGAATGTTCTGTAACTCATTCGAACTGTTACAGAAGCTTGGCTAAAAGGTCACCACTGCTCTTTAGAGTTTCCAAATCTGGGCACCATCTGGGAGCTTGTTAAAGATAAGGGTTTCCACTGGCTTTTTCCATACCAACCAGATTTACTTAGCAAAGGGCTACTTTTTCAGAGAACTTTGTGTCCACATTGACAAAAAGAGGAGAGAGGTGTGTGTGTGTGTGTGTGAGAGAGAGAGAGAGAGAGAGAGAGAGAAATTATTTGCATAAAAGTTTACTTTGTGCTAAATTTGAGTGTGTGTGCCAAGTGATGGTACTATTTAATAACCAGTCTTGGAAAAGACAAAATTTGCTTTGCAATGTTCTTGAATCAACACATCCTTCAAATGCTGTCTTCAGAGTTAGTTCTAAATCAAATTCAGTTTCACCTTTTTTTTTTTTTTCAGAAATCCGTAAGAAACTGGCAATGTATTCCTGAAAGTCATAAAGGTCGCGCATGCTAAACATTCACTCTGCGTGACACCAATAATGCTCAAGTTGTTTTGACTTTAGAATTTTAGTCTAGACCTAGAGCTGGCTCCTGCTTGCTTTCTGCCCTTGAATTTTCCAAACATCAAGAGCTCAGCTGTAAAACTGTAGGAGACCAGCAAGAGGAAAAGGGAAGTTTCCTTCCAAGACATGGCTAGATGCTGCTGGCCAATTCTGGTCTTTCCCATGAAACATTAACTATGTCTTTGGACACTTGTCTTTGGAAAAAGTTCAAATGTGGCAAAATGTAGAACCAATGTTTCTTTACCGCCTTGCCTGGTTCCTCTCATGATATGGATGAGTTCTAGCTGGTACTTTTATGGGTGGAACACGGAAGTCAGGTACCTTCCACCACCCTCACATCTGTAGGTGAAGTAAGTAAACACATAGTGAAATAACAAAATTAAAACTCAAAATCCTCTCAATTGGTTGGATCCGCTGAAAGGATCTGGACCAAAGAGGCTTCACTGTAGCAGCTAAAACATAGCCTCATTGCCACTGAAAAATATCCTAAGAAGTGTACATGTGTGTGTAGGCATGTGTGTGCATGTGTCTGTGTGTTTTTCTAGCAGAAAGCTTGAGAGAGGAGAAACTTAAATCTGGAACCATATTTGTTTCTGAGGTCCCGAGTTAGAGACATTAAAAACACAGCAGTGTCTCCCTCATTTCAATCAAACTAGTCCTTAGGAAGGAGGAGAAATCCATTTAGATTGCTTCTGAGGCAAGGAGGGAGATCTTTCTGGCAAAGTCTTCATGTTCCATTCAGGACCAGGAAACTCAATCGTCGAGTTCAAAGCTTGTCTCGTCATAGAGCTCAGGGCGTGCTGAATGCCTGTGCCGGGAATACTTCACTTGCAGGAGATCACCTATTTCATCAATGGCTTGCAAAACCTGTAATGAGATTGACTTCCATCAGTTATCTTGAAACCTAAATAGCTCTGCTTTGTAGAGTGCAGATAAATAGCAAGCCTCACAGAGACCCTCAGTTTATTTTGCCAGTTTCTTGGGCTTTAACAAAAAGGATCAAGATGCATATCATTAAGCTGTGGTTTCTAAGCCCTTCAAGAATGTTAGATGCTAATTCATTTTACTTAATGATTGAACTCCACATTATGAACGTGTTTAATCGTAGGTAGTTTGAGTTGCGGATACCAGCATCTGACCCATGCCTACCTATCCTTTAAGGCTTTATTTTAAAATTTAATGACTTAGATAAATCCTTGTGGAAGAAAAAAGGAAAGGTTGCAGAATGCATTTGAAGTTATGTCTCCATGACACAGCAAAGCAACCTGCCCAAGAACAAAGTGGGACATTGTGGGAGCTGCTCAGCCTCCATCCTCCAGGGCTCTACCCTCCCACACCTGTGTTTCATGTTATGCTAGGGCTTCAGCTCATGAAGGGCCACAAATTCACCTGCTTCACTTCTTTTACTTCAGTGGGTAAATATATTCCCAGTTTTACCGATGAAACAGCTGAGAGTCAGAAGGTGAAAAAGTGTATCTTTTGTTTTTTGTATATCACCAATTCTATGGTACTAGGCAGACTTTTTAAAACATTTGTGAGTCTGTTTTTCTTAACCAGTTAAATGAAGAGGAAGACAGTTATTAAAATCTAAAACTTCAAAAAAAGTTACTGAAAGTTGTCAATATTGGAATGAGTGACTACTGGAGTTTAGGGAACTTCCTTTTGGGAAATCTTTCAGATTTATATCCATTAAGATATCTCTGGGGTGGATGTCCTGGGCACAGCCAGCTAAGCCACTGCTTAGGACTCTCCTATCCCATATCAGAGAGCAAGTTCAAATTTCAGCTCCTTTGTTCCTGACCCAGCTTCCTACTAATGCACCTGGGAAGGCAGCAAATGATGGCCAAGTATTTGAGTTCACGCCACCCATGTGGGAGACTCGGATGGAATTCTGGCTCCTGGCTTCAGCCTGGCCATGGCCCTGGCTTTTGAAGACATTTTAGGAAATAAACCAGAAAATGGAAAATTCCCTATCATGTTCTTTCTCTGTCTCTGCCTTTTCAATGATTAAATAGAAATTTATTTTAAAAGAAAAATATATCCACCAACATGTTGAAAGTAATTTATGTCTTGGTGCTGAGACTGAGGATGTTTAAAATGATTTTCCAGGGGTGGAGGGGTGGGCTGGCCCTGTGGCATAGTGGGTGGAGCTGCCACCTGCAGTGCCAGCATCCTTTGTGGGTGCCCGTTCGAGTCTGGCTGCTCCACTTCTGATCCCACTCTCTGCTATGGCCTGGGAGAGCAGTAGAAGATGGCCCAAGTCCTCGGGCCCCTGCACCCCTGTGGGAGACTGGGGAGGCTCCAGGTTCCTGGCTTTGGATCAGCACAGCCTTGGCCATTGCAGCCATCTGGGAAGTAAATCAGCAGAGAGAAGACTTCTCTCTTTCTCTGTCTCTGCCTCTCTATAACTATGCCTTTTGAATAAATAGATAAATCTTTTAAAAAATGATCTTCCTGGTTTTTCTATGTCACATCTAAGTACTAAGGAAAAAAAAAACACAGTTACCCTTTAAATGTCATCTATCTGGGATAATTTCTATTGATGATTGTGGAGGGTGGGTTATGGAACAGCTCAGTGGGGTCTGTAGTGGAGTACAACCCCTGGGATCATGTGTGAGACAATTCAAGGGGAGTGCAGAAGGAAAGTATTAGGATTTCTAGTCATTTTTTAGGTTAAAATTTTAAACTTTTTTGTGTCTGCTTTATAATCGACATAATATAATAGTTCATGGTAAAATTCCCTGATCAAAGAAAGGACACCAGTACACACCTGTACTCAAAGTTAAGAGTTCCTCAGCTTACTGCCATTTGGGGGAGCAGCGTTTCTTTCTTTCTTTCTTTCTTTCTTTCTTTCTTTCTTTCTTTCTTTCTTTCTTTCTTTTAAAATATTTTATTTATTTATTTGAAAGGTAGAGTTACAGACAGAAAGAGGGAGGGGCAGAGAGAAAGGTCTTCCTTCTGCTGATTCACTCTCCCAAATGGCCACAATGGCTAGAGCTGCGCTGATCCAAATCCAGGAGCCAGGAGCTTCTTCTGGTCTCCCACATGTGTGCAGGGGCCCAAGAACTTGGGCCGTCTTCCACTGATTTCCCACAGGTATATGATTAACCCATTGTGCCACAGCAAAACCCTGTCCCCCACCCAAAGCAGGGTTCTGAGTTGGCTGGTGTCACTCGGCAGGTGCAGTTCACTGGCTACTTGTATATTTACAATTTTCACCCACAGGGTGGGTGCATTAAGGTGAGGTTAGAGCTGTCACTGGTAAGGGAGAAGCCTTTAATTAGAAAGGGGAGATCTGAAATCATTTTATGTCTGTCTTGTTCCAAACATGGGCATTGCATGCATTTGTCTAGTGTTGTTTACATTTTGTGAGCATTTATGTGCAGTTGCTATCTTAGTGCCTTGGCTATTCAGCTGGGTCATTGTTTCTCTTATGTATATAGTAAGGAGCGGTTCGGATTGTTTTTATTGAATGGGGTGCATGATCTCAAAAGGTTAGAAGCATCTATCTAGATGATGCCTTGGTGTTCCTTTCAAACCCAGTTTTTTGCAGCAACTAAGAACTTGTGAAGAGAAGCACAAGGTCAGATAGCTACAGAATTGTGTATATGTGAGTTCTCAATGTTCCTTGGCTCACCAAAAATACAACCTTAATCCATGCTTCCTATCCTCTCTGGTCATATGTGGTATCTTGCTCCCTGGCCACCCTCTCTGCTCATTCTTGTCTGTAGGCCACCTCCTCATTATCTTCTTCCATTGATGTACAAACATGTTCAAGTCTTCACCCATTTCCATGGAGTTTTTCTAAACTTGACTTTCTTTATAAGCAAACGTTTTTTATTTCCTTCTTTGTATTCCTTCTTACCATCAAGTCACTCCATTGAGAAGAAATGACATTTAAATGAATGTACTGGAAATATATGCTATAACTAAAAATAGAGAAGGATATGAAGAAGAACAATAGAGTTCATTCAGCTGACTTATCATCTCAATACCTAGAGTAAGCTCAGTTGTTAATGCGTCATTCAGCAAATTTTTGTTGTGTACCTATTATGCAGTAAACACTGGTTTAAGTACTATAGTTATAATGGTTAAGAAGAAAGACACTGTCACACTGTGTGTGTGTGTGTAGTTCAGATTCAAACTACCTTCTTCACTGTTTTATTCTTTGTATTCTTATTTTTCTTCCCTGCATTTTCCTAAAACTGCCCAATGTGAGAACATCAAACTTCTACTAATGGCTAATCCAATACTGTCTTTTCACCTCTCACCCTACTTAAATTTTCTGCAGTTTTTTTTTGGGGGGGGGTCACATTTAGATCTCCCTGTTCCTCTTTACTGTATTTGTTTTTAATTTAAATATTTTTATTTATTTATTTGACAGGTAGAGTTACAGACAGTGAGAGAGAGAGAGACAAAGAGAAAAGTCTCCCATTGGTTCACTCCCCAAATGGCTGTTACGGCCAGCACTGTGCCAATCTGAAGCCAGGAGCCAGGTGCTTCCTCCTGGTCTCCCATGCGGGTGCAGGGGCCCAAGTACTTGGGCCATCCTCCACTGCCCTCCCAGGCCACAGCAGAGAGCTGGACTGGAAGAGGAGCAACCAGGACTAGAACCCGGCACCCATATGGGATGCTGGTGCCGCAGGCAGAGTATTAGCCTAGTGAGCCATGGCACTGGCCGCTTCTTCACTGTATTTAGCACCACATCAGTCCAGGCTTTCTTGGATCATTCTAGCCTCCTCTAAGTCTGATTCCCTGACTGTGATCCCTATATATACCCAGATACTTGGGCACCACACAGATGTCTGACCTTGGCCTGATCCCTCTCACTGGACAATTATTTATCTTCTGCCACCAGCTTTAATGGCCCCTCATTTCCCTAAACTGTAGTACCTCTAGCCATGTACACTCTCGGGACTTTAGAATCTGATTTTCTCTGATTAGTGGTCCATAGACAACTAATCTCACTAGGTCTAGAACTATGCTCATTTTATTTCTCCATTACCATTGAAAATTTGCTGTTCCTTACTGTATAGCTTGTCTGTTTAACTGCTTTACCATCCTGCATACCTCAAGGTATCTTCTGGTCCTTCTTCTCACATGTTCCCCACATCCAATCATATGCTAACAACTGTAGGCAGCTCTGTGCACTTGTAATGAATGCTCATAGGTCCATTTCTTTAGTTCCTACTGCCATTGGCTTTGTTATCCCTTATTTTGTTCAAATAGCTCCATTTTATGTCCCCTCCTCTTGCCTCTTTTCTCTGAACACATTTGTCATATTAACTTCATAGTAGCAAGGTTATGCAGCACCACTAGTCAAAAAAACCCTGAATGCTACTCCACAGGCTCTATCAAAAACCTGCCTCAAAAGTTACCTCTTCTGTGAATCGCCCCCATTATAATAACTCATTCCTATCTTTATGTTCTCAAAGTTTTCCATATTTCTTTAAAATTTTTATTAATAATAATCATACATATTTATGGGCTACAATATGACCTTTCAATACGTGTGTACAGTATACAGTGATCCAAACAGGTAATGACCACCTCCCTTTCTTTGACATTACTTTGTAACTGGAGACTTGGAGCTTTGTTCTTCTCTTTGTTTTTGCAATACATACTAGGTTGTTGTGAACTATCATCTCCCCCACTATATTCCTTTTTCAAGATTAATTTACTGCGTGTGGTATTATCATTATTTGCTTGCTTATGATTTCCCTCCCTTAGTCTTTTTCCGCTAGAGTTTTCACATAGCAGACACTCATTAGCGTTTGCAATTAACCCCAAACTGATCGGGATGACTTAGTTCTCTGATGTGACTCGTTCATACAAAAGTGAAGTCAAGGGACAATGAGATGCAGATTTTAAATCATTTCCATCTCTCTGAAGTCTGTCTGATAAAATATAGGTCTGTCTTGGTTTTCCAGTTGCTAAGCAGGGCTAGATTTTATTATGGTAGATTTAGTAGGTATGAAAAATATAAGGATAACAGGCAGCTAATGCTAAAATAGCATGCAAGATCAATTTTTACATTTAAGAACAAGTAAATAGCAGGAAATTTGGCTACTATAGAACCAAAATAATACCTTGACTCAGATTTTTGATAAACTCATTTCATTTTTCTGCTGAATTAGTCCCATTGTTGGGCATTGTAGAGGTACCCTTGCTTTTTAGTAGTGAGTTTCCCTAGTGGTTTTCTAAATCACCCAAGAGAAACTTGAAAAGTCCCAGGCTGGCTTAATAAATGGACTGAGAATCCAAGGGAGCAGGACTAGAGATTCCGCCGGGCTAGGCAGTACTTACCTTGTCTAATATCTCCCGGGTATGTGATGCTGAAATACAAAACCGAGCCCGAGCTTCTGCCAGGGGAGTGGCTGGAAATCCAACGACAACCACTGCAATTTTTTTCTCTAACATATGCCTTGCAAAAGCCCTTAGGGAAAAGCAAAAAAAAAAAAATGTTAAAAAGGAGATTGGCTGAGAAAAGACAAAATTATCCTGTCTGCAAAAAAGGAATATTACTAATGACTTTTTCTTTTTTCATAAGTAGAAGATGATTGGAGTTAAATTTCTGTCAAATAAAATTGACAGAGAAATGGTCAGTCACTTGGTGCTGCTTATTATTGCGTGTGTGATATTATGGGGTCTGACACACTCATTAGATAATTATGGGTACTGAGTCTTTGACATGGAGCAGAAATGCTGACGTATGTGGTATGTGACTCTTGCTTAACAAGTCTGCTTTGATGCGAAATCCTTCATCAGCAAGGTTCCTAGGACTAACAACCAACAGCTATACAATGCAGTTACATAAGAAAGAGTACATATTAAGTGCAAATCTACATATTTTCATAAAAAATATTATCAATAATGTGTAAATGTCAAGAGGTCTGTATTTAGTGACTATAATTTTAAAAATTATATTATTTTAGAGGAAAGAGAGACAGGGAGATCCCCAGATGCCTCTGGTTCACTCCCCAAATGCTTTTAACAGCTGGGCCTGGGCAAGGCTGAAGTTGGGAGCCAGAACTTGATCCAGGTTTCCCACATGAGTGGCAGGGACCTAATTACTTGAGTCATCACCACTGCCTATCAGGGCCTACATTAGCAGGAACCTGGAGTCAGGAGCCATAACTAAGCATCAAACCAGGTACTCCAGTGTGGGTTGCCAGGTTCGCAACTGGCATCTTAATTACAAGGCTAAATGCCCATGTCAGTGATTATAATTTGAATACAAAGATCAGAAAATTCAATGCCAAACCAATATACTACTCTAGAGCCAAAGATTACATTTTCCATCAAATTAGATATAAGAAAAAGCAAATCAGATCTAAGAAATAGATATACTAAATAGTAGTTATTTTTCATGCGTGAATGAACCAGGTAATTAGAAGAATAATAAGCCCATTGGCTGGGTTAAACGGGAATGTGGCAGAGGGAGACAGGAAAAAAGGTTTATACCCATAGAGAACTTAGTAGGTAGACACAACATGTGGGATACAAGTCGTATAATTATAGAGCTCTTTGGCACAGGATACAACTTTTGTAAGCTACAGTTCCTTCTTTTTGTCCTTCTGGACTCTGTTTTTCAGAGTAACACCAGTAACAATTCTAGAATATCAAACTCAAAGTCTATAAATGTCTTTGCTAAAAATCAAAGTGAAACAACAGACACCACAGAAATAAAAAGAATCATCAGGAATTACTACTAAAGAGCTGTATTCCAACAAATCCTGAAACCTAGAAGAAATGGATAGATTCCTAGAAACATACAATCTACCAAAATTGAGTCATCAAAACATAGAACACATAAACAGACCAATAACCAAGATGGAGATTGAATTAGTAATAAAGACCCCCCCCCAACAAAGAAAAGCCTAGGTCCTGACAGCCTCACTGCTGAATTCTACCAGATATTTAAAGAAAAACTAATTCTAATTGTACTCAAGCTATTCAAAACAATTGAAAGTGAGGGTATCCTCCCAAACTCCCACAAAGCCAGCATTACCTTAATTCCTAAGCCAGAAAAAGAAAAAACAGAAAAAGAGAATTATAGACCAATTTCCCTGATGGACATAGATGCAAAAATCCTCAACAAAATACTAGCTAATCAAATCCAACAACACATCAGGGAGATCACTCATGGGACCAAGTGGGTTTTATCTCTGGTATGTAGGGATGGTTGAACATTTGCAAATCAAAACATGAGATACAACACATTAACAAACTGAAGTGCAAAAACCATATGATTATCTCATTAGAGTCAGAGAAAGCATTTGATAAAATTCAACACCCTTTTATGATGAAACTTTAAGCAACTTGGGTATAGAAGGAACATTTCTCAAAACAATCAAGGCAGTTTATGATAGCCAGCATCCTACTGAATGGGGAAAAACTGGAGGCATTCCCATTAAGATCCAGAACCAGACAAGGATGCCCACTCTCACCGTTGCTATTTTACTTAGTCCTGGAAGTTTTAGCCAGAGCCGTTAGGCAAGGCAACAAAATCAAAGGGATACAAATTTGGAAGAAGGAAGTCAAACTATCCTTATTTGCTGATCACATGATTCTACATTTAGGGGACACAAAAGACTCCACGAATAGATTATTGGAACTCATTAAAGAGTTTGGTGAAGTAGCAGGATATAAACTCAACACACAAAAATCAATAGCCTTTTATACACAGAAATGCTATAGATGAGAAAGAACTTCAAAAATCAATTCCATTCACAATATCTACAAAAAATTTTATATACCTCGGAACAAATTTAACCAACAACATCAAAATTCTCTATAATGAAAATAATTACAAAACATTAAAGAAAGAAATGGAAGAAGGCATTTAAAAAGTGAAAAAAATCTCCCATGTTCATGGATTGGAAGAATCAAAAATGTCCATACTACCAAAAGCAATTTATAGATTCAATGCAATCACAATAAAAATACCAACAACATTCTTCTCAGACCTAGAAAAAATGATGCTAAAATTCATATGGAAACCAAGTGACCCCGAATAGCTAAAGCATTCTTAAACAACACAAACAAAGCTGGAAGAATCACAATACCAGATCTCAAGACATACTACAGGCAGTTATAATCAAAACAGCCTGGTACTGGCACAAAAACAGACATGTAGACCAATGGTACAGAATAGAAACTCCAGAAATTAATCCATGCATCTACAACCAACTTATCCTTGGCAAAGAAGCTAAAATTAATACCTGGAGCCAAGATAGTCTCTTCAACACATGGTGCTAGGAGAACTGGATCTCTGCATGCAGAAGTATGAAGCATTACCTCTACCTTACACTTTACATAAAAATCCACTCAAAATGGACCAAAGACCTAAATGTAAGATGTGATACCATCAAATTCCTAGAAAACTTTGGGGAAACCCTATAAGACACTGGCATAGGGAAAGACTTCTTGGGAAAGTCCCCAGAAGCACAGGCAGCCAAAGCCAAAATTAACAAATAAATTATGTCAAACTGAGAAGCTCTGCACTGCAAAAGAAACACTCAGCAATGTGAAGAGGCAACTGACAGAATAGGAGAAAATATTTGCAAACTATGCAGCTGATAAAGGATTAATTTCCAGCATCTAAAAAGAGCTCAAGAAACTCAACAACTACAAAATGAACAACTCAGTAAGAAATGGGCAAAGGATCTAAACAGACATTTTTCAAGAGAGGAAATCCATTCTGCCTGTCAAAAAAATAAAAATAAAAAATAAATTAAAAAAGGAGGAAATTCAAATGGCCAACAGACACAAGAAAAAATGCTCATGATCACTAGCCACCGGGGAAATGCAAATCAAAACCATAATGAGGTTTCACCTCACACTGTTAGAATGGCTCTCATACAGAAATCAACAAACAACAAATGCTGGTGAGGATGTGGAGAAAAGGGAACCCTAATCCACTGTTGGTGAGAATATAAACTGGTACAGCCACTGTGGAAGACAGTATGGAGATACCTCAGAAAGGTAAACCATATGACCCAGCTTACTGTATGACTCAGCCATACCACTCCTGTGAATTTATCCAAAGGAAATGAAATCAGCATATGAAAAAGTGATTTGTACCCGATGTTCATATCAGCTCAATTTACAATAGCTAAGAAATGAAATCAACCCAGATTTCTATCAATTGAAGACTGGATAAAGAAATTATGGTATATAT
The DNA here is from genome assembly GCA_949820135.1 of Sylvilagus floridanus. NCBI lineage: Eukaryota > Metazoa > Chordata > Mammalia > Lagomorpha > Leporidae > Sylvilagus > Sylvilagus floridanus. Next base: position 92,949,466 of record OX463231.1, read on the forward strand.
GCACTATGGAACACTAAACAGATTTTAAAAAATATAAAATCCTGTCATTTGCAGCAAAATGGATGGAATTGGAAACCATTATACTTAGTGAAATAAGCCAGTCACAAAAAGAGAAATACCATTGGGTCTCTCTGATCTGTGGTAACTAATAGAGTACCCTAAAGGTAATCTGCAGGAGTGAAACTGATGCCTTGAGATGCAATGATTTTGAACAGCCCTTGTCCTGACTGTTGAGGAACAATTTTTTGTTTGTTTGTTTTGTTCTTTTTTGTTCATACTATTCAGTGAACTCTCTACTTAATGTAGGGTTAATCTTATGAGTATAAAATTAACTGAAAATAGATCTTTGTGAAGAATAAGAATGGAAAAGGGAGAGAGCGGAGGAAGAAGGGTGGGAGTATGGGTGAGCAGGAGGTATGGGGGGAAAGAATCACCATGTTCCCGAATTTGTGTATATTAAATGCATGAAATTTGTATTCCTTAAATAAAATAAAATAAACATGTACCAAATGCCTGAGAATATGACAGGAACAGTTGTGTTCAGTGTTCAGCAATGAATAAGATTGATACATTTAGTGTCTCAGGGAAAAAAAGGGTCAAGGTGAGATAAAAAGGCATGTACCCCAAGGGAGTCCTCCCCCACCTTATTTGGGCTCTGTTGCTCTCTGCAGGAAGCCTTCATTACGGAGTGGCTACACCCGTAAGTGAAGTCAGTGCCTCAGATCTGCCCTCAGCATTAAGAGGTTGCTGGTGTATTATTTTAGGTTCCACGCTGGCAGCACTGGGGAAACCTTCCAGTCATAATTCGGAAGGAACTCTTGAGCCAGATGTAGAGAGTATGCATTCCTGTCCATCCATCTGTCTTTTGCCCTCTGCCTATTGATTGCCTCTTGCAGAATGTAGGTTATCACACGAAGCACAGGAGACTGCAAGACTTACAGAAACACACGGCTTCTCTCACACACAACACCCCCCACCCCCAGCTTGGGCAAGGCAAGATCTGCCCTTTGATTTGCACTGGGAAGGCTACACGGAGATGAAGCTTTCTAACTGAGAAAGCTTGAAAACAGAGGCTGTTCTTTCTCTTTCTTGATCACCCTATGGAAGGCTGCCCACGGAACTGCACAGGATGAGAGCTCCTAATTGTCTGAGAAACAAGTCAAGTGCTTTTATTGCTAGAGGACAAACCACCTGACCCATGCTCTCAGACCCATTTCGGGAGCTCCTAGAGGACTATTTTCTCTGTCTGCATGCTTGTCTTTGTACCAAAGGAAGCAAGTTTTTCCAGAGCATAGAGCATAACCTATGACTCTGTTGATTCATTAGGCAAATCTGGGATGTCACTGATGCACTGTTGAATTTAAAACTTACCCTACTAAAACTAGCATTTTTAAGTGAATGTATATGATTGCACTGGGCATTTTATATAATGAGTCTTTAGGTTTGTACTCCCCAGAGCAAATTAGAGCTGGCATAGGCTGAAAGAAACTAAACTATGTGAAATAATAATAATAATTAGCATTGAATTGCAAGCAGCATCACTCCATCTCATGTATCACCCTCTTCCAAGTGCATGACTGTGGAAGGAAAATGCAGTCCCTGTACCAAGTATTGCATACAATACATTCTTGGTGATTTGAGTGCATATTTTATGGGTGAAGTTACATTATTCTGAACTCCATAGAAGATTCCAGTAGTAGAGTTGTAATAGGACTTTGTTCAACAGGATAACTGACTAGAGATTTTATTTTCATTTTACTTAGGAGGAAATATGAAGAAATCACAGTTCATTAATAAAATTGAAGATTTTTAAGTGAGAAAATGAAAGAAGTGCTTCTGCTCTGGCTTATACAATCTACTCTCTGTTTTCAAAAGCTTTTCTACAAGTAAGCTTTCAATGGGAGAAACAACATGGAAAGAAACAAAACCAAGCAGCCAGGTAAGGTCTTGTTAGCACCTCTTACCAGCAACAGTTGACATGACTTTTTCTTAACTAACCTTTTCTCAGTTTCCTAACATTTTCTTAGTTGTCTAAACTCAAACAATTAGATTTTTTTTAATCACAGTGATTGATGCCTTTACAATCACCAAGGATAACATCAAAGAGAGTTAAATTTATACTGTGTTGCTTCAATGAGATGTGCGTTTTTTCCTATGGACCAAAAGTTGAAAGACTTTGCTGTGTGTTCAAAAGAGGTGGTTTAGGAGGCAAATAGAACTGGCTTTAAATTCTGGGCTCTTCTGCTTAAAACCTGTGTGAATCTTAGAGAGCAGTTTTCTGTTTCTTAGAAACTGGCTTGCTGGGACCTTTATGAGTCTCAGAATCCTTATTTATAACCAGAGATAAGCACACTACCCTCAGTGTGTGACCACTAGGGTCTAGCAACCTTATGTCACATACAATCAGAATGCTAGGCTTATGGCACAGTAGTTTAAGTCTCCACTTGTGACATATGCATCCCATATTCAAGTGTGGGTTTGAGTCCTGCTGCTCTGCTTCCAATCCAGCTCCCGGTTAATGTACCTGGTGAAGCAGCAGATGATGACCCATATACCTAGGCCCCTCCCACCCACTGGGAGACCCAGATGGAGTTAACGCCCCCTACCTTCAGCCTGGCCTCTACTGCTTGGCCTCCCTGCTGCCTCTACTCCAGTATTGTACATTTTCACCTTGAACAAGTTTATTTTTGGTGTCTTTTTTGGTTTAGTGATAAAGTGTCTAAGCTTCATTTCTTTCTTTCAGGAGGTACCATTTCCCCAGCCACTTTGAATAAACATTGATTTCCTTGTGTGCCTTCCAAAATCAGATGGTGAAAGATTTTAGATTATCTTCTACTTGGAATCACCATTGTCACCCCTCCCTGCCATTGGCACGGAGTAGTACATTGTGCAACATTTCTGTAGCACACTATCTTCTTGGACATCCCAAGCACTGTTTTCTTGACTTAGAGTCACAAATAAAGGACCAGCTTGTGTAATCGCAAGGCATGCTAAAAAACCTCACGTAGGTTTTAGCTGCCTGTTATTTTGTTGTGGTGAAATGACACTCAAGAATGCTCCAAAGAGTCAGTCTTTTGATAACTTATAACTCAGTCTTACTCCCTTGAGTTCTCAACCACAAAGACACAAACCTCTTTTACTGGCACACTTATATACTTTAAATACTCCACCTAACTATTCTGATAGTTAGACGGTCAAACCAAACATTTCAGTGGAAGTGTTATGTTGGGAGTAAGTTAAGACTTCTAGAATCTGAGAAATATTGTGCTTAATATTTCTTCTTACACTGTGTTGGGCAGAAAACCAAATATATATTTACATTTGGAAAGAACTCTAGTTAATTTTCTTAAAAAATAACAGAAGTAATTAGTCTCTAGCAATTGGAAAAATGGCTCATATGTAAAATTGTTTGTGCTATAATGGGAAAGTCATTTTTTCTCTTTTTGCAGTTGTTGCTAAGGCTCAATTTCAGAGTTTCAGTGTTGCAATCCAATGTAAAACAACTCAAAATTGGCCTGCAATAGCAATATTAAAATTTGGTTAAGAGCACAAGATTGGGAGTGCACCTAAGTTTACCTTTTCCATCTTAGTTTTACTCCTGTTTGCCATGTATGACTTTGGGAAAGTTGTTTAATTGCTGAAAGCCTGTTTCTCCATGATTAAAATGAGAATTCTCTGTTCTGAGGATGGCCATGAAAGTTCCGTGCAAGAAAGCACAGAGAGATGGTCTTCAGAAGTTCTCCCTGAGAAAGATCTTTGATCTAAAGAAGGTTGAAAACCATCCTTAATTTACAGTTGAGGCTGGGGGAGATAAGTGTTCATGTGCACAGAGCGTGAGAGAGGTTGGCCTTAGCCCCTAGATTCTTTCCTATAAGCCCTGTTGAAAGTTCCTACTGATGGGCTGGCAGGTGGCATCTGACAAACTGTGTAAGTGAATTTAAAACTTGGACAACCAGTTCAAAGTGCATAATCTGATATCCATGCTGAAAACCTCATAGTATCAAAAGCATCACCCTGGTCAGGTCACCTTAGTTTAGGTGTGATTCTGAGAGTCCTTGGATACTTACGCCACTTTACCAGGCATGTAAAGGAGCACAGGAATAACAGGAGAGGAATGATTGCCATAGATAATGAATCCCATTTCCCGCAGTCTCTGTCTGAAGTATTTCGCATTTTTTGTAAGTTGCTGTACTCTCTGCAGCCCTGAAAGGAGAAAGGCAAGAAATCCATCAATTCCCACCAGCAACAGGGAATTAAAGGTCAGAGTAACTTGGGAAATATAGCTAAATCTCTCTATAGGCTTATACATTAGCTTGTCAGGGGTCAAAATTGGTTGGGGAAATATCTCCTGATGAGCAGGTGTAGGCACTAATATCTATTACTACCTTGAGTCCAGGAAGCAGGATAAGGAAAGGGTGCTGCTCGGTGTTGTGAGCAAATAAAGCAAGGCTAGGCTGCAGGGCCAATGGCAGGCAGTGGAGGAACCTATTGTATATAGGCTCTGTGCTGTTTTAAATGCATTACTTTAGGAGAAGGGAGTGTCACACAAAAAGTCTCTCTCTCTCTCTCTCTCTCTCTCACACACACACACACTCACACACACACATACACACACAGACTGCAGCTGTTGATAGGTGGTTTTTACTCAAGTTGAGATAGCCCATTAAATGAACCCTCACTATGTCTCTAATCAAAGGATACTTCATCCAACTTGAATTTGAGGAAGTAGTTGGATGTAGGTACACTTGAGGCCAGGGATGAATTGTGAAGCTTTGGGTGATGGTAGAGTCTTAGACTCAAGAGAATAGCAGGGCTTCTTCTTTCCTCAACTGGAGAAAAATGATGACATTAACATAGTACCTGGGTCCATATCAAGACTATCGGTGTTTTAGCTCAGAAGTTTATCCTCTTTCTTGAGTGTGTGCAGAAGTCACAATCACGAGATCACAAAGGGAATTAGAAAGCACAAATTATCCTGAGAATACCTGTTCTGAGTAAATCAGCCAGCACCAGTGTTTTCTCAGTAATCATGAGTAGGATTGAATATTGAAGGTCCCTAGAAATCAACATTTGCATTTAACATACAGTTGCTCTTAAGCAGAAATGTGCAACTGTATTCTTAATGGTTTTCTTTAGCTGATCTGTGTTCTTATTGGCCTGCTGTTTGTTGAAACAGACATCCTAATGTAGAGTTTTTTTGTAGTATTTTGAATCCAATTCATGAATGTTTGTAATTCTCTGTGTAAGTGAGATGAAAAAGAGTAAAAATTTTATTGACTACATCAATTGTGCTCATCTAGTCCTTAGAGAAATGGCCTGGGATTGTCCCTTCACAAAGTGCTGAGCAGTGGGCATCTTCTGGTCAGAATATTTCTCCTAGGGGACAATATTTGAGTAGAGTTGGCCTTTCCTCTTTGCTACAAGGGTAGCATGATACCACCTTCAATTGAACAACTGAATACTCTATCCCATGATTATTGATTCAGTGAAGCTTCACAGCCTGGTGCTAGTAGAGTTTTGCTTTCAAATTCACTGAGGAAGAAGTGTAAAGATGAGATAATCCTCAAGCTACATCTTTGCTACCGCATGAAGGAAGTCAGTTCATGAATGATGTTGACTCAAATGAATGCCAAGGCACAAGACAGCGAAAGTCTTGAATGGCATCATTTGAATCCTTGGGTACAGCCAATGTAGGTTGGGCTATCTTTTGGACTTTACTGTTGTGTGAAGCAATAAACTTCTTTTTCTACCACCTACAATTAGTGGCCACTAATTGGGTCAGATGGCCTTTGAATGCCAACAATAATGTCAACAACAGTGACTATAGCTCACACAGATGTAATGCCATCACTGTTTAGTGACATTAGTGACTTACTTAATCTTCACAACAGCTATATTGAAGCGGGTACTATAATTCTGTTATACAAGAGGAAAAACCAAGTCATCCACTCAAGTTCATTTAGGTCTCAAGTAGTTGAGTTCAGATTCAACCCATGCACTTGAGTTCTACAATCTGTGCTATTAGCCCCTATGCTAGGATCTGTGCTACTAGCCCTTAAGCTATTACATAGCTTCACTATGTAATGCATGGTGGCTATCTCTTCTCAACCTCAATAAAACTTTAATCTCTGCTATCTATTTAGATTATAATTATACCATTTTGGTTTTGGTAGAGGCAGTTGAGAGGTTGAAGGTGGAGCAAGCTGTTAACAGCATCATATTGTGAGTGGTAGAGTAGAGCATCAAGGATTAGAATGCAGGGCCTGCCAATAGGGAGACAAGATGAACCCCTTTTACTTTGGGTGGAGAACCTGAAGGGTTGCATGCAAACAGTAAGAGTGAGCCAGTAGATAGGCTTCAAAGGATACTTTTTTATCCAATCATCTGATATGGTTTCAGTAGGCTCTGTCACTACTGAAATAATTCAGATATTCCTTCAAGACGTTTGTTTGTTTGTTTGTTTGTTTATATTTGCTCATCTGGGCTAAATGGACTTAACCACTGCATCTTAATTGTGTTCCCAATATATGCAGAGGAATGTAGATTTAGTTTAATGGAATACCAAGCAAGGAGCAGGCTGTTATATGCCCTGATCATTCATTCTTGTTTCCTGTTACCCTCTTGACTCAATCTAGTTTCTCCAAAAAGATTCCTATCCAACTGTGCCAGCACCCCCACAAGAAAGTTGTGATGGGGAAAGCATCTGGCTTAATGTCCTTCTTCAAGAAAACTGACAGCTCCTAGACTGACTATCCTAGATACAGCCACTGAATGGAGGATGCTCCTGACTCAAAGTCCATTTGGGTGTTGCCCAGGGAGCCATGTGTTGCTCTGTTATAGAAACTTTGACAAAAAAGATCATAAAAACGAATTAAACTAATCAGATCCTCTTTCTAGTAGAGTGTAGATGTGAAAAATTTAGAAACATCTAACAATTGATAGTATAAGTAGAAATTGAAAGAAATGTTTTTTGACAGAATCTATGATATGGAGTAAACCATTAGTTGGTAGAAGCTATGGCAACCTATGAAGAAGAGAAGTGGCCAGATCAAGGTTTCTCAGCAGCAATAGGAAGAGAAGATATAGAAGAAGAAATGTTTACCTCCTAGTGGGAGAGACAGACTTTAATCAAATAATTACACAGATTCATAGGACATTGCAACTCTGATGAACAGCAAAGGCATATTATTTGCTGTCATGAATGTTCACTTTAGGACCAAATCTGAGAATCAATAAATGATGAGTGGATGAGCAAGTATTAGCGAGGCAAAAAGCCAGGGGAGAGCATGTCATGTGTAGGAAACAGTCCTGTGGTCTGAAGGAGAATAGAGTGGTTGAGAACCAGACAAGGTGTGATTGATGCATGAAAGGTAACACAAGGCTGGAAGCATAGGTAGATTGTCTAAATAGGAGGGGAGGGTATATATGTGAGAAAAAACTATAGGGATTGAAGAATCCAACATTAGTGATTGTGAAGAAAAGGATAACCCCAAGAGGGAGATGCAATATGGTTGGTCAGGGAGGGAGAAGATACATCAAGATATAGAACAGTGTTCCCTGGATATATCAATGCTAACAGTCATTGATAATCTTCACTTTGGGGTGGGTCCTTGGATAGGACTCTGGCTTTAAATTAACAGGTAGTTGGAAGTATGGTTTACTTTAATGCATTTGTTGTTTATTTTCCAATATACATCCTTAAAACAACAACAACAACAACAACAACAACAACAAACATGATTCTAGGTTGCAATGTGAATGTAAGAGATCTGGCAGAGGGGTGGAACCACCTGTATACATTTTGTTGCACAGACAGCCTCTTTGGTGTTTTAAAAAAGAATGTCTTGTAACATGCTGAAGGATATCCCTTGGATTTATACAGTCTATGGGAAGGACAAAACTAGATATTAGGAAGGGGGAGATTTGCCTTCATTTCATGACAAAATTCATACATTCATTGAAACTGTGTTGAGAAAGAACCAACAAGTAGGGAGACCACGTGGATGGAAGAAAAAGAAAAGAGGGCTACGTTAATACTTTCTTAAAGACAATAGGGAGGAAGGCACAGATACACATACAGGTCACCAAAATGCATTCCGTGTGGCCTGTCCCCTCATGTGTTTGGCTCTTTTGTTGATTGTTAACTGCACAAAGAACACATTACTTCTTCAGGCTCAGCCCAATGATTCCTAAATGTTCCCCCTCAAAGACTAGAAGGATTTCCTGGTATGGAAATGCATGAGTGACTTAAATTGATTTTCCCTGTGGCACTATCTTTGCACTTGCTTAAAATAACTCATCTATCACTGGACGGCCCTAGCTACTTAATTGGCCCCGTCTGTCCCTTTTGCCTTGATTAACCCACATAACTGGATCATCAGCTTATGTTACCACTTCACTGCCTCTAGATCCATTGAGACTTGACCAAAATGATCATAATATGGATTCCAAGGTTGTCTGGTGAGAACTGAATGCTTTATTTTTGCTCCTTCCTTTCTCTGAACTGTGTAGAACAGTGTGGCTGACACACCATTATAACACACTTGGTGATCACTATGTTTTTTCATATAGGTCACTGTAAATCTCTTTGAGATCTTCTGGGTTGGCCAAGATACAGTTCCTTTCAATTACTCTATTGCTCACTCTTTAAAATTGGAAACATTCTCATACTCTCAGAGGGCCTGGGGGCAGAGGGGAATTTGTACATATAAAACGCTACTCATCTAGACAGGATGTGGGTGATTTTATTAATTATGTTGTTCTTTTTTGAGATGCTTTGTAAAAGTAGAAGGAATATTTGGCACCATATGGTTCTTTTATAGAGGGGTGGCCATACCAGGCTGGTACTTGGGCACTTCAGAGATTGGGCACTATAACCACATCCACTTTGACACTCAAAGTCCCTGAATGTTTGATCTTCTCCTGCATATGGTGTAGAAGGCAGAAAAGGTCCTTACTGATATAAATTAGTGAGCCAGTCTCTCCTGTAGGCTTCTGGAGGGTTCACAGAAGTGTTTATTTTGCTGTATTCTGAGTTCCCTGGGAAGGCTGTTGAGTGGAGTTAAATGGATTGGGAGTCAAATCTCACCTGGACAACTTAAAGCCTTAAATCGGAAATTTTATCTGCAAAACACTGATGATGAATAAGCTTATCTCATGGAAAAACTGGGACAAATAGAGGTTACTGCAGGAAATGCGCTTGACTCTATCTGGCATCCAGGAGGTACTTTGAAGGTTAAATTCCCTTTTCTGTAGGAAGTCACTCTTAGCAGCCTCGCTGATACCTTGGAATTGTCTAGTGAGCCTGGCAAAGTCCCATATTCAGGCTGTACCCCAGACCAGTTGAATCAGGATCTTTGAGAACAGATCTGGGTACACATTTGTGTTTATACCAGGTGCAACTAAGCAGACTTGGATACTCAGAAATAACCACCATTTCTAGTCCATACCTAAGGCCACGAATTTCCTGTGTTCGGTACCTAATTAGGTCCAGGCTGAACCATGCTCTCTGGTTAGATGTGGAAAATAAGAAATGGACATATGTGGTAACCTCTTCTGTGCCATGAGTGCATCCCAGCACTTACTGAGTGCTTGAGTTCTCATTCATTCAGGTAGCAAATTTCTGGGGGTGACCCACTGCTGGACACCTGTTTGGTCCAAAGTATTCATTCAGCTGGAGGTCAACAGCACCCCCACCATCAATCTCACCCTTTTCACAAGGATGGACAAAATCATGGGTGAACCCACCCCAGCTGACAGCCTAGCTGTTGCTGTTGCGTCTCTGAGGGCTGGAGAGATGGGCGAGGTTAACGGAGGCCACAAACACTTTAACCTTCCCTCCAATGCTGTTAAAACAAAAATAGCTGGGGCAGAGGAAGGAAAACAAATAAAACACAAAGAATCTTACTACAAAGCCTTGCAGTCCCCTAATAAAAACAATGGTCTGTGGCGTTTCCAAAAATATGTTTGGGACAACTCAGTCTCCCAGAGGGCCAGAAGTGGAAACTACTGGAATGACCTATCTTAAAGGGGGGATATTTTCTTCTCTGGCCATTGGCATGCAAAAGAAAAGAAAAAAGAAAATAAAGAGAAAGAAAAAAATAAGAAAGTTATTTCCCCCCATAATATTAAGCAAAGGAGATAGATTTGACCAGCTTGTGGGCCAATACCAGTGTCACTTTCTATTTTCTGCGGACCCTGCAAGCTTACTCTCTCACAGAGGAGATGTGAATGTGCCCAGATGCCACGAGGTGACTAACTTTATTACTCCCCAGGCTTAAAACTCTGTGAATTGAAGTACACATGCTCACTCCCTTCTTAAATTATTTAGCACATCACCACTCTTGGAATACAGACTGGACAATCTCAAACAAACTTTTAGGGAGTACTGCAATTCCTTTTAAAACAATGTGGTTCTTGTCATTTGAAATGGCAAGTCTCCTGCCACAAAACACATCGCACTATTTAAGAAGTAGGCATGAGGGAACCTCAAAAGGCTCATGGAAATTGGAATTAAACAGTAAGTCTGTTTTGATGCAAAATGTTTTTGAAATCCATGCATACAAGTGGCCTTCAAAGAGTTCATGGAAAATATTACGAAAAACTATTCGTGGATTCCATTTTTTTTTGTACTCAAATAAACTTATCACTTAATTTCTCTTTCCCCACCAACCTTTTGAAGTTCCATCACATTGCTGAAAAATTAACCCAGGAAAGATCTAACTGATACCAAAGAATGCCTGAAGTGGTCAAGGACTAACTTACACCCCTTCTTCATCCTTCTTCTCTGTCCACTCATGTATCCTTGGCTTTCCCCCCTGGCATGGCGAGGGGCTAAGGGGTCCTGGGGAGACACCTTGGAGTAGTTTCAGCATGGCAGCAGGGACCCAGCGTCTGTTATTTTAAGCACTGGACACCAGACAGGACATTTTGTTTCAGCTCACTTGGGGGCAGAGAGATCTCAGTAAAGATCAAGAGGCCGCAGAGCCTAGAGAATCCTAAGAATCACATTAGCAGTGACAAGCTGTGACAAGCTTCCCAGTGGGTGGAGGAAACAGTGTTTGGAGTGGTTTACTGAGAGAAACACACATTTTTATCAGGCGCTGAAGCGCTCCCTTTTGATGTGCACATTCCAAGGTTACAGCATGTTTTATAGTCACATACACATGTTCTGAGGGCTCTCTGGGCCACTCAGTCATGCTCCTGTGGAATGCACGTAGGAGCAGGCTGAACATCAGGGTTGGGTGACTTTCTGCACGGCCAGATGTCAAGGGCCCTGGGAAGACACCCCTGCCCCCACCTCCCCACCAGCTGCTCAGATACAACATGTAGGATTTAATCTACCATGAGAGATGTAAATGGACATCTCTTGCATGCCTACTATGACCTAGGAAGTGGATTTATGAGCCCTCTTCACAGATGAGGAGACTGAGGCATAGAGTTCATTAAAGTATTACCCTACTGGCCCAGGAATTGGCTATGCCTAGGAGACTATCCAAGTCTCCTGTATGGAAAAGCTGGTAAACTCATTCGTGAGGAGGCACAAATTCCATGGTTCATACATTTCACAAATGAAAAGCACTCACTAAGTGCAACAGCCAGGCCAGCTGCTATGGTGGGAGGAGAAACTGAAATAACTCTGGGACTGTTTGGAAATAAATGGTCTACTAGGAAACAGGGAAGATATCAAATACTATGCAATTGGAAAGAAGTGCCTTAAGACAAATACAGGCATTTCCATAATGCTGCTTCATAAATATTTATAGAATGCATGATATGAATTAATGTTAATTTGCATTTAAATAGAGACCAATATCTTAGTCATTAGTTGTAGAATTTTAAATGAGGCAAAATTGAGAGGTAAGGGGCCTTCTGGGAACGCTTGCAAATCATTCTTTTTAAAAAATTTAAAAAAAATTTATCTGAGAGGCAGACAGAGAAATCTCACATCTACTGATTCACTTCCTAAATGCCCACAACAGCTGGGGTTGGGTCAGGTCAAAGCCGGGGGGCAGGAACTCAATCTGGTTCTCACACGTTGGTGGCAGGGACCCAACCACTTGAGTCATTACCTGCTGCCTCCCGGGGTCTGCATTGAAGAAAGCTGAAATCAAGAACAGAGCTGGGACTGGAACCCAGGCACTCTGATTTGAGATGTTGGTGTCTAACTGGCATCTTTATTTCTAGACCAAATGCCTGCCCCAAATCAGTGATTCCTAAGCCAAGGGACACACCAGAATCCTGTAGAAAAAATTTTTTTTGCATTTTTATTTTTTAGAATACACATAGCCTCCCTCTACACTGGAAGGAATGGGGTTAACCTTTATAGAGACTTACTGGGAATTGTGGGGTGTACCCCCAGTTAAGAACCACTGCTCAAAATCATTTATTACACTGCAGTTTTTAATTCTCCGTAAATAACAGTTGCTCATAATTGAGGACACTAGAGAAGAAACAAAGAAGTTATGTGTTTAGCCAATCAATTTGCCTCCTTTTCTATGAAGATGAGCAAATCGCTCATCAGCTCTGAGCCTCCATTCACTGACCTGTTGAATGGAGATGATAGTAATGCCTGCTCCACCTGCTTCCAGGACTTTGGGGAGGATGATTAATTTGACATCTGCCTATTTAATGCCCACGCCATTCAGGGGGCTGTTCTGTTCAGTGGAGAATTAAACACTGAGTGTATGCGCTATTTTCTGA